>CM045569.1:0-600000 GCA_024721245.1 Mitragyna speciosa
TATGTGTTTGTGCTTAGGGTTTTTGGTTCATGTGCTTGTGCTTAGGGTTTAGGGTTTAGTAGTTAGGGTTTTTGGATTTAATTGTTTGTGGTTAGGGTTTTGCGTTTATGTGTTCGTGCTTAGGGTTTTGAGTTTATGTGTTCGTGCTTAGGGTTTTTGGTTCCTGTGTTCGTGCTTAGGGTTTTTGGTTCGTGTGTTTGTGCTTAGGGTTTTGAGTTTATGTGTTTGTGCTTAGGGTTTTTGGTTCATGTGCTTGGTCTTAGGGTTTAGGGTTTAGTAGTTAGGGT
The DNA here is from genome assembly GCA_024721245.1 of Mitragyna speciosa. NCBI lineage: Eukaryota > Viridiplantae > Streptophyta > Magnoliopsida > Gentianales > Rubiaceae > Mitragyna > Mitragyna speciosa. The sequence goes on from CM045569.1 coordinate 288, forward strand.
TTTCAGATTTAATTGTTTGTGGTTAGGGTTTTGCGTTTATGTGTTTGTGCTTAGGGTTTTGAGTTTATGTGTTCGTGCTTAAGGTTTTTGGTTCGTGTGTTTGTGCTTAGGGTTTTGGGTTTCTGTGTTTGTGCTTAGGGTTTTTGGTTCATGTGTTTGTGCTTAGGGTTTTTGGTTCGTGTGCTTGTGCTTAGGGTTTAGGGTTTAGTAGTTAGGGTTTTTGGATTTAATTCTTTGTGGTTAGGGTTTTGCGTTTATGTGTTCGTGCTTAGGGTTTTGAGTTTATGTGTTCGTGCTTAGGGTTTTGGTTCCTGTGTTCGTGCTTAAGGTTTTTGGTTCGTGTGTTTGTGCTTAGGGTTTTGAGTTTATGTGTTCGTGCTTAGGGTTTTTGGTTCATGTGTTCGTGCTTAGGATTTTTGGTTCGTGTGTTTGTGCTTAGGGTTTTGAGTTTATGTGTTTGTGCTTAGGGTTTAGGGTTTAGTAGTTAGGGTTTTTGGATTTAATTATTTGTGGTTAGGGTTTTGCATTTATGTGTTCGTGCTTAGGGTTTTGAGTTTATGTGTTCGTGCTTAGGGTTTTTGGTTCCTGTGTTCGTGCTTAAGGTTTTTTGTTCGTGTGTTTGTGCTTAGGGTTTTGAGTTTATGTGTTCGTGCTTAGGTTGTTTGGTTCATGTGTTCGTGCTTAGGGTTTTTGGTTCGTGTGTTTGTGCTTAGGGTTTTTGGTTCATGTGCTTGTGCTTAGGGTTTAGGGTTTAGTAGTTAGGGTTTTTGGATTTAATTTTTTGTGGTTAGGGTTTTGCGTTTATGTGTTCGTGCTTAGGGTTTTGAGTTTATGTGTTCGTGCTTAGGGTTTTTGGTTCATGTGTTCGTGCTTAAGGTTTTTGGTTCGTGTGTTTGTGCTTTGGGTTTTGTGTTTATGTGTTCGTTCTTAGGGTTTTTGATTCATGTGTTTGTGCTTAGGGTTTTGAGTTTATGTGTTCGTGCTTAGGGTTTTTGGTTCATGTGTTTGTGCTTAGGGTTTTGAGTTTATGTGTTTGTGCTTAGGGTTTTTGGTACATGTGCTTGTGCTTAGGGTTTAGGGTTTAGTAGTTAGGGTTTTTGGATTTAATTGTTTGTGGTTAGGGTTTTGAGTTTATGTGTTCGTGGTTATGGTTTTGAGTTTATGTGTTCGTGCTTAGGGTTTTGAGTTTATGTGTTCGTGCTTAGGGTTTTTGGTTCGTGTGTTCGTGCTTAGCGTTTTTGGTTCATGTGTTTGTGTTTAGGATTTAGGGTTTAGTAGTTAGGGTTTTTGGATTTAATTATTTGTGTTTGGGTTTTGAGTTTATTTGTTCGTGCTTAGGGTTTTTGGTTCATGTGTTTTGTTTTGTGGTTTGGACATAGACTATTGTGTTTCGGACATAACATTAAATTCTTAGGCTTTTTAGTTTAAGTGTTAGTACTTAGGGTTTTTTATTTATGTATTAATGCTTAGGGTTTTTGATGTTGAGTGTTGTGTTTTGGATTTATCTTTCAATGATTAGGGTTTTGAACCTATGTAGTTGTGCTTAGGGTTTTGCGTCTAACTTTTAGTTCTTAGGGTTTCTTATTTATGACTTAGTGCTTAGGGTTTTCAATGTTCAGCGTTATGTTTTGGATTTATCTTTCAATGATTAGGGTTTTGAACCTAAGTGCTTGTGCTTAGGGTTTTGGGTCTAACTTTTAGTTCTTAGGGTTTCTTATTTATGTCTTAGTGCTTAGGGTTTTCGATGTTGAGCGTTGTGTTTTGGATTTATCTTTCAATGATTAGGGTTTTGGACCTGAGTACTTGTGCTTAGGGTTTTGGGTCTAACTTTTAGTTCTTAGGGTTTCTTATTTATGTCTTGGTGCTTAGGGTTTTCAATGTTGAGCGTTGTGTTTTGGATTTATCTTTCAATGATTAGGGTTTTGGACCTGAGTGCTTGTGCTTAGGGTTTTTGGTTTAAGTTTAAATGCTTAGGGTTTTTTATTTATGTCTTAGCACTTAGGGTTTTCGATGTTGAGTGTTGTGTTTTGGATTTATCTTTCAATGATTAGGGTTTTGGACCTAAGTGCTTTTGCTTAGGGTTTTGGGTTTAGGTTTAAATGCTTAGGGTTTTTTATTTATGTGGTAGTGCTTAGGGTTTTTTATGTTGCGCGTTGTATTTTCGATTTATCTTTAAATGATTAGAATTTTAGACCTAAGCCCTTGTTCTTGGGATTTTGGGTTTAAGTTTTAGTGCTTAGGATTTTACATTTATGTGTTAGTGTTTAGGGTTTTGGATGTTGAGTGTTGTGTTTTGGACTTATCTTTAAATGATTAGGCATTTGAATTTAAGTGTTAGTTTTAGGATTTTTGACTTAAGTGCTTGTGCTTAGAGTTTTGTGTTTAAGTTTTAGTACATAAGGTTTTTAGTTTATATGTTCCTGCTTTGTCGGCTTTTGGTTTCGGATTTAAGTACGAGTTTTAGGGTTTTGAGTTTAAGTTTTAGTATGTAGGATTTTGGGTTTAAATACAATGTAAATAATTAGAGTTTAGGGTTCAGCCCTTTTTTGGAATTTCCACTAACGTTGGACTAGTAGGGAAGAGGTAAAATCACAACTAGCATTGGACTAGTGTAGTGACAAAATAATGATAAACTAATAAAACAGAAATCAAAGTAACAAAGCATGAATCGAAAGTAAATAAACCCTAAACCCTAAACCCTAAACCCTAAACCCTAAACCCTAAATAAATAAACATATAAAAATAAATAATTACGTCTCTCCATTTGAACTAATTTATAAGTAAAGATGTTAAACTTTAAAAAACATTATTTCACCACTTGATAAATTATAACCTCACGTGCGAAAACATTCCAGCTACAAAAAGATGCGGCCATTTTCATAGTGCCAACAATTCTTCAGTTTTAATTTTTCATAGCAAACTTTTTTTTTAGGGAATTTTCGCGGCAAACTTGAAATTATGACAACTTTATAGAAAACAGCCCTTTCTATCAACAAATATAATAATACATCTTCTCATATGACATCGTGAACCCAATTTCTCAAATAAATACTAAAATTTGTTTTAATATTTATGTCAATCACAATTTATTAACCAAATCCAATTCGTATCAACAAAATTACAAAACCCGTTAAAACACATCAAACAAAAATATTAAACCCTATTGCGTATTAGTCGCAATCCATTGACCAAATTCAATTCGTATCAATAAAATTGTACATCCCTACTAAACCACCTCAAAGAAATACTAAACCCTGTTTACATATCAATCATAAACCAATGACCAAATCCAATTCCTATCAATAAAATTGCACATCCCCACTAAACCACTTCAAAAGAGAATTAAACCTTGTTTCACATTTTTTTTTTTTCACATCAATCAAAGTCCATTGACCAAATCTAATTTGGATCAACAAAAATTGCACATCCCAACTAAACCACTTTAAAGAAATATTAAACCTGTTTCATATCAACCACCATCCAATGATCAAATACAATTCGTATCAATAAATTGCACATTCCCACTAGAACCAAAGTTTCATCTTTTACTCAACAACCTTCAACGGCCAACTCTAGGTAAAAAATCTGTCCGCTATATTTTCTTTTTCTTGCATAGTCATAAAGAAAACACTTGCACAGAGAGCATGGGGGCGGGGAGTAGAGTACCAAAAAATTAAAAAATAAAAAAATAAAACTGAAGACGTTAGTCCTCATATTACAAATCTCAGTCAATCAAAACAGCAGCTACAACCAATTAGAAACCTGCAAGAAAAGGCAGGATTTTCAACTAATGTTGCTAGCACATGGAGTCATTCTTCATAATTTTGATGATGAACGGATGTAAAACCAGTACGCAGATAATGAATATCTCTTCAATGGCGGCTCCAGCAGCAGGCCCTGATTCATGGGATTGGGATGATCATTCGGTTGTACGGTTGCTTTCTCCTGCTGATGCTTTCGTTGATGACCTTCAGTCCAGGAATTATGATCGTGGTTGATCCATAAACTTCCCGTCTTTCTTACCCTATACACAAATCAGACAACCAAATAATCAATCGATCGGAGATTTGGATCTTAGTTAACACGTGCAAATAATGAATAGATTACAGACTCAATTGACCTGTTGAACACAGGATCAAATCACCATCCTCCATTTCAGATTATTCTTGGCGGCGCCGATGGCTATGGCGACAGCAACACTAGAGTACAAATTGGGGGATTTGTGAGATTCGTTGGACATTCATTTGAATCTGAAACGTCCAGGCTGTTATTATTGGGTCGGCAAAGAAGGGGTAGATAGGCCGTGGGGGGTGGTGGAAAGAGACAGAGAAAGAGAGGGTAAGAGGGAAGTCCCGGGTGGTTGTGGTAGTTCGGCCCAAAGAGAAAGGAAGAGGAGGACCGCGGGGAGGTTGTTTTCGTAGAGAAACATGACCGGTGGAGAGAAAGAGTGTCCGGTGGGGTGAATCGGTATGGATCACATAAAGATAGAGGAAAAGGAAGAAGACGGTGGCGGATCAGAGAGAGGAAATAGAGGGAAAGGTTGCGGTGGTGGCGGAGGAAGGAAGAGACAACAGAAAAGAGGGAGGTGATGGGTGGTGGGCCGGGGGGACAGAGCCACAGATACGTGGCACGTGGTGGTGGAGAGAAGAGGAAGAGACAAAGAAAAGAGGGACGGGGGTAAGGGAATTTGCGGCAAATTTGTTAAAATATTGCCCAAAAAAAGAAAAATTCGGCATTTATAGGTGTCAGAAAATTTTTTTTGACATCTAAAGGCGCCGCGTTTGGGAAACGCGGCGCTGAAATTTTTTTTTCAAATTTGTCAGGCGCCGCGTTTCCCAAACGCGGCGCATGAACAGTAGTCAAGCGCCGCGTTTGGGAAACGCGGCTGTTACTGTTCACGGTACTTTTTTACTGTTCACTTTTTTTTTTTTTTTTTTTTTTTTTTTTTTACAGAATAGGTAAGTATTTAAAATTTTTTGTATTATTGTTTAGGTAGATTTATAAGATTTAAGTAAAAGTAATTGAGGTAGTTCAATATTTGAATTGAAAAATTTTAGATTTAAAAATAATAAAGCTACAAATACCAAATTTTGATATACCACTAAATTTTTAATATATCTTGTAGGTCATTTTTTTATTTTTCGAATGTGAAATCTAGTATTTAGAGAAAGTGTGCAAAAGTCTTCTGGTAAAATTATAATTTTAGCACGTAAATACCTTTTTGGTCAATTTTTTATTTTTAAATTCATATTTTATACCCTTGTACAAATTTCTAAATTTTGTAATTTTTTTAAATGAACTACTATTTTTTTGTGTACCACGTCAATTCAAGGGCGAAATAGTTATTTTTAATTTTTTTTAGAATCTTAAATTCATATTTCATAATTTTAAGCACATTTTATATTTGTGATAATTTTTTAGGTAAAAAAAAAAAACGATTTTGCCTCAGATATGTATGCATTATAGAAAAAATAGTTTTTGAACCCGAAAAATTATCACAAATTTAGAATATACGTAAAAGTATGAAATATGAGTTTGGAATTCAAAAATAGCCAAAAAAAGGTATTCAAAAATTGAAATGATTATTTTGTCCTTGAACTGACGTAATACCTAAAAAAATAGTGATTCATTTAGAAAAATTTCAAAATTTAGAAATTTGTATGATGATATAAATATGAATTTAAAAATAAAAAATTGACAAAAAATATATTTACGTGCTGAAATTATAATTTTCCGGAAGATTTTTGCACACTTTCTCTAAAAACCAAATTTCCCATTCTGAAAAATAAAAAATGGCTCACAAGATATTAGAAAATTTAGTGGTATATCAAAATTTGGTGTTTATAACTTTATTATTTTTAAATCTAAAATTTTTCAATTCAAATATTGAATTACCTTCATTACTTTTACTTAAATCCTATAAATCTACCTAAACAATAATACAAAAAATCTTAAACACTTACCTATTCTGTAAAAAAAAAAAAAAAAAAAAAAAAAAAAAAAAAAAAAGTGAACAGTAAAAAAGTACCGTGAACAGTAACCGCCGCGTTTCCCAAACGCGGCGCTTGACTACTGTTCATGCGCCGCTGTTTGGGAAACGCGGCGCCTGACAAATTTGAAAAAAAAATTTCAGCGCCGCGTTTGGGAAACGCGGCGCCTTTAGATACCAAAAAATTTTTTCTGACACCTATAAATGACGAATTTTCTTTTTTTTGGCCAATATTTTAACAAATTTGCCGGAATTTGCCTGAGAAAAGAAAGGGGTAAGAGAATTAGAGAAACAAAAAAGCAAAATGAAAAAAAAAATGAGGGTTTTAATTAATAAAAGAAATAGGAAATTAGTTTATATTAAGAAATTAAGGGTTTAGTTTACCGGTTAAAGTCCAATTCAAAATCATTTCACAGCTACTGGGTTTATATGTATCTGTATGTTTTTTTCGCATTCAATGGGTCAATTGAGAGTTTTTCTCTTTCCAAATATATGCGACTCGTTGGATGACTTTACATTTTAAAGTCCAATCCAAAATCATTTCACATCTTTATTAAATCCCTAAAATTTATGCATAGTTTTCGCACTTCAAATGATACTACTCCTATTAAGAAAGTGTTTAACCATTTGAATAATAGTTCAAACATTTATAGTGTTGTTTGGTGTTACTTTTAAACAAATCAATATACTGTCGAAATGCTAACTTTCTTCTTTTTTTATTTTTCTTGAACAACCAGTAAATTAATTCTAGACATTTTTTTTTTTTTGAGGAAATATATTTCACTTTTCATTCAACCAAATCTGTTGTTACAGAAGAAATAATAGGCAAAGGGAAATTTGAGAACCAGATAGTCTTGGTTCTTTTTTGGAAAGCTAATTTTGCAGCCTCATGAGCAGGTACATTAACAGCCCTACAAACAAAATTCAAGCTAACTTCTGGAAAAGACGACAGAAGGCTTTTAATATCATTAACAATAGGGCCAATCATTGAGAGGTCCTCCTGCGAGCTTAAAATTCTGTTGATGACTCCTTGCGCATCACCCTCCAATTCAAAATGAGAGATTCCAAAATCTTGAGCAAACTGCAAAGCTTTCAAAAAAGCCAGAGACTCAGCGTGAGCAACGTCAAAACAGTGAGGCACAAAATCGATCATTGCTGCTTCTAACATTCCTTCATGATTCCTTACTACAATTCCCAGTCCTGCTGCTTCTGCTTTGAAAGAGGCATCTACATTTATCTTTAAAAAGCCTTCTCTTGGAGGTTTCCAACTGCTATCTGATCCAGGATGGTTCTGATAGCTAGTAAGAAGCCTGCCTGTCAATTTGAGCCTGCTGGAATTCTTGCAGAAAAAACTGCAGCAGTAGTTGCAAATGGAATCTGATCCTCTCTCCTTGCCTTCAAATATTGCTTCATTCCTGGACTTCCAAATAAGCCAGGTGATTACTGCTAAGAACTCGACTTTTCCTGCTACTTCAACTTCCAGTCTTTCTGCAAACCAGTCCTTAAAAGTTTTGTGTCTGTGAATGAGCTTGAGTTGCAAGCTGTCAACCTGCTTCCACACCTGTTTAGCTTCGTTGCATTCAAAAAACACATGTTTATCTGTTTCCGTGAGTGAGCCACACCTGATACATCTTGGATCTGCTTTATGAATTCTTTTCTGCAAATTTTGACCTGTAGCCAAAGATCTTGTGCATGCTCTCCAGAGGAAAAGTCTTATTCTGGGGGGAATTTGTAACTGCCATAGCTTCTTCCAAAAAGCCTGTCCATTGCAGGATGAGACTGATGCTATACCAGAGTTTTTGGATAGATTTTTCAGCTCCCTATCCAGGTGATACGCTGACTTCACTGTAAATGTTCCATCTCTGGTGTAGTGCCAGATGAGTTGATCTTGGGGCCGCCATAAAGAGAGTGGAATCTTTCTTATTAACTCGATTTCAAAATCTAAGAAAAGGGTTTGAAGCATTTGTTCATTCCACAATCGAGAATCTGTGCCAACATATGTTAGTTCATTCACTGTAGCTTTTGGCTTTAGCTCTCTGTTATTTTGAAGTACTCTAAAAGAGTATGGTCTAGGAAGCCATGGCTCTTCCCAAACATTCACAGAACTTCCATCCCCTATTCTCCATCGTAAGCCTTTTTCGAGCAGGCTACGACCTTCTACAATGCTCTGCCAGAGATAAGAAGCCTTTTTACCCTTTTTTGCCTTCCTGAATTCTGTGCGAGGGTAGTATTTGGCCTTTAATGTTTGAGCCGCTAGAGATTCAGGATTTCTGATCAGCTTCCAACCTTGCTTTGCTAACAATGCTCGATTAAAAGATTCTAGGTCTCTGAATCCCATTCCTCCCTCCGCTTTCTTATTGCAGAGTTTCTCCCAACTCAACCAGGCCATTCTTTTCTCCTGTTTCTTCTGTCCCCACCAGAAATGCTTAATCATCACATTTATATCATCACAAAGACCTTTTGGCAACTTGAAGCAGGACATGAGATACGTGGGAATAGCTTGTGCCACGGATTTGATTAGAATTTCTCTTCCTGCTTGTGTGAGAGTTCTCTCTTTCCACCCTTTAAGTTTTCTTTTGATCCTATCTTTCACGTAAGATAGAATCTCCTTTTTTGTTCGCCCAATCATGTACGGCATCCCAAGATACAGACCTTTCCCGTCTGCCATTTGGACTCCCAGCATCCCAGCTAAAACTTCCTTGCTCCTGCAAGGATGTATTTTGACTGCAGTACACCGTAGTACTTTGAAAGATTGATCTTTTGGCCCGATGCTCTCTCATACTGTCCAAGGATTTGCATAATCAACCGAGGGTTATGTTCAGTTGAATTCAGCAAAAAGCAGCACAATCATCAGCAAAAAGTAAGTGGCTAATCAGTTGGGGCATGAAGTCCCATTTTTATGCCACTCCAAAGGCCTTGCGACTCTACTCTTCTAATCAGTGAAGTAAGCCCTTGTACACATATAATAAAGAGATAAGGGGAGAGAGGGATCTCCTTGCCTCAAACCCCTAGAAGGTTTGAAAGGAGCAGTTGATTTGCCATTAACCAGAATAGAGAGGGAAACTGAAGTCACACAAGCCATTATAAGTTTGCAGAATTTTGGGGGGAAGTCGAGATTCTTCAGCATGAACTTCCAGGAAGTTCCATTCAATTCTATCGAACGCTTTCATCATGTCCAATTTTAGGGCAAAGAATTTCCTTTGAGAAGCACCTAGGTGTTTTAGCCAGTGAAAAATTTCAGAAGCTATAATCACATTATCTGTGATAAGCCTGTCTTTTACGAAAGCACTTTGGACAGTCATCAATGACATGAGGCAAGATGTTTTGCATCCTGATAACTAATGTTTAGCTATAATTTTATAGCTAACATTGCATAGACTGATTGGTCCTGAATTCAGTAATTGAGACCGGACACTTTACCTTGGGAATTAGGACAATATTTGTCGTGTTGATATCCTCCACAGAAGTATTACCATTGAGAAAAGAGAGAGCCATATCAGTTACCTGATGTCCTATCAGTCCCCAGAATTTTTGATAGAAACCTGCAGGAAGGCCATCCGGGCCTGGAGCTTTCCAGGGCTTCATCTGCGACAATGCAACTTTGATCTCTTCGGTGGTAAAAGTCCTGGTCCAGCCACAGTTTCAGATTTTCTGGAACTTTCCTTGAAACGATTTCCGCTCCAGGCTTCATTTTGCATTCCTTGTCCTGTGTACAGATTTGTAAAAAAATCTGTAATGTTGTCAAGAATCTGTCATTCACTTTCAAGCCATACCCCATTTTGATCCTGAAGCTTCTGTATGGTATTACGCTTCTTTCGTTGGGTTGCCTTCATATGGAAGAAGGAAGTATTTCTATCTCCATTCTTCAGCCAATTAATCCGGGATCTTTGCTTCCATTGGATTTCATCCAGTTCCAGGAGATAGTCCAATTTTTTATACAAGTCAGCTTCAACTTTTCTGTCACTGTAGGGGTTGGATTGTGCCTTCTCTAACTTTCGTTTTACTTGAGAGATGCCTTGTTTTATGTTTCCAAATTTCTGCTTGCCCCATTTTGATAGTTCCTGAAGAACTGTCTTAGCATTTGCCGTGAACCTGGACATTGGCTGCTGCTGGTCGGAATGAATCCAGAATTCTGATATGATCTTCTGGCACTCTTCACTAGTCAGCCAAAAAGCTTCAAATCTTTGAATCCTCTTTTGATGATTCCCTATAGATACTGAATGCAAATGGCTGTCATTGATTATTTTGATCGGAATATGATCAGAATGAGAGGAAAACAGGTGGTGGATCTGTGCATTTGGGAACTTCAGACTCCAACACGCGTTGGCTAGAGCCCTGTCAAGCCGTTCATATATTGTATTTTCAACTGTCCTTCCTTTTTTCCACGTGAACGGGTTTCCAATAAATCCCAGGTCACTCAGACCTGCGTCTGCTATCGCTTCCCTGAAATCTGGCCATTTGGACATCACTTCTAATACTGCCTCCCCATTTCTCTCTCATGTCTAGAATTTCATTATAGTCACCTGCACAGAGCCATGGGAGGTCGTTTACTTCTGCCAATCTGCGTAAGAGTTGCCAGGAATGCTTTCTTTGTTGAGACATTGGGTTGCCATAAAACCCAGTGAACCTCCAGGTATCCTCATCACCTTCCAAGCGAATGGTTGAGTCAATGTGCCCAATGGAGTAACTTATAATGTTAAGGATTATATCCTCCTTCCATAACAGTGCCAGTCCCCCACCTGTGCGTCTTCTTTCAACAAAAAAACTGTTGGGAAAACCCAACTTCCACTTGATATTTTCCATGTCTTTGTTTAAAAGTCTAGTTTCTGATAAGAATACCATACTGGGATCTTGCTCTTTCAGTAAGCTCCTGAGAGCTCTAATTGCTCGGGGGTTCCCAAGCCCCCGGCAATTCCAAACAATGGAAATCATTGATCTCGGCGGTGCTGCAAAGCAGTCACCGCCGCTGGTTCAGTGGGGATGCAGGAAGAGTTTGAGTGCTTCACCTTCTTTACTCTTCCAAGTTTTTGGGTGGCTTTTTCGGCTTCCGTTCTTTGTCTTTTTTCTCCTCTCCCATTATCCATGATACTATCCTCCGAAGTCCCATTGTCTGCACCATCCAGAGAGGTGTGCTTCATGTTGTTCCAGTGAGTTTCTGTGGAACAGGATCTCAACTGGGTCGTGCTAGTTGGGAAGACTGAGCTGAGAGGTTTTGAAAATCTTCCTGATGGACTCCCCTTATTAAAACGGCTTGGTCTTTATTATCATTTAGTTGCTTGTTTATGCTTGGCCCAAATTCAGGTTCAATTAGGCCCGTATTAGATGGGCCCTATATAAGATGGGCCAAGTGCTTTTATCTGTCGAAGTGCTACCAGGATGGGAGGAACAAGAATTACTTAAGTCGACCCAATTAGTATCTGTCTGATTTCCCTTATCCATGTCAGCTTTTGTTATATTTTTCCCCATGTTCCAAGAAATCATCTGATCACTCTCTGCCTCGTTCAGTGATTGCTCTATGGTAGCCGACCTATGGGTTTCTTGAGCCCCTCTTCTGCCACCTTCAGCATAGGGTTCATGATTGTTGGTCCGCGTTTGTGTTGCTCCCTCCTCTACCGGCGAGGCTGGTGGCTGATCAGCTCCGGTTATGCTTGAACTCCAAATGCATTTGGACTTGGATGTAATCCGTAATCAACCAGAATCCATATTTATTTTCCTTACCATCTTCTCGCATTGGGCAAGTTTTAGGCGATATGTCCCATGCAACCACATGCATAACAAAAGGCAGGGAGCCTCTCGTACCTTATAATGGCTAACACCTCTGATGCGTTCTCCTTCTTTAACTGTAACCGGACTACTCTTCTGATGGGTTTCTTAGTGCTGACCATGGCACGAACTCTGAAAAATCTTTCTCCCGATTCTCCTTTCTCTCTTAATTGGATGTTGGAAACTTCTTTAAAGTTCTGTGCCACCTTCAAAGCCACTTCCTTTGTGCAGAATTCCCTGGGAAGACCCATAATGTTGATCCAGAAATAAGCATGGTCGAAATCTTCCTCTTCAATCTTTATACCAGAATACCACTTCTTCATTACCAACAAGTTATTTTCAATGTTCCAGGGGCCACGTTTTGTTACACCTTGGAGCTCCTCCTGCGTGTTAAAGAAAAATTGATACGTATTTGGAAGCACTTTGAAGACTTTAACTCCCTGACATTTCCATGCTTTCAAGATTACATTCCTCAATCCCTTTAAGTTGATTTCTTTTGCACTAATGAATTTCCCATAGCAGCTGTTGGTGCAATCAAGGATTCCTTGTTTGATTTCCTCCTCACTCACATCAACTACTGCCGACTCGTCTTCTTCAAAGTGGACTGCTTGCATTTGTTGGATAATGTCTTTGAGAAGGGAACTCATTTGTAATAAAGTTTATGAGGTTATGATAACTTTGGATCTGGGTGTAATGAGACTGAGTTGCATTCACTCAAGAGAGAGACTCTAGCTTTCTAGAGAGAGAATTTCTAGAGAGAGACTCTAGCATCCCTAATTAATTCTAGACATTGGTAAACAATTCAACTGCATTTTTTAATAAAATCAAAACTTCTTTCTGATAGCGCCAAAAATTGAAAGAACCTATCATTCTCGGCGCCCAAGATTTTCTTAACCTTTATATATCATCCGAGTGCGTTACACGCAACAAAGATAAATATGTCATTATTTGGGGGATTATTAAAAAAATTATTTGAAAATTTTTTGTCGACTTTTTGAAAAAGTTAAAAAGTGTTTGACTTGTGAAAATTTTTTGAAATTATTGTTTGGATAGTGAATAATTTTTTGGTTGACTTTTTAAAAATGTGAAAAAAATTTGGTTTATTTAAAAAATTTATAACAACTTCAAGGACTTTTTACATAATTATTCACAAAAGCAAACACGTTTATATTAAAGATCTGCTTAGAAAATTTTAAAAAATCACAAGTAACAAAATGAAATCCATTGTCGGTGAGTTTTGTGAAACAAATACTGATGTCGAACGCTTGTAAAGTGACGCTTGTAAAGTAACGAGTGCCAGGTAAACTTTCAATATTCAAACAATATCAAACAATAATACGTTGAATGAGCTGTTAGCTTTAGTATGGAGGACACATATTAGTCTAGTAGTCTCACCAAATAGCTGCTAACGAGTTAAAAAAAAACATAAATTTAGTAATTAAAAATTACCTTATTATATCACGCTATTTTATGAATAGAACACAATCTCTCCTTTTGTCTATACGATAAATTCATTAGACTCGAACGCTTGTAAAGTAACGAGTGCCAGGTAAACTTTCAATATTCAAACAATATCGAACAATAATACATTGAATGTGCTGTTAGCTTTAGTATGGCGGACACATATTAGTCTAGTAGTCTCACCAAATAGCTGCTAACGAGTTAAAAAAAAACATAAATTTAGTAATTAAAAATTACCTCATTATATCACGCTATTTTATGAATAGAACACAATCTCTCCTTCTGTCTATACGATAAATTCATTAGACTCGAACGCTTGTAAAGTAACGGGTGCCAGGTAAACTTTCAATATTCAAACAATATCGAACAATAATACATTGAATGTGCTGTTAGCTTTAGTATGGCGGACACATATTAGTCTAGTAGTCTCACCAAATAGCTGCTAACGAGTTAAAAAAAAAACATAAATTTAGTAATTAAAAATTACCTCATTATATCACGCTATTTTATGAATAGAACACAATATCTCCTTCTGTCTATACGATAAATTCATTAGATAAAAGACTTACAGTGACAATAAATTAACGAAAAGTTTTCTTGTGTCGCATTTGAGTAGGAATGTCAATTGGGCCCTATGAGTCGGGTTTTAACAAGTTCAAACTCAACTCATATATTTAATCGGGTTATGAGCTTCGGGCTATGAGTTTCGGGTTTATAAATCTGAAACTCACACTCAGCTCACAAAATATTCGGGTTGTAAGCCTAAACTCACGAACCTATGAGTATAAAACTATTGAAATATTTCTAAAATTCAATAATCTCACAAAAATAATGAATGGAGACAAACTATTTAGCAAATTAATATTACTGTGTATAAGCACAATCCTTTAGTGTAACATTATTTTTGAAAAGTCTAGCAAAATTTTTTAAAGTGATTAAGTGAAAAATGACTATTTCAAAATATGTACTAATAGGTATTCCAGTAAAAAAATTCACAAAATACATCTGCAAGATGTTACTACTAAGCATAAATAGCTCATTTACATATTGATGTACATATTTAACAAAAAAAGCAAACAAAAATTTAATGGCACAAAAAAGTATTATCTTCTACATTACTTCATCAAATAAGTTAAGTGCATTACATCTATAGCACAAAAGCTTCATTCACACTAATTCATCAGGTTTATAAACACCAAAAGAATACTATGATATACAATATCTATAATATAGTATAATATATAATATTATGTTTGTGTATATATGTATATATATAATATTATATGTGTACATATACATATGTACAAACATATATATGTATGTATGTATGTATGTATAGTGTGTGTACGTATATGTGTATGTATATATGTATGTGTGTTTGTGTTTATAACTATATATATATACATATATATATTATGAGTTGTGCTTATAACGGACTTGAACCTTGTGAAACTTAAAATCGACTCAGAAATATTTCGAGTCTAATATTTCGTCCCAATCTCAACTCAGTTCAATATATGATAAAGTTTATGAACTTTTTATGGGCCGAAGACAATCCTACATTTGAGAGGACAGAAAACTAACTTGCCAAAGCTATATGTTAGCTCCTGGTGCTCCCTCGTGGGGTCCCAATTCACCCGCCTTCACGCCCCAACCATCACTTGAAGCTATTGAGACGCGTGGCAAAAGTCCGTTTAGCAATGCACACACGGCACGTTCTTCAATATCTCAAATGGGAGACCACAGAAGCATGTGAATCGCCTCTCGCCTCTACGTCACGACAAATTTGAAAACCTCATCAAAAAGACAAATTTGTTTTACTTCAAATGCCCTCCCTTCCCATCTTTTCTTTTTATCCTCCACTCAGCAATATCCGGAAACGGCGTACGTTATAATCACGTGGAAAATTATTATTTTTTATTTCTTAAATACACCCAGGTTAAATTTTTCCTTTATTTACAATACAAATAAAATGAGGTAACATGAATTAAAGTCGCCCAAGAAATATAATAAAAAAGTACGTGGAGAAGTACTTTGTAGAACTTGGATAAGGGAGATTTTATGTTAGAAATATCACAAAATACTCTCAACTTTTATTATCTTATATACATGAATCAATCCTTCAAATTTACTAATTCAAGCACATGCAGGACGTGCCTAGTTTCTAATAATTTTGACCAAAAAAACTGCATTAAATTATGACTAAGTCCCTAACCTTTTCATCATTAAAGTTGCAATTTCGTTATAGCTGAATTAGAAGTGCCATTTTAGTATTCCTACCATCTAGTCCTGCGATAATTTTTAAAAGATTCATGAGCTATGTTGATTTTTTTTATGATTATATTTAGTCCATTCTCCCTTTTTTTTCTAAACTCTTAAACAACAAATTTTCTTTTCTTCAAAATCTTTTTTTTTTTTTTTTGTCCAAAACTCATAAAACTAGCCATAAAAATTAAACCGTTTTATTTTCTTCAAAATTTTTCTTTTTTCTTTTTTGTCCAAAACTCATAAAACATGCCATAAAAATTAAAACGTTTTCTTTTCTTCAAAATTTTTCTTTTTTTTTTTTGTCCAAAACTAATAAAACTAGCCATAAATTTTCTTTTTTTTTTAAAAAAACAAACAAGACAATTGGTGACGTGGGTGAAATGAGAGGATGATCTTTAATCCCTGCTTTGGAGACGATACAATATTAGGAAAAAATTAAGTGAAAGGATAATCATATTTTCACACAAAATGTTAAAATTTCATCACATACTAAAAATTTGAACTGTCAAGAATGTAAGTATGGTATAAAAGAAAGGGAAAAAAAAAAAGAAAATGATTTGATAGAAAATTATCTACAAAAGGTCATGCGGCAACGGCTAAATATAATAGATGGTGCCGTTGGATTTCGTTTTTGTTTTTATTGAAGATACTATTGTTATGTTGAGGCTCCTCGGTCATGTTTTATTTATGAGCATTTGATGGTTGCATCTTCTAACCCGCATCTAATCTATTTTTCTCCTCCCCAGATTTCTCTTATTCATGGTAATTCTGATAACATAGCTCTAAATGTTCATCCCATCAAATTACTTTATTTGGATCTCAAAAAACAAAAAACTTTTATTAGCGTAGTAGTTAAAAGGAAGGCTTCCATAATCATTATACTGTAGCTTCCAAGCTCTTCTCTTTAAATTACTTTTAAGAGTTAAAGGAAGCCTTCCGAAATTTTCCTTCTTCCACGTAAACCTTGTCGCGTTTCTGTGTGGGTCAATTTTTTGCATTTGCAATTTTTGTCGCGTAATTAAGTTGAAAACACTGCTGGTGCATTTTACTGTTTGGCGTGATTCTAGTTATTGATTATACATTATCGTCATTGTTGGCAATAAGAAATCCGTGTTTGACCTTCCTCGGATTTGAGAAGTAGTTGTTTTCACGCTCCCAGCGGTACCCAAAAGTAAATTCCGAATGCCATTTGATATCCCTCGAGTTAGAGGTGACCGTTGTACCCAAAAGTAAATTACGGATGTTGAGTACTCAGCAACAATTTATGCACGGACAACAATTTATAGTACCGAATTAATTCTAATGAGAAAATATTTAGGTGGATCGAGTCTACAGGCTTCACTTATAGACCTAACGGCTTAGATTAAGTTACAAAGGTTCAAGGTACCTTCTGAATTCTTGTGGCTTAATCTAAACTATTGGGTCTACGGGTCCATCAATTTTTCGATCCACCTGGTGGTCAAATCATCCAAACAAATAATAATTACTTAAAGATGGCACTTTTTTTTATCAATCTATTTTATTGCATTTTGGGAAGGGAAAATACTTGGTGAGATTCAAACCTCTAGCCTCTATGGTGGAGTCGTACAGCTCTAATCGCTCGACCCTTATTCGTTCCCAACACATAAACATGTAGAAAAGTTATAGTTGTTGTACATATAGTAAACATCAAACTCTCTAGCTGCAAAAAGAATTTACACTAACGTTGTCAATGATATTAAACAACAAATAATCTATACAGTGAACAATTATGGACGAAATATAAATCAAATTTTTTTGTAGAATATGACTAACATAATATTTCACTTAACATATAGTTGGTGATATTTTGTGTAAATGTTTATTATTACATCAACTAATCACGATCCTGTACAATGTATGTGTTATAATTTTCTTCTTAAATTAGTGGTTATTGGAGAATTATTTTAATTTAAAAAATTAAATTGAATGGAAAAATAAAAATTAAAAATTAAAACTTACATAGCAAAATTTATTCCTTTAAACAATTCTCATTTTATATTACTTCATGCAATTTGGCAAATACTAATACCTTTATAGTAACCGATATGTGTCATTATATTATAATACCATCAATGGCAACAAGCCACATACTGAAATCACACGTAATACCTTAGTTCAAATTTTTATGCCAACCCTTAATTTTTCTTTCAAAATTTTTCGTCCACCGTAGCTAATGCCCATCCGGTTCAATAGAAAAATCAGTTTCCTAATACTTTTGAGTTTGTAGAACCCCCCCCCCCCCCCCCTCTCTCTCTCTTTTTTTTTTTTTTTTTGAGGACCCCCCCGGGGTCTCTCTCCCCTCCTCATGAGTTTGTACGACGTTTGATATTGATTTGACTTAAGTTTAAGCTTGCACTTCTCCCATTGTAACGATTTTAATGCATAATCTGCTTTTTAAAATATTTCAAATGTTTTAATTAAGTAAAACAAGGATTAAAAAAAATTAAGGGATACAATTCTTCGTCAATTTCATCCATTTGCTTTTCCACATTATCCTCTAGATAAGTTGACTATTAATCACAATTATTGCATTTGTAGTGTGTTACAATATAATCAATACAACTCCCGGTCTTTTGAAATCCCTTTTTAGACTGGCACGATATAATAAAAAAGTTTAAATGTCTTATTGTAAATAATGAAAAGAGAATTATATTTGGCTTGATGTATGGTCTTATGTTGACCTGTTAGCATATTAATGATGGCATAGAAGTTTAATGATGGCACGCTACTGTTTATTATTAGTTTATGAAAGATAATTGAATGATGAATTATTAATATGAAAAGCTACATTTCTTGAACGGCAAATTACTTATCAAAATTATACACTAAAGAATGAAAAACTTTAAATTAACATTACTTTCTATTGTTGAAAAGGTACAATTAACATTACGCTCATATTTACAATAAAACAATAATCTTTCTACCTTAGTGTGGGCCCTGCTTTGACCTTTGACATGTTTACCGAATAATAGTTTGCTTTTTGTCTGCTGCACGCTACGACTTCCACTACAAAACCCTCATGATTCATTAGCTTCCTCGGCATGTGTCTAAACAGTGCAGAGCACTGAATGCTGATGGTCTCCTACAGGTTCACACAAGGTTAATTCTGTCAAATAGTAAAATATATCCCTTCGTTCACAAAATTAAGTTTGCAATGCGCAAAAATTTCGAAGTGAGGCTAGTGATTCGTTCACATAATTAAGTTTGCAATGCGCAAAAATTTCGAAGTAAGGCTAGTGACTATTGACTTAGATTTAGTGCGTGTGAATGGCCTGAAATATCTGTAGCTTTCTTATGATATTTTTATGTTTAGTTCTTCTAAGTTAGAAAATTCTTTCCTCCAAGATGCCATTCCATATTTTTCTTGAAAATACCATTCCTTAGCAAAACTTAAGAAAAGACCTTTACCACTTTATTCTAGAAATAAAAAATTAAATGATATATAATTTCCTATGCCCGTTCACACAATATTTGGAAAACGTGTTTGCTTTTTTATTACAATATTTTTCATTGTTAATTATATTGCCAAAAAATACAGAAATTTTAAAACATTTACTTATATTTTTGAGTTAAATAATTAATATAACTGAATTATTTATAACAAGAACATCAATTATTATTAATTTAAAAATGTTAAAATTTCTCTTAAGTGCACAAATATACATAACATGAACACATTGTGTGTGTGTGTGTGTATAGAAACACATACACACACATCTATATACACACTCAAGAAGTAATTTAGCGATACTACCATAAAGAAGCAAGGATTATAAAGAATTAAAGATTAAAGGAGGACGATGTTGAGTGTTGAAGTACGATTCAAAACAATTTAGTTGGCTTACAAGCTACTTGTCCCGTGGTTGAACGCATATTCTGTATGCATAACATTATTCCAAATGTTGCTCACATGACATATTGACATAATAAGTAGCATTTAATACCCATCGAGAATGCAACCTCAGATTCATAATTGAATAGAATTACTTGATGTATGTTAAAACACTACAATTAATTCTCTAGGGGATGTTTGGTTGAATTTAGTTTGTGGATGTGAGGGGACAAATGAGTATCAAAATTAAATGATATGCACATCTGCTGTTAAATTGACAATTATAGAAATAATTTCATAGAAATGTAATAGTTAGAATTTGCCCTCTATTACTTTGGATTTAAATTTTTTTTCACCTGTAACTTGAATTTTAAATGAATTGAAATTAATACTTGTGACTTGGATTTTTTTAATTAACTAACTCAAACTAAACTTATGGATAGAAATGACATGAACCCATGGATAGAAATGACCAAACGGCACCTCAGCTTCTTGCTTTTTAATTATGACCACATGCGTGTGACGTACTGAACGACGAACCATCACCAAAGGCAGACTTTTGACCACTCACTGTCAACGTACTTTTTGCATCTGCAATATTCCTGAACGTGGATGTGTGGGCTACAAGCAAGGATCATTCTATATCGCAGAATTAGTTGTTTTTCTGCAAATACAGAAATTGAATGACAGCCATTGATGTTTGAGCAATTCACTTACAACCATTGGATTAGTGGTATTGGCTTGCCCATGTTAAGGAGGGCTACTGGCTGTGGTTGTAAAAGGGAGAAATGGGAAAATAAAGCCAAATGGTCCAAAAAAGGAAAAGAATAAAACGTGGATGGAATGGGGTTAGGCTCCAGTTTGGTGGTAATCAATTGAGATTGGAAGACCTCACGAACCTAATGTTTGTTCTTATGTTCAAGACACTATATCCATAAGTTTGCTAACTTTCTTTTGTGCTTCGTGGGGTTACCATAACTTTTCATCTGGAGATGGGCATTACATGCCCAAAAACTTATAATTGCAAAAAAGAAATAAAATGCCCGAAATTACATTTTTAGTTTCTGCTCCATTGAGAACCAATTAATTAAATTGGTTGGTATCAATAAATCAAATTAAACAAAGTTATGGTTATAATAAATTTTAGGAAATATAACAAAAATGGTTTTGGACAAATAATTCTTGCACCACAAATTTCTTCTCTTAAAAAAAATGGAGGGAGCACATAATTCCAACGAAACAAAACAATTGTGGATCAAATTATTCCAAGTCCAAGATAACGAAGTGGGAGACCCTATGCTTCTTCACATTAATTGGCTTTAAAATTAATAGCACCTGTTCCACATACCTTTGCAAGATCTATCTCGAATTTATTTTTATGAACCCAAAAATGGAGAAAAAATAAAAAAAAATGAAAGAGGGACCATTATTGACTAAAAGAAAATAAAAGAAATTCATGGTTAGTCATTAAAGTTGGATCTTATTATTCCTAAATAATTTTATCTCCTGTTACTATGGCTAAGTACTCAAGAAAAAAATTAGGGATCCTAGTGTCACTGTCACTAACTATCAACCTTAATATTCTTGTTTACTGATTAATCAACTAAAGCCAGTTTGACAACATGCGAAAAGAATAAAGCCAGTTTAATTAGTGGTACACTGGCTAGGCGTTGGAGTTAAGGTGATGCAGAAGTGGCAATTTGAGACTGGAAGACAAATGAAGGATGTTTGACGGATATGGGAAGAGAAATCAAGTAGGTGAAAGGCATGTTTAAAATTTTGTCTGAAATTTTTGGGGGGAAATTTTAGATACAAATGAAGAATGTTTGAGGGATATGGGAAGAGAAATCGAGTAGGTGAGAGGCATGTTTAAATTTTTGTCTGAAATTTTTGGGGAAAAATTTTAGATGATATTGAAGCCTTTTTTTCCCACCCACGAATTCCAAGAGGGCATACAAAATGTTAATTAATATTATATTCTTTTTTATTATTATTTTTTTTGCAAGTTGGTATACGAGAAAATTCATTTTTTTGGATTGTAAATTACATGTTCTCTCTTGTTATGATTTAATTTCTCTAATAATGTCTCTTCCCATTGTCCATCTTTCTATATTTTTCACACCCACACATATAAAGGAGGAAGAATTTGAGAGAATTTATTGAAGCAAATACACAACAATTCAAACACGGGAAATGCAAAATGTCATAATAATTGTTTATGTACAAAAATATCACAATAATAAACTTCACTATATTATTAAGACGAAATCCAATTCACTATATATTAAACTTCACTTTATTAGGTCTCCTTAATGCAAATCCTAATTATTTTTAAGCGTAATGGGATTCGATGATAAAATTGTACTATTTCGTTAAGTTTAGTAAATTTGGTTAAAGTATTAGCATTTTATACAAAGCCAATAAGCTCAACTACAATTCTAGACAATAAGCTCAACTACAATTTTCAGACTAATATACATTACTAAATTTTGTATTCTTTATTTACTAACAACGTTTTTGATAACTTGCCCTTCAAGTTATTACGAAGAAATTATTTTTGTTCTAATATACACTAATAAATTTCATACTTTTTTTTTGTAAATTTGATAAACATACACTAGTTAATAAACAAATTTAGTAAATTCTACTGTGACGTTCTTGTTATTTATTAACAAGCATTCGTTAATATTACATTCATTATTCTTGATAACCTTTTGGCATTTGGAATTGTTTGTTAATGATTCTAAATCAAATAGTATTTCATTATAAACTTTTGAACAATGAATAAATATAAGAGGCTAGTAAGCTATTTTTAATTTGCCAGCCACTTTTTTTACAAAATGTCCTTCAATGTTATTAAGACAAAATCCAATTCACCATATCAAACTTCATTATATTTTGATAAAACCTTGCTTATTCGTTCTAACTATTGAGCTTCTTGCTTTACACAATTTTGATGATTAATGTTATCCAATAACATTGTCAAGACAAATCACTATACCAATTGGCTAATAAGACAAAATCTAATTCACTATACAAAACTTTCAATACATTTAATTCTTCCTGATATAATTTTAGTTATTTCTAAGTGTAATTCATTATATCAAAAGTCACATGATTCCTAATACAATCCTAGTTATTTATAATTGTAATTCATTATATCAAAAAGTCACAAGACAAAATCTAAGTCACTATACCAAACTTCACAATATTAATTTAAGTGTAATTCACTATAACAAAAGTCACAAGACTAATATTAATCCCTTATACAATCTTCATTATTAATTTAATAAATTAGCACAATCGTAGTTATTTGTCAGTGTAATTCACTATATCAAAAGTTACAATGGCTAAGATTAATCCCTTCTACAATCCTAATTATTCCTAAATCTAATGGAATTCACTGATAATACTGTACTATTTTATTAAATTTAATCAATTTTAGTATTAGTGTTAATGATTGTGCAATCAAATAGTATATTATAATCAATTTTTGTTTTAAAAACGACATACTATATTCTTAACTACAAATACAATAGTAATTTTAATTTGAATTAAATTAGTAAGTCTTGCTAATATATTCCTTGCCCTTCATAACATCTTAAGATTGGTGTTAATGATTGTGCAATCAAGTTGTATCACTTGGTAAATAACACATTTTATCTAATTAGGACACATTATATTCTTAATATAATGGTAATTTTAATTTTAATTAAATTAGTAAATCTTGCTAATGATTGTGTAATTAAGTTGTATCAATTAGTTATCAATCCCTCTACTCCAATGAAAAAATATTTTATAATTAAGCCATATCATATTCTTAACTACTAACATAATGTTAACTTCATTTGAATACATGAAACAAAACTAAATTTTCAATCTCATGAGTATAAGTGAAAAATTATTACAACAACATAGCGATATATAAAATAAATGTTTATATTTTCCATATTGCCATGTATTTGATTAATAACTACTAAACAAATTAATTAAGACACTGCTTATTGAACTTCTAATAATTTGAAATGATGTAAATTTCCACAATCAACTAAACATTTATTTTTCATTGTATTTAACTAGTTATTTACTAAAATTACTCTCTTCAATTAAAATAATCATAGAAATAAGACATTGTGGTGGGTCCCACTGCCTCACAATTCCAAACCGGTTACTTCTACAATTTTTTGCAGGTAATTCCATTTTCTTTATTCCCTCCAAAACCACCATGAAAAATTGCCATCCACTTGTCATTATTTCATTTGCTCCCATTGACCTTCTTCATTTGCAGAAAACCACTCCATTCTGTATTTGAGCCGTTTCCCTACAAGCAATATAAAAGAAAAGGAATTGAAAACTTCCCTCCATTATCAACCGTTTCAACTTGTGAGTTCTTAGACAATTAATTTTCAAAATTGACACAAATAATATCGAGTTCTAGTAGATATTATTTGATTTTAGTGTGAAGCACTAAAAATGTTCATGAAAAATATTTGTACGCTTACCCAATCAAATAACATATAATTCTGTAATGACGCAAAGAAAGTATTTTTGACCTTTTTACTTTATCGTTTCTACGTCTAAATCTTCTTCCTTTGGATGTTATAATTTTATCTCTAATATTACGGGAAAATATTGTGTTTATTTATTCACTTTTCTTCCTATTCTCATCCAGATGCACTATTACATCCCATTCTCTCCTATTGCACTATTGATGTCTACTGAGACTTTGATTGTTCCCACTAAATCAAACTAAGTTATTCTAGTACTATTTACGTATGCATGCATTTTTTTTATCAATATTTTGTATATGGGTATTTCTAACACAATTTTTGAGTTTTTTAACCATTTGATTCACATTTTGTTACCTTACTAAATAAACCATCTTATTTCCATTCCATGTGTTGTCTGATTGTCACTCGTCCAAGTTCCTTTATTTATTATTATTAATAGAAACCACCATAGTTTTGCTATATAACCATTCTTTCCGTGAAAGTATTCCCACTAATGACATGAACATTTTAACAGCAATATAGGTGCAGGATCAGTATTTCATGATCAACCAATAAATAGATTAACCATGCTATGATATTAATGGTAAAAAAAATACGTGGGATCGATTTTAAAGAACTGTAAAATGTCAGTTTTAATAAAGATTTAACGAAATTATAACTGTAATGATAATAAACTCGAAATCTTTGTCAAACATGACCAAATGAAGCTTGTGGTATTCTATTTAATGTTGTCTTTTGTCCATTGAATGATTTGAAATTGAGAATAAAAAATTAATTTACTGAAAAAATTGGCGCGATTTGCTTGCCGTCGTTTTGGTTCCAACCAAAGCAATGCTTGACGTTTAGAAATTTTGCTACGGAGAAGATAATTTGCCGCCAGCATTTTCATTCCAAAAATTTGCACAACGTTTAACCCATCAGCTCAAGCCTTTTGACTAATTTATAATATTTTGTAAAGTAAGGCACGTGTGGTCCACCCAATCGCTTTAATTTGCAAATAACCATAAGAAGACACGTTTACAACATGCTTTTTAACTTGTTCCACGTATTAAAAAGAATTATTGCTAAAACTAGATGATCAAATATTTAATGCCGCACTCTTACTTTAATTTTGAGTTATTAGTTACCAAATGGCCCCATGTTAATATGGTTATGACTCAGTTTCAGGTATTGAAGTTGACATATTGGTGGGGTAAACCTTTAATGAATAGCAAATTTTATAACATATAATTACTCAGAAAGACTTGAGTGAACACATGTTTAATAAAGTGCAAACATCGTTGACTTAAATCTAAACCAAATTATATAAACAAGACTTATAAACAGATTCTTTTTTTATTCTAAAGCTTGTTCACTTACGATAGACATCATGGGCTCACCATTTTTATAATAAAAAAAAACACTTAGTAACTGTTTCGTTCAAATTTCTCAATACTATCATTATGAATATAATTAATCTAACTATAAGTATGGGTTTTGATAATTCCCTCAAACATATTTGATTTAACAATGAAATATGGGTATCATTCCTCTCAAAAAAGTTATAAGTTTGATAGAGTAATATTTTGAAAAGAATCATAAATATCCCAACTAATCACTTTCATTCCCATCGAAAGACAGTGATAGTTGTTTTCAAATATTAACAAAATGTGTCATTACTATTAATTCTCATTGCCCTCATTTATTTTTCTAAACCAAACACCCCCTAAATCATTGCAATTAAACAGTATAGGAAGGTAATATCAATCATATTACTTTGCCATGCTATGATTTGAGTTTTATGCAAATTATAACCTTAAAAAAAATTATTTTATTTTATTAATAGAAAGTACTATATATATTTCATTTTCAGTTCAAAATTTTATAAAAAAAAATTAAATGTAAAAAAATTATTAAAAATAATTTTAATAAAAAAATTTATAAAGTACAAATAAAAAATATTCAAAATCAAAAGACAAAACAAGAGAGAGAGAGAGAGAGAGAGAGAGAGAGAGAGAGAGAGAGGAATAATATATTAAGGGTGGGTAACTTAAAAGGTACGTATCTTTTTAGTAGGTGTGTTTTTGCTCTTAATCATAAGGGTTAACGTGTTTAATAGAATAGTATTTTAGGGAGAATAATTAACACCCCAATTAATCAATATCATTTCTATTGAATGACAATAATAGTTGTTTCACAAATATCAATTATGAATGTATTACTTATGGTACTCATTTCCCTAAATTGCTCTTAATCATAAAGGTTAATGTGTTTGATAGAATAGTATTTTAGAAAAAATAATTAATATCCCAATTAATCAATATCATTTCTATTGAATGACAATAATAGTTGTTTTACAAATATCAATTATGAGCGCATTACTTATGATACCTATTTCCCTCATTAATTTCCCTAAACCAAACACTCCCTAAGTCATTAAGTCCGTGCAGCGCGTGAAGATAAATTATTTTAGTTTTTTTAACCAGTCATTAAGTCATACCTTAGTTTTTTAATAAGTCATTAAGTAATACTACATTATTTTGTCGTAATTTCATTAAACAAAAGTACAACCAAAAGCAAAAGCATTCTTATGCGTGTTGAGCAGACCAATAATATCCGACCAATAATTGATAATATTATACATCGGTGAGATCTGCACCGTTTATTCCGCTGACCTTGAGAATAGTGAATCCGCCAAGATCGTCGAACGTGAAAGCACGGCCGTTTATTTTTTAACCGCCACGTACCTCGACGGTTTATTGTATGCTTCGGTGTTTGTGTCACAAAGATGTGTGTGTAC
Source organism: Mitragyna speciosa (assembly GCA_024721245.1). Taxonomy (NCBI): domain Eukaryota; kingdom Viridiplantae; phylum Streptophyta; class Magnoliopsida; order Gentianales; family Rubiaceae; genus Mitragyna; species Mitragyna speciosa. The sequence goes on from CM045569.1 coordinate 26,912, forward strand.
CCGGCAAGAGTCATTTAAAAAAGTGACGTTTGATTATGTCTGCCAGACAATTAGGGGCAGAGGAAACAACGATCTTGAAATTTAAACGCGCATGTACAATACAACCGAACTCGTGTGGGTCCCAAGGTTTTGCTGATTTCCTGGGTTTTAAGTGGGACAGTGGAAGTGGGAGCCAAGAGCGGGATGTGGGCCCTAGCTCACTCAACTCTAATATGGGATGTGACAAAGACAGATGAGTGGGGACACAAGAATAATCTAGAAAAATTATTGGAAATTCTAACGCAAAGAATTTGTATCGGAAGGACAAAATTGACCTTATCTGAAAAATTGGTAAAACAACAAAAGCCCTTCAACAAAAGAGCATTTTTAAGTTAAAAAATAGGGATAATTTCAGAAACCTCCCTTGAGGTTTCTGACAATTACACTGAGCTCCCCTGAGGTTTCAAGAATTACACTGCCATCCCTTGAGGTTTACAATTTGCTTACAATTTCAGCCCATGTCAGTAAAAGTTAATATTAAAAAGTAATTTCTGGTGAGAGAATGAAATTTCATCCCATTTTGCCCCTTTATGCAGTTGTACAAATTAAATTACTAAAATAAGGACAAGAATCAGGAACAAAGCAATAAATTAGTAAATTGAGGGGATGTAAGTGAAATTCTCAAAATTGTGCAGATGAGCAGCTAATAAAGCTGCAGCAACGGCAACTGACATTGCCTTTTGCAACGGCTAAATTTGTGCACCTTGCAATTTTATATAATGGAATGAAACAACATACAATTCGAAGGCATTTTGTAGTTTAGGCATCAAAATTGAAGGTCTAAAAGTCAGATTTGTAGCAGAAATTTTGCATGCTAAACTTGAAAATTCATAAGCTATGGCATCTTCAAGCTTGAGCAAGGAATCATGGAATTCACCAACAAGATTCTCCATCAAGAACAAATTTTGCAGGTGCAATCAAAAAGCAATGGTCAAGATTTCTGAAAGTGAGAGAAATCCAAACAAACTATATTTTTGTTGTTCCAAGTGCAAGTTTTTCGAGTGGTATGAAGGTATTCAAGAGGAAGAGATCAACAGTCAAAAAAGAACTGAAGCCAACTGTGAGTGTGGGAGGCAGATTGAAGCAAATTTGCAGATGAGAAACCAGGAACAACAAAGTGGAATGAAAGACGAGTTAATCACCATCAATCTCACCATTTTAGCTGTTTGTGTTCATCCAAATTGTATAAACATAGATAGGAGATTAATATGTGTTGCAGTACTATACCAATATTTGTTCTTCTTTTTTTGGTTCTATAGAATAAAATGTAAAAGAAATGTAGATTGAATAGATGCACGAAGCAATGTCTAAAGGTATTTAATTGACATATTATCAACTACAAATGTAATTATTAATGGTTAATCAGCTTAACCAAAACTATAATTCAATATTAGCGATTAGTAAACTACAGTTACAATCCAACAAAAGTATCATAACTAAATGAAAATGCAATATAATATTATGCAAAACACCATTTGTCCTTATTAGATTCAGACGGATAGTGAGAATTGCAAAACCATCATTTCTATCATAGTTCAAGCCATCACAAAAAACAAAATCTAGTATTAGTTTCACAGCACAACTCAATACCAAAAATTGCTGAAAAACAAAAGAACAGCTTCAGTTGCAGGCTTAGAAATGTAAGCTTCCAGTGCTACTGCTGCTAATGTTAACTGAATGAAGAGTTGTAGCAGCATTCATACTTAAAGAAGTAGTAACTTGGGTATCAGTGGGGGCTTGAGCAGATCGATTTGCTTGATGATTTGCTGGTTGAACAACTCTCTTGGGAGCACCTATTGCAGCATTTGCAGAGGTTGTATTTGCAGGCCTTCCTCTCTGCAAATATTCAAAACAGAAGAAACTAAGTTATCAGTGAACAAAGAAGTAAAAAAGTAACTTGTATTTCACAACAGAATAACCTATACCTTTCTTTTGCATGAAGTTTCAGTTGTATGAGCATTAACTGGAACATTTAAGGTCACATTTCCAGTAGAAAAACTTGAATTGCTACCTTGAGATGAATATACAACAGGTACATTTCCTTGTGTGTGTTCCTACCATAACAAAATCACATATTCAACCAATATATGTAAATAACACTAAAGTTGATTATTTGACACTTTAAACTAAATTTATACCCAAAGAATAGATCCTTGCAGTCCTAGATTTGCAACACCTCTACCTGGCTTGCCTCTTCTACTTGGCACCTGTCAAGAAGAAAATAACATAAGCAGCTTTTAAGGTTCCACCAAAGAATTAAATTTGTGCAAAAACAAGTTTAATGAGACCTGTTGAGCTTGAGTATTGGCTGCATTACTTCTTCGCACTGGAGCTCTTTGACAAGTTCTCTTGTTGTGACCAAATTGGCCACAATTTCCACACTTTAAAGTACTGGACCTTTTTGGCTGAGATGATTGCCCTTCATCAGCTTCTCTTCTTCTTTTAACTCTTGGTCTACCAGGAGCTCTTCTCAAAGGAGGAGGTAAGATAACTTTAGGTGTAATTTCAAGCATAGAAGGCCACCTTTTCTCATGAGGTATAGGGTGAATCATGGAGGCATATGCCTTCAGGTAGGACTCTTTTTTGAACCAATCAGCACAGTAGTCTTCTAGTTTTTCCCTCTTGTAAATGATGCCAAGTGCAGCATGTTTACATGGAACTCCAGCTACTTGGAAGGCACCACATTCACAAGTCCTTTGGGATAAATTGACTATGAAGGACCTATCCATATCACCAACCTCAAATGCATCATTACTGGCCATATTCAGTTCACACTGTCTTGATGCAGTTGCAATTTTTTTCAGTTTTTCTGTAAATTTTGGAGTGATTACAGTGGTTAAAGTACATCCCTTCTGGTACCGCTTGTGCATTTTCTTCATGAACTTTCTTCTCAAACCTTCAACCATTGTAAGTATAGGTTGCTTCCTCAAATCACCAATCCAAGAATTAAATGACTCTGTGAAATTATTTGTCACATGGTCACAGCTAATAACTTCTGGAAATGAGTATCTACACCAAGCTTTTTTTGGAATCTTTTCTAAATATTTCCAAGCCTCTATATTGATCTCCTTAATGGTTGACATTGCCTCATTGTGACCAACTTCATCATAACTCTTTGTTGTTCTCCAAAAGATACTACTAAGCAACATGCCTGGAAATTGCTACTTGAAGTTGTTTCAAATATGCCTACAACAATATCTACCATGTACATTGGAAAAAATCTCCTCATAGGCAAGGTTTAGGTCCAGCAATACTACATATTTTAGTGAATGTTAGATCATGATACAAATATTCAAGCAGAATTGAATTGAATGCTGTGAGTATTACCTTTTTTCTTATCATTCATAAAGGTTAAAGGCAAGTGGCTATTAAATAGTTCAAAATAGTCCTAAAAAAAGTGAAAAGATCAGCTCCAAGTTTCTCTGTTCTCACACTCTGTTACAGCAAATGCAATGAGAAATATACTTTCATACCCATCAAATGCCGCTACATTAAGTAGAACATCACCAAAGGGGTCTTTCAAATAACAACTATCAAAGCCTACGAATGGCCTGCAACTTTCAAAAAAATCAATCTTCTGTGCTCTGAAAATGATAAATATTCTCATAAATCTAGGCTTTATAAGAAGATTTGCCCTATCATAATGTATCTTGCAAATGCTTTGTGGATTGTACTGCCTTAGAAGTTCTGCATACTTTGGTAATTTCCCATAAGACTCACTGAAATTGCCTTGAATCTCTTCTGCTGCTTTCTTTTTTGCTCTAAAAAGCTGCATATAACTTGGTTTAATACCATATTTTCTCATCTCAGCTTCAATTCCTTGAGTAGTTATGTTAGGATGATCTCTCATTAAAGGCACCAATTTTTTTGCAATCCAATCTGATGTAGCTTCTAAATTGCTCTTATCCATCACACAAGTATGTTCAGGTTGATAGGATTTAATCATGAAAGTTACAGAATCAGCCACAGGACTTGCATGAATTCTCCATTTGCAGCCATCCACACCATATATAGCAGTCACTCTAGTCTTTTCATTCTTTAATCTTACAATTGGAAATCCCTTTTGAATTACATAATCTTTTAAAGCTGCTCGAAAAGAATCCACATTGGTGAATATTTGGCCTTTTTCAAACTTTATATCATCTCTTGTATTATAAACCCACATTGTAGACCTTATAACTTCTCTCACGGGATTTAGTTCCTAATCAAATTCAGAATTAGAAACCATCTCTCCATGCTCATTTTCTTCAAAATATGAAAAATTTGTGTCACTCATGTCATTGATTTCCACTAAGACATTGTTATAATCTATATCACCTTCCTTATTATTATCAACTGCATGTGTTTCAGAATTATCAGAGCTAGAGTCTTTATATTCATCATCATAATTGCCAAGATCACAAACAACCCTTTCAGAAGTTTCATCAAAACCTAAATTTTGTTGAGTGTCCTGGTCATTACTTTTGTTTAAGGATCCTCCAAGTTCAGCAGGAATAATTTTCATATTATACACATGCAAATTTATTAGAGTCATAAACTGATGCATTTGAAACATTCCAACTACTGCATTATCATCATTAACATCCTGTATTTCACCTGATCTAGGAATTTCGTACTTCATATATATCATCATATTTGCATTTCCTGGTATTTCGGCCAATGCATTTACAGCTACATCATAAAGCAAGTTTATGTACTGGTAGCCATTAGGATCAATGTCTGAAATTCTTGCTGTCCTTCCCTTATAATGCACAACTATTTCATAAGCACCAATGTTGACCATCCTACATTATTTACATTAATACTTCAGTTGCAAAAACCATTAACCTGATACTAAAATTATATTTTGTAGAATATACAACTTAGCTTAGCTAGCTACATTAACCAAATTCTAAACAACTTAAATAACTACGTAGTCAACTGCAGAATATGGAGTGACTTGAACAACTAGAATCAACATAACAAACTGAGGGATAGTAGAGTTTATACATACCTTTTTTGTTGTCCCTATTTCAGTTCTATTGAGCAATCAATCTACTTGGACTTGCCTTTTATCTTCGTTTCTTTCTTCTTCCACAGCTCCAAAATTAGCTGCATGTGTTCTTGAATTGCAGGTTTCTCCTCACTTTGGTTTCTCTCATTCAAAGCTTCTTCACAAATTATTTTTCCCACTGATTTCATAGTGAAAGAACACTGTCATATCACAAAATGGCGCTCAGTTTGTGCTCTGAATTGGCGCCATTTCTTTAATTGTAGTTAATTGTTGTTATTAGCTTTCTAATCTAATCGTTAGTGGTTTTTTTCAATTTGAATTATTTCATTTATGCTCTAATTAGTTTAGAATCACGTTTGGCAGTCAAATGACACAGAATGGCTTGGTGATATTGGTAATTTCACAACTCATGAGGTCAGCAATTGGGTCCATTTCTCAGCCAAGGGAGGTCAGTGTAATTCTTGAAACCTCAGGGGAGCTCAGTGTAATTGTCAGAAACCTCAAGGGAGGTTTCTGAAATTATCCCTAAAAAATAAGTAAAAATTGAGAGGAGAGACAAGTACCAAAATATAACAAAGTTGGAGCATAATGACATAAGAAGAAAGATTTAAAAAAGAATAGAAAAACAAAAAGTAACCTGATAAACTAATAAAATCAAGGGATAATTTCAGAAACCTCCCCTCAGGTTTCTGACAATTACATCTAACCCCCTGAGGTTTTCAATATTACACTTACACCCCCTATCTCTACATGTTTTATAACAAAAAACCCCCCTATTGCTGATGCAAGCAAAAAAATCTCATGAATATCCTAAATTACTCCTTTGTTTAAAGAAAAAAATGAAAAAAAAAATTTACTACTACACCACAAAACCAGTATCACCGACCATATCTACCCCAGTACAACCACCCCAGTACAGCCATCGCCAACCCCCAACCCCGGACACCAAACAAAACCCAGCAAATCAAAATCACTATTAACATCAAGTCAAATAATCCATAATCACTAAAAAATTTTAAGACCAAACACACAAATAAATCAAAAAATTATTACCCGTCATCTTCCTGCAAGGCCACAACAATTACAAATTGATCCAAAAATTATAAAAAAAATTGCAACATCTTTTTATAGACACGAATACATAGATGCATAAAATAATACCCCCTCCACCAATGCAAAATAAAATGCAAAACTATACCAGTTGAAATTTAGGAAAAAATGTGAAATAATGCTGGGTGAAATTTATGGAGAGAGAGAGAGAGAGAGAGAGAGACGGTGGGAGGGAGAAAGAAAGTAAGTGAGAGAAAAAGAGAAGATGGCTTGAGGTAAGATTTAGGAGTTTTTTTTTCTTTCTTTTTACAATATTATCATACTTTTTTTTTTTCTTTTTTACAATATTATGATGCTGTGTGAATTAAGTATTATGTAAAGGATAGTATAGTCATTTAACTAACACAAGGGAGGTAAGTGTAATACTGAAAACCTTAGGGGGTTAGATGTAATTGTCAGAAACCTCAGGGGAGGTTTATGAAATTATCCCTAAAATCAATAAAGGAGGGAAACTTTAATAAAAGAAGGAAAAAGAAAAACAGAGTGGCTGGTAACAACAAATTGAAGGAAAATCAGGAGGTAAATAAAGGAAATAAAAAACCATTCGATCCCCGCAATTCTCCAAACACTTCCTTCAGTTTTCTCTTCATTTCTTCTCATGTCCGATGTCTTGCTGTTGGATCTCATTCCATCAATCCTTCCACAATTCATCAATGCTACAGATCTGCTGCAAGTATCTATGCAGGCAAGGCCATCCAAATTTGAATTACATTTTTGTCGGATATGATAGCCCATAATCTCATGTTGTTGGTATCTCAATAAGTCTTTTCCATTATTTTATGGCTTTTGAAATGGCCTTGCTGGATGTTATTGAGGGGTCTACATATGGGATGCTTGAATTTGGGCGCTGTGATGAAATCCCAAATTCGTCATCCAAGCTTTCATTTTTCTAGTTTTTTTCTCTTCTTGGAAATCCCTTATTCCTTGTTCTGCATGTATTTGTTTTTGGGCTGAAATTTTATATTTTTTTAATCCTTTTTTTCACTTTGTTATTTTTCTGGTTTTTAGTTTTTTTTATTCTTGGAATTTCCCAAGAAAATTCTTGTGTGTTTCTCAAATTTGAAAACAGCCCATTTCTCTTTCTAAACAAAACGGTTATTTTTTGGTGAAATTTGTCAATATTTAGTTGTTTATAACTAAATCAAAATGGGTAGTATAAATCTTATTCGGGAGGGAAGAAGCTTGGCTTGAATACCGAATTCATGAGGAATTCGGTATTCAGATTTGTGCAGACAAGAACATCAGGAATATAATGGTGGAAAGTGATTCTAGCAGTCTTGTTCACATCATTGAAGGAAACTCCTTAAGAAGGTGGTCTCTATGTCATCAGTTGAGGAAAATAATACAACTTAAGCTTAGCCATTTTGCTTCAATTAATCATATTTATAGGGAAGCAAATGCATGCAGCTGATTTCTTGGCTACAATGCACAGAGTGGACGATTTCATCACTTCATCAGCCAGTACTTTCCCTCAAAAGTTTCGAGCTATTCTTGAGTTTGATAGAGTAGGAATTCCTTACATTCGAAAACGCCCTAGATGAAAATGTATTATATTTATTTAGTCTTTTCCCTACCTTATTGCTTTGTAAGGGAGTAGTACTCATTTTTTATAGCTTTTCATTTATTTTCTTCATGTAATGGAGGTTTTGGCCTAGTCCCCCTCCTTCCCTTTTATTTTTATTATTAATAAAATTTGGGGTTGGCTCCCCCTCCCCGTGTACGGGGTTTTGTCCAAAAAAAAAAAAAAAGAATACCGAATTCATGAAAGCCAAAGCAGTTAACCTCATTGAATTAACGGTAGCGGTGTGTTATAAATCCGTAAGATTGAGGGGTTAATTTGTAACTCGGCCAAACTTAAAGGGCTAACTAAAAATTTGGTCCTTTAAAAAAAAAAAAAGGTCAAATCTCAATGCAAGTAGATGTAATTAACTCTCCCCCCCCCCCCCTTTTTTTTTTTTTTTTGTCGTGCGTCGATCTCAATTTATCAAAAGGAAATCGTTGCAGGTTAAATGAACTAAATCCCCTATGTTTTGCGATATATTTAGGAGCCATTTAGTTAGAATTCTTTCACCACTATCACTAATGTTAACTTTATTATGAGTTCAGGTTCTGACGATTTACCCAAATATGTTTTGTTTAGTAATGAAATTGGTATCATTTCAGTAATAAAATTGGTATCATTCCTTCTAGAAAAAAGTTAATGAGTTTGATATAATAATATTTTGGAATCATAGAAGCCATAGTTAATCACTTTTATTTCGATTGAATAATAGTAAAAATTATTTTTCAAACATAAACAACAGTTATCATTACAATTGATACCTATTCTCTTTACTATTTCCCCTCAGCCAAACACCATCTTATTAATTTTATTTTGTACCAGTTTGGCCTTTTGACTAGCAGTGACGATTACTTGTGTAATTAATTTTGTCGAAAAAGACAATTTTACCTTAAAAACTTAGTTGTGTTAAACTCCCTTAGTAATTTACCATAATTTCACTATAGTGCATATACATAAATATACACCAAGATCAATATCATACGTTTTAATATATGCGCTTAGTAATTTAGCATAATTTCACTATAGTACATATACATAAATATACACCAAGATCAATATTTTACGTTTTAATATATGAGCTTTTTAATTTGTCTAAATTTGTGGAAAACAATGAAACCGTTAATTTTATATTTTTTTATAGCTCACTAAAGCTAGCTTATATGCTTGTTCAAATTTAAATTTAAACTTTTATTTATGAACTTTTTTAAGTTTACTTAAGTTTTTATGTTTTCATAATTCAAATTCAAAATTTCAAACTCAAAATATAATATAATGTATTCTATGTACACTGGAAAATAATTTAATAAGACAGAAAAAAGTAATGTCCTTGATTGGTACTTTCTACATGTGCTTTTTCTGTTTAACAAAAAAAAAAGGTTTTAGATTTTTCTTTTTCACTTTTTATAACAAGGATAACTCCAATGAGTACCGCTTATGTTATAACTATTCTTGTGTGTCAAAGTCAAACACGCCTAATCTGCCACAAGATATAATATTAATATTAAGTGATGTACTAAACGTTAACATATTAACATATAAAAATATATTCTTTTTTGACATTTTTGTGTATTATATTATATTTCATTCATATTAACTATTAACTTCCATATTATTAAATTCAAGCAAATTAATGTTTTTGGCCTCGCCCACTCCCATTTTGCGTATTTAACATATCATATTTACGAATTTGTCACTCGATATACTAGTGCTAAGTGATGTACTAAACGTTAACATAATAGCATATAATAATATATTCGATTTAGATATTTTAATGTATTATATTATATTTCAATCATATCAACTATCCACTTCTATATTATTAAATTTAACGCGAATTTACGTTTTTGCCCCCTCCCCCCTCCTATTTTGCATATCTTTCATCTTAAATTTACTTTTTTGCCCGTCTCCCTCCCATTTTGCATAATTTACATCTCATATTTTCGAATTTGTCACTGGATATAATAATATTAAGTGATGTACTTAGCACTAACATAATAACATATAATGATATATTCTACTCAGATATTTTAATGTGTTATATTATATTTCATTCATATCAACTATCTACTTTTATATTATTAAATGCAATGAAAATTTGCTTTTTCGCCCCTTCCTCTCCCATTTAGCATATTTTACATCTCATATTCACGAATTTGCCATTCGATATAATAATATTAAGTGATATACTAAACATTAACATGATGATATGTAATAATATATTCTGCTTAGATATTTTAATGTATTAAATTGGATTTCATTCTTATCAACTATTCACTTCTATATTATTAAATTCAACTCGAATTTACTTTTTCGCACCTCCCTTTCCCATTTTGCATATTTTACATCTCATATTTACGAATTTGGCATCCAATATAATAATATTAAGTGATATAGTAAATGCTAACATAATAATATGTAATAATATATTCTATGCACATAATTTAATGTATTCTATTGTTTTTCATTCATATCGACTAGTGACTTCTATATTTTCAAATTCAACACGAATTTACTTTTTCCATATTATATTGTAACGTCTAGAATGTCATATGTATTATAATATCAACACGAATTTAGTAATAATATATACAATAATATATTATTACTGTTCATTTTCCATGTTTTACATTTGATATTTAGGAATTTGCCCCTTCACTTTCCATTTTGCATATCTTGACATCTCATGTTTACGAATTCGTCACTCGATATAATAATATAGAATAAAGTACTAAACATTAATGTAATAATATATGTAATATATTCTATTAAGATATTTTAATATATTATATTACATTTTAATCATTTAGACTGATCACCAATGCGAATTACTTTTTTACCCCTTTCTCTCACATTTCGCATATTTTACATCTCACATTTTTTAATTTGCCACTTGATATAATAATATTCGATGATGCACTAAACATTAACATAATAATATATTTATTCAGATTTTTTAATATTTTATATTGTATTTCATTCATATCAACTATTCATTTCTATATTATCAAATTCAACACGAATTTATTTTTTTGCCCCTCCCCTCCCATTTTGCTAATTTTACATCTCATATTTACCAACTTGTCCCTCGATATAATATTATTAAGTGATGTACTAAATGTTAACATAATGATATATTCTGTTCACATATTTTAATATAGTATATTGTATTTCATTAATATCAACTATTTGCATGTCTATTATTAAATTCAACGCGAATTTTTTCTTTTGCCCCCCTTCCCATTTTGCATATCTTATATCTCATATTTACAAATTTGCAACTTGATATATTAATATTAAGTGATGTACTAAACGTTTACAAATAATAATAATAATAATAATAATAACATATTCTATTCAGATATTTTAATGTATTATATTATATTTCATTCATATCAACTATTTACTTCGATATTATTAAATTCAACGCAAATTTACTTTTATTGCCCCCTTCTTAGGTTTTGCTTATTTTACATCTCATATTTACAAATTTGCCCCGCCCCTCCCATTTTGCATATTTTACGCATCATATTTACGAATTTGCCACTTGATATAATAATATGAAGTTAACATAATAATATGTAACAATATATTCAATGCATATATTGTAAAGTATTATGTTATATTTCATTCATGTCAACTATTCACTTCTATATTACTAAAACATAACAATCTACATTATTAAACACTAATGTAATAATGTATTCCATTAAGATGTTTTAATGGATTATGTTATATTTCATTCTTAGCAACTATTCACCACTATATTATTACATTTAACGGGATTTTACTTTTTTCTTCTCCCCTTCCATTTTACATATTTTACATCTTATATTTATGAATTTGCCCATCCCTTTCCCATTTTGCATAATTTATACCTAATATTTAAGAATTTACCACACAATATAATAATATTAAGTGATGAACTAAACTTTATTATATCAATGTATATTAATGTATTCTATTCAAATATTTTAACGTATCATATTATATTTTATTCATATTGACGATTCACTTCTATAGCATTAAATTCAACGTGAATTTTCTTTTTTGCCCCTTCCCCTCCCATTTTCATATTTTACATCTTATATTTGCGAATTTGCCCCTCTCCTTCACATTTTGCATATTTTACATCTCATGTTTAGAAATTTGTCACTTGATATAATAATATCAAGTGATGTTGTAAGCGTTAATATGTTAATATACAATAATATATTCCATTAAGATGTTTTAATATTTTATATTATATTTTATGGATATAAACTATTCACTTCAATATTATTAAATTTAACTTTGAATTTACTTTTTTGCCCCCTCCCTATCCTATTTTGCATATTTTGAATCTTATATTTACGAATTTGCCACTCGATATAACAATAATAAGTGATGCATTAAACATTGATTTAATAATATATAATACATTTTATTCAAATATTTCAATGTATTATACTATATTCCATTCATATCAACTATTCACCTCTATATTACTAAATTCAACACAAATTTACTTTTTTGCCCCTCCCCTCCCATTTTGCACATTTTATATCTCATATTTACTTTTTTGCCCCTCCCCTCGCATTTTGCATGTTTAAATCTCATATTTACAAATTTTTTGCTCAATATAATAATATTAAGTGGTGTGCTAAACATTAATGTAATAATATATCATGATATACTTAATTCAAATATTTTAATGTATTATACTACATTTCAGTCTTATCAATTATTCACTTCTATATCTACGCGAAATTACTTTTTTATCCCACCCATCCCATTTTTCATATTTTACATTTCGTATTTACGAATTTGTCACTTGATATAACAATATTAAGTGATGTACTAAATGTCAATATAATAATATAATATAATATAATAACATTCATTTTAACGTATTATATTGTATTTTATTCATATCAACTATTCACTTCTATATCATTAAATTAACGGAAATCTAATTTTTTCCCCCGCCCTTTCCCTCCCATTTTGCATATTTTACATGCTATACACACAAATTTGCCACTCCATATAACAATATTAAGTGATGTACTAAAAGTTTAACATAATAATACAAAATAATATATTCTATTCAGATATTCTAATCTACTGTGTTATATTCTATTCATATCAACTATTCACTTCTATATTGGTAAATTCAACGTGAATTTACTTTTTGCCCATCCTACTCCCATTTTGCATATTTTACATCCCATACTTACAAATTTGCCACTCCGCCTCCCATTTTGCCTATTTTACAACTTATATTTACGAATTTACCACTCGATATAATAATATTAAGTGATGTACTTAAACGTTAATATAACAATACAACAATATACTATATTCAAATATTTTAATATGTTATATTACATTTTATTCACTTCAATATTATGAAATTCAATGCCAATTTACTTTTTGGCCCATCCTCCTCCCATTTTGTTTCGTTTATGTCTCATATTTGCCAATTTGCCGCTCGATATAATAATACTAAGTGATGTAATAAACATTAATATAATAATATCTTTTATTCGCATATTTTAATACATTATATTATATTTTATTCAAATCAACCATTCACTAAAATTTAACGCAAATTTACTTTTTTGCCCCTCCTCCTCCCATTTTGCATATTTTACATCTCGTATTTATAAATTTGCCTCATGATATAATAATATTAATTGATATGCTAATCGTTAAAATATTAATGTATAAGAATATATTCCCTTCAGATATTTTAATCTATTATATTATATTTTATTCATATTGACTATTCACTTCTACATTTTTAAATTCAATGTGAATTTACTTTTTTGGCCCTCCTTCTCCCGTTTTACATATTTTGTATCTCATATTTACAAATTTGCCAATCATTATTGTAATATTAAGTGATGTGCTAAACGTTAATATAACATCATATAATAATATTGTCGCGTCCTAAAAAATTATTGGTAAAGGGTGCTAGTGGGGTCGTTGACCTGTCGCGTCCCAAAAGACGATATAGTCTGATGACCCTTTTGAAAAACTAAGTTTTTGGAAAAACCGTGCATGTATGAGAAAAATCAAATTTTAGTAAAAAAGTGTATTTTAGAAAAACGGTATTTTAAAAGGAAACAAGGCCGGGACTAAAAGTGCGACAGATTTGGCCAAATAATTTTTGAAAAAGGGTTTTATTTTAGAAAATGGAAGTCGCCACTTGGTACTGAGTTAGGGTGTACCAAGTCACCCGAAAAAATCGTTTAAAAATAAAAATTTTAAAAAAATCATTTAAAACCCTTTTCCGACTCCGGTCTACGAAAAATGAGAGAAAAAGGTCCGGGAGTCACATTTGAAGAAAGGGAAGGCAAAGGCTTGCGCCTAAGGCACCCTTTCAACCTAGCCGAAGCTAGTTGCGAGGTTTAATCAAAATTTCCTAAATCAACCCTAAGTTCTATCGTGTTCGGATGTATCTATATGAATGCAAATCCTAAGTCTAAATGCGGATATCGGAAGGGTCGGCATATTCCGTCGAGGCTTGGTCGGAATTATCGCATTAATTACGAAACCCGAGTCGAGACCTCGAGGGAGTCACGAGTTTATGCAAAATGTGATGCAAAAAGAAAAAAAATAATAATATAGAGTAAGTGAAGAAAGAACGTAGGTATGCAACATGACGGGTACGGGGGACTAGTATCTCATGACTAAATGTTTCTACTCACGGAGGGGGGAACGGCATGTACGCCACCGCTTCCCACGTGAGTAGACGACTATTTTTAATCAAAACACACAAATGTCCTAATTTCTAAGTGAAATGCAACCTGAATGTCATGCATTTTTAAAAAAATATGTCATAATAATAATAATAATAATAATAATAATAATAAAATCATGCCAAATGGAAAGAAAAACTAGAAGTGTGTGAAATGTAAAATGCACACGAATGCACATAATACTAAAATGTCCTAAGGGTCTAGTGTTGGGCTAGCCCGTTCTAAAAATCCCACTAGCGTTGGACTAGCGGGAAAAGAATGAAGCCACAACTAGCGTTGGACTAGTGTGGTAACGGAATACTATAAATCATGAATTGAACATTAAAGCATGAATTAAAAAACAAATTAAGCATATATAAAAATATCTAATATCACGTAGGAACACATAACACATAAGCATAATATTCTAGATGCAAAATCCTAAGGAAAACGGTAAAAGAAATAAACACATAAACACGCAAAAGAAAATAAACCCTAACTATTACACCGGGGGGCTTGATTTACAATTTAGGGGGAAAATTTAAAAATATCCTATCTATTACATTTTCTATCTAATTACACAATCTTTGCTAAAATATGAGAAAAATAATCTAACTATTACATTGACTAACTAAATACAAAAATATTACATTCTTCGCCAAAAAAATAATAAAATTTAAAATTAAATAACACAAAATAAATAAATACGCAAAAAGTGCATAAAATAAGAAATGCATAAAAAATGTGTAAAATATCACATTAGAGCACATAAAGGAAAAATAATGAGAGATCGAGATGCCTCTTTGAAGACCCGGTGCTAAATGCTAACAAGAGAACACACGAGTCAAGGTACCATTATTTAATGAAATAAAGCGTAAAACATAAAATACTAATCAAATTGAGGGCAAAATGTAAATTCTAAGAAATTGAGGAGCTAAATTGCAACATTGTAAAGCTAAAAGGGCTAGAGGGTAAAAAATTGGAAATTCTAACTAATGAAAGGGTAAAATTGCAAACTAAGGCAAATTATAGGGTAAATAGTAAATTCTAGCAAGTGCAAAGCAAATTGCAATTTATAGGACCAAATTGAAAGAAACAAAATCTGGAAGGGTGACTCTATAATTATGAAGAACTAAAAATGCAGGACATGAAAAATAGAAGGTTTCTAAAGCACAATGCTAATAACCAAAAACCAAAAACTTTAAAAACACAATTTTATATTTTTACCTAAATAAATCTGAAAAGGTAAAATGATAAGTTGGATTAACATTGAACTAACTAACTAGATTAACTAAATCAACTAAAATGATTACCTAATTAAAATCAAATCATGAATTAATCGAACACAAGTAATTTAACAAATTTGAATCAACAAATTAAATTAATCTAATTAACTACTTTACTTAACTAGACTAAAACCCAAGCCTCCAAAAGAAAAAAAAAAGAAAAGCATAATTAGATTAAATTGCATAAATAAATAAAAAAATGAACAAACCAGAAAATGAAGAAAAAACAACAAAATTCCCAAACACTCAACATCTTTCTCCAAATATGTTCTTCCCAAATTAAATCCCCCCAAGCCCAGCTCATCGTTCTTCCTAAGACCAAATAGAAGAAAAAAAAAATTTTTTTTTTCCCAAATCGTCATCTTCTTCACTCTTTTCCTCCCTCACTTCTTCTTTCTTCTTCCCTCTGTTTTCTCTTTCTTCTTATTCTCTAGTTTTCCTCCTTTTTCCATTTTCTTCCTCCCCTCTCTGTTCTTTTTCTGATCCCCCCCCCTCTCTCTCTCTCTCTCTCTCTCTCTCTCTCTCTCTCTCTCTCTACTGCTTCGTCGTTCTCTTTTTTCCTTCCATCTCTCTTTTCCGGTTTCTCTTTCTTTTCTCTCTGCTCTCATCTTTCTCTTCCTTTCTTCTTCTTTGTTTCTTCTCTGACTCCCTCATTTTTCTTCTCTCTCTCGCTGTTTCTTCTATTTCCTTCTCTCTCAATCTTTTCTTTCCTATCTTTTCTTTCCTCTTTCTCTGATTTTCTGGTCTTTTTCCCTCCGTCCGGCCTTATTTTCTCTGATTTCTCTCCCGTTTTTGTCTTCTCTCCCTCGTTGTCTTCAACCGAAGCAAAAACCCCTTCTTCTCTCAGTCTGTGCACTCTCTTCATTTCTCTATTTCCGTTCGATCTGCCCTCTTTTTTTTTACTTTCTTCTCCTCGCATCCCTCGCGTCTCCCTCCGTTTCTATGGTGCGCAGGGGTGAGCATGGAGGTAGGTTCGATGAAATTGGGATTGTGATGGTGGCTTTGGATGAAGGGGAATTGGTGATGTGAATTCGGCTGTTGCTGGGTATGATGGAGGTGATGTGGGTAGCTGTGTTGTGATGTTTTTCTGCAGGTTTTGGGGAGGCAAAAATCAGTAGAGTGACTAATTCCAGATGTGTGATTATCGTGTGTGCAATTGTGAATCTGTATGTGATTGTATTTGCTGATTGGTGTTGTATGATATTTGATTTTCAGTGGCGCTGGATTAGTGAATGTCCGTGGTGATTTGGCTATGGGTTTCGCTTGGAGGTGTTTTCGGTGATAATTGGTGGAGCTTTGGGAGGGGGATGGAACGGTGGCAATTGAATTGTTTTTCCTGCAGGTGTTGGTGTTTTTGACTGTGAATTGGTGATGGTCATGAACCGGTGGAGGTATTGAATTGGTGGCGCTGGTCGGATATTGATGGTTTGTTTTGCAGGTTTAATGTCGGTGGTGAATGAGCTATTTTGATAGCAAATTGGGTCTTGGTATGGTTGCTTGAATTGCTTGTTTGCAGGTTGTGAGCAATTCTCGGACTGCTTGTGCTGTTTGTGACTGTATGTGGTCTATGAGTTTTCTTTCGAAATGTGTGAAGTGTGGTGTGTTTGTGTGTCTGCCGAGAGAGAGAGAGAGAGAGCAATTGTGCTGCTGTGCAGGTAGTCTTGATTGAAGGTTGTAGGTGAGGGATAGTCTATGGGCTGTTGTGATCCTGTTGTTGTTTTCTACAGGTTTGATTTGATCAACAGTTTGGTGGATGTAGGTGTTTGCGGGTGAAGGGTGGAGCTAGGTGATAGGGTAGAGGTGGTTGTCTGGCAGAGACGGTGGAGGCTCGGTGGTTTGTTTTTCTGGGGGGAATTAGGTAGGGGTTTAACAGGTGGTGGTCGGATGGCTTGAAAGGGAGACGGTGGAGATGAAAAGGAGAATCAGAGACCCAAAATAGAAACAATAACACAAACCCAATAACAGAATAGCAAGAAAATCCAGGAACGAGAAAAAGAAACTCAGAACAAAAAAATGAACAAGACCAGCAAGTAATCCAAAGACTTAATTAAGATTGTAAACAAATAAATATAATCAGAATTAAATAAAAAAAAGGAAATAAAAGTGAATCAGAACTTAAGAACTTACCTTTTAATCTTGGAGTTGATAATGAAAAGCAACTCTGGAGTTGATAATGAAAGGCAACCCGTTCTTAAAAAGGAACGATTGTGTGTGTGTGTTTTTTGGGTGAATAGTGTGTGTGTTTTTTGGGTGAATAGTGTGTGTGTTTTAATCTTAAAATTACAAAAAGTAAAAGTGTTTTAGGTTTTTTTTTTTTTTTTCCTTCCTAAGTGGGGTATTTATACTGCACAAATCTTAACCTCCAAGAAAGGGTTAAAAGACCAAAATGCCCTTGACTACAAAAATTACAATTTTATCCTTAAAATCTATTTTCTCTTACAAAAATAATAATAATAAAAAATAATAAAAATGTAAATAACAAATTTGTTAATAAAAATTCACCCTAAAAAAGTTAGAAACTTAGTGCTTAAAATCTAAAAACTGAATTTGGGACCTAAAAAGTGGTGAAAAATGAGTTTGGGATGTGAAATGACAATTTTACCCTTGGGCAATGAAAATTCACAGAAAAATAATTATTGACCTCAAAAAATTACCGAAAACTAAAAATAAGGTTTAAACACTGAAAAATGCATTTTTGACTCAAAATTGGTGAAAAATGAATTTAATTTGTAAAATGACGATTTTGCCCTTGGGCAATGAAAATTCACAGAAAAATAATTATTGAACTCAAAAAATTACCAAAAATTAAAAATAAGTTTGAAACACTGAAAAATACATTTTTGACTCAAAATTGGCTGAAAATGAATTTAATTTGTAAAATGACGATTTTGCCCTTGGGCAGTGAAAATTCACAGAAAAATAATTATTGACCTCAAAAAATTACCAAAAATTAAAAATAAGTTTGAAACACTGAAAAAATGCATTTTTGACTCAAAATTGGTAGGAAAATGAATTTAATTTGTAAAATGACGATTTTGCCCTCGGGCAGTGAAAATTCACGGAAAAATAATTATTGACCTCAAAAAATTACCAAAAACTAAAAATAAGTTTAAAACACTGAAAAATACTTTTTTGACTCAAAATTGGTGAAAAATGAATTTAATTGTAAAAATGACGATTTTGCCCTTAGCTGGTACAAAAAATAAAAAAATACCAATTAAATCCAGAAAAATCATAAGAAATTAAAAAATTCACATAAAAATAAAAATATGAATTTAAAACCCCCAAAAGTTGATAGAAAAATATTTACAGATAAAATTACTATTTTGCCCCCCAAATTATTTGAAAAATGAAAAAATTAAAATTTGTAACAAAAGTGCAAACATACCCCCCAGTGTTTGAAAATAAATGGTGTGTCAAAATTTAGTGTCTACAAATATATTGTATTTAAATATTTTAGTATCTTGTATTTTATTTTATTCATATTAGCTATTCACTTCTATATTATTAAATTCTACACGAATTTACTTTTTTGCCACTCCCCTACTCATTTCGCGTATTTTGAGTCTCATGTTTACAAATTTGTCACTAGATATAATAATATTAATTGAAGCACTAAACGTTAATATAATAACATATACTAATATATTACGTTCAAAGATTTTATAGTATTATGTTATTTTATTCATATCAACTATTCACTCCTTTATGATTAAATTTGACACGAATTTACTTTTTTTTTTTTGCCCTTCCGCCACCAATTTTTGAAAAATACTTTGGTAGACCAAGTTTAGGAGTGGGGTTATCGACCTTTTGGTTCACGTGTGGCCCCTTTGGTCCAGATGGGCAACGTGTCTGCATGTGGAGCGAAGGGTCTACGGCCCAACCCGTGAATTCAATCCACCTAAGTGTTTTTACCCATTTTGCATATTTTACATCTCATATTTATGAATTTGCTACTCGGTATGATAGTATTAATTGCTATACTAAACATTAATATAATATATTCTTTTCAAATATTTTAATGTATTATATTATATTTTATTTATATCAAGTATTCACTTCTATATCATTAAATTCAATGCGCATTTACTTTTTTGCCCCCATCCCATTTTGGATATTACACTTCTTGTATTGACGAATTTGCCACTCGATATAATAATATAAAACAATGTACTAAACACTAAGATAATAATATGTAATAATATATTTGATTTGATATTTTAATGTATTGTATTATATTTCAATCATATCAACTATCCACTTCTATATTATTAAATTTAATGCGAATTTACGTTTTTGCCTCTCCCCTTCCTATTTTGCATATCTTTCATCTTAAATATACTTTTTTGCCCATCTCCCTCCCATTTTGCATAATTTACATCTCATATTTTCGAATTTGTTACTGGATATAATAATATTAAGTGATGTACTTAGCGCTAACATAATAATATATAATGATATATTCAACTCAGATATTTTAATGTGTTATATTATATTTCATTCATATCAACTATCTACTTTTATATTATTAAATGCAATGAAAATTTACTTTTTCGCTCCTCCCCCTCCCATTTTGCATATTTTACATCTTATATTCACGAATTTGCCAGTCGATATAATAATATTAAGTGATGTACTAAACATTAACATGATGATATATAATAATATATTCCGCTTAGATATTTTGATGTATTAAATTGGATTTCATTCTTATCAACTATTCACTTCTATATTATTAAATTCAACTCGAATTTACTTTTTTTGCACCTCCCTTTCCCATTTGCATATTTTACATCTCATATTTACGAATTTGGCACCCAATATAATAATATTAAGTGATATACTAAATGCTAACGTAATAATATGTAATAATTATATTCTATGCACATAATTTAATGTATTGTATTGTTTTTCATTCATATCGACTATTGACTTCTATATTTTCAAGTTCAACACGAATTTACTTTTTCCATATTATATTGTAACGTCTAGAATGTCATATGTATTACAATATCAACGTGAATTTAGTAATAATATATACAATAATATATTATTACTATTCATTTTCCATGTTTTACATTTGATATTTAGGAATTTGCCCCTTCACTTTCCATTTTGCATATCTTGACATTTCATATTTGCGAATTCCCCACTCGATATAATAATATAGAATGAAGTACTAATCATTAATATAATAATATATGTAATATATTCTATTAATATATTTTAATATATTATATTACATTTTAATCATGTAGACTAATCACCAATGCGAATTACTTTTTTACCCCTTCCTCTCACATTTTGCATATTTTACATCTCATGTTTTTGAATTTGTCACTCGATATAATAATATTCGATGATGCACTAAACATTAACATAATAATATATTTATTCAGATTTTTTAATGTCTCATATTGTATTTCATTCATATCAACTATTCACTTCTATATTATCAAATTCAACGCGAATTTATTTTTTTGCCCCTCATCTCCCATTTTGTTGATTTTACATCTCATATTTACTAATTTGTCCCTCGATATATTATTATTAACTGATGTACTAACCGTTAACCTAATAATATATTTTGTTCATATATTTTAATATAGTATATTGTATTTCATTAATATCAACTATTCGCATGTCTATTATTAAATTCAACGCCAATTTTTTCTTTTGTCCCCTTCCCATTTTGCATATCTTATATCTCATATTTATAAATTTGCAACTCGATATATTAATATTAAGTAATGTACTAAACGTTTACAAAAAAAAATGATATAATAATATATTCTATTTAGATATTTTAATGTATTATATTATATTTCATGCATATCAACTATTTACTTCAGTATTATTAAATTCAACGCGAATTTACTTTTATTGCCCCTCCCCTTCGGTTTTGCTTATTTTACATTTTATATTTACAAATTTGCCCTGCCCTTCTGTTATTGTTGTATTCCACCTTCTGTTGAGTCAATGGAGCATATTTTTTGTGTAGGACATATTCCAACAAATGTGTAGGATTACTTTGGGGGCCAATGGGTTTAAATCTTAAACATAATCAAGTTTGTATGAGGCTTATGAACTGGTGGATTGCTTCTTATATAAATGGCTTTTTTAAGTTTATGTTTCAAATTATTCCAATTCTCATTCTTTGGCATTTGTGGAAGGCAAGGAATGCTTATGTTTTTGCAAGTGAGACTTGGACTTAGGAACATGTTGTGTTTAATATATTGGGTGATATAAGGGTGGTGTTCCAAGGGAAATTTAATATTTTTATAGCACATTTCAGTTGGTTGGAGATTTATAATCTTATTGAATCTCATAACAGGAAAGTGAAGATTTCTTTAGTTAAATGGTTGCCTTCGAAGCATGGATTGAAACTCAATACATATGGATGTTCTAAGGGGAACCCAGGGGAGTGTGGTGGAGGTGGACTACTAAGAGATAGGAAAGGAAAATTTTTGATTGGCTTCTCTTGCTATTTTGGTTTTGGGTCCAATTTAGAAGCTGAAATGAAGGCATTGCTTCATGGTATTCGTTTGTGCCTTGACAACGGTTTTGAAGCATTTCACTTAGAATCAGACTCTCTTCCTTTGGTACATATATTGACTGGTGTGATTTCTTGTCCATGGCTTTTGCGTCAATGGTTTGAGGAAATAAAAAAATTTCAATTGCATTTTACTTCTATTACGCATTGCTACAGAGAAACGAATCAATGAGCAGATGTTTTGTCTAATGAGGGAATAAAGTACCAGAGCAATAATGTGTATATGAATTTCTCAACTCTCCCCAAGGAAGCTCGTGGAGCCTTAAGACTAGATTTGTTAGGTTTTCCTTCTTTTCAATTCCACTAAGTTTTTCTTTCATGTAGAGCATTTTCATGTAAGGGAGTAAGTACTCCTCATTTCATTATCGTTAACTTTGAGTCTTTTTATTGTTTATTTTCGAGTTTTAAATTTTCTTCTTGTACTTTCTGAGGTAAGTTTTATGTCCCCCTCTTTTTTAAATATTAATAAAATTTAGGGGTGGCGTCCCTCCTCGTGTACGGGGTTTTGCCAAAAAAAAAAAAATTTCAATGCATATATTGTAAAGCATTATGTTATATTTCATTCATGTCAACTATTCACTTCTATATTACTAAAACATAACAATCTACATGATTAAACACTAATGTAATAATGTATTCCATTAAGATATTTTAATGGATTATGTTATATTTCATTCTTAGCTACTATTCACCACTATATTATTACATTCAATGGGATTTCACTTTTTTGCTTCTTCCCTCCCATTTTACATATTTTACATCTTATATTTACGAATTTGCCCATCCCTTTCCCATTTTGCATAATTTATACATAATATTTAAGAATTTACCACACGATATAATAATATTAAGTGATGAACTAAACTTTATTATATCAATGTATATTAATGTATTCTATTCTATACTCATTCTTTTCTCTCTAGCGTCTTCTTCCTACTTTCACGGCCTTTTGAATTTTGAACTTCTGCCTGCCTTGTGGGAGGCCATGGCTGCCTTTCAGCCATCGTTTTCTGTCTCTCCCATGTCCAAAAAATTATTTTCTCAATTATTTTCAGAGGTTGCGCCATCTCTTGTTAAGATCAAAACTCCATCTACGTATAGAGGAAAAGTTGCAATCTTTTTCTCTAAAGATGACATCAATAAGGTGGCAATCCCATTCAAACTCTCTCTTGTAGGAAAATTCTCATATCGGAGGCCAAAGTTGGAGGAAGTTCGAAAATTTTTCTCTTCATTGGATTTGAAGGGCCCAATTCGAGTTGGACATTTGGATTACAGGCATGTTTTGCTTGTGTCGTTCGGTTGAAGCGAACTTCATGAGAATTTGGACAAAGGGTTCTTGGATGGCCAATAAGTTCCCTATGTGAACATTTCATTGGACCACTGATTTTCACGTTAATAAAGAGTCTCCTGTGGCTTCGGTGTGGTTTTCACTTCCCTTTCTTCCAACTCACTTGTTTGATAAACATTGTCTATTTTCTATTGTCAGAACTGTTGGGAATCCTATTGTTTATAGATATGGCTACTGCTTCCCTCACTAGACCTAGTGTTGTTCGCATTTGTATTGAAGTTGATCTTATAAAGGCTATTGCTGATTCTGTTTGGGTCTGTGTAGAAGGAGAGAATTATGGTTTCTGGCAACCCATTGAGCCAGAGAATTTACCAGGTTGTTGTACGTCTTGCTGAAAGGTTGGACACTATAATATTGATTGTCGTAAGTTGTCTGGTAGTGCAACTGGTTCTGATAAGGCAAAGAAAGGGAACCAGATGAAGCTGCATGGCAAATAGGCTTTTGTTCCTGTTCAAAAAGAGACTGTGGGAATGGTTCGGAATAAGTACTTTCTGCTCAAGGAATTGCTCCAGTCAATAACAGTCATAAGGTGCCTGAAGTTGAGGGTAATGTTATCAATGAGAATGGCGAACAGTCATTGGTGAAGTCACCTGAAGTTGCTCCTACTGAGGGTGATACAGTGGGCAAGATACAAAATGCTGAGGTTGTTGGTTCATTGTAAGGGGTGTTGATTGAGCCTATGGTTCAAAAGGTTGGCACCTTTGAAGATGTGGTGGTGTAGACGGATTTGCAGGCTGTGTCGTAGGTTGAGATTGCTTGGAGTGATCAACGAAATCTTCAAGTGTTGCAGTCCCAGGTTCAAGCTGAGTTGCAAGCTGTGGATGATGTGTAGCCTTTTGTGCAATAGAAAAGTGCTTCATGCCTAGTGTTCGATGCAGAACAGGAAGGAGGTGATGGATGTTCATCAAGGGGCTGACAGTGAGGCTGGAATTCTTGAGTCTTCTCTTGGTAAATTTCAGCTAGTTCAAAAGGGTAGTAAAGCTTTACGTGCCAAGTTTTCGTCGGATAGGGAGCTTCATTCTATGGCTAAGCCCCTTCATAACTCTTTCCAACCACTTCAGGATGATTAATTTCTTATTTTGAAATATCAGAGGTTTGTCTAAGCTTTTTCACTTTAGACGTTTAAAAAGTTTAGTCAATTATCATAAGATTCAGTTGCTTTGTGTTTGTGAAGTAAAAATGGATTTTTCAAGGGCTGAATTCTTTTGAATGAAACTTAAGTTTGATCATGTGTGTTCTAATCATGCTGATTTGGTTTGAATTTTTTATAATGATATTTTTTCTTGCTTACATGTGGGGGAGAGTAATCAGCATTTGTCCCTTGAGTTTAGACATAATGTGTTGGCTCGTTCTGTGATTTTTTCATTTGTTCATGCTGCTTGTACCATGGAGGATATGAGGGTTTTATGGACTAGCTTGTTGTCCGAGAAGCGTCCTCAATGTCTGTGGGGTGTTGTTGGTGACTTTAACTTGGCTTTAGATGTTTTAGAAAAAAAGGTGGTCATCGTTTTCAATATTCAAAGGTGTTGGAATTGAGAGAGAGTTTATGGCTGAGGTGGAGCTTTTTGATGCTGGCTTTTCGAGTTCAAGCTTTACTTGGTGCAATAATTGGTTGCGTAGAGGACCGAATTTAGAAGTGGTTGGATAGGCTTTTGATTAATCAAGATTGTTCAAATGCTGGGCTTTTTCTTTTGATTTTTCACTTGCCTAGGGATCCCTCTGATCACGCTCCCTTACTTATTACTGGTAAATAGAAAATGGTTGATCCATTTCGATTTATCAATGCTTGGGTAGGATAGCTCTAGTTTTTTGGGTGTAGTGGAAGAGTCCTGGCATCAAGGTAGCTTTGCTTCTCCAATTCAAAAAGTGTGTATCAAGTTGAGAAGATTAAAGCAATGTTTGAGAGAGTGGAGCAAGAATCACTTTGGCAATATTCACATGGCAGTATAGTCTTGCAGAAGGAAAATGTCGGTTAGCTGAGGAATAATTACAAATTAACTTGTCTGATGAGAACCACTAACGGTTATGTGCTGCTCAAGCAAAGTTGAGAAATGCCTTGCTAATTGAGAAGAAGTTCAGGAAGCAGAAAGCACGGGTTAAATGGCTTGATGTTGGGGACAAGAATTCTAAATTCTTCCATGCGGTGGTGAGACAAAGGCGCAAAAAGGCTTATATTTATAGAATCCGGGATTGTAATAGTACGTGGTTGTCATTAGAGCATGATATTGCAAGTGAGGCTGTCCATTTTTTTTCTAGTCTTTTTTCTGCGAGTCAAGAGAATGTAGACTTGACTTTGTTAGGGGATATTATTCCACATATTATTTTCTCCACAAGAGAATGAGAGGCTAGAAGGGATTCCATCTGTGGAGGAGGTTAAAAAAAATATTTTTGAGATGGATGGCGAGAGCGCAACTAGTCCAGATAGGTTTACTAGATTGTTTTTTACTGCTGCTTAGGAGATTATTGGGGAGAATATCTATCAAGCCGTGGTGAGTTTTTTCTATGGTGAGGAATTACCAAAAGTGGTGACAACAACTTCTATTGTTTTGTCACCTAAAGATGGTAGCCCTCAAATTTCTCTTCAGTATCACCCCATCATCTTGTGTAATTTTCTCTCATATTCTGGCTGATAGATTGGGAGTCATTTTACCAAATATCATCTCTCCTAATCAGAGTGGATTTGCTCGTGGAAGATTGATCTCTGATAATTATTTCTTGGCACAGGAAATTTTGCAGGGTATTAAAAAGCCTAATAGGGGTGGTAATGTGGCTCTTAAGCTTGACATGATAAAAGCTTATGATAGGGTCAACTGGGTTTTTTTTTATTACGGTTTTAAGAGGTTTGGATTTGACTGTTGGATAGATATGATTTGGAGATTGATCTCGAATCCGTGGTTTTCTATTTTGATTAATGGGACTCCTTTTGGCTTTTAGAGGATATAAAGGACTTTGACAGGGAGATTCTCGCTCTCCTGCTTTGTTTATTATTGGTGTTGAGGTATTTTCTAGAATGCTTAATCAATTGTATATGCAGCTAAATTTTAAGGGATTTGCTTCGCCAAGAGGATGCCCTAAAGTGAATCATTTGAGCTATACTGATAATGTGATGGTGTTTTTCGAGTGCTTCTGTGGGGGTCTTTAAGGCTTTTAATGAGGACTATTAAGAAATATAAGTCTTTGTCAAGGTAAAAAATTAATATTTTAAAAAGTTGTTTTATGGTGGACTCGAAGCTTCCTCAAGGGAAGAAGAATAAGATCAAGAAACTTACGAGTTTTGCTCTAAAAAATTTTCCTGTGAGGATACCTTGGTTTTCCTTTGTTTGTGGGAAGGAGAAAAATGGAGTTTTTTTTTTCTAATATTTGTAATGTGGTGGTGAGTAGAATTTTATCTTGGAAGAACCAGTATGCTATCCATGGGGGAAAAAATAGTGTTAATTAAGTTAGTTCTGTCCTCTATTCCATATATTTGATGACAGCAGCCTCTCCTTCGAAGTTGACTTTTCGGGTGCTAGAGAGTATTTTTGCTAATTTTTTTTGAGGAGCTACTGAGAGTGGAAATAAGTTCCATTGGATAAAATGGAAGGATTTGTGTGCTTCCAAAGAGGAAGGGGGTGTAGGATTTCGGCCTTTGGAGAATGTTTTCTTAGTATTTTCTATAAAACTTTGGGGGAGATTCCGTCAGGGGATTCTCTATGGGCTCAGTTTATGAAGGCTAAATATTGTCAGAATGCTCACCCTTGCATGGTTGATCTCATACCTCGGTCTTCTTATACTTGGAGACGTATGATAGATGTGTGAAGTTTGGCAGAGAGTCACATTGGATGGATTGTGCAGAATGGCAATACAAATTTTTGGAGCATATTTTTTACAAGGGGTGAAATTGCTTCTTGGGTATGGAATTTTTTTGGTAATAGTGTTGGGATGATTCCTCATGGTAATCCAGTGAGATTGCAGATTTTAGAATGGTGGTTTATTAAATGGAAAAATAAATTTTTATAATTTGTTTACCATATTACTCCTTTATTGATCTGTTGGAATTTATGAAAGATAAGGAATCAAGCTGTTTTTGAGAGTTCAAAGGTGTCCCGAGAGGAGGTTTGTAACAGGATTTTTGCAGATATACAGGATCTATTTAATTTAAAATTTCCTCATAACTCTCTTGTGGTGAATTCTTGAGGGGTTTTTTACCAGAAAGGTGGCAACCATGAAGAAGATTAGTAGATATAAATTGGTTAAATGGGTAAAGCCAAGAATGGATAATGTAAAACTAAATACGGATGGATGTTCAAAAAGGAATCCAAGGTAGAGCTGGTAGGGGTAGGATATTACGTGATCATCAAGGGAATATGATTTTTTGCATTTTCATCATCCTTTGACATAGCTACAAGCATGCAAGCTGAAGCTAAGGCATTATTGGTTGGTATTAATATGTGTATTGAGCGTGGTTTTAATTCTTTGCAATTGGAGTGTGATTCTTTGATGGCAGTGTGGACACTAAATTTTGACACATCTTTTGTAAAAATATGTGTGTTACTTTATTTTAGGGGGTATTTTTTATTTTTTGGGGGTCAAGTACAATTTTTGTGTGTATTATGTCTAATTCAGTCACATCAGAGGCAAAATGGTAATTTCACCATGTAAATATATTCTATTTTCGTTTTATTTTCTAAATACATAATTTTACTATTGTTATCATTGTTTATGATTTTAATGATTTTTGGAAATCATTTATTATTTATTTAAAATTTTTAGTATTTTAAATTTAATAGGCACGTTTTCCAATGCACTCTTTTTACGAGAATTTTCAAATGAAAATTTTATATGTGCATTCGTAAATTTTCTGTCAAAATTACATAATTTTTGGAGGTCATTCAAGTATTCATTTAATTTTCGTCTTTTGATTGTTAAGGGCACGTTACCCAAGAATGCATATATGTTAAAATTTCTGGGTAAAAATTTTAGTATACATATTTTTTAGTGATAATATATTTTGTGTAAAAATTTTGTGATTTTTAGTGGTCATTTAGTATTTTTTATTTTTCTTTTCGTAATTTTGTCACATATGACACATATTCAAATATGTTTTTATCATTAGAATTTTCGTATCAAAAATTTTATACATGCATTTTATGAATTCATAGATTTTTCATAAAATTTTCATAATTTTTCAACACTATTTACTATTTATTTGGATTCTCAAAAAAAAAGAAAAAAAATAAAAAGGAGAAAAGCTGCTGCATGCAGCAGCATAAAAAATAAAATAAAATAAAAATAAAAGAAAGAAAAGCTGCTGCACGCAAGCAGCACAAAAAAAGAAAAACCAACTCCCCCTGCAATTCAGTAGATTTGAAGGGATTTTGGATTGGATTTTTCTTCCCTCAACAAGCAAGCTCACACAACCTATCAGACACAACACACAATTCAGATCATCAAGTTCCATTTGGTTTTCTCTAAAAAAAACACACAGACACACTTTTCTTCTTTTCTCCTTCTCGGCTTCCCTCACAACTCATCTGATAAACATCACAAAATACACACAACTCACCTTTCTCCCTCTCGGCTCTCACTGCATACACACGCATTGCACCACCATTCAGCTGTCAAAATCAGCCCACCAGCATCGCCAAGTTCCACCAATTTCCTGGCCAAATCAGGTAAGGTTCTTGGCGCCTTTTAATTGATTTTGTATACCATGAATTCCATGATGTTCCTGTCCAGAATCTCTGAATTATTGCTATTTAGTCCATAAATTTGATAGCTTTGTTGTTTGTACATTAGAGAATCGTGTTTCATGAAGAAATTAGGGATTGATTTAAGGAAAATTCGGGTGAGAAATAGGAAGGGGACTAGGAAGAACTGAGAGAGAGAGAGAGAGAATCAGAGTGAGTGAGCCGAAAAGAAGAAGAGAATAAGAGAGAGTGTGAGTGAGCCGAAGAGAAAAAGAGAAGAAGAGAGTGAGAGTGAGTAAGCCGAAGAGAAGAAGAGAAGAAGAGAGAGTGAGTGAGTGAGCTGAAGAGAAGAAGAGAAGAAGAGAGAGTGAGTGAGTAAGCCGAAGAGAAGAAGAGAAGAAGAGAAGAGAGAGTGAGTGAGTCGAAGAGAAGAAGAGAAGAAGAGAGAGTGAGTGAGTGAGTGGGCCGAAGAGAAAAAATCCGAGAAGAAAGAGCGAGAGAAAATTTTGAGGAGAAAGGCCGAAGAGAGAAAAACTCATGGAGAAAGAGCGAGAGTAAAATCCAAAAAGGGAGGCTGAAGAGAAAAATCTGAAGAGGGAGGCCGAAGAGAAAAATCCGAAGAGGAGAGGCTGAGGAGAAGAGAAAAAACTGAAGAGTCAAAGAGAAAAAAATCCGAAGAGGGAGGTTGAGGAGAAGAGAACAAAAACCGAAGAGCCGAAGAGAAAAATCCGAAGAGGAAGGCTGAAGAGAGAAAATCCGAAGAGAATATAGGCCGAAGAGGGGGGAGGCCGAGGAGAGAGCATAGGCCGAAGAGGGGGAGGCCGAGGAGAGAATAAAAACCGAAGAGGAGGCAGAGAGAAGAAAAATCGTAGCCAATACTTAATTTTTCTTTAGTTATTTATTTTATTATTGTTTTTATCAGATTATGTTTATTTACATTTTGCCCCTCTAGGTTCTTAATTGTTTAATTATGCACTTCAATATTTTAGTTTACTTTATTTAAGTACTTATTTTATTTTAGTTGGCCCCTAGAATTTTGTAATTTCTTTCAATTATATCCAAGTTAATTGCAATATGTTCTAATATGTCTAGAAATTGCAATTCTATACCCCTCATGTTGCTAAAAATTGTATTTTGTCCCCCAATCTTGCTGAAATTTTATTTTTGTTAGTATGCATTGCTGGAATTGTAGTTTTGACTCTAGAATATTGCTGAAATTGTATTTTAGCCTTTGGATATTGCTGAAAATTGTAAATTTGGCCCCCTCATGTTGCTGAAAATTGCATTTTGTCCCCCAATCTTGCTGAAATTTTATTTTTGTTATTATGTATTGCTGGAATTGTATTTTTGACCCTAGAATATTGCTGAAATTGTATTTTAGCCTTTGGATATTACTGAAAATTGTAAATTTGGTCCCTCATGTTGCTAAAAATTGCATTTTTGTCCCCCAACCTTGTTGAAATTTTATTTTTGGTTATTATGCTTTGCTGAAATTACATTATCGTCCTCCAATATTGCTGGAATTTATATTTTTGCCCCCCTAAATAGCTAAAACTTGAATTTTTGCCTTTAAATGTTGCTGAAAATTTGATTTTTGACGCTCCATAGTTGGTGAAATTGTATTCTAAGTCCCTAAACTTGCTAGAATTTTAGTTTTAAGTCCTAGATACTTGTTGAAATTTCATTCTAAGTCCCCTAATTTTGCTCGAATTTACATTTTATCCCCAATTTTAAGTATTTCATATTTATATGCTTTAAATAGTGGTGCTTGACCTGTTTGTTGATTTTATTAGCAATTTGTATCAAGTTTACGAATGGGAGGTACCTCTCTTACCCTTTTTATTTATCTTTATGTGCTCATATGTGCTTCTATATTTTTTTATGTGTTTTTCTTTATGTATTTTAAGTGTTTATTATTTTATTTATATGTGAGTATTTATTTATGTTATGTTATTTATTTGAGTTAATTTTAATTATTCAAAGAAATGTAATAGATAGGTAATATTCTATTTAGCAAAATTTTTGTATTTAGATAGTTAATGTAATAGATAGTTTATATTTTATCTATTTAACAAAAAGCCCATGTACTTTAGATAGAAAATGCAATAGATAGGTTAGATAGGTTATCTTTATTTTCTTTTTTCTATTTTTAGATTGTAATTAGGCTTTCCCAGTGTAATAGTTAGGGCTTTTCGTATGCTATGTGTGCTATGTGCTTATGTGTTTTATTCGCTTTCCCTAGGACTTTGCATCTAAAATATTATGCTTGTGTGCTATGTGCTATTATTTGCTTTTACATAATTATTGTTTTAATCTATGCTTTATTTATTTACTTACTTGTTATAATATATGTATATCGTCGCCACACTAGTCCAACGCTAGTTGTGGTTACTTCCGGTTTCTTCGCTAGTCCAACGCTAGCGGAGAATTTCTAGAAAATAAGCTAGTTCAATGTTAGGCCTTTAGGTCATTTTAGTATTAGAATCACTTCTCGTGCGCATCTCATGTCATTTCATACACATTTTCTCTTTTAAGCCTTTTCCCATTTTTGTATGATTTTGTATATATTTTATCACCCATTATCTATTTTAAACAAATGTTTAGTGCATGATATTTAGACTCCACTACACATAGAATTTTAGGTCATTTGTGTGATTTTGACTAAGAAAATAGTCATCTACTCACGTGGGAAGCGATGGCGTACATGTCGTTCCCCCCTCCGTGAGTAGGAATAGTTAGTCACGAGTCTATTAGTTCCCCGTATCCGTTATGTTGCATTCCCACTTTCTTTGTTAACTTACTATCTATATTATTATTTTCCTTTTCTTTTGTATTCCACTTGCATCTATACTAGTGACTCCATCGAGGTCTAGACTCGAGTTTCGCAATTAACGTGATAATTTCGACCAAACCTCAATGGAACATTTGGTCCCTTAATGATATCCATTTTTAGGACTAGATCTGCATTTATATAGTTGCATCCAAATGTTATAAAATCTTAGGGTTATATTAGGAAAATTTAGACTAAACCTCGCAATTAGTTTCGGTTAGGTTGAAAGGGTGCCTTAGGCGCGAGCCTTTGCCTTCCCTTTCTTCAACTGTGACTCTCGAATCTTTTTCTCTTGTTTTCAAAGATCTGGAGTTGTCAAAAAAGGGTTTTCTTGTTTTTCTTACATTTTTTTCTAAAAAAAAAATCATTTTTCTAAATAAATCATTCTCGATTTTCTTATCATTTATAAAACATTTTCCAGTAACTTGGTACACCAAAACTCAATACCAAGTGGCGACTCCCTTTTTACTAAAAATCCTTTTTAGACTCTATTTTCGAGCTAAAAAAATCGTCGCATTTTCAAATTCCCATTTTAAGCCCTTTTGCCTTTTGTTTTCAAATAAAAACATTTTCTAAAAAATCATTTTTACAAAACCTACACTCTTTTTCCAATAAATAACACAACACATTAATTCTTCCTTTTCCGACTTACTTTCGAAAAATGGGGCGCGACAGGCAGCTCAGATTATCCAGCATTTTTGTCAACATCCTTAGTCTATTGCAAATGAGATTTAGCAACTGTTTGCTTTAGAGCATCATTTTGTTGATGTTCGGCATTGCTTTAGGGACTCTAATCAGGTTGCGGATTATCTTGCTAATGTTGCGACTTCTCACCTTGGTGTTACCATTTATCAGCATTGGTCTGAATTGCCTAAGATTGTTAGAGGTGCTTTGAGGCTAGATAAGTTAGGTGTGGTTTCCTTTAGGATGTGTTAAATGTAAAGGGAGTAGTACTCCTCATTTTTTTTGTTAATTTTTCCACGTGTTCTCTGAGGTAAGATTTATGTCCCCTTCATTTCTTTTTTTAGTTTTTTAATAAAATTCAAGGGTGGCGCCTCCTCCCGTGTACGGAGTTTTTTGCCAAAAAAATAAAAATAAAAAAATGTATTCTATTCAAATTTTTTAACGTATCATATTATATTTGATTCATATTGACGATTCACTTCTATAGCATTAAACTCAACGTGAATTTTCTTTTTTTCCCCTCCCCCTTCCATTTTCATATTTTACATCTTATATTCGCGAATTTGCCCCTCTCATTCACATTTTGCATATTTCACATCTCATGTTTAGAAATTTGCCACTCGATATAATAATATCAAGTGATGTTGTTGATATCCCTTTAGCTACACTAAGGATACTTAGGCAAGTGCACCTATCGTTTCCAGTAGTACAGTGTACAGGAGTACCGAGTGTCGTATCCCACAGGGACTATGTGAGTACTAGTATTAACCTTCTTTCTATTATCTAACCTCACAAAGTGAATGACGAATTAAATGAAAATACAAATTAGCTAAAACTAATTATCTAACTAAATGACAATATAGAATATAGTAGAGAGAATGGACAAAAGTAGAGGTGAATTTAGATGAAGAATTCCCCTAAACCAGCATGCCAAGACTCTAACTTGATTAATGATTAACCCAATTTCTTAGACCCCAGAGTCCCTTATGTGAATTATATCCTTTCTCAAGTTAAACAATTCCTACCTTCTCGGTTGATTAATTGGAATCTCTTCTCAATTAAAACCCCTAAAAGATGCAATTTCTAATCAATGGACTCTATTTGTAGTTGAGCTTTAATCCTAAAACTCAACTTAGGAAGAACTCATGTAATCCTATCTCTAGCAATTCATTCAAGTTCTCTCTATTCATGAAGTGATCTAATCATATGTGCAATCTCTTGATATACCCATACAAAATCAACACTTGAATTGAAGGATGCATGCAAATCCCAATCCAAAACACAAATAAACTCATGAATAAATCTAAGAACAAAGTGGGTCTTTCATTAAGCCAAGAATAAAATCATAGACATAAGAATCTAGGGTTCATCCCATCTAAATCATAAACAACTCAATTCATAATTACAAGAATAAAATTAACAAAAGACAAGAAAGAAAGAGAAAGCTCATTCTCATGCAGCCCTCTTGAATCCTCCCTTGCATCGTGATAAAATCTTCTTGCTTTCACCATTGAAGCCCTTGAGTTGTCCCTCTACTCTTGCTTTCTCCTCCCTACATCACTCTAGATGTGCCAAAATGTGTGTTTTTGAGGTGTGTGCGGCGTGTGTGTGTTTTCTCCCGAGTTAGGGTTCTATTCCTCGTCAAATGGCCAGTTTAGCTGCTAAATACGCTGCAGATTCTGTGAAGAAACCGCGGAATAAACCGCGCGCGGGTTGTCGCGCGGTTTGTTCACTTAATTTCTGAATGGAAACCGCAGCACAAATCGCGCGCGGGTTGTCACGCGGTTTGTCTACTTCAGATTTGACCTCCAGGACAGCCAAATTAGCTTTTCCTTAAAACACAAAAGTTGTAGCCCCTTGAGATAGCTTTCCAAAACATCAAAAATCATTTCATTTAGAGCTCTGTAGCCAGAGATATACTCAAAATACTAAGAACTGGTCGGAACAGCCTTGCAGTGCAAATGTGCTTCAGTAACTTGGGATTTTGACCATTGAAACGTGAGAACTGGACTTTGATGTCTCGTATGAATTGTAAAAAATTGTCTTAGCTTCAAAATACTTCAAGATTCATCCCAATCCAATGTCTCTAGCTCTAGATATGACCAAAACACTGAAATATGTCCAAGCTGCCAAACATTTTGC
Source organism: Mitragyna speciosa (assembly GCA_024721245.1). Taxonomy (NCBI): domain Eukaryota; kingdom Viridiplantae; phylum Streptophyta; class Magnoliopsida; order Gentianales; family Rubiaceae; genus Mitragyna; species Mitragyna speciosa. Next base: position 61,849 of record CM045569.1, read on the forward strand.
ATATTTCACATCTCATGTTTAGAAATTTGCCACTCGATATAATAATATCAAGTGATGTTGTAAACGTTAATATGTTAATATACAATAATATATTCCATTCAGATGTTTTAATATTTTATATTATATTTTATGGATATAAACTATTCCTTCTATATTATTAAATTCAGCTCGAATTTACTTTTTTGTCCCCTCCCCATCCTATTTTGCATATTTTGAATCTTATATTTACGAATTTGCCACTCGATATAACAATAATAAGTGATGCATTAAACATTGATTTAATAATATATAATACATTTTATTCAAATATTTCAGTGTGTTATACTATATTCCATTCATATCAACTATTCACCTATATATTACTAAATTCAATATGAATTTACTTTTTTGCCCCTCCCATCCCATTTTGCACATTTTATATCTCGTATTTACTTTTTTGCCCCTCCTCTCGCATTTTGCATGTTTAAATCTCATATTTACAATTTTTTTGCTCAATATAATAATATTAAATGGTGTGCTAAACATTAATGTAATAATATATCATGATATACTTAATTCATATATTTTAATGTATTATACTACATTTCATTCTTATCAATTATTCTCTTCTATATCTATGCAAAATTACTTTTTTACCCCTCCTATCCCATTTTGCATATTTTACATTCCGTATTTACGAATGTGTCACTTGATATAACAATATTAAGTGATATGCTAAATGTCAATATAATAATATAATATAATATAATATAATATAATATAATAATATTCTATTCAGATATTTTAACGTATTATATTGTATTTTATTCATATCAACTATTCACTTCTATGTCATACACACAAATTTTCCATTTGATATAACAATATTAAGTGATGTACTAAATGTTTAACACAATAATACACAATAATATATTCTATTTAGATATTCTAATCTATTGTATTATATTCTATTCATATCAACTATTCACTTCTATATTAGTAAATTCAAGGTGAATTTACTTTTTCCCATCCTACTCCCTTTTTGCATATTTTACATCTCATACTTACAAATTTGCTACCTAAATGTCATGCGCTTGAAGATGTGTCAAAATAATAAATAAATAAATAAATAATAATAATAATAAAAATCATGCAAAATGGAAAGAAAACTAAAGGTGTGAGAAATGAGATGTGAAATGCACACCAATAATTATACTAACACTAATATGACCTAAGGATCTAGCATTGGATTAGTTTTTTCTAGAGATTCTCATTAGCGTTGGACTAGCGGGAAAGCGATAAAGCCACAACTAGCATTGGACTAGTGTGGCGACGAAATAATAAGAACCAATAAAATATAAATCAAAATAATAAAACATAAATTGAAAGTAAATAAATATATAAAGACATATAAGAGCATATATGAGCACATAACACGTAAGCATGATATCTAAATGCAAAACTCTAAGGAAAGCGGTAAAACATATAAGCACACAGGCACACAAAGGCAAATAGTTCCTAACTATTATACCAGGGGAATTTAGCTACAATTTTAGGAGGGAAATACAAAAAGTAAAAATGACCTATCTATTACACTTGCTATTTAAATACAAAATATTTATAAGAAAATATGAAAGGAAAGTAATTAAACTATTACATTGGTTATTCTAAATACAAAATCTTACATTTTTTGCCAATGAATAAAATTTGAAAAAATTGAATAGCATAAAGGAAATAAATACACAAAAAGCATGTAAAATAAGAAATATATGAAGAAAAATGCATAAAAATCATATAAGGACATATTGGGGCACATAAAGAGAAATTAAAGAGGAATAGGGATACCTCTCAAAGATCTGGTATAAATACTAATCAAAATGAACAAACAAGTCAAGGTACCTCTGTATAAACAAACTAAACCTGAAATATATAAGTAATGACAAATTGAGATAAAAAATAGATTCTAGCAACTAAGGGGGCTAAAAATAAAATTCTATAAAACTTGAATGGTAAAATTAGAATTTCACGTAAGTCTACGGGTAGAGATGCAATTAAAGTGAACTAGGGGAGACAGATAGCAAATTCTAGCAATTGAGGAGAAATTTTAAATTTTAGGACCTTATTGACAAAATATAGAATTAAAGGGGGTCAATTCGTAAGATGTAAAGGACTAAAATGCAGCAGTATAAAAAATATTAAAGGACATGTTAATACCACTCCAAACTTTAAGGGCTGAAATATAAATAACTATCTTTTGTTAAAAATCCAGCGAAAATTGACCTGCATAAACTAAAATTTAAACCGGATTAAAGGCTAAACTAACTCAAAGTGGTCCAATTAATTAACTAAATTCAAAAATTAAATGAAGACAAAATACGAATAGACTAAACTAATAAGGCAACAAGCCAGATAAAAATGAACCCAATTCAACAACCCCTAAACCGGTTCCTTTTAATTAAAATCCTCAAAAAAAAAAAAAATCTTCATCTTCTTCCCCTGCTTCCTTTTTTTTTTTTCTTTTCTTTCTATTCTTGTCCAGTTTCCCTTCCCCGATTTCCCTCTCTCTTTGGTTTATATCTTTTGATCTATTTTCCCCTCTTTCTCTATTTCTATCTGTCTCTCTCGTTTTCTTCTCTGACTTGTTTTCTCTTTCTTTTCCTTCTTTTCTCCATCTTTTAGCTCTATCTCTCTCTACCCGTTTGTTTATTCTTTTTCTGTTCTCTCATTTTCCTATAGTTTTCTCTTTTCTCTCATCTCCTCTTTTCTTTCTTCTCTTTCTCCCTGCCTTCTCTCTGCCAAAATTAATCTCTCTCTCTCTCTCTCTCTCTCTCTCTCCATCTCTGATCTTGCTCCTTCTAGGTTCTTTCCAGCTCTCTCACTCTTCTTTCTTTTCTGTCTTCTTCACTCTCCAATTCTGTTTTCTCTCTCTAACTTGATTTTACCAAGTTCCCAAATCCCTAATGCTATCCTCAAAATACTAATTCCATAAATCAATAAGCAAGAACCCTCAAATTTCTATTGTCTGAATGCTAATAGAAATCAACCACAATCCCAAATCTTTATAGTTCAAGAGTTTGCAAAATAGCAGAGAAAAATTGGCTCAGAAATTGACCTGCGTGGCTGAGCAATGGGGCTCAGTGGAGATAGCCGTCGGAGAATCTTGGCTAATGATTAATTTCGTGGTGGTGTGCAGCTGGGCTTTGGTGGTTTGATATCTATTGGTTGTTGTGATGCTTTCCTTTTTGCAGGTTTGGGGAGACGTTGTTGGAGGCAGGTGGTTGCAGTTCTGGCAGTTTTGATGGAGAAACCTTGGTGACTGGTGAAAATTAAGAAGGGATTAATGGCTAAAGGTCGAAGGTGGTTGAGGTCAAGGGGCGTGTGGTTGTTTTCTGGTTGAATGTTGTTTGCTGAATGTTTACAAGTGGAAGAGGAGGCATTGAGCAGGAAAGATTCAAATTGTCTCTCTGTTTTTGTTGTTGTTATTGTTGTTGGTGATTGTGGGGCTAAAATTAATGGCCATTTATTGTTATTTTGCAGGTTATTTGGTCTGCAACCTGAACTTTGGTTGCTAATTGTGGACAATTCTAGTAAGGGTGATGGGTGGCGTTGCTTGCTAGATCTTATGTGAGGTGAATTGAGTGATGGCTTGCAGGCGGAGGTTTAGGGAATGGGGGTCAGCAGGTTTTCTGATGTGATCTGGATATTTGTTTGGACTGATTTCAACGTGTGGCTGGGGGATTATAGTGGTGAGAATTAGGTTTATAATTGGATCGTTTCGAATTGAATTTTTGAGGTTGATTTCAGGGCAATTTGCTAGAGTTGTGAATCTGTTGAAGTGAAAATGATGGAGATAGGGCTGTTATTGTTTGTTGTCTTCTGCAGGAGGTATGGTGGTTTTGAATTGCTGATTATGGCTTGATGAACCGTGGGAATTGCAAGTTGGATTTGGACTGTGGTGGGGATTTAGTTTTTGCAAGACAATTGTGCGAAGAACTCTGTGAGTGTTAATGCATGTTTTGTGTGTGAATTTTTAAGTGAGTGACCCTGTGTGTAGTGTGTGTATTGTGTGTGATGCATTCATGACTAAATCTGTGTTTGGGCTGCGAAGTGTGTGCGTGAATTTGTGTGTTGTGAATGTGTATCAGTGTGCGTGAATGTGTGTGAACTGTGTTGCGTTTATATGTGTGAATTTGTGTTTTGTTTGTATATGCGTTTGTGATTGGAGGTATGTGTGTGTGAACGTGTGTTGTGAATGTGTGTCATAGTGCGTGAATTTGGTGTATGTGTGTGAGGTCATAGTGTGTGTAGTGTGTGAGAGAGAAATGCTGAAGTGTATGCAATAGTGCGTAGTGCGTGAGAGAGAAAGTGAATAAGTGTGTGAGATTTGCTAATGTGTTTTTGAGGTACTAGGTGTAGGGTATAAAGATAAACTAGTGTGTATTCTTGGGGTACTAGGTGTAGGCTTGAAAATATATTAGTGTGTATTTTAGGTGTTCTAAGTGTAGGTTTGAAAATGCATTAGTGTGTGTTCTAGGTGTTCTATGGTAAGTTTGAAGATGTATTAGTGTGTGTTCTAGGTGTTTTAGGTGTAAGTTTGAAAATGTACTAATATGTATTCTAGGTGTAGGTTTGAAGATGAATTAACACCTAGCAGGTGTTATTGGCGAAAACTTGAAAATAAATGTAGAAAAAAAGTATGTATTTTTGGTGTTCTTGGTGTAATAGATAAAACTAAAAATTAAAAATAAAAACTCTCTTTAAGCTTTTTCTTTTTTCTCTCCCTCCTTTTTTATCCAAAAAATGGACTATTTATAATACACAAAAGACTTATCTTCTAAAAAATATATAAAGGACTAAAACGTCCTTGATAATCAAAATTGTAGCCTTACCCTTAAAAAAAATTTAAAAATCTATATTCTCTCACAAAAATAAAAAAAATTAAGAAAAATATAAATAATAAATTTTTTAATAGCAACTTCAAACTGAAAAAAGTTGAAAAAATTTAAAAACATACTTAAAAATCTAAAAATGAATTTGGACTCAAAGATGGCAAAAAAAATATTCAAGAGGCGAAATGACTGTTTTGCTCATGTACTATCAAAAAATACGAAAAATATCAGTTAAATTTAAAAAATCACAAAAATTTAAAAATGTTTATAAAAGTAGAAAAAAATGAATTTAAACACCCAAAATTAATGAAAAATATTTAAAATTAAAAAATTATTATTTTGCCCCCAAAATTGCTGACTTTCTCATTTTTATTCAAAAAAATAGAATTTGACTCCAAATAGTAAGAAAAGATCTCTCAATGTTAGAAAACGAGCGATGAGTCAAAATTTAATGTCTACAGGGTGAATGCAAGAAAATTAAACGTAAAGGTCTAGTTTACTAGACGTGCACCCTAGTTTGTTGGGGTGAATACTAATGCAAAATTTGATTTGCCAAACTTGAAAAATAAACGTAAAAGTCTAGTTTGCTGGATGTGCATTCAGTTTGCTGGGGTGAAATGTAATACAAAATTTAGTTTGCCAAACTTGAAAATAAACGTGAAGGTCTAATTTGCTGGACGTGCACCCAATTTGTTGGGGTGAAATGCAATGCAAAGTTTGGTTGCTAAAATTGAAAAAATAAACATGAAGGTCCAGTTTGCTAGATGTGCACCCAGTTTGATAGGGATGAATGCAAGAAAATTAAACGTGAAGGTCCAGTTTGATGGATGTGCAACCAATTTGTTAGGGTGAAATGCAACACAAAGTTTGGTTTGCCAAACTTGAAAAATAAACGTTAAGATTCCAATTTGTTGGACTTGAACCAAGTTTGCTAGAGTGAAATGCAATGCAAAGTTTGGTTTGCCTAAAGTTAAAAATAAACGTGAAGGTCCTAGTTTGCTGGACATGCGCCCAGTTTGGTGGGGTGAGATGCAGTGCAAAATTTGATTTGCCAAATTTAAAAAATAAACGTGAAGATCCAATTTACTGGACATGTACCCAAGTTTGCTAAGGTGAATGCAAGAAAATTAAACGTGAAAGTCTAGTTTGCTAGACGTGCACCCAATTTGCTAGGGTGAAATGCAATGCAAAGTTCGGTTTACCAAACTTGAAAAATAAACGTGAAGGTCCAGTTTGCTGGAATGTGTACCCAATTTGCTGGGGGTGAAATGCAACGCAAAGTTTAGTTTGCCAAACTTGAAAAATAAACGTGAAGATCCAGTTTGCTGGACATGTACCCAATTTGTTGGGGGTAAGTACAAGAAAATTAAACATAAAGGTCCAATTTACTAGACATTCATGTAAAAGAGGCATTTTTTTCCCAAAAAACAGCCCACAAATTATTATGAAATGTCCAGTTTGCTGGACAAATACATGAAAAAGATTAAAAATATTGAAAGTGATCCACGAATCCATTTGAAACTCTTTTTTTTATATATATATATTTGCCCCAGTATTTGTATTTGCATCAAGTATGAACCCCCTTTTTCTCAGCGATCACCACTGTCAATTTAAAAGTCAATTCTTCTAAATTTGTCCTGGTGTTCTAATCAAGTTGAGATCATTCTGGTCAAAATTGGCCTGGTATCAAGCATCAAAACCCTTTTGAAATCAAATCCTTCTAAAAATTTGCTCCAGTGTAAATTCAGTCTTTCTAAAATTCTACCTAAAGTATAAAGCATCAAGATCACTTTTAAAGTCCAAATTTTTTTTAAAAAAAAATTTGCCCCAATATATGACACTCAAATCAATTTGAAATCATTCATTTCAAACTTTGACCTTATTCAAAGTATCAAAACCCATTTGAAATCTGTCCTTCTAAAAATAAGCTCAGTATAAATCAAATGAATTCTATTCAAAGTCAATCCTTTAAAATTTTCTTTATTGTAAATTGAAATCAAATTTTTGGATTTGAATTTTGCCCTAGCTTTCTCTTTCGACAAAGCTTCAATAATAAACTTGCAGCCTTACCTGTAGATGGGAAGTGGAGTATGATTAGATAATGTGCCGTCACCGTGAGGTCTATCAAGCCTTGAGAAATGTATAAACATAAGTTCTGAAAGTCAAAATCCAATCCCTAGTCTATTCTTGCGAGCTATTCCTGATTTTACTGTTCATCAATATCTTTTAGTTGATCTCTTGATGTGCCTTATAAATATCATCACCTGCTATGATCTTTCATGATAAATTATTAGGAATTATCCTTTAACACAAATTTAAATGAAGGGAACAATGCAAAAATGACTTTATTTAATTTCATCATTTTTTTTGTTTGATGCAAACATCATGTTTCATGTAATTGAAACCAAAACCCACAAAATGAAAAACAACACATTACGATAATTAGTATAAAAATAAGTGTAAAATAACTTTTGTTAAAGATAAATTAAGAATTTCAAAGGTAATCAAACAACTTATACAATGTTGAAATCAAGCCTTTGACTAAGAATATCACACTTGATCCTTTTGGATGTCATTCTTTAGAAACTTGATGTTTTCAGAAGAAGAACAACCATGGAGAGAAATACTCAAGCTAACGTAGCCACCAACTCTTTTCAACTTTGTCACTTTTCCTTTACCCGACTTCTTTGGTGCATACAAGATTCCCAACTTAGTGCCCTTTCAGGTTTTCACTAAGGTTTCCCCCCCGCCCATTTTTTTTTCATTTTTTTTGTTTTTTTGTTTTTATTGTTTTTGTTTTTTTCGAGGCACTCTTTTGGGTTTTGAATTACAGCAAAGGAGGAATACAGCAACAATCATTTAAGTTTTGAATAGTCATTTCCCCTTTCATTAGATCATATTGGCACTAAATTATTTGGCATTAGTAGGATAATCTTCCCTTGATTGATTAGGGATAGATATATTAACATCATATGCCATTTTGATTTGTAAGTTTTCATTTTAGAATTATCACAAAATAAAAACGGTGGTCGGTAATATTCTCGACTTTTATAACGGGGTCAGGTAGTGTGTCCGAAAGGTTAAAACTGGAAAGCAGAATTTGCGAAAGGGTTGATTGTCTTAAGGTCGTGTTTCTTAGGAAGAATTATCCCAACTTTTATTTCTCGCTTTTTTTTGGATTCTATTTTCTTTCTTTCTTCTTTCTTTCTCTTTTTTTTTTCTTTTTTATTTTAAAATTTGACCCAATTTATCGCTTTCTCATAGGGTTTTCTTTTCGTATCAATTTTTTTAACCAATAGTCAACAAAACTAAAATTTATCCCAGTGTGCGATGCGACCATCAAATGGGTTATGAAACGAAATTTATAAATTCTGAAGGCTCAAAAGAGGAAAATTAGAGGAAGAAAATATTTAAGGGGAAAGAAAGAAGGCTCGCCTTTGACCCATCCTTTTTTTGCAATAATTTTGAAAGAAAGCTTACTAATCAAATGGAAAACTTTTTCACTATGTTTGAATTGATGATTTGGAGAAAATCTTGACCATTCATTTCTTTCAGAGTAAGACCTCCACTTGATAATACCTTTTTTACAATGAATAGGCCCTGCCAATTTGAAGCGAATTTCCCTTTGGCTTCCTCTTGAATTGAAAGAATTCACTTCAAAATTGTGTCCCCTGCTTCGAATTGGCGAGGTTTGACCTTCTTTTGATAAGCACGGGCCATTCGTTTCTGATAGCATTGTCCATAACAAACAGCATTCAAACGCTTTTCATCAATCAACGCTAGCTTCTCATTGTGCTCCTTAACCCATTCATCTTTATCCAACTGAGATTCTATCAAAATGCGTAGGGAAGGGATCTCTACTTCTACTGGTAAAATTACTTCTGTTCCATACATAAGAGTATAAGGAGTTAACCTTGTAGAAGTCTTGATAGTAGTCCTGTATGCCAAAAGTGCGTAAGGTAACTTTTTATGTCAATCACGATGTGTTTTAGTCATCTTGTAAATAAATTTTTTTCAAATTCTTATTAGCAGTTTCTACAACTCCTTTTATTTGAAGTCTATATATGGCGGAGTTTCGATGTTTGATTCTGAACAGTTCACACAATCCGTCCACCATGTCGTTATTGAGATTCTTCGCATTATCCGTGATAAACGTCTCTGGCACCCCAAAATGATAGATAATGTGATTTCTCAAAAAATCAGTCAAATCTTTCTTAGTCACATGCTTATGGGATTATGTCTCAATCCATTTAGTGAAATACTCTATTGCCACTAGAATGAATCGATGTCTATTTGAAGCTAGAGGAGTCAATCGCTCTGATTACATCCATTCTCTACATTGAACAGGGCTAAGGAGCAGTCATACTATGAAGTTCTGAGGGAAGAGCATGTATTACATCACTGTGGATTTGACACTTGACGCACTTTCTAACGAAATTTACACAGTCGTGCTCCATAATAAGCCAAAAATATTCCGTCCTCATGATTTTCTTGACCAACAAATGTCCATTCATATGCGATTCACACATACCACTGTGTACCTTTTTTATCAAATACTCTATTTTTTTATCGATACATCTCAGGAGATCCAAATTACTTGACTTTTTGTATAAAACTTCTCCATTCAGAAAAAATCTTATAAATATTCTTTGAAGAAAATTCTTAAATACTGTATTGGCGCCTAGAGGATAAAATCTGTTCTTTAGATACTCCTTCAAATCATAAAACTAGAGAAGACCGTCAAGTTCTGACTCGATGCGCAAACAATGGGTTGGCTCCTCTTGAAGCCGAATTTGAATAGGGTCAATCATTAACTCATCGAAATGTTTAATCACAGAAGATACAGTGACTTAAGTGTCCGCAAAGATATTATGAGTTTGCAAAATATGCCAAAACTCCACATTTCTGAATTTGGCAGCTAAATTAAGTAGGATACAATGATACAAAATGATTTTGGAATCTCGAGTTGCCCAATATTTAAGTGTTTGGTGCATCAGCAAATCAGAATCATTGAACACTACCAAATCCTTAATCTCTATCTCCAAAACTATCTTTAATCCCAGTATACAAGCTTCATATTCAGTCCATATTATTGGTACAAGAAAAACATAACTTAGCGGTTGCAAGATAATGCTTCCCTTCAGGTAAAACTAGAACTGCCCCAATCCCAGCTCCAAAAGAATTTGAAATGCCATCAAATAATAATCTCCACTCTGGGTACTACTCTTCAATGTCTTCAACTGCCCCAATGAACATGATTTCTTCGTTTGGAAAATAAGTGTCAAGTAGGTTGGTAATCATCATTTCGTGGATTTTTAGCCAAATGATCTGCTATGGCATTATCCTTTTATCGTCTTCTACGTAGTGAAAATAATATCGAACTCAGAAAGGATCATTTGACATTTGGATATGCATCTGATGGACATCGATTTTTTCAACAAATAGCTTAAAGGATCAGAACGAGAAATGAGGCAGGTTGTGTGATTTAACAAATAGTGTCTCAACTTCTGAACTACCCAATCTAACGCGCAATAGCTCTTCTTCAGAAAGGAATAATTGGCCTCACGTGTCGTAAACTTCTTATTGAGATAATAAATGGCTTGTTCCTTCTTCCTCACTTCATCATGTTGTCCTAAAATACATCCAATGGCTTCATCAAGATCTTCCAGGCTGATGTGGCACTAAAATCGGAGGATTTAGCAAGTAGTTTTTGATCTTATCAAAAGCATGTTAGCAATGATCATTCCATTTCATTAGCACATTTTTTTATCAACAACTTGAACAAACACTTGTAAGTATAAGTCAACTGAGCAATAAACCTGTCGATAAAATTAATTTTTTCAAAAAAACTCTTCACGTTCTTTTGAGTTTTTGAAATCGCCATATCCCAAATTGCCTTAATCTTGGTAAGATCTACTTCTATGACTTTCTTGTTAACGATGAAACCCAACAACTTATCGGCCGGGGCTCTAAAAGTACACTTGGCAGGGTTCAATTTCAAATTATATTTTCTCAATCTTTCAAATAATTTTCTCAAATCAACTAAATGATTCTCAACCTTATTAGATTGATTATGATGCCATTCACATAAATCTCCATCTCCTTGTGGATCATATCATGAAACAATGTAGTCATCATTCTTTGATAGGTAACTCTAGTATTTTTTAATCTAAAAGACATCACTTTATAGGCGAAAGATTCCCCATGGAGTGAGAAAAGCAATCTTTTATCTATTCTCTTCCGCCATTAAAATTTGATGATACTCTGAGAAATAATTTTCAAAGGATACGATCTCATGTTCTGCGGTATTATCCAAAAGTATATGAATGTTTGGCAACGAAAAGTCATCTTTTGGACTCGATCTGTTAAGATCTCTATGATCAACGCAGACTCGTACTTCTCTATTTTTTTGGGGACAGGTATTAGATTTGATAGCCACACGGGATAATGAGATACCATGATAATCTCGACATTGAGTTGTTTTATAATTTGTTTCTTAATTTTAAGACTCATATTCGGTTTAAACTTGCAAGATTTTCGCTTCACAGGTGGGATATTTGGATCAGTTAGTAATTTGTGAACCATTATGTCCAGTGAAAATTCCAGCCACATCATCATAAGATCAGGCGAAGACATCTTGAATTATAGTTAAAAATTTTACCATTTCTTGCTTTTATTTCTTATTCAAATGCATGCAAACCTTGATTTTTTTGACCTCCGTTTTAGTATCAATGTTAATAATTTCTATTTTTTTTAAGTTCGGTTTAGGTTTCTCTTCATTTTGTTCAAGAATTTTTGACAAAGACTCATTCTTCTTGGTATCACTTTTATTTTGAATGTCAAATTGTATGATTTCAAATTCACGAGAGATATCGATATTGCAATAATCGACTTCTAGAATAATGACATCTAAATGGTCAAATAATTTTATTGATGGTCATCTGAGAAAAGAAGAAAACAAATACGTATGATAAACAACTAGAAACAATTAAAAACCGATAACGAGAGTCTTCCATTTCATTAAATTTAAAATAACTGAAGAATTAAAAGATCACATCAATACTCAAAATATACTCATCCTAAGGCCCTATACCTATGATGAAAGACACTTTAACATATAAAATGTTCACAAAACAGAGTGACAAGACCCAAAAGTAAAATAGTTACCCAAGAAAAGACTCTAAATGAGACCCTATCTAAGCATATATTCGAGTGAAAGACAATTCTCTAAATTTATCGAAATTTCTTTCGAGAGGAAAGATAATCAGCAGCCCAATTCTAAATACCATCTTTAAGAATTGTTGGGAACTCAGAAGATTCAGATGGCTCAGCATCACAAATGGCCCCCATGAACAACTGAGACATATCCAACAAAATTTTGTCAGCAGAATTCTTGTCATCCAAACTAGATATCATTACCCCTAATGGGCGAGTAAAAGTCTAGTGCAATGGCAGAATATGCAACTCGATCAGCTTTTCTTCTTTTTTAGCGAGCTTTCGAGTTCTCATCTCCTTTTGATCCTTTGCAATTAGAAGAAAACCTAGTCCAACTGTGTCATTTTGCTTTAGGAGCTCTATTGGTTCCAATAGTCTTTACAGATTTCGCTCAAGGTCCTTTCCTATCTCTAAAGGTACGAACGATCTCCTATTCGTTCATGGGAGGTTCCACCTTAGCAGTTAACTTTCTCTAACGTTTAACATAGGTCTTATGATCTTCTAAAGGTTTTCTCTTAATACTTTCCAAGGTAGTTCGCAGTTGTTGCCAACTCGCAATTAAACTTATATTACTTCATAAAAACTGTTGACAAGTCTAACCAGATCCTTATCTCTTGATGTTTCAGATTAGAATACCAGTCTAATGCATCTCCTTCTAGGCTCTTAGAAAATATATGCATGGGTAAGTTTTCGTCATCGACTGGTCTGCCAAATTTGTTAGCGAACATCTTGAGATGAGTTTTGAGATTACCAGTTCCTATCGTATTTAATAAACTTGAGAGCCTTGAAATCTAATGGTAACTGGACATCAAGGAAGAGGCTAAAATCATCATAATTCAATCCGCCATGTTTGTGTAGTCCTTGATTTTTCTTCATGAACTCCTCAAATCGATCCAGTCTCTTAAGCAAATTCTTGTCTACAGGTGTAACAATTTCGTCTATAGTCAGTCTTCCCTAAGAAGTGACGTTCCAAATAAAAGGTTCTACTGTATGGTGATGAGGTACCTAAGGATTGAGTGAGATATTTGGATTTATCTGTGGGTGGAATTGAGGAGCGGGATAATTAGACATGTTCGTTTGAGCAAAGTTTGGACGCATATGCGAAGGTCGTGGTTGAAATGGGTAGAGAATCCTTCAATTAGGTTGGCTAAAGGTAGGAGTAAAATAGCTTGCATATTGAACTCGAGAGGTAATTGATTAACTTGTTCAGGAGGTGGTCAACTACCAGGCACAGGATTGGTCGGGGCACCACCATTGTTGTTCACAACGAGTTGGTCAATGACACAGCTTTTGTGATGCCATTTTTGCACTTAAATCATTGAATTTGCCTAACACTTCGCTCAACTGAGCTCCCAACGCAAAAAAAATCATTGACATGGCCTGAGTTGTTCTTTCAGACGCTTCCTGATTTGAATTCATGTTTGCACGTTTCAAGACTTGACTTCAAGACCTGGTAATGATGGGGTTTCTTTGAAATGAAACTATAGTTTAACGTACCTGAAATTTATATTAGAGAAGAAAATGGTTTAGCTGTTATTTCATTATTAGCACTGTCAATTTTATTATTTCAAAAGAACAAGAGAAAAAACTAAAGTTAGCAAGTGTATAAATAATTCAGATGCATGTCCTAAGGAGAGCTCTTATTATGTCAAAGGTAAGCCGAACATGAGATACAATCCATTAGGGTGAGACCCCCCTTTCAATATCGAAACAGAATGAATTTGGCTTAAAAAAGGAACCGCCTTTTCATTACTTCAATCAAATTTCATACAATGAGAGTATTAAAAGAAAAATACTTTACTACTTTCACTGTTAACCTAATATAAAAGAGTACATCATTTTGTCAACTCATCTACACAATTTAAAATCTTCTTCAGCTGGTCTTCTAGGTATTGAGCCTTGCTGCAGGTTCGATTCCCAAGAGTACTTATTCATCGTATGGTTGATGTCATCTTTCATCTCCAAATATTTTCTTTTCTTCTCTCGTAGTTCCTAGTTTCGCTTCTGTGTATAGGTGTTTGGCAGACTCATATGTTTCTTCGTTCCTCTTAGAGTTTTGCTTCTTTTGTATCAGTTCATGATCCTTCATGTCCAACAAAGCTATCAATTGAACGATCTCTTTAACGGGGTCAATGACAACTTGTTCTTTTAGACAGCTCTGATCCTTGAGCCACTCATCATATTCTAGAGTAGTTTTTGAAGAAATCTTAGTCTTCGGGTCAAAGGAGATACTCTGGTTCGTACAATGACTTCCCCATGCCTCTGGGATTTCTGACTTTTTCAAAATATTTTCAAGACAGATCCCGTGCTGAAAAATAACATGAAAATCTTCACTTCACAGTTTGGAAGAATTCCCTAGATGCATCCGAATTGGTGAAGGATTTTTAAGGTATGTAAGGTGTGATCTCGTTGTTGCCTAATAGTGGTATAAATTTTCTCTAAAAATATTATACATTGGTTTATGACAATCAATCCAGTCTAAAGCAGATATTTTCCTTACTTAATGTGCTAAAAAGCTCCAAGTATCCCTTGACATCTTTTGGTTGATTCATTTGATCTATTCTTCTGTTGTGAGATTGAACCCAATTCACATCCTTTAAAACAAATCTTGACCATACCATTGATCTTTGACAGAGGTGTTCCATAGCCCAGACTTGAAGTATAATGCTAGGACCATAAAAGAAACCAGGCTTCTTCTTGCATTTGGTGCATACAACAAAGATGTCTGCAATAATAGTTAGAACTGTAGTGAGATCACGCCTGCCGACCCCATAAAAAAGCTTAGATATAATCTTCATGATTCTTGTATTCACCTTGTCATCTAGCCTTGAAAAGAGAAAAATCTTAGATAGCACGTAACCATAGATCCAAATCTATCTCTGAAACCATACATTCTCAGCATTGATAAATAAGTCCTTTTATTGTGCGACGAAACATTCTCTTGAATCAAAATAATGATGCAAACGTTTGATTTCTATTAAGTTTGCTTGCACCAGACCTACTAATACTGATTCTCTCAACCCTATAAAATTATTGAATTCACTTTTGTCGCTCATAGTTAGAAATATCAGACCCTTCCTATCGAGTGAAAGTCCCAAGAATTCAGCTATTTCTTCCAACAGAATCATCATCTTGTAGTCGCCAAACTTAAACACTGAATGCTTGTGTAACACCCTAGAAATGCACTTACAAAAGATATTTTTCTTATTTAGGGTTAAGTGTTAATCCTTGATTTATTAGTCGGGAGATTTCTTGAGTTAATTAGGTTAATTAACTAAGATTTTCATTATTGAGCAAGGACACCCAAGTACTAAATTTAGAATAATTTTTCTTGACCATTTAATTTATATTAATGTTTAAATTTTGATTAATTTATTCTACTATTTTCTAATCTTTTGACTACTTGAATTTTAGCTCAATTTTACTCAAAAATTTCACTTATTTTCTTACTTTATTTTCTTTTCCTTTGGCTGAAATTTTTCTCTTTCTTTTCTTTTCTTTTGGCTGAAAATTCTTCTCTCTTCTCTTTTCTTTTTGGCCGAAATTCTTTTTCTTTTTCTTTCCCCTTAGGGCCGGATCTCTCTCTCTCCCTATTTTACTCTCTTTTTGCTTTAATAATTTGTGTCTTAATATTGCTAGTATTAGGTGATAATAGGTTAATGAGTTCTACCAATCAAATTAATCCAAGTTAGCTACTCTTGCATTAAAAGACTATCTTTTTACTTTATTCTTGTTAGGTTTTAATTGGTTAATCTTCTTCCCACCTTTTCTTTATTTCTTTTCCATTTTTCCTAGCCTATTTCTTTCTCTTTCTTCTCCCTCTTGGCCGGCCATCTCCCTTTCTCTTCTTCTCTCATTTTGCTCTCAACTTCTTGAAGTTTTATCTCTAAAGTTTGGGCAAATCCACCATAGGAAGTGAGCTTCTTTCCTTTCTAAGCAAAGTTCTAAGCATATCTAAGGTATTTACCATGAACTTTTCCTATTAATTTCAAGTTTTAATTAGTTTTATTTGCAAGCTTAAACCTAGATTCTTGTTACTACTACTTGGAGAACTTAGTTAGAATTGGAGATTTACTTGCTAGATAAGATGTTCTTGTGGTTAGATAAACTAGTATATGGCCTTTAAACCTTGAAATTTCATGTGTTATATGTTGTTTGGTTGAAGATTCTTGGAGTAGAATTCTTGGAATTTAGTGAAATTTTGATTGAATTTGAATTTGAGTTGAACATAAAAGTTGTAGAACTTGTTGAATTGGGTTGGATTGTTGATTTTTCTTGCAGGAAAAAATTTGGGTTAGTCCGATTTAAGGGGAAATGCTGCCAAAATTTTTGTAGAATTAAAAGAAGAAAAATTGACAAGTGAGATTTTAAGCCTAGAATGTGTTCAATTGAGGGAATTGAAGTGTAGGAATTTTTAGAAATGATCTAGTGATAGATTAACTTTCTTAGAATAAGTAAACCCAAAACCCTAGAAACCCTAAAACCAAAACCCTAGAAATAAGTGGGGTATTTTCTTGAATTTTTCTTGCTAAACTTACTAGGGTTTTAATTGAGTTTTCATTTTATTATTTCTTTTAAATTTCAGGGTCCGAAAACGCATCACGACCATTTTACAAGATATTTTCTTAGGCATTCCAGGTGAGTGTCTCTATATGTGCATGATGCATGAAATGTTATATTTCACTTGTAAATATTATGTTATGCTTGCAAATATTATGTGATAAAATGTGCTACTTGAGGAAAGATGTGTACTTTATCGCATCTATTCCGTAATGTGTTATATGCTTTCACTATTCAACGTGTTATTTGTGCGTGCGACTTCCGTGACTAACTTTACCGTTACTTCACAAATAGTCAACCCGGATAGGCTTGGGAGGTTATAAGGTGCTGGGTGTTTTAGGGCGTGATGTTCTTTCCCTTTTGAGTTGTGAATCCTCAAAGAGGCCAACTTCGGATTGAACTTTCTTGTGTGTTGGCCCTCCAATGTTGAGACTACTCCCTGGATATGGTAGCTTATACGGAGGTTATAACGTGAATGGTGGTTAGGGCTTGCGTGATAAAATTGGCATGTTCTTTGACAAAGACCTGAGCTATTATCTCGGTCCAAATATCACGGTTACATGATCAGTACTTGCTTTTCCTGCGATTGAGCTTGCTCCCGTGGTTGAGCTTTGTATCCGCTCTTGACTACATGTTAAATTAAATTGTTCATATCTTGTTTATTTAATTTCTCGATTATTCTATTTTCTAGAATAATGAGTTCTTGATATGGTTGCATGACTTAGACATTCACTGGGCTATTATAGCTCATTCCTTTTATTTGTTTTCCTTTACTCAGGTTCCCTGAAAAATTATAGCTGGACCAACTGGTTTTTGATTATTATAGATGTTTTAGTTATTGTAATAGCCAAACTGTGTTAAGCTATCTTTGTGAAAATCATGTATATTATGACATGTAACTTTTGATGTGACTTGTACCTTTAAGTTAAATAATAAGAGTTTATTTTATTCTATTCCATTTTATTTTATTCTATTTTATTTTAAGTTAAGTACGCTCGGATGTTTGCATGAGTGCGTGATTCGAGTTCTGGCGAGAGCTAGGCAGGCGGTCCGCTAAGCTGGTGGGCCTCTGGGTAAGGTGGGGCTGTCACATCTTGGAGTCCCAAACTTGCACTAGAACGTTAATAATAGTTTCGTTAGACTCTACATTGATTAGATATGCCAGATATCCTAAGTATTGTGATACTAGATTTTATTCCAATGGATGCATGACATTTCTCTAATTTCTGAGCAGTTGCGAGATTTCTTTTGATTTGTTAATTTTGCACAGGCTACCATTCTGATTACAAAGAAAGTTATCATCAGATTAATTTACCTAGGGTCTCATCCACCAGGATTTACTAAAATTTAAACGTGCAATTCTTCCTGAAGGGTTATATACCCATGGAAAATAGGGTTGATTTATTCCTAAAGACGGGATTCTTTAAGTGGCGTTCCCTCTAAAACTTATGCATGATGCCAATTTATTAAAGTAAATAAATGTGCAATTATTATATTATGACCTAATAAGAGCCCCTCTTAATGCTTAGGTAAGCCTCAAAATGATATTTCATGCATATTTTATGTAATAAATCAGAATTTAGACGTGCAATATTCTGTCTAGAAGAGGCAGTTTTCTCTAAAAAGGGTACTGTACTAGGACTCCTATTTCTAAGGTTGTGAATGCAATCAAGAAATAAAATAAATTTTGTTAATTTATTTAGCAAATAACAAATAACACATCAACAGGACAAATAGTAGTAAACAGTAAAGCAAGAGAAAGAAAAAGGTGTATCCCCTCCTCTCGTGCCTGGTATGCCTAACAGGATAAGGTTGACTTTGTGTTAGGCTTATTCTACATAGATGCATAAGGTTGGGTTCACTAATACATCTAGACTCGATTAAAGTTTCGGTTCTCAAACCTTTAGATTGAGAGATCCAAAAAGTAACAAGTCCGTCAATTCCACAGATCTCAGGTCGGTGGTTTGAGTGATCCCCTTGACACTGCTATATGCACGAATGCAATGGTCGCATGTCTAGGCAGATCGATCCTGATCCTAAAGGGATGGGTGGGTGGCAACTACCAAAAATAGAAAAAGAGAAATATATTGAATGCACGTATGAAGTGTTTCTTATGAGATGAGAGAATGTAAAATTAACACGCGTGGACTCTAAGGGTGATTGACCCCTTTCCCAAATGCAAGCGTGATCGAATAACAAAGATAATTAAACCATACATCACATAGACGAGAGACAAGGTCCGTGAAATGCAAAAACGAACCCTAAAACCTAAAAAAAAAAATGCAATTTCAATATTCAAACGCAATAGAATAAAAGAGTTAAAGAAGAAAAAAGTGATTAATTCAAGTGTTCGGACTCATAAGTGATCTCCAATGGAGTCGCCAAAATCCATTGCGTCTAAAATCGATAAAGTGTGGGGAGGAGTTCGCTTCCCAAAATGGTAAAGCACGGTGGGCCTGGGACTATCGCGCCTCGAAAAGGTGGTCCGATCCGGTAACCATTTTCGAAGAGAAAGTTTTGAAAAAATCGTGCGTGTATGATGAAAATCGAATTTTTAGTGAAAAAGTATATTTAAAAAAAAGGCCGGAATTAAAAGTGTAACAGTTTTAGCCAACTGATTTTGAAAAGGGTTTTATTTTAGAAAAATAAAGTCACCATTTGGTATCGAGTTAGGGTGTACCAAGTCACCCGAAAAATGATTTAGCAAAACAAAAATAAAATTTTAAAGAAATATTTAAAAACCTTTTTTCGACTTCGGTCTACGAAAAAACGAGATAAAAAGGTCCATGAGTCACATTTGAAGAAAGGGAAGGCAAAGGCTCGCGCCTAAGGCACCCTTTCTATTTCGCCGAGATTAGTTGCGAGGTTTAATGAAGATTTCTTAAATTAATCCCTAAATTCTATCATGTTTGGATGTATCTATATGGGTGTAAATCCTAAATCTAATGTGAATATAAGGATGGTCAAGATGTTCCTTCGAGACTGGGCCAGAATTATCACATTAATTGCGAAACTCGAGTCGAGTTCTCAAGGGAATCACGAGTGTGGTTGCAAAATGAAATGCAAAAAGAAAAGAAAGATAGTAATATAGGTAATAAGTGATCAAAGAAAGTGAAAAATACAACAGAATGGGTACGGAGGACTAGAAACTCGTGACTGATATTTTTCTACTCATGGAGGGGAGAATGGCTGGTCAATCCGCTATTTCCCACGTAAGTAGACGACTATTTCTAATCAAATCACACAAATTGCCTAACTTCTAAGTGAAATACAACCTAAATGTCATGCATTGTGAAATGTTAAAATAGATAATGATAATAATAAAAATATATACCAAATAATCATGCAAATATGAAAATTATAAAAAAAAGTGCTTGTGAAATGCGAAGAAATGCACGCGAGTAAAACTATCACTAAAATGACCTAACGGTCTAGCATTGGACTAGCCCTTTCTAAGAATCCCCACTTGCGTTGAACTAACGAGAAAACGAGAAAAAATCACAACTAGCGTTGAACTAGTATGGTGACGGAATATTAAACATGAATCAAAATAATAAACAAAATATCGAAAGTAAATCAACATATAAAGACATATAATAACATATAGGAGCACATAGCACGAAAGTATGATATTCTAGATGTAAAAAATCTCAATGAAAGTAATAAAAACATATAAGTACACAAGCATATAAAAGCACATAAACCCTAATTATTACATCGGGGGATTAGTTACAATTTTTAAGAAAAAAAGTAAAAATGACCTATCTATTACACTTGTTATCTAAATATAAAAAGTTTGCTAATGATATAAAAAATGTAATCTAACTATTACATTTTGATTAGGTAAATACAAAAATAGTACATTTTGTGCCAAATAATAAAATTTGAAAATTTAAATAGCATAAAGGAAATAAGTACACAAAAATTAATGTAAAATAAGAAATATAGAAAGAAAAATGCATAAAAAAAAATCATATAAGGGTACATTGGGGCACATAAAGAAAAATTAAGGAGGAATAGGGGGAACCTCTCTTTGAAGATCTAGTGTGAATGCTAAAATCACGAACAAATGGGTCAAGGTACCTTCATTTAGGTAGAATAAAGCATAAAATATAAATATTAATAAACTAGAGGTGAAATATAAACTCTAACAAACTAATGGGACTAAAACAAAAGTTCTATAAAAGCTTAAGGAGTAAAATTGAAAATTAAAGCAAATCTAAGAGGCAGAGATGCAAATTAAAGTGAAATAGAGGAACAAAACAATAAATTCTCACAATCTAAAGGACATAATTGCAATTAGTAAAAATTCAGTTGAAATCAAATGAAACCTGGGGGGGTCATCTACAAATATTAGGGCCTTAATTGCATAGAGCAATAAAACTGCAGGGTCACTATTAACAATACTTAAGGATATAAGGATCTAGAACAAATGTCTACCATATTACAAAAGAGAAATATCCAATTAAACTAAAATTAAGTCAATCAATTCTATTAACTTAATCGATCAAAATGATCGATTAGATTATAACTAACTAAACTAAACCAAACAAATCTGTAAACAAATCACAAAAGAAACAAAAGAAAATATTGAACAGAAAAATAAAAAACAGATTAAAACAAAACTTAACACACCAAACTTCTCCAGATCATCTTCTTCATTATTCTCCCCGGGAAACCAATTCTCCCAAAATTGAATTCCCTCTCTCGTCTTCTTTCGCTCACCCTCTCTCCTTCCTCTGATTCCCATTCCTACTCTCCTTCTGATTTCTCTCTGTCTTACTTTCTTCCTCATCTCTTTGTCATTCTCTCTGTTTTTCCGTTGCTTTTCTTTCTTCCTTCTCCATCCGTATCTCTCTGTTGCTTCCTCTTTCTCTCACTGTTTCTCACCTTTCTTCAATTTCTTTCTGGTTTTCTTTCTTCTCCTCCAACTCTCTTCTTTTAGGGTTTGCTCTCGCTCTCTGAAATCCCTCTTTCTCTCCATCTCTAATTTCTCTTCTTCACAATCACTCACCTATTTCTCACCCTTCCCCTCTTTGTTCTTTCTTTCCCTATAGCAGTGGTATGCGGAGGTGGGTTGTGGTTTTTTGACGGCGGTGATGGCTTAGAGAAAAGGTGACAGTTTGGGGTGGCATAATGGCTAGAGATGGCGGGAGAGAGAAGAGGTAATGGTTTATGGGGTAACTTGAATGGGGAACGGTGATGGATGGCTAAACAGCCTCGTGTGATGATGGTGGTGGTTTTTCGCCAATGTGAAGGACGATGAACTAAGTGTGAATTCATGGTGGTTGTTCGGCTAACTATGGTGTCGTGGCAGTGGCCTGGCTGTGGGTGTAATTTGAGTGGTGGTGAGATGGGATTTGGGGCTACAGTGGTAATTTGTTAATGGCGGTGGTGTGGAGCGAGACAGAAGAGGGTGGCGATGTGGCTTTTTGGGGCTACAGGGACGACGGTGAAATGGTTGTGCCTTGAGATGACAGTGGCGAGATGGAGTTGTGGTGGTCAGTGGAGGTGTGGGTTGAGGCTTGGACCTGTTTGTCTTCTTTTTTGTTTGTTTTTGCAGGTTTGTCAATGGCGTAGGTGTGGTTGCGTGATTGTGTTGTTTGTGTTTGTCTGCTTGTTCGATAGTTCAATTTGATTGGGGGGCTATGGAAATTGATGGTCCTGGACTGGCTTTTGGTATTTGTTTGATTGGGTTTTGATGCCTGATGAAGGTGTCGTTTTGGGAGTGTTTTTTGAAGATTTGGGGTCTGATTTTTGATTGCTTTTGACGATGGTTTTGGGGTTGTCTTTGGATGTTATAAGGCTATTATGTCTGTTGTTTGGAGTTTGCAGGGGATTGGTGAATTGGAGAGTGGCTGTGTGATTTTTAGCAAAATTCGTATTTGTGGTTTTCTTGCTGTTTCCTTTGCAGGCTGTTTGGATCATAGAGGTGGCGGTGGGGCTGTGTGGCTTGGGTGGTGGAATTTGGCTTGGATTGGTTATAGAGGAGGTCTTATGGTGGTTGCCTTGGTTGTTTGTTTGGTTGATGGAGGAGCAGATAGTTGTGGTCAGGCATTGATTGGCAGAGAACTGGTTACAAGAGGTTTATTGCTAGTTGTTCTGTAATGTTTGATGGGCTTTTGGCTGTCTTGGTGGTTCCGGTGGACTTGGGGCTATGGGTTATTTACCAGTGGTTAGTTTTCGGTAGAGTTTGTGGTTTAATACTATTGGGTGAGAGTAGTGGTTACTAGCTGAGAGAAAAGAGACGGTGAGTTTTAAGTGGAGCTGAGCCTTTAACAGTGGATGAAATAGGGGAGGAGAGGGAAGATGTATACAGTGGAAGAAAGAGATAAGAATGATGAATAACAATACTCAGAAATAAGAACAAAACTCAGAAACATAACAGAAGAAAAACCTTAAAAAAAAAAACCCAAAATTCAACCAAAATTTTCAAACAATAAAAACAATCAGATTCACAATGGAAAAATGAAACAAAAAATGAATTAAGATAAAGAGAGAAGCTAAGGATTTACCTTTTAAGCTTGATGATGAAAATCTGATGATGAACAGTAACTTCGAAAAAGATAAAAAAATAATGGCTGTTGTTTGTGTTTTTTGGTGAAGGAATGTGTGTGTTTGATCTTTCTTTTGGATAAAAGTGAGTGTTTTTAGGGTTTTTTTTTTCTCTTTTTAATGGGGGTATTTATAAAGTTAGCAGTTTTGACCTACAAGAATTTCACAAAATAATAAAAATGTCACTAGTAATAAAAATCTTATAAAAAATATATATATTTTTGACCCAAAAATTCAAAAATTAATACAAAGAAACGATAATAAACTCCAAAATTTGCCAAAATTTTCAAAGTAGATTTCACGATAAAAAAATAAAGTTTAGAGCTTAAAATTGGTAAAAAATGTATTCGGATGTGATGTGACGCCCCCAACCAGGTCCTACTCCAGAATCCTGATCAAGGACGCCTGTCTGGCTCGCGCCAGGACTCAAGTACAAACAGTCATATACTAGAAATATAATCAAACGCTAAAAGTTACATATATCTTCAAAAATAATTACAACATTTGAGCTACTTGAATCTCAAATTACATTTATTTCGACGGCTAATCCTAAACAAAGGAAAACCCTCTCTTTTCACTTCTTGCCCTATTTCCCGTGGGTTAGCACCTGTAAGGAAAGCAAATTTAACGAAGGGTAAGCTTATAGCCCAGTGAGGTCCATTTTAAAACCACGTTGTAAACATCTTTTAAAATTGTGTAGTTGGATAGAAATTCATTCGCATTAATAGCATAAAAGAATATAACTGAATCAAATAACATGTACTCAAGAACCATAAAAGGATACAGGATTGTCATGTCAAGTACTGCCCATGGGCGAATCAAGTACGTTGGCCTCCGGCCCTACACCAATTTTATTGCCTCCGGCACTACACCGTTTTGGTAGCTCGAGTTCTACCCAAGTACTTTTCTCGTACACCCCCTTAACCTACAAAACCTCCTTGTAGGCCGGAAGGTGCCGAGAGACCAATGTAGTCAGAACTTGGTGACCAAGCCCGCTGCCGGCTCAGCCAAGACCAACTACCAAGGCCGGGCCCCAAATCATGCACAAGTATAACATGCACAAGCACACTTTGAATTTAACAAGTACAAGTACTGCCGGTGAGATAAAGTACACAACCGGACTTATATCAAGTACTACCAGTATTTAAAAACCAGGTACAAGTAGCAAATATAATATCAAGTTATATAATAACAAATTATAATGTTGACTAGTCAACACATGTATAAAAGACTCACCGGCGGTCATACATTTCGCATAAATGCATGCTAATCATATATCATATAAACAAACTCGCCGGGAGGTCATAGTATTTATATTAGAAAAGGTCTATTAAACTTTTACAAAAATTCGCGTAGTTTTTGTAAAACTAAAAGTGGTAAACAAAATAATTTAATGGACACTCACAGGTAATCTTTAGGTTTCCTCAAGTTCTTCTCACGTCTGTTCCTTGAGGTTCTGAAGCACCTATGAATAAAAAGTGCATTGATTAAAGATAAGTCCAAGCGAATGAATAACCATTGGTACTTAAAAGTTTTGTTTTGTTTTAATTTATTTATTTATATTATTTCTATCACCTATATATATTTCCCTTGAAATGGGAAGCCATGAACCTAACCGTGACCTCAATACCACTTGGCCTGAATTTGTTCAAACATGGCTTACTCAATCTTTGCACAACCAATTCCCACAATCTTTGTACCCTTAGAAACTAGACTCATTTTATTACATTTTTCTTGAAGACACCAAATTCTGATTCCAATCATAAGCTGATTAAATTGCCATCACAAATCTGTTCCTTCCCCTGTAAAACATGGTTTCAGTTTCATTGAGCACCCATTTTCGACCGGTCATAACTCTCAATTGACAAGTCGTATGAGAGAAAAGATTACATGGATAGAAACTAAATTCCAATGACTAAATATTTCATTCAGGGAACTAAGTCGAATTATAACAAGAACAATTCCAAAATCGACTCCCAATCTGGTTCATCACCAACCCTGTTCATGCAGGGTTAGTTTTCCAGTCTAGTTCACACGAATTCTGGGGGCAATGTATATAGAATCAATACCTTTGAATTACATGGTTAAAAACTACATTATAAGGGCTATAAATTTTGTGAAGATCACCAGCCCAAATTCCCACTATAACAAGTTCAAAACTATGGCTAAAGTTGGCCGTTTACCGATTCTGTTTAAGCAGAGTTGTCTGTCCAGCGAGATTTGCTCAATTTCTGCGATTAATCTACAAAGAAATAGAGTGCAAGCTTTACACCATATTAAACCCCTATGAATCTAGTTTCTAGGACAACAAGAATCATTCAATTCTAAGCTTCCTACACCAAGTTATAGCTATGTTTCCAAAACTGCGCATCAACGACTGTACATACCAGTTTCTCAATCATAAGAAAATAAAATCAAGATATCTCGAGCTACAGTCAATGAAAATTCATAATCTTTACACTCTTATAAACTATGTTCAATATGGAGCAAGTTTCTAAGAGGCATCATCCCCTGATTTTAATCATAACCCTGTTAAAATTCCACCACAACTTCAGTTAGTTCAAAACCTTCACTCAGAGGGTACCAAGATTTCAGTCATATTGTTTGTGTTCTTGAGAATCACATACTTCGAACCAAGCCAAGATTCTTATAGCCCCAGAAAGCCCCTTGAGTATAGTTTATAACACAGCAAGATTCACTCAATTTCAACTTTCCTAGACACAGTTATGGTCGATTTACTCAGACTGCTCGAAGTTCCCGATACATTCGGGTTCATGCTATGCAACTCCTCTAAGCCTTTAGTTTTTACAATTTTTAGTTGAGTTTCTTTAATCAAATCAATACCTACGAAACTTAGTAACTCCGTAACATGCATAATACATCAAGATATCTAGAACATTTACCTCTATACCTTGCAAGGATGTAGCTTTCCTTTCAATCTGGTTGCTCAATCCCAATTATCTAGCTTGGTTTTGCTCTCTCTTTCTTTCTCTCGGCCTCATCTCCAGGTTTCTTAACCCCTTTTTTTTTTAATTTGTTTGCTCTCACGGTTTCCTTTGCTTGACAGATCCCAATCCTTGTTTGAGCAGCCAGCTTCACCTCTCAACTTCACCCCACAACTTCCAAACTCTTGCCACCTCCTACATTGGAATGCTCCTACTCGCTTAGCCCATTTCTAACTCCAGCTATCTTTCGTGCCATTTCTTTCTTTCATTTTATTTCCTTGCTTTGGTAATGTGTAATATATCAATTAAGATGCTTTGCCAAGTGTTAAATTTTATTATTTCAATTACCATGCATGTGCTTCTTATAACTAATAAAATATAATACCACCACCTAGTTTAGGATTTCCAAATACAACAAGTTTATTGACTTGAGTTAACCAATGCGATTATTAATTTTTATCCTATTCATCTTGACCTAATAAATGTATTCCCTCAAAAGTAAATAAGTTATTGGACAATAAAATTGTATTAGTATTAGGTGCTAACATCTAGTTCAAAGTATTACGTGTTAACATGAACAACTAAATTTGGTAACTTAATTGTGTTATCACTATTTAATCCTAGAGTTTTCAAGTGTAACAATTTAACGACTAGATTTATCTAGTTTGATCACCAACATTATCCAATTAATCTAACCTTAATAATTGCATTAACAAATAGTAAAGTAGATAAACAAGTAAAATTTTAACAATGTTTAATGCAAGCCCCCACATTATCTTGCTAGTTTATTTGTCATAGTATGTCATGTGCACCTAATTCATAAGTAACCCAAACGGAACACCACAACTGAGTTTAGAGGTTTTAAAGATGATCACTTTAAATATTTGGGTTTTATTAACTTATTACTACCACCACCACACGATCCAACGCTAAAATCATATAATCGAATAAATACTAATTATGAGCGTTCACATGTGACATGACTATTTCGTCTCTATAATGACAAAATACACAAAAAATGACTATTGACCTCGAAAAATTACCAAAAATTAAAAATAACGCTGAAACTCTAGAAAATGCATTTAAGACTCAAAACTGATAAAAAATACGTTTAGAATGTGAAATAATAATTTTGCCCATAGACAGCAAAAATACACAAAAAATATCTATTGGCCTTAAAAAATTACCAAAAATTAAAAATAAGCCTAAAACCCTAAAAATACACTTAAGACTCAAAAAATGGTGAAAGTGCACTTAAAATGTGAAAGGATGATTTTGTCCCTGAACAATAAAAATACACAAAAAATAGCTATTGGTCTTGAAAAATTATCAAAAATTAAAAATAAGCGTAAACCCTAGAAAATACATTTTGGACTCAAAAACTGGTGAAAAATGCATTTGAAATGTGAAATAACAATTTTACTCCTGAACGCGGTATTTATAGAAAAAATAGCAATAGTTCCTGAAAAAAATCAAGAAAATTTAGAAACATACTTGAAAACTTGAAAAATAAATTTTGGACTTGAAATAAGCAAAAATAGTATTCGTGAGACGAAATTACCATTTTCTCCCTGAACAGTCAAAATTACGAAAAAATATCAATTAAATTTGAAAAAGTCACAGAAATTTAAAAATGCGTATGAAAGTAAAAATATGAATTTAAAACTCCCAAAGCTAATGGAAAAATATTTACAGTTAAAATTATTAATTTTTTTGCCCTCCCCTGAGATTATTGATTTTGTTCCCCCCTTTTTATTGAAAAAATTAGAATTTGACCCCAACATATAAACATGCCTTAATGTTTGAAAAATAAATAGTGTGTCAAAATTTAGTGTCTACAAATATTCGATTCAGATATTTTTATGTATTATATTATACTTCAATCATATCAACTATCCACTTCTATATTATTAAAGTTAATGCGAATTTACTTTTTTGCCCCTTCCCCTCCTATTTTTGCATATCTTTCATCTTAAATTTACTTTTTTGCCCCCTCTCCCTCCCATTTGCATAATTTACATCTCATATTTTTGAATTTGTCACTGGATATAATAATATTAAGTGATATACTTAACGCTAACATAATAATATATAATGATATATTCTATTTAGATATTTTAATGTGTTATATTATATTCCATTCATATCAACTATATACTTTTATATTAATAAATTCAATGAAAATTTGCTTTTTCGCCCCTCCCACTCCCATTTTGCATATTTTACATCTCATATTCAGGAATTTGCCATTCGATATAATAATATTAAGTGATGTACTAAATATTAACATGATAATATATAATAATATATTCCATTTTGATCTTTTGATGTACTAAATTGGATTTCATTCTTATCAACTATTCGCTTCTATATTATTAAATTCAACTCGAATTTACTTTTTCGAACCTCTCTTTCCTATTTTGCATATTTTACATCTCGTATTTACGAATTTGGCACCCAATATAATAATATTAAGTGATATACTAAATGGTAACATAATAATATGATGTAATATATTCTATGCACATAATTTAATTTATTATATTGTTTTTCATTCATATAGACTATTTACTTCTATATTTTCAAATTCAACGCGAACTTACTTTTTCCATATTATATTGTAATGTCTATAACGTCATATGTATTATAATATCAATGCGAATTTAGTAATAATATCTATAATAATATATTATTACTATTCATTTTCCATGTTTTACATTTGATATTTAGGACTTTGACCCTTCACTTTCCATTTTGCATATCTTGACATCTCATATTTACGAATTTGCCACTCGATATAATAATATAGAATGAAGTACTAAACATGAATAAAATAATACATGTAATATAGTCTATTAAGATATTTTAATATATTTGATTTTAACCATATAAACTAATCACCAATGCGAATTACTTTTTTACCCCTTTCTCTCACATTTTGCATATTTTACATCTCATATTTTTGAATTTGCCACTTGATATAATAATATTCGATGATGCACTAAACATTAACATAATAATATATTTATTCAGATTTTTTAATGTTTTATATTGTATTTCATTCATATAAACTATTCACTTCTATATTATCGAATTCAACGCGAATTTATTTTTTTGCCCTTCCCCTCCCATTTTGTTGATTTTACATCTCATATTTACTAATTTGTCCCTCGATATTATATTATTAGGTGATGTACTAAACGTTAACATAATAATATATTTTGTTCATATATTTTAATATAGTATATTGTATTTCATTAATATCAACTATTCGCTTGTCTATTATTAAATTCAACGTGAATTTTCTTTTTGTTCCCCTTTCCAATTTTGCATATCTTATGTCTCATATTTACAAATTTGCAATTCGATATATTAATATTAAGTGATGTACTAAACGTTTACAAAAAAAATATATATATAATAATATATTCTATTTAGATTTTTTAATGTATTATATTATATTTCATTCATATCAACTATTTACTTCGATATTATTAAGTTCAATGCGAATTTACTTTTATTGCCCATCCCCTTCGATTTTGCTTATTTTACATCTCATATTTACAAATTTGCCCCTCTCCTCCCATTTTGCATATTTTACGCATCATATTTACGAATTTGCCACTTGATATAATAATATGAAATGTTGTACTAGATGTTAACATACGAATATATAATAATATATTCTTCTTCTTCAAAAAAAAAATATATTCAATGCATATATTGTAAAGTATTATGTTATATTTCATTCAAGTCAACTATTCACTTCTATATTTTTAAATTCAACGAGAATGTATTTTTTTTGCCCATCCTGCTCTACTTTTGCATATTTTACATCCCTTATTTACGAATTTGCCACTTGATATAATAATATTAAATAACGTATTAAACACTAATGTGATAATGTATTCAATTAAGATATTTTAATGGATTATGTTATATTTCATTCGTAGCAACTATTCACCACTATATTATACATTCAACGGCATTTTACTTTTTTGCTTCTCCCCTCCCATTTTACATATTTTACGTCTTATATTTACAAATTTGCCCATCCCCTTCCCATTTTGCATAATTTATATCTAATATTTAAGAATTTACCACACGATATAATAATATTAAGTGAGGACCTAAACTTTATTATAGCAAAGTATATTAATGTATTCTATTCAAATATTTTAACGTTTCATATTATATTTTATTCATATTGACGATTCACTTCTATAGCATTAAATTCAATGCGAATTTCCTTTTTTGCCCCTCTCCTTCACATTTTGCATATTTTACATCTCATGTTTAGAAATTTGCCACTCGATAGAAATTTGCATATTTGGTTTATGTTTTCTTGCTTACCGTTTTGGGTTCAATTATTGTTTTTAGGGTTTTGGATTGATGTTTTATTGCCTAGGTTTTTTGGTTTACGTGCTTGTGTTTAGGGTTTTTTAATAATAGGCATTTAGTTTTCTATCTAACCCAAAATGCTTGGGGTTTTGGGTTTACGTTTTCCTGCATATAGTTTTGGGTTTAATTGTTTGTGCCTAGAGTTTTGGGTCGATGTTTTATTGCTTAAGTTTTTTGGTTTATATGCTTGTGTTTAGGGTTTTTTAGTAATAGGCATTGAGTTTTCTATCTAACACAAAAAGCTTGGGGTTTGGGTTTATGTTTTCTTCCTTAGGGTTTTTAATTTAATTGTTTGTGCACAGGGCTTTGGGTTGATGTTTTATTGCCTAGGTTTTTGGTTTACGTGTTAGTCTTTAGGGTTTGTTAGTAATAGGCATTGGGTTTTCTACCAAACTCAAAATGCTTGGGATTTGTGTTTATATTTTTTTGCTAAGGGTTTTGGGTCGATGTTTTGTTGCCTAAGTTTTTTGGTTTACGTGCTTGTGTTTAGGGTTTTTTAGTAATAGGCATTGGGTTTTCTATCTAACTCAAAATGCTTGGGGTTTGTGCTTATATTTTATTGCTTAGGGTTTTGGGTTGATATTTTATTGCCAAGATTTTTTTGTTTGCGTGCTTGTATTTAGGGTTTTTTAGTAATAGGCATTCGGTTTCCTATCTGACTCAAAATGCTTGGGGTTTTAGGTTTATGTTTTATTGCTTATAGGGTTTTGGGTTTAATTGTTTGTGCTTTGGGTTTTGGATTTGTGTTTTGTTACCTAGGTTTTTTAATTTACATGTTAGTGTTCAAGTTTTTTGAGTAATAGACATTGGGTTTCATATTTAGCGTAAAATGCATAGGGTTTTGAGTTTGTGTTTTATTCCTTTGGGTTTTAGGTTTATGTTTATTGCTAAGGATTTTTGGTTTACTTGTTGTGATCGGGGTTTTTTTAGTAGCAGACATTGGGCTTTCTATCTAACTTAAAATGCTTGAGGTTTTGAATTTATGTATTATTGCCTAGGTTTTTTGCTTTACATGTTTGTGTTTAGAGTTTTTGAGTAATAGGCATTGGGTTTTCTATAGAGCTCAAAATACTTGGAGTTTTGGGTTTATATTTTGTTGCTTTGTGTTTTTGGTTTAATTTTTTGTGCTTAGGGTTTTGGGTTGATGTTTTATTGCCTATATTTTTTGGTTTAGGGTTTAGGGCAAAGGGTTTTTTAGTAATAGGCATTTGGTTTTCTATCCACCTCAAAATGCTTGGTGTTTGTGTTTATGCTTTATTGATTAGGGTTTTGGGTTGATGTTTTATTGCCTAGGTTTTTTCGATTTACGTGCTTTTGTTTAGGATTTTCTAGTAATAGGCATTGGGTTTTCTATCCAACCCAAAATGCTTGGGGTTTGTGTTTATATTTTATTGCTTAGGGTTTTGGGTTGATATTTTGTTGCCTAGTTTTTTGGTTTACGTGCTTGTGTTTAGGGTTTTTTAGTAATAGGCATTGAGTTTTCTATCCAACCCAAAATATTTGGAGTTTTGGGCTTATGTTTTTTTGCTTACTGTTTTGGATTTAATTGTTTGTACTTAGGGTTTTTGGTGGATGTTTTAATGCCCAAGTTTTTTGGTTTACGTGCTTGTATTTAGCATTTTTTAGTAGTAGGCATTGAGTTTTCTATCTAACACAAAAAGCTTGGGGTTTTGGGTTTATGTTTTCTTGCTTAGGGTTTTTGATTTAATTGTTTGTGCATAGGGTTTTTGGTTTAATTGTTTGTGTTTAGGGTTTTGGGTTGATATTTTAATTCCTAAGTTTTTTGGTTTATGTGCTTGTGTTTAGGGTTTTTCAGTAATAGGCATTCAGTTTTCTATCTAACCCAAAATGCTGGGGTTTTGGGCTTATGTTTTTTTGCTTACTATTTTGGGTTTAATTGTTTTTGCTTAGGGTTTTGGGTGGATGTTTTAATGCCAAGGTTTTTTGATTTACGTGCTTATGTTTAGGGTTTTTTTAGTAATAGGCATTGAGTTTTCTATCTAACACAAAAGCTTGGGGTTTTGGGTTTATGTTTTCTTGCTTAGGGTTTTGGACTTAATTGTTTGTGCTTAGGGTTTTGGATTGATGCTTTATTCCCTAGATTTTTTGGTTTATGTGTTTGTGTTTAGGGTTTTTTAGTAATTGGCATTGAGTTTTCTATCTAACCCAAAATTCTTGGGGTTTCGGATTTATGTTTTCTTGCTTACTATTTTGGATTTAATTGTTTGTGTTTAGGGTTTTGGATTGATGTTTTATTGCCTAGGTTTTTTGGTTTACATGCTTGTGTTCAAGGTTTTTTAGTAATAGGCACTTAGTTTTCTATCTAACCCAAAATGCTTGGGTTTTTGGGTTCATGTTTTCTTGCTTAGGGTTTTTGATTTAATTGTTTGTACTTAGAGTTTTGGGTTGATGTTTTATTGCCTAAGTTTTTTGATTTACGTGCTAGTGTTTAGGGTTTTTTTTGTAATAGACATTGAGTTTTCTATCCGACTCAAAATGCTTGGGGTTTTGGGTTTATGTTTTCTTGCTTAGGGTTTTGAGTCGATGTTTTATTGCCTAGCGTTTTGGTTTACGTGCTTGTGTTTAGGGTTTTTCAGTAATAGGCATTGATTTTTCTATCCAACCTAAAATGCTTGGGGTTTGTGTTTACATTTTATTGCTTAGGGGTTTGGGTATAATTATCTGTGCTTAGGATTTTGGGTTGATGTTTTATTGTTCTGGTTTTTTGGTTTACGTGCTTGTGTTTAGGGGTTTTTAGTAATGGGCATTGAGTTTTCTATCTAACCGAAAATTCTTGGGGTTTTGGATTTATGTTTTCTTGCTTAAGGTTTTGGGTTTAATTGTTTGTGCTTAGGGTTTTGGATTGATGTTTTATTGCCTAGGTTTCGTGGTTTAGTGCTTGCGTTTATGGTTTCTTGGTAATAGGCATTGAGTTTTCTATCTAACACAAAAAGCTAGGGGTTTTGGGTTTATATTTTCTTGATTTGGGTTTTTGATTTAATTGTTTATGCTTATGGTTTTGGGTTGATGTTTTATTGCCTAGGTTTTTTAGCTTACGTGCTAGTGTTTAGGATTTTTTTGGTAATAGGCATTGGGTTTTCTATCCAACTCAAAATGCTTAGGGTTTTGTTTATATTTTATTGCATAGGATTTTGGGTTGATGTTTTTTGCCTAGGTTGTTTTGGTTTACCTGCTTGTGTTTAGGGTTTTTTAGAAATAGGAATTGGGTTTTCTATCCAACCCAAAATGCTTGGGGTTTGTGTTTATATTTTATTGCTTAGGTTTTTGGGTTTAATTGTTTGTGCTTAGGATTTTGGGTTGATGTTTAATCGCCTAGGTTTTTTGGTTTACGTGTTTGTGTTCAAGGTTTTTTAGTAATAGGCGCTTAGTTTTCTATCTAACCCAAAATGCTCGGGTTTTTGGGTTCATGTTTTCCTACTTAGGGTTTTCGATTTAATTGTTTGTGCTTAGAGTTTCGGGTTGATGTTTTATTGCCTAGGTTTTTTGGTTTACGTGTTAGTGTTTATGGTTTTTTTTGTAATAGACATTGAGTTTTCTATCTGACTCAAAATGCTTGGGATTTTGGGTTTATGTTTTCTTGCTTAGGGTTTTGGGTTTAATTTTTTGTGCTTAGATTTTGGGTTGATGTTTTATTGCCTAGGTTTTTTGGTTTACGTGCTTGTGTTTAGGGTTTTTTAGTAGTAGGCATTTGGCTTTCTATCTAATTCAAAATGCTTGGGATTTTGGATTTTTGTTTTATTGCTTAGAGTTTTGGGTTGATGTTTTTTTACATAGGTTTTTTAATTTACATCCTAGCGTTTAGGGTTTTTTTTTTGTAATAGGCATTGGGTATCTTACTCAAAATGCTTGAGGTTTGTTTTTATATTTTATTACTTAGGGTTTTGGGTTGATGTTTTATTGCCTAGGTTTTTTTGTTTGTGTGCGTATGTTTAGGGTTTTTGAGTAATAGGCATTTGGTTTTCTATCTAACTCAAAATACTTGGGGTTTTGGGTATATGTTTTATTGCTTATAGGGTTTTGGGTTTGATTGTTTGTTCTTTGGGTTTGTGTTTTGTTGCCTAGGTTTATTAATCTAAGTGTTTGTGTTTAAGTCTTTTGAGTAATAGACATTGAGTTTCATATTTAGCTTAAAATGCATAGGGTTTTGAGTTTGTGTTTTATTCTTTAGGGTTTTGGGTTTAATTGTTTGTGCTTTGGTTTCTAGTTTTATATTTTATTGCTTAGGTTTTTGGTTTATTTGTTACTGTTCAGGGTATTTCAGTAATAAGCATTTGGTTTTTTATTTAACTTGAAATTCTTAGGGTTTTGAATTTATGTTTTATATCTTTGGGTGTTAGTTTAATTGTTTATGTTTAGAGTTTTGGGTTTATGTTTTATTGCCTAGGTGTTTTGGTTTATTTGCCAGTGCTTTGGGTATTTGAGTAATAAGTATTTGATTTTCTATTTAGGGTTTAGGGTTAGGGTTTTTGATTTATGTTTTATATCTCAAGGTGTTTGTGTTTAATTGTTTATGTGTAGAGTTTTCAGTTTTTATCTTATTGCCTAGGGTTTTGGATTTAAGTGTTAGTGCTTAGGATTTTGGACCTAAGTGCTTTTGCTTAGGGTTTTCCATTTAAGTTTTAGTGTTTAAGCTTTTTGGATTATGTGTTAGTGATTGTGGTTTTGGATATTATTTTTTGAGTTTTGGATTTATCTTTACCTAATTAAGGTTTTGGACCTCGGTGCCTGTGCTTAGGGTTTTGGATGTTTTGTGTTGTGTTTTTAATTCATCTTTAAATGATTAGGGTTTTGGACCTATGGGCTTGTGCTTAGGGGTTTTGGTTTAAGTTTTTTGCCTAATGGTTTTTATTTTTGTCTTAGTGCTTAGGGTTTTGGATGTTGAGTTTTGTGTTTTGGATATATCTTTAAATTATTAGAGTTTTGGATTTAAGTGTTGGTGCTTCGGGTTTTGGCCCTAAGTGGTTTTGTGTAGGGTTTTGGGTTTAAATTTTAATGCTTATAGTTTTGGGTTTATGTGTTAGTGCTTGGGGTTTGGGTTTATTTTTGTCCTTGCAAGGATCCAATCTCCAACCGTCTTCTCTACAACATGGGGTACATCCAATCCCCAAGATTCCATAAATTGGTTCACATATTTATTTTCTATATCAAAATCGAAAATCTTTTTGCCTAATTTCAACCTTAAATACTTCCCTTTTAAGTTTGATTACATAATTAAACGTGCACTTGAGAAATTCCTTTAATTGTTTTTACATGTTATTTGCTGTGGCTGTCTAAGAAAGGCCTTATTTAAGCCAATAAAGCCTACCATGCACCCAACATATAAGCACCATAAGGTGCCCATTTGGCTCGGCCACAACTCCAAAAGATTTCCTGCACACGTGTGAGATTTTTATTGAACTTGAAATGCATGGGGTTTTGGGTTTATATTTTATTACTTAGGTTTTTTGGTTTTCTATTAGTGTTTAGGGTTTTTAAGTAATATGCACTGGGTTTTCTATTTAGGGTCTGTTTATTTGGATTGAAAATATTTTCTTGTGTAAAATATTTTTCAATTTTCCTTCATTTGGCTAAAAATAACTTACATACTCAATGAATTTAAGTTATTTTCTTTAAAGTTCAAGAATGACATTCAACCTTAAGTGCCTACTTTTATAGCTTCAATAACTAAACTAATTTTTGTTTTTTAATTCTTGTCAACTAATTTTTTTATTATTTTGGGCTCCATAATAATATGATTATTGTTATGTATATTTTACCATTGCATTATTTTGAAGATTAATTATAAACAAAACAATCCCTAATTAACTCTATTTACTTGTCAAATATTTATTAAAATTGTTACTAGTATATTTAACTAACATTAACAATAAAAAAATATCAAAAAATTTATTTTTCAAAATATTTTCATACAGTCATCCTAACACCATAAAATTGTAAGGAAAATGTTGTTTTACATGTAAAATATTTTCGTAGGAAACTGTTCTACATCAACCAAACGGACCCTTAACTTAAAATGCTTAGGGTTTTGGGTTTATGTTTTAGAGCAAGGGTTTAGGGTTGGAGCACATGCACGATTTATGAGACATTATTGAGGGGCAATTTAGGCAGCACAATGTGTTAACCCTGGCTAATTCTCTTGCAAATTCTACAAACTCTCATCATAATCATAACTGCCACAAACCTTATGACCACCTCCACTACTACCACCATGCCAGCATCCTCCTTCCACCACCAACCACCTGAAACAAGCTTCAACCGAGCTAGCCCAACGCCGAGCTTCAATTGCCTCTACTAGCCATCTTAACTCCACAACCATCAGCCATGCAACAACCCACAACCACTAGTTTCCACCTCCATTACCACCCTGCCATCGGCACAGCCACACCCATAGACTCTATTCAGCAAACCATTACTGCCACTCAAACCAGTCGTATCATAGCCACAATCATCACCGGTACCCACCATCATCAACATCACAAGCCAACCCCACAACAACCCACTTGATCTCTACCCACCATAACCACACATCCACTTCTTCACCACCACCACTACTACATAAAAATAGCAACCTCGCTGTACCACCATCCAATGACCCTACCACAATCAGCCACGACTTCTATCCACTATCTTCTTCAATTACCATCAACCACCACTATCCATAACTATAGTCACCAACAATCAACCATAACTCCCTTGCCACTGTCGTCCGTACGACTCTACTACCATTATCGAGTCTCCTTCACTGCCATTCTCGGCTAAAAAGATGAGCCTCACTGCACCACCATCCAATGACCCCAATCACTACGGTCAGCCACGACCTCCATCCTCTATCTTTTTCGCAAACAATCAACCACCACTGTCCACAACCAAAGTCACCAACAATTAGCCACACCTTGCCACCACCATTGCCCATACGACTCCACCATTATCACTAAGTCTCCCTCGCCGCCGTTCTCGGCCAAGAAGAGGAGGCTTCTCCTTTATTAAAAATACTATTTATGGGCTATGGATAATTATATTATATCAATTGGTGCTTTGCTTCGATTTAGGATGAAGTTTCTTAGATTTAGGGCTTGAGTTAGAGAGTTTGGTTGAAGAAAAGAAATTTTGAGATTTTGAGAATGAGGATAGCGATTTGAGGATTTTGGAAAAGAGATTGAGGGGGGTTTTTGTGTTGTAACTTAGATCTTGGTGTGGATCTTACTGTCATGGTTGTAGTGGTATGGATCTTGCTTCGACTTCCTCCAAGTAATATTAGGTTTCTTCTATCTAGATCCATTGCTTTTTGGAGATTGCTTATAGCTTTTGAAGTTTTTTTGGTAACTTCCTAAATTGCCCTTCCTCCATTATCTCCTAACGACTAAATTTGACGGAATGCCCTATTATCTATACTTTTAAGAGTTTAGTGGCCAAAACCAGACCCTTAATAGTTTAGTGGCCAAAACTAGACAAACTCAAAAGTTTAGTGGTGACTGAGGAAATTTGCTTTATGTTTTATTCCTTTGGGTTTTGGATTGATGTTTATTGACAAGGATTTTTGGTTTACGTGTTGTGATTAGAGTTTTTAAGTAACAGATATTGGGTTTTCTATCTAACTCAAAATACTTGGGCTTTTGGGCAAATGTATTATTGCCTAGGTTTTTTGCTTTACGTGTTTGTGTTTAGAGTTTTTGAGCAATAGGCATTGAGTTTTCTATCTAACTCAAAATGCTTGGAGTTTTGGATTTATGTTTTGTTGCTTAGGGTTTTGGGTTTAATTGTTTGTGCTTAGGGTTTTGGATTGATGTTTTATTACCTAGGTTTTTTGGTTTACGTGCTTGTGTTTAGGGTTTTGTACTAATAGGCATTGTGTTTTCTATCTAACCCAAAATGCTTGGGGTTTTGGTTTATGTTTTCTGGCTTACTGTTTTGGGTTTAATCGTTTGTGCTTATGTTTTTGGGTTGATATTTTATTGCCTAGGTTTTTTGATTTGCGTGCTTGTGTTTAGGATTTTTTAGCAACAGGCATTGAGTTTTCCATCTAACATAAAAAGAGTTTGGAGTTTTGGGTTTACATTTTTTTGCATAGGGTTTTCGATTTAATTGTTTGTGCTTAGGATTTTGGGTTGATGTTTTATTTCCTAAGTTTTTTGATTTACGTGCCAGTGTTTAGGGTTTGTTAGTAATAGGAATTGGGTTTTCTATCCAACTCAAAATGTTTGGGATTTTCGATTTATGTTTTCTTACTTATTGTTTTGGGTCTAATCATTTGTGCTTAGAGTTTTGGGTTGATATTTTATTGCCTAGGTTTTTTGGTTTACGTGCTTGTGTTTAAGGTTTTTTAGTAATAGGCATTGAGTTTTCTATCTAACACAAAAAGCTTGGGGTTTTGGGTTTATGTTTTCTTGCTTAGGGTTTTCGATTTAACTGTTTGTGCTTAGGGTTTTGGGTCAATGTTTTATTGTCAAGGTTTTTTGGTTTACGTGCAAGTGTTTAGGGTTTTTTAGTAATAGGCATTGGGTTTTCTATCCAACTCAGAATGCTTGGGGTTTTGGGCTTATGTTTTCTTGCTTAGGGCATTAGGTTTAATTGTTTGTGCTTAGAGTTTTGGGGTGATGTTTTATTGCCTAGGTTTTTTAGTTTACGTGCTTGTGATTAGGGCTTTTTAGTAATAGGCATTTGGCTTTCTGTCTAACTCAAAATGCTTGGGGTTTTGGGTTTATGGTTTATTACTTAGAGTTTTGGGTTGATCCTTTATTACTTAGGTTTTTTTATTTGCATGCTAGAGTTTTGGATTTTTTAGTAATAGGCATTGGGTTTTCTGTCTAACTCAAAATGCTTGGGGTTTGTGTTTATATTTTATTGCTAAGGCTTTTTTGTTTGTGTGCTTGTGTTTAGGGTTTTTTAGTAATACGCATTTGGTTTTCTATCTAACTCAAAATGCTTAGGGTTTTGGGTTTATGTTTTATTGCTTACAGTCTTTTGGGTTTAATTGTTTTTGCTTTGGGTTTTGGATGTGTTTCGTTGCCAAGGTTTTTTAATTTAGGTCTTGGTGTTTAAGTTTTTTGAGTAATAGACATTGGGTTTCATATTTACATAAAGTGCATAGGGTTTTGTGTTTGTGTTTTATTATTTAGGGTTTTGGGTTCAATTGTTTGTGCTTAGGTTTTTAGTCTTATATTTTATTGCTTAGGTTTTTGGTTTATCTGTTAGTGTTCAGGGTATTTGAGTAATAAGTATTTGGTTTTCTATTTAACTTGAAATGCTTAGGGTTTTGAATTTATGTTTTATATCTTAGGGTGTTTAGGGTAAGTTATTCATGTTTAGAGTTTTGCGTTTAAGTTTTATTGTCAAGGTTTTTTGGTTTATCTATTAGTGTTTGGGGTATTTGAGTAATAAGCATTTGGTTTTCTATTTAACACTAAATGCTTAGGGTTTTGGAGTTGTGTTTTATATCTTAAGGTGTTTGGATTTAATTGTTTATGTTTAGAGTTTTGGGTTTATGTCTTATTGCCTAGAGTTTTGGGTTCAAGTGTTAGTGCTTAGGGTTTTGGACCTAAGTGCTTTTGCTTAGGGCTTTTGGTTTAAGTGTTAGTGTTTAGGCTTTTTGGTTTATGTGTTAATGATTGAGGTTTTGGATGTTATGTGTTGTGTTTTGGATTTATTTTTACTTGATTAGGGTTTTGGACCTAAGTGCTTGTGCTTAGGGTTTTGTATTTATTAAAATTTAGGGTTTTGGGTTTTCTTATTTCGGGCATAGGGTTTAGGGTTTAGTGTTTCTATCCAACTCAAAATGCTTGGGGTTTTGGGTTTATGTTTTATTGCTTATGGTTTTGGGTTGATGTTTTATTTCCTAGATTTTTTGATTTACATGCTAGTGTTTAGGGTTTTTGAGTAATAGGCATTGGGTTTTTTATCTAACTCAAAATGCTTGGGGTTTGTGTTTATATTGTAGTGCTTAGGGTTTTGGGTTGATTTTTCATTGCATAGGTTTTCTTGTTTACTTGCTTGTGTTTAGGGTTCTTTAGTAATATGCATTTGGTTTTCTATCTAACTCAAAATGCTTGGGGCTTTGTGTTTATGTTTTATTGCTTATAGGGTTTTGGGTTTAATTGTTTGTGCTTTAGGTTTTGGATTTGTGTTTTGTTGATTAGGTTTTTTAATTTACGTGTTAGTGTTTAAGTTTTTTGAGTAATAGACATTGGGTTTCATATTTAGCTTAAAATGCATAGGGTTTGGAGTTTGTGTTTTATTCTTTAGGTTTTGGGTTCAATTGCTTGTGCTTTGGTTTTTAGTTTTATTTTTTATTTCTTAGATTTTTGGTTTATCTGTTAGTGTTCAGGGTATTTGAGTAATAAGCATTTGGCTTTCTATTTAACATGAATTGTTTAGGATTTTGATTTTATGTTTTATATCTTAGGGTGTTTAGGTTTAATTGTTTATGTTTAGAGTTTTGAGTTTATGTCTTATTGCCTGGGGTTTTGGATTTAAGTATTAGTGCTTAGGGTTTTCGACCAAAGTGCTTTTGCTTAGGGTTTTTGGTTTACGTTTTAGTGTTTAGGCTTTTTGGTTTATGTGTTAGTGATTGAGGTTTTGGATGTTATGTATTGTGTTTTTGATTTATCTTTACCTGATTAGTATTTTGGACCTAAGTGCTTGTGCTTAGGGTTTTGGAGGTTGTGTGTTGTGTTTTTAATTCATCTTTAAATGATTAGCATTTTGGACCTGAGGGCTTGTGTTTCAGATATATCTTTAAATCACTAGAGTTTTGGATTTAAGTGTTAGTGCTTAGGGTTTTGGCCCTAAGTGGTTTTGCTTAGGATTTTGGGTTTAAATTTTAATGCTTAGAGTTTTTGGTTTATGTGTTAGTGCTTAGGGTTTTGGATGTTGCGTGTTGTGTTTTGAATTTATCTTTACATTATTAGGGCTTTGGACCTAAGGGATTGTGCTTAGGGTTTTGGGTTTATTTTTGTCTTTCCAAGGATCCCATCTCCACCATCTTCCCTACAGCATGGGGTACATCCAATCCATAGGATTTCATAAATTGGTTCACACATTAATTTTTTATATTAGAATCGAAAAACTTTGTGCCTAATTTCAACATCAAATACTTCTTTTTTAAGTTTGATATCACAATTAAACATGGACTTGAGAAATTCCTTTAATTGTTTTTGCATGTTATTTGCTGTGTCTGACTAAGAAAGGCCTTATTTAAGCCAATAAAGCCCACCATGCACCCAAAAAGACATTAAAGTTATTTTTAATGTCTTTTAAGTTATTTTCCCTAAAGTTCTAGAATGACATTAAACCTTAAGTGCCTACTTTTATTGCTTCAATTACCAAACTAATTTTTGTTTTTAATTCTTGTCAACTAATTTTTTTTTATCATTTTGAGGTCTCCATAATAATATGATTATAGTTATATCTATTTTACCATTGTATTATTTTGAAGATTAATTATAACGGAAACAATCCTTAATTAACTCTATTTACTTGTCAAATATTTATTAAAATTTTTACTAGTATACTTAACTAATATTAACAATAAAAAATAAAATAACAAAAAATTTATTTTTCAAAATATTTTCACACTATCATCCAAACACCAGAAAATTGTAAGGAAATGTTGTTTTCCATTTAAAATATTTTCTTAGGAAACTGTTCCATATCAACCAAACGGACCCTTAACTTAAAATGCTTAGGGTTTTGGGTTTATGTTTTATTCCTTTTGGTTTTGGGTTGCTGTTTATTGCTTAGGGTAATTGGTTTCCATGTTGTGATCAGGGTTTTTTAGTAACAGACATTGGGTTTTCTATCTAACTCAAAATGCTTGGGGTTTTGAGTTTATCAACTATTGCCTAGGTTTTCTGCTTTACGTGTTTGTGTTTAGAGTTTTTTATAATAGGCATTGGGTTTTCTGTCTAACTCAAAATGCTTGGGGTTTTGGGTTTATGTTTTGTTGCTTTGTGTTTTGGGTTTAATTTTTTGTGCTTAGGGTTTTAGGTTAATGTTTTATTGCCTAGGTTTTTTTTTACGTGCTAGTGGTTAGGGTTTTTTAGTAATAGGCTTTGGGTTTTCTATTCTGCTCAAAATGCTTGGGGTTTGTGTTTTCACTTTATTGCTTTGGGTTGTGGGTCAGTGTTTTATTGACTAGGTTTTTTGGTTCATGTGCTTGTGTTTAGGGTTTTCTATCCAACCGAAAATGCTTGGGGTTTGTGTTTATATTTTATGGCTTAGGGTTTTGGGTTTAATTGTTTATGCTTAGGGTTTTGGGCTGATGTTTAATTGCCTAGGTTTTTGGTTTACGTGCTTGTGTTTAGGCGTTTTTAGTAATGGGCATTGAGTTTTTTATGCAACCCAAAATGCTTAGGGTTTTAGGTTTATGTTTTCTTGCTTAGGGTTTTCAATTTCATTGTTTGTGCTTAGGATTTTGGGTTGATGTTTTATTGCCTTAGTTTTTTGGTTTACATGCGAGTGTTTAAGGTTTGTTTGCTATAGGCATTGGGTTTTCTATCCAACTCAAAATTGTTAGGGGTTTGTGTTTATATTTTATTGCTTAGGGTTTTGGGTCGATGTTTTATTGTCTAGGGTTTTTGGTTTACTTGCTTGTGTATAGGGTCTTTTAGTAATAGGCATTAGGTTTTCTATCAAATTGAAAATGTTTAGGGTTTAGGGTTTGTGTTTATATTTTATTGCTTAGGGTTATGGGTTTAATTGTTTGTGCTTAGGGTTTTGGGTCGATGTTTTATTGCCTAGGTTTTTGAGTTTACGTGTTTGTGTGTAGGGTTTGTTAGTAATAGGCATTGAGTTTTTTATTCAGCTCAAAATGCTTGGGGTTTTGGGTTTATGTTTTCTTTCTTAGTGTTTTGGGTTTAATTGTTTGTGCTTAGGGTTTTGGATTGATGTTTTATTGCCTGGGTTTTTTGGTTTAGTACTTGTGTTTAGCGTTTTTTAGTAATAGGCATTGAGTTTTCTATCTAACACAAAAAGCTTGGGGTTTTGGGTTTATGGGTTTTCAATTTAATTGTTTGTGCTTAGGGTTTTGGATTGATGTTTTATAACGTAGGTTTTTTTATTTACGCGCTAGAGTTTAGGGTTTTTTAGTAATAGGCATTGGGTTTTCTATCCAACTCTAGATGCTTGGGGCTTTTGGTTTTTTTTTTCTTGCTTAGGGTTTTGGGTTTTATTGTTTGCGCTTAGAGTGTTAGGTTCATGTTTTATTGCCTAGGTTTTTTGGTTTACGTGCTTGTGTTTAGGATTTTTTAGTAATAGGCATTTGGCTTTGTATCCAACTCAAAATGTTTGGGGTTTTGGGTTTATGTTTTATTGCTTAGGATTTTGGGTTGATGTTTTATTTCCTATGTTTTGTGATTAACATTCTAGTGTTTAGTGTTTTTTAGTAAATGGCATTGGATTTTCTATCATACTCAAAATGTTGGGGGTTTGTGTTTATATTTTATTGCTAAGGGTTTTGGGTTGATATTTTATTGCCTAGGTTTTTTTGTTTGTGTGCTTGTGTTTAGGGTTTTTGAGTAATATGCATTTGGTTTTTCATCTAACTCAAAATACTTGGGGTTTTGGGTTTATGTTTTATTGCTTATAGGGTTTTGGGTTTAATTGTTTGTGCTTTGGGTTTTGGAATTATGTTTTGTTACCTAGGTTTTTTAATTTACGTGTTAGTGTTTTAGATT
The DNA here is from genome assembly GCA_024721245.1 of Mitragyna speciosa. Taxonomy (NCBI): domain Eukaryota; kingdom Viridiplantae; phylum Streptophyta; class Magnoliopsida; order Gentianales; family Rubiaceae; genus Mitragyna; species Mitragyna speciosa. Next base: position 106,084 of record CM045569.1, read on the forward strand.
TTTGGGCAATAGACATTGGGTTTCATATTTAGCTTAAAATGCATAGGGTTTTGAGTTTTTGTTTTTATTCTTTAGGGTTTTGGGTTCAATTGTTTGTGCATTGGTTTTTAGTTTTATATTTTATTGCTTTGGTTTTTGGTTTATCTATTAGTGTTCAAGGTTTTTGAGTAATAAGCATTTGATTTTCTATTTAACTTGAAATGCTTATGGTTTTGAAATTATGTTTTATATCTTATGGTATTTAGGTTTAATTGTTTATGTTTAGAGTTTTTGGTTTATGTTTTATTTTCTAGGTTTTTTGGTTTATCTGTTAGTGTTCAAGGTATTTGAGTAATAAGCATTTAGTTTTCTATTTAACACTAAATACTTAGGGTTTTGGATTTATGTTTTATATCTTAAGGTATTTGGGTTTAATTGTTTATGTTTAGAGTTTTGGTTTTATGTCTTATTGCCTGGAGTTTTGGATTTAAGTGTTGGTGCTTAGGGTTTTGGACCTACGTGCTTTTGCTTAGGGTTTTCAATTTAAGTTTTAGTGTTTAGGCTTTTTGGTTTATGTGTTAGTGATTGAGGTTTTGGATGTTATGTGTTGTGTTTTGGATTTATCTTTACCTGATTAGGGTTTTGGACCTAAGTGCTTGTGGTTAGGGTTTTGGATGTTGTGTGTTTTGTATTTATTCCATCTTTAAATGATTAGGATTTTGGACCTAAGGGCTTGTGCTTAGGGTTTTTACCTAAGAGTTTTTATTTTTGTCTTAGTGCTTAGGGTTTTGGATGTTTGGTTTCGTGTTTTGGATATATCTTTAAATCATTAGAGTTTTGAATTTCAGTGTTGGTGTTTAGGGTTTTGGCCCTAAGTGGTTTTGCTTAGGGTTTTGGGTTTAAATTTTAATGCTTAGAGTCATTGGTTTATGTGTTAGTGCTTAGGGTTTTGGATGTTGTGTGTTGTGTTTTGAATTTATCTTTAAATAATTAGGGTTTTGGACCTAAGGGCTTGTGCTTTGGGTTTTGGGTTTAATTTTGTCTTTGCAAGGATCCCTATCTCCAACCATCTTCTCCGCTACATAGGGTACATCCAATCCCCAGGATTCTATAAATTGGTTCCTATATCTATTTTCTATATCAAAATTGAAAACTTTTTGCCTAATTTCAACATTAATTACTTCTTTTTCAAGTTTGATATCACAATTAAACGTGCACTTGAGAAATTCCTTTAATTGTTTTACATAATAATTATTGTGGCTGTCTAAGAAAGGCCTTACTTAAGCCAATAAAGCCCACCATGCCCCCAAGAAGAACCTAAATTGCTAACATATAAGCAAGAAAACATAAATCTAAAACCCCAAGCATTTTGGGTTAGATAGAAAACTCAATGCCTATTATCAAAAAACCCTAAACACAAGCACTAACACATAAATCAATGACTCTAAGCATTAAAATTTAAACCCAAAACCCTAAGCACCAACACTCAAATCCAAAACTCTAATTATTTAAAGATATATCTAAAACATGAAACTCAACATCCAAAACACCAAGCACTAAGTCAAAAATAAAAACGCTTAGGCAAAAACCCTAAGCACAAGCCCTTAGGTCCAAAATGCTAATCATTTAAAGATGAATTAAAAACACAACACACAATGACAAGTGTTAAATTTAATTATGTTTTAATATATTTATTATATATTTTTTAGTGTGCTTTTATTGTATTTAAGTGAATTTGGCTCCAAAAATATCATTTTCCTCCAATTAGGTTTATTTTACCTAAGAATTAGGGTTTGGTAAATAATGACAGATTTTGGTATTTTATCAATAACTTGAGTTATATATGTTGTATTGAGATGTTTCTTATGTCATTTTGAAGCTAAGAGGATGCTCTACAATTCTTATCAAGACATCAAAATCCAGTTGTCAAGGTTTCATAGCCAAAAATCCTAATTACTGAAGTACATCTGTGCTGTGAAGCTCTGCTGACCATGTCTCAGTGCTGTGAGTATTCTAGTCATATCTTAGTGCTCCGACCTTCAAATAAGCTGATCTTTGTGGTGCTCGAAAGCCAACTCAATGCCCTACAACTTTCATGTTTTGCAAAAGATTTGATTCATCCATCTTCAAGGTGATATTCGTGGACCAATGTTAAGCAGACACCTGGACAGGCTGACCAGTCAACATGTGTTGGTCAAAGAGAGAGTCAATGGCGGTTTTTGCAACTTGGAGTTATTTTAAAATTAATTTCTTGAGTTTTTCAGAGAATTTTAGGCTGGAATTTTGATGAAAATTCTACACAAATATTTTTGACCATTCTAACCTTAAATATTACACCATTAGGACAAAATTTGTAAGAAATTGTTAACAAGGACCTGAACCCCAATATTCTATAAATAGGGGTCCTTGGTTAACATTGGGAGGGCAGATTATGAGATGTTATGTGAGGAGAAATAGAGTAGTATAGTAGAAATCTTTTTGTAGTAGTAGAAAACTCAATACTTATAAAGAAACTCTTAAAGATTTCACTTGTACCAATCCAAGTTCATGGAGGAAATGGAAGCTATGGAGCTTTGTTCATCCACCAAATGAGCAATTTCTATCCTTATCTTATCATTACTAGCTATGAATTGTTACTTTGTTGTTTTGCTCCTTAAAGTTAGGAACTTTATTTTAAGCTAAATACTTGTATTAGAGTTAGATAAAACTAATTATATGCCTTAAATGAAATTAAACTTGCTATATCTTGATTTTACTTGTTCATCTATCAAAGTTAAACATTTGTAGTTGATTGATCACCAACTACAAACTATCTAGTTGTTAGTTGACAACTAAACTTGCAACATAACAATGGAAATATGATAGATGAAACCTTTGTAGTATGACATGAAAATAGTTGTACTCTTAGGTGGATTGAGGTTGTTTTAAATCACAATTCATGAATTTCACAAAACTTCATCACGTGAGTAGGTGAGTTTATGTCAATTCATTGTGAAAACAAGTTTTGATTACATATGGAATTGCAATCCCTAGTAAATCAAGATGCAGATAGCAAGTGCGAATTAGTGGATTCTAAACCCTACTACATGTATTTTGTGAATTTTCTAGATTAGTTATCTTACAAATAATTGAATTTTCTTTAGTTTATTTACTTCTATATTTTATTCTACTACTTGATTTTCGATTGTTTAGATAATAAAGCAAGTTAAAAGTTTTGGTAATTGCCATATCAAGTTTCCTTGTGGGATCGACCCTAATATCCCTATACTCGTTTTGACTTGTACACTTGCAGTTTTAGGGAATTAGGTTATATTTATTACTTGTTTGAGTGAAATTGAAAGGATTTACTGCATATTTTATAAATCTAATCCACCCGCATCACAAAACATCCAAAACCCGAGGCACAAGCACTTAGGTCCAAAATAATAATCAGGTAAAGATAATCCAAAACAGAACACATAACATCCAAAACCTCAATCACTAACACATAAACCAAAAAGCCTAAACACTAAAACTTAAACTAAAAACCGTAAGCAAAAGCACTTAGGTCCAAAACCCTAAGCACAAACACTTAAAACCAAAACCCCAGGCAATAAGACATAAACCAAAACTCTAAACATAAATAATTAAACTCCAACAGCTTAAGATATAAAACATAAATCCAAAACCTAAAACATTTAGTGTTAAATAGAAAACCAAATGCTTATTACTCAAAAAAATCCGAACACTAACAGGTAAACCAAAAAATCTAGGCAATAAAACATAAACCCAAAACTCTAAACATAAACAATTAAACCTAAACACCCAAAATATAAAACATAAATTCAAAACCCTAAGCATTTCAAGTTAAATAGAAAACCAAAATCTTACGACTCAAATACCCTGAACACTAACAGATAAACCAAAAACTAAAGCAATAAAATATAAAACTAAAAACCTAAGCACAAACAATTGAACCCAAATCCCTAAAGAATAAAACACAAACTCAAAACCCTATGCACTTTAAGCTAAATATGAAACCCAATGTCTCTTACTCAAAAAACTTAAACACTAACATGCAAATTAAAAAACCTAGGCAACAAAACACAAATCAAAAACCCAAAGCACAAACAATTAAACCAAAAACCCTATAAGCAATAAAACATAAACCCAAAACCCCAAGCATTTTGAGTTTGATAGAAAACCAAATGTGTATTACTAAAAAACCCAAAACAGAAGCACACAAACAAAAAAACCTAGACAATAAAACATAAACGCAAAACCCTAAGCAATAAAATATGAACGCAAACCCCACACATTTTGAGTTAGAAAAAAAACCCAATGCCTATTACTAAAAACCCCTAAACACTAGCATGTAAATAAAAAAACCTAGAAAATAAAACATCAACCCAGAACCCTAAGAAATAAAACATAAACCCAAAACGCCCAGCGTTTTGGGTTGGATAGAAAGCCAAATGCCTATTACTAAAAAACCCTAAACACTAGCACATAAACAAAAAAACCAAGCCAATAAAACATCAACCAAAAACCCAAAGCACAAACAATTAAATCGAAAACCCTAAGTAAGAAAACATAAACCCAAAACCCCAAACTTTTTGTGTTAGATAGAAAACTCAATGCCAATTACTAAAGAACGCTAAACATAAGCACTAAACCAAGAAACATAGGAAACAAAGCATCAACCCAAAATCCTAAGCACAAACAATTAAACCCAAAACCCTAAGCAAAAAAACATCAACCCAAAACCCCAAGCATTTTGGGTGTGATTGAAAACTCAATGCCTATTGCTAAAAAGCCATAGACACAAGCACTAAAGCAAAAAACCTAGGTAATAAAACATCAATCCAAAACTCTAAGCACAAACAATTGAACCCAAAACCCTAAGCAAGAAAACATAAACCCAAAACCCCAAGCATTTTGAGTTGGATAGAAAACCCAATGCTTGTTACTAAGAAACCCTAAACACTAGCTCGTACACCAAAAAACCTAGGCAATAAAACATCCATCCAAACTCTAAGCACAAACAATTGAATCCAAAACCCTAAGCAAGAGAACATAAACCCAAAACTCCAAGCATTTTGAGTTGGATAGAAAACCCAATGCCTGTTACTAAAAAACCATAAACACTAGTACGTAAATAAAAAATTTAGGCAATAAAACATCACCCAAAACCTTAAGTACTAACACTTAAATCAAAAACCCTAAGCAATAAAACATAAACCCAAAACCTCAAGCATTTCAAGTTGGACAGAAAGCCAAATGCCTATTACAAAAAATCCCTAAACACTAGCACGTAAACAAAAAATTCTAGGCAATAAAACATCAACTCAAAACCCTAAACACAAACAATTAAATGGAAAACCCTAAGCAAGAAAACATAATCCCAAAACCCCAAGCGTTTTGTTTTAGACGGGAAACTCAATGCCAATTACTAAAAAATGCTAAATACAGGCACTAAACCAAGAAACGTAGGCAACAAAATATCAATCCAAAACCCTAAGCACAAACAATCACTAACCCTAAGCACTAACACATAAACCAATGACTCTAACCATTAAAATTTGACTCTAAACCCTTTAGGTTTTAGATTTGGGTTTAATTGTTTGTGCTTAGGGTTTTGGACTAATGTCTTATTGCCTTGGTTTTTTTGCTTTGCGTGCTTGTGTTTAGGGTCTTTTAAGAATAGCCATTGAGTTTTCTATCTAACACAAAAAGATTAGGGTTCTGGGTTCATGTTTTCTTGCTTAGGGTTTTCGATTTAATTTTTTGTGCTAAGGGTTTTGGGCTGTTGTTTTATCGCGTAGGTTTTTTGGTTTACATGGTAGTGTTTAGGGTTTGTTAGTAATAGGCAATGGGTTTTCTATCCATCTCAAATTGCTTGGGGTTTGTGTTTATATTTTATTGCTTACGGTTTTGGGTTGACTTTTTATTGCTTAGGTTTTTTTGTTTACGTGCTAGTGCTTACGGTTTTTTAGTAATAGGCATTGGATTTTCTATTCAACTGAAAAAGTTTGGGGTTTTTTAGCAATAGGCATTGAATTCTCAATCTAACCCAAATTGCTTGGGGTTTTGGGTTTATGTTTTCTTGCTTAGGGTTTTGGGTTTAATTGTCTGTGCTTAGGGTTTAGGATTGATGTTCTGTTTCCTACGTTTCTTGGTTTAGTACTTGTGTTTTTTATTTAATTGTTCGCGCCAAGGGTTTTGCGCTGATGTTTTATCGCCTAGGCTTTTTGGCTTACGTAGTAGTGCTTAGGGTTTGTTAGTAATAGGCATTGGGTTTTCTATCCAACTCAAAATGCTTGGGTTTGTGTTTATATTTTATTACTTAGGGTTTTGGGTCGATGTTTTATTGCCTTGATTTTTTGGTTTACATGCTTGTGTTTGGGGTTTTTTAGCAATACGCATTGAATTCTCAATCTAACACAAAATGCTTGGGGTTTTGAGTTTATGTTTTCTTGCTTAGGGTTTTGGGTTTAATTGTTTGTGCTTGTGGTTTTGGATTGATGTTTCGTTGCCTATGTTTCTCGGTTTAGTGCTTGTGTTCAGAGTTTTTTAGTAATTGGCATTGAGTTTTCTATCTAACCCAAAAAGCTTGGAGTTTGGGTTGATTTTTTTTGCCTAGATTTTTTGGTTTACGTGCTAGCATTTAGGGTTTGTTAGTAATAGGCATTTGGTTTTCTATCCAACTCAAAATGCTCGGGAATTTTGTTTATATTTTGTTTCAAGATTTTGGGTCAATGTTTTATTGCCCAGGTTTTTTGGTTTACGTGCTTGTGTTTTGGATTTTTTAGTAATAGGCATTGGGTTTTCTATCCAACCAAAATGTTCGGGGTTTGTGTTTATATTTTATAGCTTAGGGTTTTGTGTTTAATTGTCTGTGCTTTGTGTTTTGGGTCGTTGTTTTATTGTCTAGGTTTTTTTGTTTATGTGCTTGTGTTTTGGGTCGATTGTTTTGTTTATATTTGTCAAAATATTTTCACGCTATCATCCAAACACTAGAAAATTGTAAGGAAAATGTGGTTTTCCATTTGAAATTTTTTCTTTGGAAACTGTTCTACATCAACCAAAAGGACCCTTAACTTAAAATCTTAGGGTTTTGGGTTTAGGTTTTATTCCTTTGGGTTTTGGGTTGATGTTTACTGCCTATGATTTTTGGTTAACGTGAATTAGGGCTTTTTAGTAACAGACATTGGGTTTTCTATCTAACTCAAAATGCTTGGGATTTTGGGTTTATGTATTATTGCCTAGGTTTTTTGATTTTCGTGTTTGTGTTTTGACTTTTGTAGTAATAGGCATTGGGTTTTCTGTCTAACACAAAATGCTTTGTGTTTTGGGCTAATATTTTGTTGCTTAGTGTCTTGGGTTTAACTTTTTGTGCTTAGGGTTTTGGGTTGATGTTTTATTGCCTTGGTGTTTTGGTTTACTTGCTAGTGTTTAGGGTTTTTTAGTAATAGGCATTGGATTTTCTATCCAACTCAAATTGGTTGGTGTTTGTGTTTATACTTTATTGCTTGGGGCTTTTGGCCGATGTTTTATTGTCTAGATTTTTTGGTTTATGTGCTTGTGTTTTTGGTTTTCTAGTAATAGGCATTGGGTTTTCTATCCAATCCAAAATGCTTGGGGTCTGTGTTTATATTTTATTGCTTAGGGTTTGGGTTTAATTGTTTGTGCTTAGGATTTTGGGTTGATGTTTTATTGCCTTGCTTTTTTGGTTTACGTGCTAGTATTTAGGGTTTTTAGTAATAGGCATTGGGTTTTCTATCTAACTCAAAATGCTTGGGTTGGTGTTTATTACTTAGGGTTTGGGTCGATGTTTTATTGCCTACGTTTTTTGATTTACAGGCTTGTGTTTAGGGTTTTTTAGTAACAGGCATTGACTTTTCTATTTAACTCAAAATGCTTGGGGTTCGTGTTTATATTTTATTGCTTAGGATTTTGAGTTGATGTTTTATTGCCTAGGTTTTTTTGTTTGCGTGCTTGTGGTTAGGGTTTTTAAGTAATAGGCATTTGATTTTCTATCTAACTCAAAATGTTTAGGGTTTTGGGTTTATGTTTTATTGCTTATAGGGTTTTGTGTTTAATTGTTTGTGCTTTGGGTTTTGTGTTTGTGTTTTGTTGCCTAAGTTTTTTAATTTACGTGTTAGTGTTAGTTTTTTGAGTAATAGACATTGGGTTTCTTATTTAGCTTGAAATGCATAGGGTTTAGGGTTTATGTTTTATTCTTTTGGGTTTTGGGTTGATGTTTATTGCCAAGGATTTTTGGTTTATGTGTTGTGATTAGGGTTTTTAGTAGCAAACATTGGGTTGACTATCTAACTCAAAATGCTTGGAGTTTTGGGTTTATGTATTATTGCCTTGGTTTTTTGCTTTACGTGTTTGTGTTCAGAGTTTTTGAGTAATAGGAATTGGCTGTCTAGCTCAAAATGCTTGGGGTTTTGGATTTATATTTTATTGCTTAGTGTTTTGGGTTTAATTTTTTGTGCTTAGGGTTTTGGGTTGATTTTTTATTGTCTAGGTTTTTTGGTTTAGGGTTTAGGGTTAAGGATTTTTTAGTAATAGGCATTGGATTTTCTATCCATCTCAAAATGCTTGGGGTTTGTGTTTATACTTTATTGCATAGGGTTTTGGGTTGATATTTTATTGCCCAGGTTTTTTGGTTTACGTGCTTCTGTTTAGGGTTTTTCAGTAATAGGCATTGGGTTTTTTATCCAACCCCAAATGCTTGGAGTTTGTTTTTATATTGTTTTGCTGAGGGCTTCGAGTTTAATTGTTTGTGATTAGGGTTTTGGATTGATATTTTATTGTCTAGGTTTTGTGGTTTACATGCTTGTGTTTAGGGTTTTTCAGTAACAAGCATTGAGCTTTCCATCTAACCCAAAATGCTTGGGGTTTTGGGCTTATGTTTTCTTGTTTACTGTTTTAGGGTTTTGGGTGGATGTTTTAATGCCCCAATTTTTTGGTTTACGTGCTTGTGTTTAGGGTTTTTTAGTAATAAGCATTGAGTTTTCTATCTAACACAAAAAGCTTGGGGTTTTGGGTTTATGTTTTCTTTCTTAGGGTTTTTGATTTAATTGTTTGTGCTTCGGGTTTTGGGTTGATGTTTTATTCCCTTGGTTTTTTGGTTTACCGGCTTGTGTTTAGGGTTTTTCAGTGATAGGCATTGAGTTTTCTATCTAACCCAAAATGCTTGGGGTTTTGGATTTATATTTTCTTGCTTATCGTTTTGTGTTTAATTATTTTGGGTGGATGTTTTATTGCCTAGGTTTTTTGGTTTGCGCGCTTGTGTTTAGGCTTTTTTAGTAATAGGCATTCAGTTTTTTATTTAACACAAAAAGATTGGGGATTTGGTTTTATGTTTTCTGGCTTAGGGTTTTTGATTTAATTGTTTGTGTTTAAGGTTTTGGGTTGATATTTTCTTGCTTATGTTTTTTGGTTTACGTGCTCGTGTTTAGGGTTTGTTAGTAATAGGCATTGGATTTTCTATCCACCTCAAAATGCTTGGGGTTTGTGTTTATATTATATCGCTTAGGGTTTTGGGTCAATGTTTTATTGCCTAGTTTTTTGGTTTACGTGCTTGTGTTTAGAATTTTTTAGTAATACGCATTGAGTTTTCTATCCAACCCAAAATATTTAGGGTTTGTGATTATATTTTATTGCTTAAGGTTTTGGGTTTAATTGTTTGTGCTTAGGGTTTTAGGTTGATGTTTTATTGTTTAGGTTTTTAAATTTACGTGCTTGTGTTTAGGATTTTTAGTAATAGGCATTGAGTTTTCTATCTAACACAAAATGCTTGGGGTTTTGGGTTTATGTTTTCCTGCTTTGGGTTTTCAATTTAATTGTTTATGCTTAGGGTTTTGGGTTGATGTTTTGTTGTCCTGGTTTTTTTGTCTACGTGCTAGTGTTTATGGTTTTTTAGTAATAGACATTGGGTTTTCTATCAAACTCAAAATGCTTGGGGTTTTGGGTTTATGTTTTCTTGCTTAGGGTTTTGGGTTTAATTATTTGTGCTTAGAGTTTTGGGTTAATGTTTTATGGCCTAGGTTTTTTTGGTTTACGTGCTTATTTTTAGGATTTTTTAGTAGTAGGCATTTGGCTTTCTATCTAACTCAAAATGCTTGGAGTTTTGGATTTATGTTTTATTGCTTAAAGTTTTGGGTTAATGTTTTATTACCTCGGTTTTTGATTTACATTATAGTGTTTAGGGTTTTTTTAGTAATAGGCGTTGGGTTTGCTATCTAACTCAAATTTCTTGGGGTTCGTTTTTCTATTTTATTGGTTAGGGTTTTGGGTTGATGTTTTGTTGCCTAGGGTTGTGGATTTAAATGTTAGTGCTTAGGGTTTTGGACCTAACTGCTTTTGCTTAGGGGTTTCGATTTAAGTTTTAGTGTTTAGGATTTTTGGTTTATGTGTTAGTGATTGGGGTTTTGGATATTATTTCTTGTGTTTTGGATTTCTCCTTACCTGATTAGGGTTTTGGACCTAAGTGCTTGTGCTTAGTGTTTTGGATGTTGTGTGTTGTGTTTTTAATTCATCTTTAAATGATTACAGTTTTATACCTAAGGGATTGTGCCAAAATAACAGATACCAAGAAGAACAAAAGGCCTTTGCTTAGGGTTTTTTGTTTAAGTTTTCTGCCTAATGGTTTTTATTTTTGTCTTAGTGCTTAGGGTTTTGGAAGTTGAGTTTTGTGTTTTGGATATATTTTTAAATCATTAGAGTTTTGGATTGAAGTATTGGTGCTTAGGGTTTTGGCCCTAAGTGGTTTTGCTTAGGGTTTTGGGTTTAAATTTTAATGCTTAGAGTGTTTGGTTTATGTGTTAGTGCTTAGGGTTTTGGATGTTGTGTGTAGTAGTTTTAATTTATCTTTAAATGATTAGGGTTTTGGACGTAAGGGCTTGTGCTTAGGATTTTGGGTTTATTTTTGTCTTTGCAAGGATCCCATTTCCGACCATCTTCTCCACAACATGGGGCACATCGAATCCCCAGGATTCCATAAATTGGTTCACACATTTATTTTCTGTATCAACATCGAAAAACTTTTGGCCTAATTTCAACATTAAATACTTGTGAGATTTTTATTAAACTTGAAATGCATGGGGTTTTGGGTTTATATTTTATTGCTTAGGTTTTTTGGTTTTCTATTATTGTTTAGGGTTTTTAAGTAATAGGCACTAGGTTTTCTATTTAGAGTCTATTTATTTGGACTGAAAATATTTTCTTGTGTAAAATATTTTTTAATTTTACTTCATTTGGCTTAAAATAACTAACATACTCAATGAATTTAAGTTATTTTCCTTAAAGTTCAAGAATGACATTAAACCTTAAGTGCCTACTTTTATAGCTTCAATTACCAAACTAATTTTTGTTTTTAATTCTTGTCAACTAATTTTTTTATCATTTTGGGCTCCATAATAATATGATTATAGTTATGTATATTTTACCATTGTATTATTTTGAAGATTAATTATAAACAAAACAATCTGTGGTTAACTCTATTTACTTGTCAAATAGTTATTAAAATTATTGCTAGTATGTTTAACTAATATTATCAATAAAAAATAAAAATGTCAAAAAATTTATTTTCAAAATATTTTCACAGTGTCATCCTAACACCAGAAAATTGATAGGAAAATGTTGTTTTCCATGTAAAATATTTTCATAGAAAACTGTTCTACATCAAGGGTTAGGGTTGATGTTTATTGCCAAGAATTTTGGTTTACATGTTGTGATCAGGGTTTTTTAGTAATAGACATTGGGTTTTCTATCTAACCAGGGTTTTGGGTATATGTATTATTGCCTCGGTTTTTTGGTTTACGTGTTTGTGTTTAGAGTTTTTGAGTAATAGGCATTAGGTTTTCTATCTAACTCAAAATGCTTGGGGTTTTGGGTTTATATTTTGTTGCCTAGTGTTTTCGGTGTAATTTTTTGTGCTTTGGGTTTTGGGTTGATGTTTTATTACCTAGGTTTTTTGGTTTAGGGTTTTGGGTTAAGGGTTTTTTAGTAATAGGCATTGGTTTTTCTATCCATCTCAAAATGCTTGGGGTTTGGGTTTATACTTTATCGCTTAGGGTTTTGGGTCAATGTTGCTTAAGACTTAGTCCCATTCTTTAGGATTGTTTTACTCATACTGTGTAAACAAACTTCCTGCTCGGCTCCTATCACGGTTTTAGAGTATGATGGGCTTTATTCCTTGCCCCTTCTTTAATTGAAAAAGAAAGAGGGTTCACTCTTGGCCTATTAGGATTAGCTAGGAAGCCATTTGAGAAAGTCCTACAGTCTTTTCTCTGCATGAATTCATCCGATTTATGATAAAGCGTGTTTAAGTCTCTATCTACGATCAAATCATTCTAAACTCCCCTATGACCGCTATTAAAGAGAAGCTTTTTCCTATACTATATAAATAAGTCTATTGATTGTTGTGTTCCGGAATTAGGGGGAAAAAAAGCTTCAACATATGAATATGCCTAGCATCATATTGGCATACTCTCCAAAAAAAAAAAGAGCAGACCCCATTGAAGACGAGTCACACCTCAAGAAGGCCAACTGAATTACTTACAAATCGGCTTTGAGAGCCCTTGGCTTAGCCTATTGAATCAAGAAATAGGTTTGATTGTTTGTCTTTTTGATATATCTAAGGTATTCTTTGGATAATTCAAATTGAAGCAATTGGATGTCTAACTCGGGCCGATATGACAAGCTACGTGCTGGCACTCAATTAGTCGCGTTGGCACGTCACTCGGCTCCTTGACTCTCGCTGTGTTCCACATCTTCGCCCTGCTATTTCTAATTCTACCAGGAATAAATCAATTGACAAAAGTAGGGGTACTGACTGTAGTGTTTTTTGGTTTATGTACTTCTTTTTAGGGTTTTCCAGTAATAGGAGTTGGGTTTTCTATCCAACCCAAAATACTTAGGGTTTGTGTTTATATTTTATTGCTTAGGGTTTTGGGTTTAATTGTCCGTGCTTAGGGTTTTGGGTTGACGTTTTATTGCCTAGGTTTTTTGGTTTACGTGCTTGTATTTAGGGTTTTTTAGTAATAGGCATTGTGTTATTTATCGAACCCAAAATACTTGGGGTTTTGGATTTTTGTTTTCTTGCTTACTATTTTGGGTTTAATCGTTTGTGCTTAGGTTTCTAGGTTGATGTTTTATTGCCTAGGTTTTTTTATTTGCGTGCTTGAGTTTAGGGTTTTTAGCAGTTGGCATTGAGTTTTTCATATAACACAAAAAACTTGGGGTTTTGGGTTTATGTTTTCTTGCATAGGGTTTTCGGTTTAATTGTTTGTGCTTAGGGTTTAGGGTTTTGGATTGATATTTTATTGCCTATGTTTTTTGGTTCACGTACTCGTGTTTAGGGTTTTTAGTAATAGGCATTGAGTTTTCTATCTAACACAAAAAGTTTGGGGTTTTGGGTTTATGTTTTCTTGCTTAGGGTTTTCAGTTTAACTATTTGTGCTTAGGGTTTTTGGTTGATGTTTTAATACCTAGGTTTTTTGATTTACGTGCTAGTGTTTAGTGTTTTTTAGTAATTGGCATTGGGTTTTTGGTTTTAGTTTTTGCCTAAGGGTTTTAATTTTTGTCTTAGTGATTAGGGTTTTGGATGTTGAGTTTTGTGTTTCGGATATATCTTTAAATTAGTAGAGTTTTATATTTAAGTGTTGGTGCTTAGGGTTTTGGCCCTAAGTGGTTTTGCTTAGGGTTTTGGGTTTAAATTTTATTGATTAGAGTTTTTGGTTTATGTGTTAGTGTTTAGGGTTTTGGATGTTATGTGTTGTGTTTTGAATTTATCTTTAAATGATTAGGGTTTTGGACCTAAGGGCTTGTGTTGGATGTTGCGTGTTGTGTTTTGAATTTATCTTTAAATTATTAGGGTTTTTGACGTAAGCGCTTGTGCTTAGGGTTTTGGGTTTATTTTTATCTTTGCAAGGATCCCATCTCCAACCATATTCCCCACAACATGTGGTACGTCCAATCCCCAGGATTCCATAAATTGGTTCACACATTAATTTTCTATATCAAAATCAAAAAACTTTCTGCCTAATTTCAACTTTAAATACTTCCTTTTTAAGTTTGATATCACAATTAAATGTGCACTAGAGAAATTCTTTTAATTGTTTTTACAAGTTATTTGTTGTGTCTGTCTAAGAAGGGCCCACCATGCACCCAAGAAGAACGTAAATTTGTAACATATAAGCACCATAAGGTGCCCATTTGGCTCGGCCCTAACTCCAAAAGATTTCATGCACACGTGTGAGATTTTTATTGAACTTTAAATGCATAGGGTTTTGGATTTATATTTTATTACTTAGGTTTTTTGGTTTTCTATTAGTGTTTAGGGTTTTTAAGTAATAGGCACTGGGTTTTCTATTTAGGGTCTGATTATTTGGACTGAAAATATTTTCTTGTGTAAAATATTTATCAATTTTCCTTCATTTAGCTGAAAATAACTTACATACTCAATGAATTTAAGTTATTTTCCTTAAAGTTCAAGAATGATATTAAACCTTAAGTGCTTACTTTTATAGCTTCAATTACCAAACTAATTTTTGTTTTTAATTCTGGCCAACTAATTTTTTTTTTTATCATTTTGGGGGCTCCATAATAATATGATTATAGTTATGATTATTTTACCATTGTATTATTTTGAAGATTAATTATAAACAAAACAATCCCTAGTTAACTCTATTTACTTGTCAAATATTTAATTAATATTAACAATAAAAACTAAAAATATCAAAAAATTTATTTTTCAAAATATTTTCACACTGTCATCCAAACACTAGAAAATTGTAAGGAAAATGTCATTTTCCATGTAAAATATTTTCTTAGGAAACTATTATGCATTAACCAAACAAACCCTTAACTTAAAATGCTTAGGGTTTTGGGTTTAGGTTTTATTCCTTTGGGTTTTGGGTTGATGTTTATTGCTTAGGATTTTTGGTTTATGTGTTATGATCAGGGTTTTTAAGTAACAGACATTGGGTTTTCTATCTAACTCAAAATGTTTGGGGTTTTGAGTTTATGAATTATTGCCTAGGTTTTTTACTTTGCGTGTTTGTGTTTAGGGTTTTTTAGTAATAGGCATTGGGTTTTTTGTCTAACTCAAAATGCTTTTTCGCCCCCCTCCCATTTTGCATATTTTACATCTCATATTCACGAATTTGCCATTCGATATAATAATATCAAGTGATGTGCTAAACATTAACATGATAATATATAATAATATATTCCATTTAGATATTTTGATGTATTAAATTGGATTTCATTCTTATCGATTATTCGCTTCTATATTATTAAATTCAACTCGAATTTATTTTTTCGCACCTCCCTTTCCAATTTTGCATATTTTACATCTCATATTTATGAATTTGGCACCCAATATAATAATATTAAGTGATATACTAAATGCTAACATAATAATATGTAATAATATATTCTATGCATATAATTTAATGTATTATATTGTTTTTCATTCATATGGACTATTTACTTCTATATTTTCAAATTTAACACGAATTAACTTTTTCCATATTATATTGTAACGTCTAGAATGTCATATGTATTATAATATTAACATGAATTTAGTAATAATATATACAATAATATATTATTACTATTCATTTTCCATGAATTTGCCACTCGGTAGGATAATATTAATTGTTGTACTAAACATTAATATAATAATATTATAATATGTTCTTTTCAAATATTTTAATGTATTATATTATATTTTATTTATATCAAGTATTCACTTCTATATTATTAAATTCAATATGCATTTACTTTTTTGCCCCCGTCTCATTTTGGATGTTGCACATCTCATATTGGCGAATTTGCCACTCGATATAATAATATAAAACAATGTACTAAACACTAAGATAATAATATGTAATAATGTATTCAATTCAGATATTTTAATGTATTATATTATATTTCAATCATATGAACTATCCACTTCTATATTATTAAATTTAACGTGAATTTACCTTTTTGCCCCTCCCCTTCCTATTTTGCATATCTTTCATCTTAAATTTACTTTTTTGCCCCTCTCCCTCCCATTTTGCATAATTTACATATCATATTTTTGAATTTATTACTGGATATAATAATATTAAATGATGTACTTAACACTAACATAATAATATATAATGGTATATTCTCCTAAGATATTTTAATGTGTTATATTATATTTCATTCATATCAACTATCTACTTTTATATCATTAAATGCAATGAAAATTTGCTTTTTCGGCCCTTCCCCTCCCATTTTGAATATTTTACATCTCATATTCACATATTTGCCACTCGATATAATAATATTAAGTGATGTACTAAACATTAACATCATGATATATAATAATATATTCCATTTACATATTTTGATGTATTAAATTGGATTTCATTCTTAGATATTTTGATGTATTAAATTGGATTTCATTCTTATCAACTACTCACTTTTATATTATTAAATTCAACTCGAATTTACTTTTTCGCACCTCCCTTTCCTATTTTGCATATTTTACATCTCATATTTACGAATTTGGCACCCAATATAATAATATTAAGTGATATACTAAATGCTAACATAATAATATGTAATAATATATTCTATGCACATAATTTAATGTATTATATTGTTTTTCATTCATATGGGCTATTTACTTCTATATTTTCAAATTCAACACGAATTTACTTTTTCCATATTATATTGTAACGTCTAGAACATCATATGTATTATAATATCAACACGGATTTAGTAATAATATACAAAATAATATATTACTACTATTCATTTTCCAAGTTTTACATTTGAATCATATAAACTTATCACCAATGCGAATTACTTTTTACCCCTTCCTCGCACATGTTGCATATTTTACATCTCATATTTTTTAATTTGCCACTCAATATAATATTATTCGATGATGCACTAAACATTAACATAATAATATATTTATTCACATTTTTTAATATTTTGTATTGTATTTCATTCATATCAACTATTCACTTCTATATTATCAAATTTAACCCGAATTTATTTTTTTTGCCCCTCCCCTCCCATTTTGCTAATTTTACATCTCATATTTACTAATTTGTCCCTCGATATAATATTATTAAGTGATGTATTAAACATTAACCTAATAATATATTCTGTTCATATATTTTAATATAGTATATTGTATTTCATTAATATCAACTATTCGCTTGTCTATTATTAAATTCAACGCGAATTTTCTTTTTGTTGCCCTCCCATTTTGCATACCTAATATCTCATATTTACAAATTTGCAACTCGATATATTAATATTAAGTGATGTACTAAACGCTTACAAAAAAATATATAATAAAATATTCTATTCAGATATTTTAATGTATTATATTATATTTCATTCATATCAACTATTTACTTCGATATTATTAAATTCAACACGAATTTACTTGTATTGCCCCTCCTCTTCGATTTTGCTTATTTTACATCTTATATTTACAAATTTGCCCCTCCCCTCCCATTTTGCATATTTTACGCATCATATTTACGAATTTGCCACTTGATATAATAATATAAAGTGCTGTACTAAATGTTAACATACTAATATATAATAATATATTCAATGCATATACTGTAATGTATTATGTTATATTTCATTCATGTTAACTATTCACTTCTATATTATTAAATTCAACGAGAATGTTATTTTTTTTGCCCATCCTGCTTTACTTTTGCATATTTTACATCCCTTATTTACGAATTTACCACTTGATATAATAATATTAAATAATGTATCAAACTCTAATGTAATAATGTATTCCATTAAGATATTTTAATGGATTATGTTATACTTCATTCATAGCAACTATTTGCCACTGTATTATTACATTCAACGAGATTTTACTTTTTTGCTTCTCCTCTCCCATTTTACATATTTTACATCTTACATTTACGAATTTTCCCATCCCCTTCCCATTTTGCATAATTTATATAAAATATTTAAGAATTTACCACTCAATATAATAAAATTAAGTGATGAACTAAACTTTATTATATCAATTTATATTAATGTATTCTATTCAAATATTTTAGCGCATCATATTATATTTTATTCATATTGACGATTCACTTCTATAGCATTAAATTCAACGCGAATTTTCTTTTTTGCTACTCCCCCTCCCATTTTCATATTTTACATCTTATATTTGCGAATTTGCCCCTCTCCTTCACATTTTGCATATTTTACATCTCATGTTTAAAAATTTGCCTCTCGATATAATAATATCAAGTGATGTTGTAAACATTAATATGTTAACATACAATAATATATTCCATTCAGATGTTTTAGTATTTTATATTATATTTTATGGATATAAACTATTGACTTCTATATTATTAAATTCAACGCGAATTTACTTTTTTGCCACCTCCCCATCCTATTTTGCATATTTTGAATCTTATATTTACGAATTTGCCATCAATAAAACAATAATAAGTGATGCATTAAACATTGATTTAATAATATATAATACATTTTATTCAAATATTTCAATGTATTATACTATATTCCATTCATATCAATTATTCACCTCTATATTACTAAATTCAACATTAATTTATTTTTTTGCCCCTCTCTTCTCATTTTGCACATTTTATATCTCGTATTTACTTTTTTGCCCCTCCCCTCGCATTTTGCATGTTTAAATCTCATATTTACAAATTTTTTGCTCAATGTAATAATATCAAGTGGTGTACTAAACATTAATGTAATAATATATCATGATATATTTAATTTAGATATTTTAATGTATTATACTACATTTCATTCTTATCAATTATTCACTTCTACATCTACGCAAATTTACTTTTTTACCCCACCCATCCCATTTTAGTAATAAGCATTGAGTTTTCTATCTAATCCAAAATGCTTGGGGTCTTAGGTTTATATTTTCTTGCTTACTATTTTGGGTTTATTTGTTTGTGCTTAAGGCTTTGGTTGTTGTTTTATTGCTTAGGTTTTTTGGTTTACGTGCTTGTGTTTAAGGTTTTTTAGTAATAGGCATTTAGTTTTCTATCTAACCCAAAATGCTTGGGGTTTTGGGCTTATGTTTTCCTGCTTACAATTTTGGGTTTAATTGCTTAGGGTTTTGGGTTGATGTTTTATTGCCTAGGTTTTTTGGTTTACGTGCTTGTGTTTATGGTTTTTTACTAATAGGCATTGAGTTTTCTATCTAACACAAAAAGCTTGGGGTTTTGGGTTTATGTTTTCTTTCTTAGGGTTTTCGATTTAATTGTTTGTGCATAGGGTTGTGGGTTGATGTTTTATTGCCTAAGTTTTTTGGTTTACGTGCTAGTCTTTAGGGTTTGTTAGTAATAGGCATTTGGTTTTCTATCCAACTCAAACTACTTGGGGTTTGTGTTTATATTCTTTTGCTTAGGGTTTTGGGTCGATGTATTATTGCCTAGGTTTTTTGGTTTACGTGCTAGTCTTTAGGGTTTGTTAGTTATAGGCATTGGGTTTTCTATCCAACTCAAAATGTTTGGGGTTTGTGTTTATATTCTTTTGCTTGGGGTTTGTGTGTATATTCTTTTGCTTAGGGTTTTGGGTCGATGTTTTATTGCCTAGATTTTTTGATTTACGTGCTTGTGTTTAGGGTTTTTAAGTAATAGGTATTAAGTTTTTTATCTAACTCAAAATTCTTGGGGTTTGTGTTTATATTTTATTGCTTAGGGTTTTGGGTTGATGTTTTATTGCCTAGGTTTTTTTGTTTGTGCGCTTGTGTTTAAGGTTTTTTACTAATAGGCATTTGGTTTTCTATCTAACTCAAAATGCTTGCGGTTTTGGGTTTATGTTTGCTTATAGGGTTTTGGGTTTAATTGTTTGTGCTTTGGGTTTTGGGTTTGTGTTTTGTGGCCTAGGTTTTTTAATTTATATGCTAGCGTTTAAGTTTTTTGAGTAATAGACATTGAGTCTCATATTTAGCTTAAAATGCAAAGGGTTTTGAGTTTGTGTTTTATTCTTTAGGGTTTTGGGTTCAATTGTTTGTGCTTAGGTTTTTAGTTTTATATTTTATTGCTTAGGTTTTATTCAAATATTTCAATGTATTATACTATATTCCACTCATATCAACTATTCACCTCTATATTACTAAATTCAACATATTTACTTTTTTGCCCCGCCCCCCCATTTTGCACATTTTATATCTTGTATTTACTTTTTTGCCCCTCCCCCCACATTTTGCATGTTTAAATCTCATATTTACAAATTTTTTTTGCTCAATATAATAATATTAAGTGGTGTACTAAACATTAATGTAATAATATATCATGATATATTTAATTTAGATATTTTAATGTATTATACTACATTTCATTCTTATCAATTATTCACTTCTATATCTATGCGAATTTACTTTTTTACCCCTCCTATCCCATTTTGCATATTTTACATTTCGTATTTACGAATTTGTCACTTGATATAACAATATTAAGTGATGTGCTAAATGTCAATATAAGAATATAATATAATATAATATAATAATATTCTATTCAGATATTTTAACGTATTATATTGTATTTTATTCATATAAACTATTTACTTCTATATCATTAAATTAACGAAAATCTACTTTTTCCCCCTTTCCCTCCCATTTTGCATATTTTACATGCCATACATACAAATTTGTCACTCAATATAATAATATTAAATGATGTACTAAACATTTAACATAATAATACACAATAATATATTCTATTAAGATATTCTACTTTTTTGCCTCTCCCCGTCCCATTATGCATATTTTACATCTCATATTAATTATTTTCCCATCCCCTTGCCATTTTGCATATTTTATATCTCTTATTTACGAATTTGTCCCTCCCCTTCCCATTTTGCGTATTTTAAATCTCATATTTACGCATTTGCCATTACTCCTGCCATTTTGCATATTTTACATATCATATTTACGAATTGGCCACTCAATGTAATAATATTAAGTGATGTATTATATTCAACGTGAATTTACTTTTTTCCCACTTCTCCTCCCCTTTTGCATATTATATATCCCATGTCCACTCGATGTAATAATATTACGTGATTTATTGAATGTTTAAATATAATACTGTATAACAATATTTTCTTTTAAGATATTTTGATGTGTTATATTATATTTCATTCATATCCACTGTTCACTTCTATATTACTAAATTCAACGTGAATGTACTTTTTTGCCTCTCCTCTCTCGTTTTGCATATTTTCAGCTCTTAGTTACGAATTTGCCCTTCCTTCTTCCATTTTGCATATTTTGCATACCATATTTACGAATTTGTCACATGATATAACAGTATTAAATAATGTACTAAATGTTAATATAATAATATATGATAATGTATTTTATTCAAATATCTTAATCTATTACATAATATTATATTTATGTCAACTATTCACTAACGCAAATTTACATTTTGCCCTTCCCGTCCCATTTTGCATATTTTACATCTCACATTTGCAAATTTTTTCCTCCTTCTCCCATTTTGCATTTTTTACATATCATATTTACGAATTTGCCACACGATATAATAATATTAAGTAATTTACAAAACATTAACATAATAAGAGATAATAATATATTCAATTCATATATTTTAATGTCAATCATATCAACTATTCACTTCACAATAAATTTACTTTTTTGCCTCTCCTTCTCTGCTTTTGCATATTTTATACACTATATTTACAAATATGCCACTCGATATAATAATATTAAGTGATGTACTAAATGTTATTATAATAATATATTCTATTAAGATACTTTGAGGTATTATATTATATTTCATTCATATCAACTATTTACTTCTATGTTATTAAATTTAAGGTGAATTTACTTTTTTGCCCCACCTCTTGCCATTTTGCATATTTTACATCTCTCCCCTCCCTTTTTGCATATTTTATGTTACATATTTATGAATTTTCCGCTCGTTATAATAATATTAAGTGATGCACTAAGCGTAAATATAATAACATGTAATAATGTATTGTATTCAGATATCTTAATCTATTACATAATATTATATTCATATAATTTATTCACTAACGCAAATTTATTTTTTGTCACTCCCCATCCCATTATGCATATTGTACATCTCATACTTACGATTTTCCCATCCCCTGCCATTTTGTATATTTTACATCTCTTATTTATGAAATTGTCCCTCCCCCTCCAATTTTGCATATTTCAAATCTCATATTTATGAATTTCTCCCTCCCCCACCAATTTGGCATATTTTATATCTCATATTTGCAAATTCGCCATTGCCCCTACCATTTTGCGTAATTTACTTCCCTTATTTATGAATTTGCCCCTCCCATCCTATTTTGCATATTTTACATATCATATTTACGAATTGGCCACTCGATATAATAATATTAAGTGATCTATTAATTCAACGCGAATTTAGTTTTTTCACCCTCCCCCTCCCCTTTTGCATATTTTATATCCCATGTTTATGAATTTGCTACTCAATGTAATAATATTACGTGATGTACTGGATGTTAATATAGTACTGTATAATAATATATTTTTTTAACATATTTTGATGTATTATATTATATTTAATTCATATCCACTATTCACTTTTATGTTATTCAATTCAACGTGATTTTACTTTTTGGCCCCTCCCCATCCCATTTTGTATATTTTCATCCCTGAATTACTAATTTGCCTCTCCCTCTTCCATTTTGCATATTTTGCATACCATATTAACGAATTTGTCACATGATATAACAATATTAAATAATTTGCTAAATGTAAATATAATAATGTATTTTATTCAAATATCTCAATCTATTACATAATATTATAATCATGTCAACTATTCACTAATGCGAATTTACTTTTTTGCCATTCCCGTCCCATTTTGCATATTTTACATATGATATTTGTGAATATTTCCCTCCCCCTCCCATTTTTGCATTTTTTTCATGTCACATTTACAAATTTGCCACGCGATATAATAATTTTAAGTAATGCGTAAAACGTTAACATGATAAGAGATAATAATATATTCAATTTAGATATTTTAATGTCTTATAATCCATTCCAATCATATCAACTATTCACTTGAATATTATTCAATTCACAACCAATTTACTTTTTTGCCCCTCTTTCTCTCCTTTTGCATATTTTACATAGTATATTTATGAATATGGCACTCGATATAATAATATTAAGTGATGTACTGAATGTTATTATAATAGTATATTCTATTAAGAGATTTTATTGTATTATATTATATTTCATTCATATCAACTATTCACTTCTATCCTATTAAATATAAGGTGAATTTATTTTTTTGCCCCTCCCCCTACCATTTTGCATATTTTACATCTCTTATTTGCAAATTTGCCCCTCTTCCTCCCATTTTGCATATTTTACATCTCATGTTTACAAATTTACCACTTGATATAATAACATTAAGTGATGTATTAAATTCAACGTGAATTTACATTTTTTGCCCTCCTCTCCCACTTTGCATATCTTATATCCCATATTTACGAATTTGCCACTCGATATAATAATATTAAGCGATGTACTGAATGTTAATATGACAATGTATAGTAATATATTCTATTAAGAAAATTTTGATGTATTATATTATGTTTCATTCATATCAACTATCTACTTCTATATTGTCAAATTCAATGTGAATTTACTTTTTTCCCCTCCCTATCCCATTTTGCATATTTTACATCTCTTATTTACGAATTTGCCTCTCCTTCCATTTTGCATATTTTACGTCTCATATTTATGAATTTGCTGCTTGTTATGATAATATTAATTGATACACTAAGCTTAAATATAATAACATATAATAATGTATTGTATTCAAATATCTTAGTCTATAACATAATATTATATTCATCTCAACTATTCATTAATGCGAATTTACTTTTTGCCTCTCCCGGTTCCATTATGCATATTTTACATCTCATATTTATGAATTTTTCCATCCCCCTACCATTTTGCATATTTTATATCTCTTATTTATGAATTTGTCCCTCCCTCTCCCATTTCACAAATTTAAATATCATATTTATGAATTTGCCATTGCTCCTGCCATTTTGCATATTTTATATATCATATTTACGAATTGGCCACTCGATGTAATAATACTAAGTGATGTTTTATATTCAACGCGAATGTACTTTTTTCCCTTTTTCCTCCCCTTTTGCATATTGTATTTCCCATGTTTATGAATTTGACACTCGATGTAATAATATTACGTGATGTATTGAATGTTAATATAATACTGTATAACAATATTTTCTTTTAAGATATTTTGATGTATTATATTATATTTCATTCATATTCACTATTCACTTCTATATTATTAAATTCAATGCGAATTTACTTTTTTGCCCCTCCCCATCCCGTTTTGCATATTTTCAGCTCTTAGTTACGAATTCGCCCCTCTCTCTTCCATTTTGCATGTTTTGCACACCATATTTACAAATTTGTCATATGATATAACAATATTAAGTGATGTACTAAATGTTAATATAATAATATATAATAATGTATTTTATTCAAATATCTTAATCTATTACATAATATTATGTTCATGTCAACTATTCACTAACACGAATTTACATTTTTGCCATTCCCGTCCCATTTTGCATATTTTATGTCTCATATTTGTGAATTTTCCCTCCTCGTCCCATTTTGCATTTTTTCATATCATATTTATGATTTTGCCACACGATAAAATAATATTAAGTAATGTACAAAACATTAACATAATAAAGGATAATAATATATTCAATTTAGATATTTTAATGTCTTATATTTCATTTCAATCATGTCAACTATTCACTTGAATATTATTCAATTCATAATGAATTTACTTTTTTGCCCCTCATTCTCTCCTTTTGCTTATTTTATATACTATATTTACGAATAAACCACTCGATATAATAATATTAAGTGATGTACTGAATGTTATTATAATAATATATTCTATTAAGATATTTTAATGTATTATATTGTATTTCGTTTGGTAAAGTACAAAGCTCCATACAATTCATCCATTAGCTCTTCAATTACAGGAATAGGGAATTTGTCCTTGATGGGGTTGGCATTCAATTCTTTGCAGTCAACGCATTGCCTCCATGTCTCGTCCTTCCTTTTCACCAAAACCACAAGTGAAGAGAATGGGTTGGTGCTTGGTCTGATAACCCCTTATTTCCTTGACTAATTTCTCAATCTCATTCTTCTAGAATGTTGGGTACCAGTAAGGCCTGACATTGACAGATTGGCAGCCCTTCATTGTGTGACTAAGCTATTTTTTGAGTGTTTAAAACCTACCCCATAAACTTCGCATATTGTCTCTAGCGATTGAAAATTTGGTCAACAAATAATAAAACCAATGAAAAGGAATACAAAATTAACTTTGTACTTTCATTACAATCATAAAATCTATACACAAAGATCACGTCATATCCCTTTTTAGAATGTCTAGAATAATAACAAATCTTAATACGTCTAGTAATAATAGTCTCTAGCATCAGCAAAAAGACATATATTACTGCTATATTTTTCATTGGTGATATCTTCTACATTTTGCTCGTAACCATGTACAAATCAAATTTGCAATCAATTAAGGAGATTGATTATCTGGTCTCTTCTTTTCAACCTGATCAAAAAAATGAAAATCAATTATACAGTCAAAACTGCACTAAACAAATAAGAACAAAGCATCCAAAGTACATCAATCTAACCATGACATACGCATAAGAAATAAAGATTCGTTTTAAACATATAGTCACACATGAATTGTCTATTGTGTCTACCTAAATTCATATTGCTAGCAATGATTAAAACCATCATAGCAAAGTTAAAACCTACATCCTTATTTTGGGGGAGTAGGACCCCATTGCCCTGTCCAAGGTAACCTTTTCAAACCTGCCCATACTGACCAAAATTTAATCGTTACCTTTTCAAACTCCAGAAATAGAAAACAATGAGATTGGAACATATTGAAAATGAAGGTAGAGAAGGTTTACTATAAGCTACTGGGCAGAAACATATCTCTACCTGAGAATGCTAAGATAGTCATAGCATATTAGAGAAATTCCTTGGAAACAAGAAGAACAATGTTTCATATAGTCATTTTCAAGATCAAGAATAACAACCAGAGGCTTAAGATCTCCTGAACACTTGTGTTTAGGACTCCATAAATCAAAACTGGGGAAATGGCAAACAAAATTAGAAACATTTTCAACCAAAGAAGAATATGTCAAATCTATCTCAGAGGCTTAACATAAAAATAGTAAACTACAATTTTAAATGAGCTGCAGCCACAAACCTTTAAGAACTAAATAAACCAAGACTTAGGATCTCCCAGGAACTTTATGCATTAGGGGGACACAATTTCTTTGTGCTTAATCTTGCACCAATAAGCTATCACCAAATGTTTCTAGTGGAGCTCCCTCATGGAAGTTCTGATATTGATGCTTTTGGATGCATGATATCCTACAACAATGCAGTTCGAAAGTACAATAACATGTTGAAGGAAGCAATGCACCAAATGAGAAGAGATGTTCAAAATGTCAATGTTGTGTATTCCAGAGCTCTTCCAGCACCCTAGATCTCATGGTACATTTGTCTTCCCTAGTCTACTTATTATGAAGTCTTCAGCAAGAATTACATAGGTTTCTAATGTTTACTATGGTTCATTTTGGTTCAGTTCTGCAACACGGGACCGCAGATTGTTATGGAACTGGTAGAGGTGCCTATAACTTCAACCCTCAAGTTTTCTATGAGTACAACAAGGAGATTAATAGATTGAGTCTCACTACCAATGCATGCATTGACACTTAGAAACAACCAAGTACTTTACCACTCACCATATGCACCACACTTCTTTTTGTAATTTACTTTCATGTACTTCTTTCACTTGACTTTATACTTTAATTCTTCCTATCACCAACACTTACTATTGATCCGTAGAGTCATTCTTCACATCATGCTATAGTAGTCTGATGCGCGCATGTGTGTCTATCTATAATCTGTTAATAACCAAGTTATACTTTTTTTATTACTACACGAAATCCGACTTATGCATACTCAAGGCTGTTTCAAACAAAAACTTAGAAAGGAACTAAGACTCCACTACTTTCATAGAAGAAAATCTTTTATTGTCTATGTTATATCAGCAGTTTTTAAGGAGTGCAAACCTACATGTATAAGGAAACGGGATGGAAAAAAGATACATGCATGTTATTAGCAACTTTGAAACAAGTTAGAAGCAGTAGAAATATGATATCAGCAACTCTAGTATAAACGTATACTGCAAAACAAGATACGTTCGTGATAAAATCCAACAATTTCACTAATATTGGATGATAAGGAAATTGGCAATGATAACAACTAGCAGAACTGGTTTAAATCTAATACAATGGCTGAAATTGGGCTCAATCAAAATACAATGACATGCTAAAAGAGTTGGGTGCGATTTTATTTGAAGGTAGGTGCACATTATCAATAGTTGATAGCCAAATAGCTAAAGAAATACAAATAGCATCAATAACCATATTGTTTCAATAAAAAAATAGAAACAAAGTAAAAGGAAAATATGATCATCATTCAGTTCTAATAAATTTTCTCATAATAAATCCAGCAAAGGTAGGGACTGATGGAAGGAGAAACATTGTAAAGACTATAACAACCCACAATACCACCTTACATCCAACCATATATAAAAAAAAAAAAATTGAAACCTCTATGAATTATTATGTACACCAAGGGTTCGTTTGGTTCACGGATAGGATGAGATGGGATGAATCATCCCCGAATTTATAATCCTGGGATGAGTCATCCCAGGATTCAAAATCCCACTTGTCTTGTGTTTGGTTGGTGGCAAGGGATTTGGTGGGTTGAATCCTAGGATGAGTCATCTGGTGTTTGGTTAAAGAATGAATTATCATTTTATTGACTAAAATAACCTTATATTTGTATAATTATTTTTATTTGATAATTCAACATATATTAAATGATATTTAAATAATATATCATAATATGCTAAAATCTAAATATGGGAATTAGATTGGAAAATATTAAGAACTATAATATATATATATTAAGCATTAATAATTTAAACAATAATCATCATTGATATATCTGTGTGTGTTATGATTAATTCTTGGCACCCTATGTGATTCTTATGCCAATTATTTTTGTATCTGATAAGCCAATTATTTTAGTGACATATGAGAGGAAGATAATGAAAGAATCTAAATAGTACAAACTCAGAATTGAGAAAAATAAACCCAATTGCAAATAACAACTTCAAAATTAATCTTTTTCATTTGCAAATAAAAAAATCAAGATTAATTTTTATTTTGATGAATTAAACAACTTAAAAAAATAGAGTATCATCAATAACTAAACAAACTAAATAGCTGGTTATACGTGAAACAACTCTCAACTTTTCTTACTTAGATAGCCAGGTCATAGGTACCAAAGTAGCATAAACCTCCCTTTGGGCCGAAGATATATCGTGTATATAACCAATTCTTTCAGCTATCATGCCCAACCTGGCCTCTATTTTCTCTGTAAATTTTCCTAAAGCTTCGACCACTGCAACTAAACCCCTATTTTCGTCATTAGATCGTGATTTTCTCTTTTTGGCTCTATCATTGTTCTCATTTTTAAGTTTCTTACTAAAACTTGGAGTGACTGGATCTTATGCATAAGAAATATCGTTAATATCTTCAAGCCCCTCGACGTAATTACTTTCTGCATCATCAATTTCTTTCTCAATTGCATTAAGAGCATCATTTATACCTTCTGCATGTTGTCCAGTAGCTCTATCGTTACCAAAAATTTCTACCCAATCCTCATAAAAAGGCCAGGATTTAAATCTCATGAATTTTGCATTCGGATTAATCTATTTAAAAAATTGCTATTAATTGATAAAATATATAACTAAAAATAATTAACTTGAATAATTTAATAATGTAAATATTAAATTATAAATTTTCCCTAGCACAGATGCTAATGAACCATAATTTTTCTTCCACATTTTAATTTTTAATTCAATATGTAGGGTAGCTTTTAAATCAGTTGATGGAAATGCTTTAAGCATTTCTTTTTCAAGAACGACAGTGTAGCTAGACCGAAATCTGCCATTGTCACACTTCCAACCTGTTACACAAAGTTCTTTTAAAGCACCTATTAATACATCTTCTTCTCTAGCTGTCCATACTCATCTACTTTTTTTTTAGTTTTCTTACCCTTTCCTTTAATTTGGCCAATTGAAGGGAGTTCCATATCTACAAAAGAACAATTAATATTGTAAGTTAAAATGTTACAAAGTAAAAAAAAAAAAAAAAAAAAAACTCAGTTATAAAAGGATTTAAATCATAAAAACTGAATAATACATGCATGAATTATTAAATTAAACAATCATCCAATAAAATAGTTTAAAGTCTGAAGAACAAATAGTGTAAATATTAAATTATGATTTTTACCTTAATGTAGTTCTCCCAAACATCATCTAAGTTGACAGTGATCATTTTGTCAACAAAGTTCTAGCCAAAGCCACTCTTCCCTAGCATAGATGCTAATGAACCATAATTTTTCTTCCACATTTTAATTTTTTATTCAATATGTGGAGTAGCTTTTAAATCAGTTGATGGAAATACTTTAAGCATTGCTTTTTCAAGAACGGCAATGTAGCCAGACTGAAATGTGCCATTGCCACACTTCCAACCTGTTATACAAAGTTCTTTCAAAGCACCTATTAATACATCTTCTTCTTTAGCTGTTCATACTCGTCTACTTTTTTCAGTTTTCTTACCCTTTCCTTTAATTTGGCCAATTGAAGGGAGTTCCATGTCTATAAAAGAACAATTAATATTGTAAGTTAAAATGTTACAAAGTAAAAAAAAAAATATACTTAGTTATAAAAGGATTTAAAGTATAAAAAATGAATAATATGTGCATGATCTATTAAATTAAACAATGATCCAAGCAAATAGTTTAAAGTCTGAAGAACAAATAGTATTCAATCATCATAATAACAAATTTAAAAAATAGTATCTCCTATCAAATTTCAAACTACACATCTCCATTCATTACACATAGAGGTTGCAAGATTTTCTTTCCACTCATTCATTATACGTAATATGGAATTTCTTATCAACCTTTTCCTAAGTTTAATTTCTTATCTTTTATTAGTTAGTTTAAGTGATATATATTGTTTACACTAAACGAGATAAATTTCACTGAAATTGAAAAGTTATGAGGGAAAGTTTTGGATTGAAGAAGAAAAGGTTATAAGGGAAAAAGAAGGTCAGCCATTTGTATAACTATCTTTCGCGTGAACAGTATTATTTCTTCAAGTAAACGATTTAGTATTTTGTACATTACGTTCTCAAAATATTTTTTTTATACAATCTCATAATAATTCAATTATGGATGGGGCTAGTGGCTCGTGGAAATTGAAATATGAAAGTATCTAAGACCAGACAATTAGTGACATGGCATCAATGACATAAACATTCTTACAAAAAAAAAAAACACTAGCCAGACCATTCATGTCCCACTAACAAAAATTATTGGCAAATGTCAAAATAACTGAAGTTGTTAAAGTTGGGGTTACTAGCTCAATTGAGCTTGGGAGAAATTACTTAATTCCAAAAATTTTAAGTAATATTATTTCTTGGCAGAGTAGAAGCATGTAGGCCAAGTACAAAACCACAGAGCGCACCAGAAAATGTACACATGAAAGGAAAAGTGCTATTGTGCATGTAGACAAATCTAAAAATGTATAATCCTCTTATCCTATGTATACATTGTAGTCTAACCAAATTCAAGCCCTTGGTTATCTGACGTGATCTAAATTTAATGTCCAGTAGCAAGAAATATCTACATCAGCACTTCCACATGGCATTCGAACGTGCAAATGGATAGTCACAAGTACTCTACTAGCGTGCAAAAGCATGATGTAAAGCATGTGGGTTTAAGTGAAAAAAAGGTAAACAAGAAAAAATACACATCCCACTTGCCCATTGAAGAATTCTCAGTTTAAGTCATTACAACTTTTCAATTGAGAATTCTTCTTTTTTTTTTCTTTTTTTTTTTTTTTGAAGAAACTTTCCAATTGAGAATTGAAATTTATGAAAATTTACCTGTGAATTAAAAAAGAAACATGGGGCTAGGTCAACAACAACGTTTTGAAAAAATGTAGGACAAATCAATTCCTTCTATTTGATCTATTGCAACTAGAGAGTGTGACAAGGTACCAATGATAATAAAACTCTTGCAGTTGATACATCAGACGAAGCCTATAGTTATAGTTTATGCTATTGTGAATATCAAGCTATTAAAACTCTGTACTTATTTTCTCAATTTAAGTGATGACAACACTTTTGTTGAGAGATATTTTTGAAATATCAAGTCATTAATAAACAGAATAGTTTGATTAGTTTTTTTAATTTATTATTTTTCATTTTTTTTCAGTTAAGATTGCTTGCTCCATAGTTCAATACATTATGCAATCATCGAATATGTTGATTTATTCAATCAAAGAAGTCATTAACTTCTAATTTGCCGTAACAAAATATGTATAACATGGTAAAAGAAATTCAAGTTTGAGATTGATGGCTTTATCTACTACACAAATAATAATAATGCATCACTTATTGATGGCTTATGCAACTCAGTACATATATTTCTTTTTCCTATTATTGCTGCTTTCTACAAATCATCCCAAATTCGTATTTCTACACAGGTTCTTTTTCTCGCAAAATTATCGGCTCTTCACCCAAATACAATCTCACGCAAAGTTTAAAGATTCACATACGCATAGACAACCACATAAAAAACACAAAAATGAAAAACCTTCAATCAATAAAATTAAGATTTTCAAGATAATAGCAATAGCGTTAAGACCAATAACCCTAATAAGAACCCACGAAAAGAAAAAAAAAAAAAAAAGGAACCATTGGAAACAACAATATGTACAACATAACAATTAGAATCCAATCACAATGAAATTGATTAGAAAATATTGAACAAAAAAGGATAAAATCATACATTTCCCAACGAAGAGTTGGATAGATGATTTGAGAAGAGCCGTAGAAAGGATTTGAGAGAAAATGACAGATTAGTTTTTGGTGAGGTAGACTACGATTAAATTTGTCAAAATTTTTGTTATCCTGCATACATTTCATCCCAGAATAACTAATACCAACCCCCCATGGAGTTATTTTATCCCATTTTTATGGCATTAAAGTAGTTAATACCATGTAAAAAAACTAACTAAACATGGGATGACATGGGATCCCATGAACCAAACGTACGCTTAGACTATAAAGTAAGGATTCACATGTTGGAACTGAAGGTTGTCTAAATAGAAATAAATGCTACTCCCAGAATTGAAGTGTAAAAAAAAATGCATATCTCAAACATTGAATCGAACTTGCAAATTTCACATAGAGGATGTGATAAAATTTTGATTTTAAAACTTACATTCATAATAAAGGTCCTCCATTCCTGAAGGATAAACCTAAACCTCAATTTGACGGAATCAAAACATAATATTTCTATTTACTTAAACATAACCACATATCTAATCTAATGTATATAGTTATACAAACATATCCATGCATGCATGCACTCATTTGATAGTGCTGTTGCTCGAAACTCCTTCACCATTTATTCTGCTTACATCATCAAGATACAAGTTTCTGTTTTTTAAATTTTAAAAATCCCCAAGCTCTCTTTTATTAGACCCAAAACAAAGAACCGCATCCTCATAAGATTCCTAAAGTTGCTGTTAATTGTTGATGCTAGGAAGGTACTTCTTACATTAGTAAGTTGATATTGGGGAAAAAAAGAAAAAAAAGAATTTTATAAGAGCCCGGGGGTTGGTTTACCTGTAATGCATAGCCAACAACAATAGAAAACAGCCTAGAAATTTCGTCCAGTAATCTCTGTGTACTTTGCACAAGAAGGTATTGCAATCAGTTCCTATTACTTTATGTACGTTTCCTTGAATAGTAGAAGAAACCAGAAAATTCCCCAAACAACTAAAAGAAGTATCAAGATTTTCCTAGTGCAGTAAAATTCTTACAGAAACAAAATTTCAAACAAAATTACACAAACAAACAAAATTACTACGTATCAAACAAATCCATCCAAAGTAAAGAACCTCAAAAAAGTGAAGTGGAGAAACAAAAAAGGTACTGCATATTATCTACTTCATCTTCTGAATCAAATGAGAATCCATCTAGAGTCCTAACTCTTGCAAAAGAAGCTATATATCAAAAAGCTGGAACATAGAATTCATACTGATGTGATATACAGAATAAACATCACAAACAGTAGTACAAGAAGGAAACCTAATTATCAACCATGGTTTCAGCCTAAAATACATAGGTTGTATAGTTGCAAACAATAACAAACCACTACTACAAGCTAAGCTACTCAAACCATCATTAAAAATGGACTAAGAATAATTAAGAGCAAAAAACCTTTTTGGTTTTCTTTACTTATTGTCTTTAGGAAGTATAAAATACCCAATCAGTCCCACAAGCCTACGAATTAATAAAAAAAGGAGATCCAATTCTTCACCAACTGAAGTTGTGCAGGGAACTTTAGGCAAAGCTATAATAACAATAACAATAAAACCTAGCAGAAAAAAGCAGAAGGTTGATTTCTTTTAATTTCCTTTTTTTTTTTTGGTTGTCATTTTTTTTTTGGGAGCAAAAATTCATGTTAACGTTTTACAGCTTTTACAAGAGGACATTCCTCATTTACAATTGCAAGATATTGCTCCTCTAATCTCTCTCTATTTCTATACCAATTTGTACAATTTCCTATTCTTCACTGTCTTTCTTCCTAAAACATTCCTGTGAGAATCCCTATTCCATTACCAGGTTCCAGTTTTCTTTGGTTAGGGCCACATTCCTCCATGTTGATATTATGAGTGCTACTTCATGTGCTATTTCCTCAGCCATTTTCCTTTCAGTCTTCTTTATGCCTTGGTACAGTTGCATGTTTCTTACTTGCCACACCTTGTAAACTGTTGCTGCCAGTGTCATTCTTCTTACTTGGCTGACAAAATTATTTCTGCCCCAGTGTTTACATATCCATTGCACTTCTGTTCTCCATTCGCTTGCTCCACACTCATTTCACTGGTCAAAGTTAAAAAGACCAAGTAGACAAGGACTAAGGCAAGGCATTGCAGCATTCAAAGAAGAAGAACCAAAACCTTTATCTATTCCAAGAACAAAGGTAACAAGATATAGATACTTCAACTTAGGGCTTATAACTGATTCCTTTCACTTTATCTTTACTCAAAAAAAAAAAAAAAAAAAAATTGTTCCCTTCACACCTGTTAGGTCATGCTTTTCATCACCTAATCAAAATATAGAATAAAACATACATACTTTACATTTAATTGATTTAACTATAAGACACTCATAGTTCCTCCCCAAGCCAGGTCAAAGTTTGTTCTAACAAAAGGTTTTAAAAAATCCCTAATTTTTCCAGTCAAATCAGTTGAGCATTAAAGCATCAAACAACAGGCATTATAAGCATTTAGACTACATCTAAAACTAAAACAATCTCAGCAACAATAATTTTGTATGTTCATTAGGATTTCAAATGTTAACCATTATAGAGGGAAAAAATCCTAAAGAGCAAAAGCAACAGGAGACTCTTGAAACTAAAGCTCCAGTGCTTGACTGTCATTGGGGGCCACCTGTTCAGCCTCAACTTTCAAGCAAAAATTCACCCCTACAGTTCCCACCTAAAATTGGTCTCTTTCTCATATTATTCTTAAGTGTCTGCATCTAGAATTTACTCGATATTAGAAAACTTTGTGCTTACCAGGGAAAACGTCTGCCAATGCAGCTTTTGGATCAGCAATTACAGTTTTTGCTCATGTTCCGCCACTTATCCTGTCCAGATGAACCACAAGAAGTTAAACACACACAAATAACCAATAGTTAGATTAAACACCAATTTTTTCTTATGTATACAGATGTAATATGTTCTGCAAATACCTTAAGGTCAACATTGCTCCGATTCTTCAGTGAAGAAGCAAACTCGGCATCTTTAAGGATTTGTTTCCAAAATCCAGTGCCGTACTTCTTCACTCCAGCAGTTAAGGCTTGCACTTCCTCTTCTGACCATGTAGCCTTCCTTCGGGGCAATGCATTCTTCCCCTTCTTCTTATTGGAAAATCCAGTAACAAAAATTAATATTGAAGAATGAGTCTCCAAATAAATCACATCAAGCTGCAAATTCATTATAAAAAAGGAAAGGGAAAGAAAAAAAAAGCACAATAAACCTTTTCAATTTCCTTCCTTGCTAATGCTTCATTTTCAAGCCTCTGTTTATAGTCATCTTCAACTTGAACTAAATGAGTTTGCTTCAAATAAGAGCAATAAAATAATTTTAAAAAAAGGAAGAAAAGCTTACAGGTTAAACAGCAAGTTGATGAATTCTAATATTTGAATAAATTTGAAAAAGGATGAAACTTACAACCGGGAAGAAGTAAAAGGGTTCTAGTAGATCAACACACATTTAACCCAATTACAAAGAAGCTCACCTCCAAAGCCATAACCGTTCCCTCAATGTCACTTGCCGTTTTAGACCATTCCTCTGAACTATCCTTGTATAGTTCCACAAGCTCCGTAAACTTTACAAATAAAAACAGAAAAAAATATTTGTCAATAGTGCAATTTGAAATCAACTTTTAAATTTAACCATACTAATAAAACATGTATCAGCTAAGCACTCTCGATCCAAAACTTTAGGTACTAGATCTCGTCCTATTTTCCATTTAGCTCCACGTAGAGTCATGTTTTTATCTTATTCTCCAGTCAAGTCTATACAGCATCATAATTTGCATAAAGAACATTTACATATCCTCCTTAATCAACTCATTTGATTATATTTTTGGTATAATCTTGACTTGCTAGTTCTAAACTCTTCACAGGTTCAAATATTCATTCGATGGGACTTGTTAATAAAAACAAAGAAAAAGAGGTTAAAAGTACCTTAACTCTCCCCTTCCTCACCCTCTCCATACCCCTCTTTATCTGTTCCTCACACTTCCTTATCTCTCTCTCTCTCTCTCTCTCTCTCTCTCACACACCCCCCCCCCCAAAAAAAAACACACACACCCGAGTGTAAGCGCTCGCTTGAACATGCAAATGCGCCCACACAAACACGAACATCACGAACATAATAAAAGTTACTGTGGAAGCCCCATAATAGAGGATTTTATTCTCAAACATGAATAGGAAGAAAATCAGACATCGATATGCAATCTTGATAATACTTACTCTTGAGATTTCTGAGGAGAACTGCCTTTCAATGGTGGCAGCCGCATCCTTACTTAACAGTAACTCCTTCAAAAGCAAAAAATAAGCATTTGCTGAGTCTCCAGATAAGTCACATCAAGCTGCAAATTCATTATGAAAAATGAGAAAAGAAAAGAAAAAAAGCACAATAAACCTTTTCAATTTCCTTCCTGGCTAACGCTTCATTCTCAAGCTTCTGCTTATAGTCGTCTTCAACTTGAACCAAATGAGTCTGCTTCAAATGAGACAACTAAAATTTAAAAAACAAAAAGGAAGAATAGCTTACCAGTTAAAAAGCAAGTTCATGAATTTTAATATTTGAATAAATTTGAAAATGGGTGAAGCTTACAGCTGGGAAGAAGAAAAAGGTGCTAGAAGATCAATACACATTTAACGCAATTGCAAAGAAGCACACCTCCAAAACTGTGACCATTTCTTCAAGCTTTCTTGCCTTTTGGGACCATTCTTCTGAGCTCCCCTTATGTAGTTCTACAAGCTCTGTCAACTTTACGAACAAAACACAGAAAGACATATTTGTCAATAGTGCAATTTGAAATCAACATTTAAATTTAATTTTGCTAATAAAACATTCATCAACTAAGCATACATGACGACACTTGGGAAAAGGAATTTTAATTCAACTTAAGCTGGCTCCCCATTGATGAGTCAGCATTAAGAACAAAATTCTAGTTCAAAAGTACTCTCGATCCAAAGCTTTAGGTACAAAATCTCGTCTTATTTTCCTTTTAACTCCATGTACAGTCATGTTTTCATCTTATTCTCTGATCAAGTCTATACAGCATCATAATTTGCATTAACAACATTTAGATATCTACCTCAATCAATTCATTCGATGATATTAGGGGTAAAACCTTGACTTGCCATTTCTAAACTCTTCATAGGTTCAAACATTCATTTGATGGGACTGCTTAATAAAAGCCAAGAAGAAGAGGTTAAAAGTTCCTTCACTCTCCCCTTCCTCACCCTCTCCACACCCCTCTTATCTCCTCTCTCTCTCTCTCTCACACGCACGAATGAGTGTGAGAGCGCGCTTGAACATGCATGTGTGCTCACACAAACACGAACATAATAAAAGTTATATGCATGGAAATGGCAAGTCACATCAAAACCTAACAGTAACTCCTTCAAAAGCAAAAAATAGAAGTTTGCTGAGTCTCCAGATAAGTCACATCAAGCCACAAATTCATTATGAAAAATGAAAAAAGAAAAGAAAAAAAGGCACAATAAACCTTTTCAATTTCCTTCTTGGCTAACGCTTCATTCTCAAGTTTCTGCTGATAGTGGTCTTCAACTCGAACTAAATGAGTCTGCTTCAAATGAGACAATTAAGATTTAAAAAACAAAAAGGAAGACAAGCTTACCAGTTAAAAAGCAAGTTGATGAATTCTGATATTTGAATAAATTTGAAAACGGGTTAAGTTTACAACTGGGAAGAAGGAAAAGGGTTCTAGGAGATCAATACACATTTAATGCAATTGCAAAGAAGCTCACCTCCAAAGCCGTGACCGTTCCCTCAAGCTCTCTCACCTTTTTGGACCGTTCCTCTGAACTATCCTTATAATGTCCCACAAGCTCCGTCAACTTCACAAATAAAACACAGAAAAACATACTTGTCAATAGTGCAATTTGTTATCGAACTTTAGATTTAACTGTGCTAAAAAAAATTTATCAGTTAGCCTACATAACAACACTCTGAAAAATGAATTGTTATGCAACTTAAGCTGGCTCGGAATTGACGAGTCAGTGTGAAGAACAACATATTGGTTCAAAAGACTCTCAATCCAAATCTTTAGGTACAAGATCTCATCTTATTTTCCATTTAGCTCCATGTACAGTCATGTTTCTATCTTATTCTCTGGTCAAGTCTATACAGCATCATAATTTGCATTAAGAACATTTTAATGTCCTCCTCAATCAATTCATTCGATTATATTAGGGGTTTGACCTTGACTTGCCATTCCTAAACTCTTCACAGGTTCAAATATTCATTTGATGGGACTGCTTAATAAAAACCAAGAAAAAGAGGTTAAAAGTTCCTTAACTCTCCCCCGTTAAAAGTTAACTCTCCCCTTCCTCACCCTCTCCACACACCTCTTATCTCTATCTCTCTCTCTCTCTATCTCTCTCTCTCTCTCTCTCTCTCTCTCTCTCTCTCTCTCTCTCACGCACGAATGTGTGAGCGCGTGCTTGAACATGCATGTGTGCTCACACAAACACGAACATAATAAAGTTATATGCATGGAGAAAGTATTAGAAGTCCTGTACTGTGGAGGCCGCATGATACAGGATTTTATTCTCAAACATGGATAGGAAGAAAATTAGACACCAATATGCAATCTTGACAATACTTAATCTTAAGATTTCTAAGGAAAACTGCCTTTCAATGGCAGCAGCCACATCCTTACCTAACAGTAACTCCTTCAAAGGTAAAAAATAAATATTTGCTGAATCTCCAGATAAGTCACATCAAGCAGCAAATTCATTATGAAAAATGAAAAAAGAAAAGAAAAAAAGCACAATAAACCTTGTCAATTTCCTTCTTGGCTAATGCTTCATTC
Source organism: Mitragyna speciosa (assembly GCA_024721245.1). NCBI lineage: Eukaryota > Viridiplantae > Streptophyta > Magnoliopsida > Gentianales > Rubiaceae > Mitragyna > Mitragyna speciosa. Next base: position 145,008 of record CM045569.1, read on the forward strand.
TCACTCTTCTGCTTATAGTCATCCTCAACTCGAACTAAATGAGTCTGCTTCAAATGAGACAATTAAAATTTAAAAAACAAAAAGGAAGAAAAGCTTACCAGTTAAAAAGCAAGTTGATGAATTCTGATAGTTGAATAAATTTGAAAATGGGTGAAGTTTACAACCGGGAAGAAGGAAAAGGGTGGGGTTCTAGAAGATCAATACACATTTAATGCAATTGCAAAGAAGCTCACCTCCAAAGCCGTGACTGTTCCCTCAAGCTCTCTCACATTTTTGGACTGTTCCTCTGAACTATGCTTATAATGTTCTACAAGCTCCGTCAACTTCACGAACAAAACAAACAAAAAAATACTTGTCAACAGTGCAATTTGATATCAAATTTTAAATTTAACTGTGCTAAAAAAAAAAACATGTATCAGCTAGCGTATGACACTCTGAAAAAGGAGTCGTTGTCCAACTTAAGGTGGCTCCCCATTGATAAGTCAATGTGAAGAACAACATACTGGTTCAAAAGCACTCACTGTCCAAAGCTTTAGTTACAAGATTTCGTCTTATTTTCCATTTAGCTCCATGTACACTCACGTTTCTGTCTTAATCTGCGGTCAAGTCTACACAACATCATAATTTGCATTAAAGAACATTTACATATCCTCCTTAATCAACTCATCTGATATATTAGGGGTATAACCTTGACTTGCCATTTCTAAACTCTTCATAGGTTCGAATATTAATTCGACGGGTCTCCTAAATAAAAACGAAGAAAACGAGATTAGAAGTCCCTTAACTGTCCCCCTCCTCACCCCCCTCCTCCTCTATCACTCTCTCACACGGGTACATATGCACATGCGCTCACACAAACACAAACATAATAAAACTTATGTGCATGGAAAAAGCATCAAGAGTCTTGTACTATGGGGGGGCAAAAGAACTGCAATTTAATGGTGGCAGCCACAATCTTACTTGATAGTAACTCTTTCAAAAGAAAAACAAACATTTGCACAATAAAGCAGACATTTTGAGACATAATACAAAGCTCAAAGAGAGAGATAATTCAGCAGACCTGCTCTAAGGAGGCTAACTTTGATTCCAGCTCTCTTACTCTATCTTTGTTCCACTTCAAACTGTTAGAACTTCTGTTGTATCTTTTCTCAACCTATATTACACCGAAACAATGTTCCCTAAAATTATAAAGGAGCAGTTGCACAGAGTACATGGGCAAATTATTAAACAGACTCACCAATGCACATGTCTCATAAATCTGGGCTCCAAGTTCCAAAAGCTCATTCCGCAGCCCAATATAATCTTCAACTTTAATCATTACTGCATCATTCCCCTTTGAGTTATGCCTCTTTAGAATATCTTTCCCCTGCCAACATTAACAAGCCAAAGAGCAAACATTCATACCATAAAATGACTTAAGTACTAAACATGATGAATGATGCAAATGACACCATGCTATTACATGTTAATTCATTCTACTGACTAAAGAAACAATTGAAGACACTAAAATTATATCATAATTAAAGTAATCCTCAAATGCATTAATTTTTTAACGATGATGACAATAATGGATTCTGAGAATTTACCTTTCTCTTTATTTTTTCCAATTCCCTCACACGTGCTTCCACGTAGGCAGTCTAACATTTTTCATAATGAAGATTACAAATTCAAAATGGAAAAAGAATATATACATTATTCTGAGAATTTACCTAACAAATACAGGTACATTATTCTGAGAATTTACCTTTCTCTTTATTTTCTCCAAGTCCCTCACCCGTGCTTCCTCGTAGCTCAAGTTAACCTTTATGACATAGCAACAGAAACTATCAGTATTTCTCCTACCACTAATCCCAATCATGCATAACCTCAAATATCTTGAACAACAACAGTCTCAAATAACTAGTCTGATTGCCCCCGTCTCTGAGTACCTCTCCATCTTACAGGCTAATGGTAATAACTGGTCTTAACTCCTATCTGTGGTTTGATAATATTGATATGTTGCTTGGATTTGAGTATGTAGTCCTATGTACATAGGCTATTGCAAAATGAAGAGTTTGACACAGGTATGCTAAGGTGAAGTAAAGAGTCCATCACAGGTGATGGGCAATAGGCCAATTTATAAACATTTAAACATATAATGCTGAGTGTACTTTAGTATCATTAATCCAATTTATAAATGAAGAATTGAGTCAACTTTAGTATCATTAAGCATCCCCAACAATAAAATAATCCTAGTGTCAACCTACCTCCAAAGTTGAGACATCAGATCACAACCCACATGCATCAAGGATAGAGTAAGTAGCAGTTATGACAAATGCATAGGGATTACCATTCTGGTAGCAATTTTACCGTGCAGAATTTTAATTTGAACCAACAACTTTAATATAACTGAAGATGTAGAATTGCACTGTATCATCATTTTCACCTCTAATGGTCCTTCGACGGCTTCAAACTCAGCGCCTTTGTAACTCAATGTATGACAAACATACATACCCCTAGAAAGTCAACAAGGACTCAAACTCTCTTCTAGTTTTAAATGCGAATCATCCACAAGAAAACCTTGAATTCCAAACCTTGCTTTCATGCCCATTGCAACACGTTCAAGTGCCCCAACTCCCCGTTTCTTCATGGCACCTAACAGAGACCAGCTAAAACTTCAGCAAAATATTATGCATGCATGGAGGATTATATAATCACCATCAAGTTGGAGCCTAAAAACAAAAGGAATCCATGACTACATTTAATCTAATAGAATATTTATGCACATACATAGCATATAACACATGGATGATATGCGCAATACATACACACTACTTACATTCGAAGCTGAAGAAATAACTAAAAAAATAAAGTTCATGTGATAAAGGTTGTCTTAAGTGGAACCACATCCACACTTGCGGTTGTTTGAAATTCAACTTAGTGTTGAACATCAAGCACTACTTAATTTGTGTACAAACTTTTAAGTGAAAAATTCTCACTTAATTTGCTGAATTTTGAACACACGTAGCATTCTCTCTCTCCCTCTCTCTCTCTCTCTCTCACACACACACACACACACACTATCTCTATCTCTCTCTCACACACACACTCTTTCTTGCACACATTCTTATACACATGCATAAGCATGCTATTTGTTTCTCACTTCCACATATACACTTCTCTTTTTCATACACAAGCATATATATAAATTTTTTCTTCTCTCACTCACTTGCACGCAGTCTCTTTTTCATACATACATTTTCACACATATTCACATACTTTCTCTCATACATATTTTCACACAAAAATACATGTGCTCTCTCTCACACCCAAATACGCTCTCTCTCACACACAAACACACACTATCCCTAATCTGTTTCATATTTTAAGATAAAATTATTATATTTACAATGTGAGATTCTAAATTTAGTACTTAAATTCAGATAATTATCAAACAGGTATAATTATCAATCTAGCAACTTTCATCACTTAAATTTCAGATTTAAGAATTAAGATTTCAGAGTTCAGTTTTATAAAACAGGCCCTCAATTAGATTTGGGTTGTTTCCTTAGCACAAATGCATTTTCCAATATAAAAGGGTTTCTTTAATAGCAGATATTTCAATAGGCCATCCGGCCTTTCTCATCTCTTGGACAGCAACCATTTTACATGCTTCTAATTTTACAATTTTCCCAATACGAAAAATAGAGATGATATGAATGTCGCTCAGTTCCATAAGTACTAATGAAATACTTAAGAATGTAATTATCAAAAAGCTTGAAAGATGCAGCCTAGAGTCACTCAATAAATGTGAAGGAATAAATCATTCTTGCCTTATGATGCTTGACTAAACACTCCCACAGATCTCTCTATGTATATGTCTTCAATCACAAAATTGTTCAATAGTATACAGAAACTTTTAACAAACTATCAGTTTCAGCAATTGAAAATCATACCTAGAAAATTGCGGAAGCTGAGAAAAGAGGTTCCAGCTCCCCAAAGACCCAAGCGAACCATATAACCCATATTGCATGGTTCTGAAGTACCAGTTGCTGAACAGTAGATGACACGTGCTTGAAGAAGTTGAGCCTGTAATACATGTCAAGACACGAAATTAGAAGTCAATTAAACCCAGAGAGCAGCTCATTAGAATAATGACCAAATGTTTTGTGCCCAAGGTGCATGAAACCATATCTGCAGCAGGAAATATTCATAATTACATATGAAAATACGTCTACATTAACGAGAAAGAAAATTTTCTAACTATGCAAATAGTTAGGAAAGAACATATGCAATCTTCACATCACATGAGGTGTCAAAAGAGAAACACAAATACAACAATACTCCTAGTGGTCCTGTTTGATAACTCTTTTCTTTCTTTTGATTGCAACCCAGAGAAAAATTCCTTTAGAAATACAGTGCTTCATATTTCAAATCTTGATTATAAAGTAAATTAATACACTCAATCTGAAACAATTATAAACCAGAAGTTACACCATCAAATTGCATTTGAACAACATAAAATCGATCTCTCAAGGAATCCAACATGAGCAAGATAAGAAACACAATATGAGTTTAAACCATCCTTTTCTAGTCCATCATAAACAATTCAGCAGCAGTTGTTCTGCAACAAAAGATCAATTACCAGAAATTTGTGAAATCTACTTGCACATCAATGATTCTTTTAGGTTATTTAAACCTTTTCCCCCCTTTCTGGGTGGTGTAAAATCCTGGAAGTAGAGACAAGGAAAACTCTTGAAGAACTGGATATAGCTAAAGAAAAGATATTGGATCCTTTTAAGTTTCAACAAAGCGGAGCCTATGGGTAATACCAAAAGTCAGCTACTAAACTCTTGCATTTCCCTCCTTCACATTATGCCTCATAATAAATTGTCCATAGCTCCTATTCCACATCTCTTACCAGATATATCATAGTATTCCATCTTTTCCAGGTACTTTTCCAAGCACATTCTAACTTTTTGATATGGTAACCAATATTCCGTATGATCTTATTGAGTAAAGCATATAATACTCATAGATAAAATGATTCAAAGGAAAACAAAGAAAACATAATTATTCTTTAGGTCTCTACTTGAACTTGCCATGAAAAATCTATTGCAGTTTGTTATGTCTTCAAAAATGATCAGGGTTTTAAGTTGGCAAGCCACACTTCATAAAATATTCCAACATATCACCATAGAGAGTTTGTCTCTTGCATTGCACATCAAAGCCAGCACCTCCATATCCATAATTTCAACCCAACCCTAAGCTCTGTCTTCTTCCTAGTTTTTCTTATATTTCCAATGCTGGTGAAGACATCTTCTAATCTAAATAGTAACTCCAACAATATGTAGTTCTTCATGTTTTAACTCAATGCCTAAAGTTAAGACAACTTCCGTAGCGTTTCAAGGTTTGCAAGTGTCGGCTTCTGATCAAGGAATGCAAAAAGATTTGGTAAGGCTTCTAAAACGGTCAACCTGAAACTACTTGGAAGCTAACAAAGAGTTCAAGGAAAACTAATGTCAAGATGTAGATAAGTTGTACATAGATTAGGAGATTAAATTTCCTTAAATGGAGGGATTAGGTAAGATGTAGATAAGCTGTAAATTGATAAGGATAGCTCGTTTGAAATTCTCGAAATGGAGTAGATTAGGATAACTAGTTTGAAATTAATAGAATAGTAGATTAGGATAATTAGTTTGATATTCGATTTTGTTTTCTATCCTTTTATCTTGTAATCTACCATAAATACCGGTGTACTATCAATTTAATGAATAGGAAAAATTAGAAGTCTTTCATCATATATTTCTTTTCAACTAAAATTAAAAGTTTCAATGGCTTTGTATAACCGACTAGTAGGCAATTCTTGAAAGATAAGCAACCTCATTGGGAGCCAGTAAAAGTAAATTCTAGAATTGTTATAGTTGGAGTATTTTATTTTAAATTTTAGGTCTCAAGGTTATTTTGATGTTCTCATTGTTCGCAAGAAACTTTGGGCAATTGTGTTTCTTGATTGTTAAGCAATTACTAAATGTATTAATTCTTATTTGAAATCTAGATGTTCAGGGAAGTTCTAAAAGTATCAAGTTATGTTTAGAATGTGAACATAGAAATCCTTAATTTCCAGCAATTGTGTTTCTAGAGTGTTAAACAAATTACCTAATTGTATTAGTTCTTATTTGAAGTCTAGTTGTTTAAGATAAGATAGTCCTAAAAGTATCTAGTTATGTTTAGAATATGAAAATAGAAATCCTAACCACAATAGGATTCTATTTTTCAGGTATGTAGCTTATACATACTAGGCTACATGAAATAGAAATTGATCAATAAAAGTACTATTGTTATATAAAACCAAAGAGGATTGATCATTAAAAAATTTTTACCTCAAGATTTTCCTAAAAATTTCCATCTTCACCCCCCAGGCATCCCCCAGTGTGGCTATTCATGTTACTGTTTATAGCACAAACAGGCCCAAGAACCTCTCATTGTTCCATTCCACTAGTAACCATGATCACCATCTTATCCTACATCATTGCTGCTTTAGTTCCTAGACAATTTCGCCTAATTTATCAGCTCTAATCTTCTTTGATTTGAACACTGGCTATAACCATTAGCATCGAATAATCATTGATACAGCACCATAAAGCATATGGAGATTAGTTTTGATTTCAGAATTTCAGCTATGAAGAATATAGTACCAAGGAGATATTTCACAACCTTTAGCTTTGACAACCTAAGAATAGGAGAGACAGCAGCAATAATAGGAGTTTAGGTGGAGGCAGGAGAGCAAGATGAGTAAGATATACTAGGGATTCCAACTAGACATCCCTAGGATAAACCATATAAGGTAAGCTTGCCTTCATTGTCAAAGAAAGCACAACCCAACATAAACCAAACAAAACATAATTCCAGTCCATCTTCCTAATTCTATTATAATAATTGCATATATAGGACACAAGACTAAGACTGAGGAAAGCAAAAAACTAAAAGCAGAGAGAACAATAGTGCAGGAAGTCAGGTAGGATTCTACATTCTGGTACTATAAAATACTACTAGTAATAATTAAAATAAAGCTAAAACATATCAATTGATAAATAAACAGCAGGAAGCCCAAAAATTTATCATTGTTAAGAATTCCCAAAATGTTATTATTCTTGTCTTTGCATCCTGCATTAACCATGCTCTCAGCAACTGCATCTAGCTATCAATCATCTTCAAACCTAACCAAAGTACAAAAGCACCGTCTGAAACTTTCTTTAAACTTCCAGCCCTCTTCACATCTCAGTACTTCAAGTGCAATGATTTTAACTGCCTCTACGAAACTATAAAAGGTTGTTTCAATTTTTATACTTAGGGCGTGATACTAGCTACTCTGTGTGGCTTCACAAGGAGTGGTCTTTCAGGAAAAATAACTACAATGCACAAACAATCACAAGATTTCAAGCCAGCAAAGAACTAAATTTGAATTTGGATACCAATATTTATTTGCATACATTCTATATGTTCTTGAGTGTCAGAGCCAGTACTTTAATAGGCTAAATATAGGTAATCAGAAGAATTTAGACAGTAAAGTTTCCAAAAAAAAAGCACATTGATGCAGTCAACATAAAGTTCAATAAATTCTATATTAAAGATTTCCCTTATATTGCTCAAGCTTCAACTAGGTATGCACTGAAGCTTAGCAGCCTATTGAAGCTAGAATTTATCTACTTAAAGCCTTTATTCAAGTCTTATCTTAGTCATTTAGTTCCTAAGTTTTAATTATTTTCCAGATTTCTTAGAGGTCAAGGGTATTCTAGTCGTTTCCTGAATTGCAGGAAAATTCTGAGTAGTTGTGTTTCTTGAGTCTTAAGCAGTTACCTCATTGTTTAGTCCTTATCCAGAATCTAGTTGATTTAGGAAATTTCTAGATATGTTTAGAATAGGAGAGTATAATTCTAATCACAAAAGGATTCTATTCTCAGTTTGTGTTTGTGGCTTATAGATACTCTTGTTGGCTAGGTTATTTTATATAGTGATTGCTGAATAAGGAATTCAGTTTACTTGATTTTTATCTTGTTAGTTATTTTACTTCCTGAGATCCCCTTAAACTCTCTCCTTCTGCTTCTCTGTTTCCTTCAACTTACAGTTCACAGGATGTTCACAGCTTTGAAGCAGCCCCAGATCCCTCAATCTGTCCGGCATCACACATTTGGGATTTCAGTTTCTTCAGCAAGGGATTGTCTAGATTCAGGCAATTCTTGAGCAACTATGATAACAGAGATCAAAGCAAGAAGCATATTTGGCTTTCAAGCATTGTAAGCAGAAACTACTCAGCAAGATTTCCTTCTTTCTAAGAAAACTACTAAAAATAAAGCTCTGCATAATATCTCCTTTTCTACTACGTAAGTTCGAGAACAAGGCATACATTCTCACTGACGCAAGGAGAATAAGCAGTGAAGTTATATATTCTCACTAGTAAATCTAAAACTTGAAATACTTAACAGCAGCAAATGGCAGAAATGAAGTTAAAGGAAAAGTACACCACTTGTGACATCTTCTGCTTTTAAACAAGAAGACCTGAACCACAAGTGGCAGAAAAGAAGGTGATGGGATTTTTGGGTGGATATGTATGTGTTTTCTGCAAGCAGTGGCAGCACATGTGTGAGAGTGCAACACAGAAAAATACAGCTTGCAATGCTGGAGTTTCCTTTCGACCGAGACATAGGACTATGGAAGAACGAAACCAACAGTTAGAGTATTCACAGTGTGACAATAACATGTTAGCACAAAAAGCATTAGAAGAACCACGTATCTCAATCACCCAGTTTAAAGAATAAACCTGAATCTCAAGAACAGCTTTCCCCGTCTGTGTTGGCTGTACTCCTCCAGGGACCAAATTTTTGGCTTTGTGACACTACATTGAAGCGATTAAACCAAATATCATTAGATAAATCAGATGTCACATTTTTTATCTTGCATGGTTCACAACAACTGCCTAGCATTTATGTGTTCAATGAGAAGCAACTACACAATAAATAAACTAAGATAAGCATAGTAAATTCAGTGTGAAAACAGTCCCTTATTCTACATGAGAGTACCTCGTCAAAAATCATCAAACCATCATATTCTGGTCCACACCATTGAACAAGCTGTTGCAAGCGATTACAACCTTTTGCTGACGATGCAATGAGGCTGCTGTACGTCAAGACTATAACTCCTTCACTAATGCCAACAGACCTTGAATCAAGCTTAGAGTAAGGCAGCTTGTTTAAGGCGTGCACTACAAAAGTCAAATGGAAAAACTTGGCTCAGAAAAACGAGTCAGACAAAAACAGAAATATTGAGGAAAGATGCGATAAAAATTCATATCAAATTAGTTCCAACTTATCACGTCGGAGACAACATCAAAATTACAATTAATTTTATAGGTAAAAACACTTTTCCTTTGTGCAGCATAAAGGAGCAATAAATATGCATTATGGCTTCAAATACATAAACCCTCCCACACACACCCCCCCCCCCTTCGCTGGAGGAAAAAAACCCCCAAAAAAAAAAATCAATTTTTCGGTTTGAAAACATTTTGAATTACAATCTTAATCTATATGCAACATGTGTAATACCCTAACATGTTCGTGTCCTACGCACTACGATTAATAAATTGGGTTTGTCCTGTGAGATCCTTCGACCACAACTTCCAAAAAGAAGAAAAAGAAAAAATAGAGCCAAACCTCATCCTACCACCACAACGATAATCAATGTGCAGTTACCTTGTATATATAACAATTAAGAATATTTCTGATCAAGCATCAAAAAAAGAAAAATCAATGTGACTATCTATTTACAGATTTTACAAAAACAAAAGAAAAAGGTTCTATTAAGCATTTTTTTAAATAATTAACTTTCACCCACAGGGTAAGGCTTCCTGCTAAATGAACAAGTACAGAAATTACCAAACAATTAAATGGTAAGCTTTTAGTGTTTTTGTGTTTTTGTGCTAAAGAGATTGCTGATCATCAAGACGATATGCACCATTCCAGTTAGCATACTATTTACTTCCAAAAGACAAGGACTGATAATAAGGCAGTAAGTTACTTCCTACCTTCGATGCATGATGCGCCTACGTAGTCTAAGTCTCTCCTTGCAGCAAATTTCAAGTCTGAACCAAAAGTAATCCACCTGCATAAGATCATTTGAAATGGGAACCACACTACATGAGTTTCAAAAATACATCAGCATTAACTAGCCATTGATGAAATTATTAAACAGGAAAAAAATTAATACAGTCTACAACATATTAAGGCATAATATGCAAAAGTTTTGCTAGAGGTAAAAGCTTACAGTGCCTTCCTTCTCTTGTGGTGCCAGTTCTCCCATATTAACCCGGCAATTGTCCTCCCTTTGCCCACTCCAGCACTGTCTCCAATTAAAAATCCAGCCCTGGCACCACTTGAAAGGTGCTGAAGATGCCTCTGTCATGAAAATAACATTTTATGGTAAATGATGTTATAAATGAAAGTCTGATGAAAGTTTGATTCCATCACTTCAACTGATAAAGCAACCTGACAGGCATAAACCAAAGTTTCTATCTGCGAACATGATAATGCTTTTGAAATTTCCAGGTTATCCTTAATTGAAAGATTATAAGTAGGTTTAGGAGGCTGCACTGCAGATAATGACGATGTCTCCACCACAGGATCTGGAAGAGGGGGGCCAATTGACAGTTCTCGAAGCCGCTGCATAGAATCCAAATCATAAAATTGGAAAGGGAAACATCAATACTCTATATCCCTGGATTTTTCAATCAGGTCGTCTAGCACTACTCTACACATGGACATTGGCATCAGAAACCATGAGTTAATTTTGTGTCACACTACTTTCTCCCCGATAATTTGTCTAATACCTATACTACTTCAGAAATCAGAATGGAAAATAATGTCAAACATCAACACCGGTTTTCTGCCCCCCATCATGTGTTCATTATTATTACCAGAGAAGCAACAACATTTCAAAACGACAGCGAAATGCGAGCGGAAAAAAATAAAACCTCGTTGACTTCTCCAGGGAGGGGCGGCATAGGAAACAGAGGAGCGCCAGTGAGAGTCGGAGGAAGGACCTGCCCCATCTTGGAGAGATTAACAGCAACCTTGACGCCACATTGAGAGCAATTCAAGCGGGAGAGGCCGTAGGGGACGTTGAGTAAGGCTTTGCAGTGAGCGAAGGGCAGCAGGGGAAGGGAGAGAGGGGAAGGAGAAAAGAGCTGGTAAAAGGAAAGAACGGAAATGAGAAAACGAGAGGGTTTAGCAGCAGGGAAAAGAGAGAAAAAAGGGAGGGTACGAAGGCGGTGGAAAGGAGAGGGGCAGGGGGAAGGGAGAAAGCGGTGGAAGGGGGAATGCCTACTGGTTTTTTTTTTTTTTTTTTTTTTTTTTTGGCCTCGTTTGGCTTTAAGGTCACGATGGTCATTTTACAAAAGGAGGGGAGGTGAGTGTAATATTTAAAACTTCAGGGGTGCTAGATGATATTGTCAGAAACCTCACGGGAGGATTCTGAAATTCTCCCTTACAAATTTCCTTCAAAAAAAAAAAAAACAAAAAACTAGGACTAGAAATCTGTCTCTTCTCTTTTATGATCTTCCAAAATAGTGCGGGAAAGAACTCTCTGCCATTGCTTAAAATCCCTTTCCAACGTGTCCTCTCTCTTTGTCAGGTGAAGAAATTGGGAAAAACTGCGAGACACAGAGGCACACTCCTACCTGAATAAGGCGCAACATTTATCTTTAGACTTGAGAATTTTAATCTGGAGGAGGAAAAAAAGATGGACTTTGATGACTGGGATTTGAGCGCCGAGGAATTAGACTCTCTGGAAAGAGACGCCCTCAAGCAAATTGCGGATCGCAAGTCCTCTTATTCTTCTCCTCCTGGTTCTGCAGCTGCCACCGCCTCTACCAGTGCTGCCTGTTTGGACTCCGGGTTTTTATTTCATGGTCATGGCCCTCGACAGAATTTACCTTCCAAGCCTCATCCCGTTGCTTCACCGGCAAAACCTCCCTTCGACCCGCGTCCCACCCAGAAGGTAAGCTTTCCTCTCTGTCTATTAAGTCTTTCTACTGATAGTTTCATTTCCTAAAGGAGAATATACTCAGCTCGGACTATTTTTCCTTATTGGCAACAACTTCTGGTATCTAGTATTTACATTACATGCATACACTAATTGTGGTTTTGCTCAATTACTTTCGGCTTGTGGTTTGGGTGTTTATATGTCTTGGAATGTTAAAAGCTTCTGCATACTTTGTCCAAGGTTATATTTTACGCTCTCTTTTGTGCAACGAAAGAAAGAAAGGGGGAAATACTCTAAATTGGGGGGTGGGGGGGAGGGAGAGAAGAAGAGCAGATAAAAGATCAAAAGTAGTACGAAGTGTTAGGATCTCAAGCTCTTGAATTTTCTTTTTTCCTTTTATCTCTGCGTGAAACTCCCAAGCAATTGGTTATGCAATTATAACACTCCCAAAATAAAGCCATACACATGCTGATCCCATCACCTAACTATTTGAGAGTCAAGGATTCTGTACATCAACTGCAAATCTAATTTCATAGGTTAGAGCCAAGTGCGGATGCTCCCTTAAAAAAAAAAAAAAAAAAAAAAAAAGAATGTTTGGAACATGTTATCCTCCTAAAATAACCAACTATACCACTTTCAAGACATTGATGCTTTTAAAGTTTCTCTTTACCATTAGAAGAGAAAAAATTTTTCAGCATGATAATATAGTGACCCCTCTAAATATCTCTGAATCTGCAGTATGTGTTGTTATTAGTCTTTGCCTCTACAGGAAAAAAGACTTTTAATCCGCCCTTTGTTACGATTTATGTGCAGAAATTAAATTTTATGAATTAAAAGATCATACATGAGATGAAACCACATTCTCATTCTATTTTGTTGGAAAATGAAAGTTAAAAGAAAATAGTAATTGGGATTGCATGATGTATTTTGAAGTCCAAAAAAATTGTTCTCTCTTTCAAATTCCATGTTAGGAACTACTGTCAAGAATATTATAGTTAATGTACTATCTTGGTATGAGCAAATATGTGATGGAAATTAGTTTTCTCCTTTACATCTTCTTTCAATCTTCCTTTTATCCTAACTCCTGGGATCCAAATGTGTCCTTAAGGAATATGGTTTTCCACTACTTCTATTATCACAGCTGATTACAGCAGGAGGATTGTTTTCACCAGGTGTTGAATATTACTCAAAAGAGTATCCTGTGCTCGCTACTGATACAGCTGTCTGGCTGATGGATTCTTAAATCATTGTTTACTCATATTTCCATTTTTCTGATTCAGTTTCATTTTTTATTTCCTTTGGGGCTATATCTTTGTAAAGTGATTTATTAATCTGTATTTTATTTCCTGCTGCGCATAACAGATTGATGCTTCACCTCTTGCATTTACAATATTTCCTCCATCCATGGCTTGTGATATAAATGGTAATTTTCTTAGCATTTTCAATCAGTTAGGTAGGTAATATCTACTTCTTGAGTCTGCTTAACCACTAAATTTTCTTCACATATGGTGGTTTGACATTCCCTCTCGAAAACAATACAAAGACGACTGCTCAAAGCAACAACCTAAGCTGTCAGTCAAATTTTTCCTGCATGCTAGTGGTAATGTTGCTGCAAAATTCGCTTATGACCCGGTACTCAATCCTCTTCTCTGGAAACTACAATTAGCTTTCTTTTGTTAGTTTTTATTCTTATGCATTAGACTTCATGCTATGCCAGCTACTTGTGGGAGCATTCCGCAAAGTCCCAATAGCCAGCTGGAATGCAAAAGAAAGGTTTATTCTCGTGCTTCTCTCTTATGCATGTACTTATTTATGCATGAATTGCAAGAACAGATAATTCCATACCCAATTTCCCGATTGAGGAAAACAAATGTGCAAATTCTTCTGCTGTTTGTAAATTTTTTCTTATACCATGTCTTTCTTAGCTGTAGCTGCACCTGCAGCTGCCTTCACAATTCCATTGATTGTGCAGATTTTGGGTATTCCCTATATCTTCATTGTCGACAGCAGAAAAAGTTCTCAGTGAGATATCCGACTCCAAAGTGGAGGTAATGATCTCTTCATCAATTGTTGGAGTACTTTTAAAGTAATTGTAGTATCACATGATTCTGGTTTTTCTGCAACAGCAAACAAGTATAACTTCTCTTCATTATGTCTTTATGTTGTCTGCTCGTGGCGTGTAGGTGGAGAATTTAGATCCTTTAGTACGACAAGCTATTGCAGCGGCATCTGCTGTTCCAGATCTTCAAGGTAAATTTGGTTATGCACTTCAGCTATTAGTGTTCACAGTTAATTGGGGAGAACGACCACAATTCCTCTTTTGTGTTCCTTAATGACCAAAATAAATTAACTATTAGATTTCATCTTTATTATAATAATTAATTTCTCTCTTGCTGTGGCACTTCGATTGTTGTAATCTCTCTCCCAATTATTCTATCTTGAATATTAGTCCATTTTTTGCAATACTATCCATGGATCAGCTGTCGTACACCCTAAGGGCTGTTTAGTGAAAATAAAAAGACCAGGAAGTGTCCTTTGTTACCAATAGTCAAGTCTTTAGTCAATAGTGTGTAAAGCAAATTTCAAGAAATCTAGATATCTTATCTGTTCGAATTTGAATTTCGATATCCACCATACCTTAGCCGTTTTTCAAAGAGAGTACAGTAAATGTCTTCAGTAAGTTAGGGAGAAGATGGGAGAAGAGGCTAGAGACAGAAAGAAGATTTATTGTTGACATGCATAGCGCTAGCCTGAAACCCTTGTTTGCGTTAGATTGGCCACATGAAAAAGAGCTCTTAGCACTAAAATACTCTTGAGCATGTATATTCTAACCTCATAAGACCTCCACTTTGGTGAAGGTATTCATACATTACCAACTTACTTAAGACTCCCTTTAGTAATAGTAAGAAACATCATCAACCTGCTATCCGGTTTTTAAGAATAGAATACAAATCTAACCTAACACTGGATTCTCCCTGATCAGTATTTACCCACCTCTGTGTGTTTCTTGCTCGATGATGAACCATATTGTGTGCTATTCTGATTTCTGCTTCTTATCTTAGTATAGCTTCATTTGTAAGGATGCATCAAGTCCAGTTCTCTAAGAAATACTTAATACCCTTAAAGTTCACAAATTTGATTGCCATGTACCTAAATTCACGAGCAGCATAATGCGTATTATGGTACCATTTTACCATATTGCTGCCAACAAAGTGCTAAAACCAGTATTGGACCATCTGCGATTGAACCTGCTCAATCGGCATTAATAAATGCATAGATTCTCTTATTTCTAAGTCCTGCTGATAAAAGCCCTTCTCCTGGAAAAAGTTTTAGTTCTGAGCTTCATGTGTAGATTAGACCAAATAAAAGTCTGCAAGGACAATCACAGTCTTGTCCATCATTGCACTTTCTAACCTCCCAATAAATACTGCAAACTACAATATGTTTTCATGTGCGCAGTCTATTTTTCAAAGTGCAATATGTCTAAACTATTGCCGTGTACCTTCCTTTGTTCTGGAGCTTCATTGGGTGAGTTCCCAGTTATCAGATTTGTGATTGCTACCTTGGACACTAATTCCTACAAGTTTCCCTAGTAGGCTGGCCACCCGACCTAAATCAGTCATCATAGTGGTCCCTAGGCCATATTGCTAGAATGACTCAACTTCAACATCGGGAGCTTCTATCTCACGTGCCTCCTCTAGGGATGGAGGTATGTCCAACGGGTTTGTGCGGTTTAGGGTGTTGGACATGACCTCATAGAAAAAGAATGAAAAAAAATGAGGTTTCTGGATTCTGTTTTGTGACATAAATAAGAAAAAGTAATATCAAATGGAAATTTGGATATTTGCTTCTGGCTAGTGGAAGAAGGAAGACAGGTTGGTTTACATTTAGCAAAACATTTAAGAAAGAAATAAATTCGAAAATATTTAAAAATAAGAACTACTATCTGCCCATTTAAGTGGAGATAGGAATTTTAATAAGTTTCTGCAAATATTAGGGCTCTCTCTCTCTAATTTGTGGTGTTTCAGTAAGTTTTACCTCTTCTTTATTTCTGTATTTGGTTGTGAGTTAAGGATGTCTTGATAAGCTCTATCATTATCTTGTGGTCCTATTGTGAGACAAGTGCTTCTTTCATTCTTTCATCAGATCGATATGATTTCATTCCCAGAAGTATTGAATCGAGGCTCCTGCCTTTCCAGCGTGATGGTGTTAGGTATATCGAACATGGCTGTCACTATTTACAATTTTTACATGTTGAATAATTGGCATACAGTTTGTCACTAGTAATGTTTTGTCATTCCCAAGTACTGAAGTCTTCATTTTTCTGCAGATTTGTGCTGCAACATGGAGCGCGTGCCCTCCTAGCTGATGAGATGGGGCTTGGAAAGACTCTTCAGGTAAAGACTGTCTTCTACTTCCTAGCCATAAACCTCCAATGTCATTGCTAGATTACAATATTTAAGCTCTTAAAGCTAGACTTTATTCATTTAGACGGAGATCTTGGCACAGTTTTTCAGATGTTGATTCTTTTATATATTTAGGTCCATAGTTTCCTCCAATTTGCTAGTGATTTGTGCTTAAAACTTTGACTGAATCACAGCCAGTTCTTGTTCTGGTTTATGTAGGCTATTGCTGTTGTGTCATGTATACGTGAAGCATGGCCAGTTCTTGTCCTCACTCCATCATCTCTGAGGCTCCACTGGGCTTCTGTAAGTTAATCCTTTTACTGAATTTATCTTAACCATTATGTCCAGTAATCATTTTTCTGATAATTTACTGTAGATGATTCAAGACTGGCTGGATGTCCCTTCATCAGATATACTTGTAAGTTGTGTTCTTTTATAAATTTTTTATACTATTTTATCCTTAAAGCCTAAAATATGTGCTTGTGCTGTTCGATTATTTTTTGGTAAATATTTAGCTAACTGTAAGTAGTATTCAACTTTCATAAAATCAGAGTTAACGATTTTATTATGTCAAATTCTACTAGGGAAGGTTTACTACATTGGCCTCAGAAACATCATCTCAAATTCAAAGTAAAGGTGCATATAATAAAAGTGAGAACAAAATATTAAGAGCATTTGGTTCATAACTAATTCTTCTCTCAGATTTGAAGCTGGATGCTTTCAACCTCAAGTGCTAATGTGGCATGCCAACTTATTTTTGTCTTCTTAGCTTTGTACTTTTTTAACCAAACTGCAACAATGATAACAATTCGATACGCAGCGGTAAATGTTAAAGTTAGATGAAATGTATTAACATAAGGGCCAAAAGCAAATAAGTAATGACGGGAACATAACTTAGGATACAGGGATGCATGGATTGAGAACAATTTACTCATTGTACTCTGAACAGTTGAATAGGTTATGGAAACTCAGGTAAAAACATAATGTTATGGGGGTTTTATCTACGTATCTTGATAATTTCATGCTTCAGCTTGCTTGCTATATCCTGTAAGTCATTTTTTTTTTTTTCCATCAAACATAGTTTATGCAGATCAATTACACGAAGGCCATTCTCTTCAAAAATTCATTGGAAGTCTTTCTTATTCCATTTGCCACTGTATATTTTCATTTTTCCTCTTCTTGAACTGTCTTCCAATGCTGATTTTCATGATGAATTTATGTTCTGATGAAGATGTTCATGAACAGGTGGTTTTGTCGCAGTGTAGTGGGTCAAACCGGGGTGGATTTAATATATTGGCATCAAACACTAAGAGGACTATCCAGCTTGATGGTGTATTTAACATCATATCCTATGACATTGTCCCTAAGTTTCAGGATGTACTGATGGGTTTGGATTTTAAGGTTAGTATAGTTGATAATTTGAACCTCTATTTTGCTTGGGGTTCAAGTTTCCCTTTTCTTGTAACATTTCATAGTTCTTCTTATATTTTAAATCGCAGTACTTCTCTTAGATCTGATGGGTTGGCGCAGGGTTTTTTCTTTATGTAAATTATGATTTGCTTGCCTAATGGTAAGCCTTTCTCCTGTTGGTAGCATGCGGTTCGATCATGTACATTTTGCCTCCCCGTTATATTAAACTCGTACCTTTGGTTTTGTGTCTGCATTACCACCTTGGCACAAAACATATGTATCAAGTGTTAACAAGACATTTCCAGTTAATCTTACCAGTCAAAGTTAAAAAAGCAATATTTTCTAATTAATATCCAATACACTGTTAAGATTATTCGTCTGTTTCTTGCACATTTCCTTTTCCTCTTTCATTTTATTTCTTTTCTTGTTCTTCTTCTTGCTCTTGTTCGTGCTTCTTATAAAAACCAAGCAATTGTGCTGCCTACAAAGCTGTGGTGACCATAAACCGCAATTAGAATGCATTAATATGCCCTGTTTCTCGTGTCGATTCCATTTATTATAAAATCACTATACTCTTGTAAGAGCCTCAAGCTGCTGGCCACCACCTTCACCATATCAAAGTCAAACTCCACATTATTAGCATCATAATGGTTCCATAGCCTTTTGACCGTAATTCCAATCTCATCAATCTTTAAAATCTCAAAAGAATCTTTAAGATCTCATGAATCTTTAAAGTCAAACTCCAAAAGAATCTGACAGCTTCAAGCAGCGGAAGAGTGAAGACCCGGAAAGGAGAAAAAGAGGGCTTTCGGGCTCTCACCTTGAATGAATTGCATCAGATCTTTTCTTCAAAGGATCAACGTTTTAGTAAATTTGATGATTTTAGTAAAGCTCCATTGATGAGGTCTACAGTTCATCTTATTGGTACCATGCATACCACAAGGAGATGCTTAACATGCCTGCATTGAATACAATTTACCACCCTAAAGATCCATTAATATCCTTAACCCTTTTTTCTGTATGAAAACACTCAAATCTTTGAATTAATCTCTGACATGAAATTGATCAACTGCTGTTGTTGGCCTGTATATCTTGAATAAATGATTCAGGGGTCACATCATCTTCCCAACCCTAATACTTGCTTTACCTCCCGAAATTTGTGAAAATGCACTGCATTTGATTCCTTCTGCAATCCCATGTTATTGATTTATTTTAATATTCTGCGCCAAGGAAAGGTGGCAATGGGAAAGGAATTCCAGGTGTTTTGGACAGTGCAGATGTGTCTAGATATTTTGAGGAGAAAGGAGGAACAAGATGCAGAACTTAAAAATAAAAAATAAAAAAAATAAAAAAAAAAAGAAACGAAAGAAGGACAAGTAAAAATGGAAAGAAAGGAAATTATGTTCTTGATCATTTGTTTATGTCAAAGTGCTGTCTTTCTAAATTAGCCAATCAATTTGACGGGAAAAATGAAAACCAATCATTACTCCTTAGTTAAGACTAAAAGGATGCAAAAGATATATCTTCTGCCAGTAAGGTTCTAATTGGTCAGAATTCTTATCTAACTTATAAGACTAGTTTTAGTTAAAAATTTCTCATAAATATTTTTCTTTTATCGCAAGAAAGAATTATCATCTGCAAGCAACAATTTTGGTGGGTTTCAGCTTAGGTTTCAGTAGTTAATTCATCAGTAACTACATGAAAAGATAAAGAACTGTCAAATTTGCTTGTTGGCAGCATTAATGGGAGGTTCACTGGATTCACCTGTGATTTCTCTCATTTGGCCATTCACTGATGTGAATATTTATGGACGCAGAGCTCACAAGAATTATAGCAGGACTCATTGCCTAATCATATGCGTCCTTGCATCTTTCCCATTTTAGTGAGCACTGTACTAAAATATCACGTTTTGTTTCAAAGTCAATTTACAGATCTCCTCAGCAAATGGATGATTCCTGGGTTCATGTCCTTGGCATAGATCTAAATTTATTCTCTAGTACTGTGATTTCAAACTTAAAGTCAGCAGTCAGAGGCCCTCTTCCGAAGCTTGACCATCTGATTTCATTGGCTTGCTCCCCATACAGTGTACACTGTTTTTTTGTGCTAATACTGTGTCAGTAATAATTTATTATTGGTGTCAACAATCTTAAGCTTATATTAATCTACTTAAACATTCTTTTCCAAACTTTCTGAAACAATAATTTTTCTCTTTGTTGTGTCACACATGGCCAGTATTTGTTTTCTTTCAATCACTAAATTTGTTTGTACAGGTAGTTATTGCAGATGAATCCCACTATTTGAAAAATGGCCAAGCAAAAAGGACAAATGCTACACTTCCCATATTACAGGTCTCTCTCTCTCTCTCTCTCTCTCTCTCTCTCTCTCTCTCTCTCTCTCTCTCTCTCTCTCTCTCACAGAGTGAAGATAGAATAGGTGAGTGGCAGTTGTGGCTAAGATATAGGACTCTGCACTTTATGAAAAGATGGAGAAGAGTAGACAATCATCAAAAGCTGTCATTCACATTTTGTAACAAATTTTCATCCTAATGTTGTAGAAGAACATCTCTCTTTCTATCTCTCTCTCTTGCTCACACAGATATTGATTTGTAGAAAGCTCGATATGTGATCCTGCTCAGTGGAACACCTGCTTTATCACGACCAATTGAATTATTTAAACAGGTAACCGCCTCATTGTTGTAGAGATATCCTTCTAAACATTGACTTTTGTTTCTCTTTGCAGTTGCAATTTTCTTTTTTCTTTTTTCTTTTTTTTTTTGGCTTCCTAAACCTGTATTTGACAGCTGGCAGCCTTGTATCCTGGCGTATACAAGAACGTCCATGAATATGGTAATCGGTACTGCAAGGGTGTAAGTAAAATATCCAACTGGTGTTTGTGATATATATCTTGTCCACATTTTCTTTTTAACTCAAATTGATAATTATACTGATGACATCCTAGGGCATATTTGGAGTCTATCAGGGTGCAAGTAATCACGAAGAGCTACACAATTTGATGAAAGCAACAGTGATGATTCGCAGACTTAAAAAAGATGTCCTCTCGGAGCTACCTGTGAAGCGCCGACAACAGGTATACAGTTGTTGTTCTGCTTTGGTTATTTCTTGAGTTAGAAATACTATTGACCCTTTTAGAATGTTTGTGTGTGCATTTGGATACAAGAATGTGTACATTGCGATGGATGTTGTTCTTGGGATTTGGTTCACTTTTTGTCTGGGATATTATGAGCCTTAATTTTATGATTCAGCTGCCATTCAAATGCCCTGGAATTTCTAACTTTTAATCTGTATCCTGATGTTTCCTCATTGTTTTCAGTATAGCTTTCCGAGTATTTATCTGGCTTTTCTTAACATTATCTTTTACCCTTTAGCTAGTTAATAGTTATATTTGATGTTAATGTTGTCTTCATCTAATTTGTTTCAGGTGTTCTTGGACTTAGGGGAGAAGGAAATGAGACATGTCAATGCCTTATTTCGTGAGGTGATCCAAGTTTTTGGTTCCACTATGTCACACTAGGCTTTGTTTATTTTTTTAAAATTTGACTTTTGGAATTCTCTTTTGTCAAATATGGCATTCTGGGTTTTTTCCTCCCCTGTGAAATTTGACATTTTAATGGTTTGTTTCTGAGGTCACTGGTACTTCTAGTTCCTTGTGTGCTCAATGTGCACAGAATGTGATTGATTAGGCATCCTTTCTGTTTTCTTCTGTCATTTACAAATTATAGACCGTTAGGTTCCTGCATTATCTCAAAATGTGAATAGTTCATTTCTCAGATACTGAAATGTAACTGCTGGATGCATAAGCTTAAATATGCTTTCTGCTACAAGGTGTTTATGATGACTGTTCTGTACTCCTAATGGTTAAAGGAATACTTCTAATTTGTTGCTGTTCTGTAGTTGGAGATAATTAAATCCAAAATTAGGTCCAGTCAATCCAAAGAGGAAGCCGAGTCACTCAAATTTTCTCAGAAGAATCTTATTAATAAGGTATGGAGTCTAGGACAATCAGCTTTTGTGTTGTGCTATTTCTCTTTTATAAATAGTATTTTACTGCTTGATTTTCTTCAAGAAATGATTTTAATGCTCAATCTTTTTGATTTATACACTTCCCTTCTTGTTTTTCATTAGGTGAAAATACTAATGTATCCATGAATTTTAAACTTCATGTTTTCATACCAAAATGATGAGTTTAAAGAATAAGAGCAGTTTGACCTAAACAGTGAAAAGGAAAATATATGAATAAAAAGTGGAGTGTATAAATCATTATTCTTATCTTACTGTGACTTTTCGTCAACTTTCTTCTCTGTTAACAACTTCTACAACAAATAACACCAAAGATTGGGAAGCCAAGATCATCCATTCGGCATCCTGAGGCTGCACAAGAAGCTGATGGTAGCCAGAAGTCGCTGTTAGTTGTTTTATGGCTGAAACACACGAGATATAGGCAGAAAAATTGCAGAACAAATGACAAAATCAAATTAGAAAGGTAACGAGAAGCCACTGAAAATTGAAGATTGAGAGTAAGAACGAATTAGGAATTCTAGGAATCACTCTTAGACACCTTTAGGCATCACACCCAAGGCTAGATTGCATCTCACATCTCTTAAAAAGCTGACAAAGTCTGCTGGAAATTTTACTAAGCTGAGAACTGCTTTGTCTTGTAGGAGAAACATGTATTCATAGACTCCTAAGACAAATTCTATTGTGATCAAGATTCTTCTTTTATCCCTATTGGAATAACTTTCGTTTCCTAACTCTATTGTTAATAACTAGAAACCACTTCCTTATTAGACCAGGATACAAAAATAGAAGAATACTCAACAGGATAATTTCCGCAAATAGCTAAATTACCAAAATACCCCTAACTACTAAAATTCAGAAAATACCTAAAACGCAAAAAAATTAATTTACTACTTATGTAAACTAAAAAGGAAGACTCTTTTAAAACACTAATCCAACTCCTAGCAAAACTCTATATCTATGAAAGAGTGCCTATTTGAAGCTTGAGTAAAATTCTGAAAATCCTTAATCTTGGATTTCTGCCTTTAGTCATCTGCATCATTCTGCCTTGGTTGCAAAAAACTTGATTTCGAGTTTTAAAGAATTGAAGAATTAAGAATCCGCATGAGATTGAATATTAAACAT
This sequence comes from Mitragyna speciosa, assembly GCA_024721245.1. Taxonomy (NCBI): domain Eukaryota; kingdom Viridiplantae; phylum Streptophyta; class Magnoliopsida; order Gentianales; family Rubiaceae; genus Mitragyna; species Mitragyna speciosa. Next base: position 167,998 of record CM045569.1, read on the forward strand.
CACAACAAAATATTCCTTTTCCCTTCACGGGTGGTAGGAACAGAAAATTGTGGGCTGCCATAGTCTGAATGTTGCATGATTCTTTGAACACAAAATCAATTGTTGGAGCAAATAAATTAGAAACTTCATCTTGGCTCTCTTTCTTAATTCACTCAAACTTTGATTCTCTGAGGTCTTCATACAGATTTTTCTTTGCCTCGGACTCATCCAACATTATGTTCATAAACTCCTCAGTTGAAATAACATCATCCTCTAATTGATTTTCTAGAATTTTTGTCACAAGAAATTCTTCTTCTACTTCCACTTTAGACTCATCTCCAAAATTTTCAAGCACTACTTCTGCTTTCCCCTTATCAAGCTCATTGATTTCCTTAAGCAAATTTTAAATTCAGGTAACTTTGAACTCTGAGGTCTTCATACAGATTTTTCTTTGCCTCGGACTCATCCAACATTATGTTCATAAACTCCTCAGTTGAAATAACATCATCCTCTAATTGATTTCCTAGAATTTTTGTCACAAGAAATTCTTCTTCTACTTCCACTTTAGACTCATCTCCAAAATTTTCAAGCACTACTTCTGCTGTCCCCTTATCAAGCTCATTGATTTCCTTAAGCAAATTTTAAATTCAGGTAACTTTGAACTTTTGGGTTCCAGACCGGCAACCAAGTTTTCAAAATTTTCAGATTCTACTGGAGGACTAAAAGCCAGATTCCCAGTTCCTACCTTCTTTGGTTGTTGGATGTTCAATGAAGAACATTCTTCTAGTTGTTTTAATGAATTCTCAACCTAATCTGGTTCATCTATGGTTGTTTGTCCAAGAACTATTAGCTCTACAGTTACTCGTGTAGTCACTCGGTCTTTTGCTGTCAATCCACCATTGATAAATTGCAAAGTCCTTAACTAGAGTTTAGCATCCACTACATCTTGAAAAACATCTTCAATACGATAGTATCTCTTCCCTTGTAATTCTTGTCTAATATCATCTCTTAAACCGGCCTTGAATTGAGAAATTGTCAGTATTGGATCTTGGACAACTTGGGCTTCATACAATATTTCATCAAACCTCAACACGTAGTCTTCTGTTGACATATTACCTTGTTTGAGACTGTAGAACTCATTTAACAGTTTTTTTATGATACTGACAAGGTAGATACTTCTCTAAGAGCTTTTCTTGCATCTCTTTCCAACTATAAAAAATCCATTTGTCCTTGTAGTATCCCAGTCAGTCTTGTACCACCCTATCTTATTAGATCCATAAGATTCTCTTATGCAAATCTAATTGTCTCAATAATCGGTCGGATTATGATATTTAAAATAGGAATCCAAAGAATCAACGTGATATGGAGTTAATCGATTGGCAGCTTAGGAGCTGAGTTAATCAAGAAAATAATAGAATAGGAAGAGAAGTTGTAGAAAGTAGAAGAAGATAGAGAGAGAAATTCAATTGAGATTCTCATTGCTTAACTTCCCAGTGGTTACAACCGCCTTATTAGTACACTCCAGTAGCTCCTCCAACTAACTAACTTTTGGCAGGAATTTCAGTTACATTTCTGATTACAATTATCCTAACTACTGATCACTAAGCTCAACTTCTTTGCTTCCAGCTTCAGCTCATTCAGCTACTCCACTTCTTTTAGCTTGACAGCTTTTCCTGCTTCTTCATCCTTCCTTTCACCTTCTCAGCTTCTTTGCTACTTCAATTGACAACATAACATCACTCCCTCCCTTAAGATCCCTTGTCCTCAAGGGAAATTTGGAAAACGCAGCTGAATATCCTTAGCAAACTCCCAAGTGGCATCTGTAGGAGAGGAGTTGGTCCAGTGGATCAACCACTGTGTAGCTGTTGCATTCCCTCTTTTAATCATACGCTTGTCCAAAATTGCCATTGGTTGAAGGATTGTAGTTGGTAACGCAGATAGTGATAATGTTGAACTAGCTTGTGTACTGTTGACAGCAGAGTTGAGTTGTGAGACATAAAACACAGGATGTATTGTAGCTTAAGGAGGTAACTCCAGCTTGTAAGTAGCATTTCCAATCTTGGCCACGATTTTGTAGGGACCAAAATACTTGGCATACAGTTTTGGGAACTACTTTGGGACCACAGAGCTTTGCCTGTAAGGCTGAAGCTTTAAATATACCATATTTCCAATCTGAAATGATCTGTCTGAACGGTGCTTGTTTGCTTGAGTGGTCGTTCTTTGTTGAGCCTTGGACAAATGATGCTTCAGCAACTGAATCACTGCTTCCCTATCTCTCAGTAGTGAATCCACATCTTCTACTCGAGAATCCTTGGGAAAATATGGTAAGTGCAATGGAGGGGTGACCTTGTATATAGCTTGAAAAGGTGTAATGTTGGTGGCTATATGATACGAAGTGTTATACCAAAACTCTACTAAGGATATCTGATTGCACCAACTCTTGGGCATATCTCCTGTCATACATCTAAGATATGACTCCAGACACCTATTCACTACCTCAGACTGTCCATCAGTTTTAGGATGGTTGCAAGAGGAGTGTTTAAGTTCTACTCCTTGTATTTTGAAAAACTCCTGCCAAAAATTGCTCATAAAGGTAGGGTCTCGGTCAATGATGATTGTTGGGGGAAGATCATGCAATTTATAGATGTTATCTAGGAAAATCTGAGCTACCATAGCAGCAGTATAGGGGTGGGAGAGAGTGAGAAAGTGAGCATACTTTGAGAGTCTATCCACCATTACAAAAATGACATTCTTCCCCTTAGGTTTTGGCAACCTTTTTAAGAAATCCATGGTAATGTCAATGAATATGGACTGAGGAATAGGTAGAGGTTGAAGTAGCCCAGGGGATGCTACATTCTGTGATTTGAAGCGTTGACACACTTCACAATTCCTGATAAACTCTCTAACAACCTTCCGCATACCCTTCCAATATAAGACAGCAGATAGCCTTTGGTATGTGGCATGAATGCCTGAATGACGCCGTATAGCACTGCTGTGGAAATACTTCAAGAGCTAATTTTGCAGCTTTGCATTTAGCCCCACTACCAGCCTTCTCTTCTGCCTTACTTGATAATTCGACCAGAATAGTTTGCAAACTGTCTCCCTTGTTGTAAGGTCCAAATGATGTTTTGTAAATGACCATCCTGCTGCCAAAATGTTTGGATTTTTCCAAATATATCAGTAGATATGACAGACACTGCTTGTAGGCACATCTTAGGTGATTTGACTCTGGATAGAGCATCTGCTGCAGGATTGGATTTTGACTCTGGATAGAGCATCTGCTGCAGCATTGGATCTACCTGGTTTGTACCGAATTTCAAAATCATAAGCCACCAGTTTGGTTAACCAAGTGTACTGACTAGGTGTAGTCAGTTTCTGTTCAAACAGAAACTTCAAAGGTTGATTGTTAGTCCTGATAATGAAATGCCTTCCCATTAGGTACTTGTTCCGTTTCTTGACTGCAAACAAAATGGCAAACATTTCCCTGTCATAAGTAGGTAGGGCTTGACAGTGGGATGCCAATACCTTGCTGATGTAAACTATAGAATGGCCACCCTGAATCAGTACTGCTGCTATGTTGGATGCATCAGTGTCCAAAATGAAATCCATCAGTGTCCAGAATGAAATCCTGATTGAAGTTAGGCAACACCAACACAGTTGCTGATGTTAGAGCAAGTTTGAGAGACTCAAATGCCTGTTGTGCCTTGGAGTTCCATTGGAATGCAGTGTTGTTCTTCAATAACACATTCAAAGGTTGAGATAGTTGAGCAAAGCGCATGGTAAAACTGCGGTAGTATCTAGCAAGGCCTAAGAAACCTCTGAGCTGCTTGACTGAAACAGGAACAGGCCATTCCTGGATGGCTTGAATCTTCTTGGGATCTGTAGATACCCCTTGATAGAATATAAAGTGACCCAAATACTCTACAGAACTCACAGCAAAACTACATTTGCTAATCTTGACAAAAAGAGAATGTTGTACCAACAATTGGAATACTTCGCTGAGATGCTCCACATGACTAATGAAGTTTTTACTGTAAATCAATATGTCATTGATGAAAATGAAAACAAACTTCCTCAAATAAGGTTTAAAAACATCATTCATGAGACATTGAAATGTGGAGGGTGCATTAGTAAGGCCAAACGGCATTACTAAAAACTCATAATGACCCACATGTGTTCTGAATGCAATTTTGTACGCATCTTCTGGCTGCATTCTGATCTGGTGATATCTAGATCTTAAATCCAATTTTGAAAAGAAGGATGTTCCATGCAATTCTTCTAGCAGCTCTTCAATAACAATGATTGGGAACTTATCTTTAATAGTTAAGCTATTTAAATTCCTATAATCTATTCACATTCTCCAGGATTGGTCTTTTTTTAACTAGAATGACAGGTGACGAAAAAGGAGAATTACTAGCCCGTATCCCTCTTGCATCTAGCAGCTCCTGTGTCGTCCTTTTAATGATATCCTTCTGCATTGGTCCATACCTGTAGGGCCTGATACATTTAGGTTGAGCTCTTTCCTTCAGGTTGATCTTGTGATCATGTTGCCTAGGGATGGCAAGCCTTTAGGCTCCTGGAACACTATCTTGAATTTCTTTAGCACTCGAGCTGCTGTTTCTGGTAATGTCCTGGTTACCGTCTCCACTTCTGTCTTCCTTGCTGCTGTACCCTTCTTAGCTTGCCTTGCTTGGCGGGTGATCGCATAGCATTGAGACAATGCTAGTTGGGATTTCTTTGCAAGTACTTTCTGCATTGCCTCATGGTTGATCCACTTCAAAGAGTTATCTGTCTCCCCTGCAACATATAGCCCTGATCTCCTATCTAGAACTTCATATATAACTATTTGAAATTCCAGACAATATCCCCAATACCTAACAGCCATTGAATTCCCAGCACCGCATCATAGTTGCCTAAGGGAAGGATCAAGAAATCAGACATAAACTGGTAACCCCCCATTTTCCACTGGAATCCTCTGCATGCCTCCTTACATTTCAGCTCATTTGCATTAGCTGCCATCACCTTAAGCTCATCAATGAGAACTACTGCACACCCCACTACTTAGCCACCCTAGCATCCATAAAATTATGGTGCTTCCAGAATCAATCAAAAGGAACAGAGCTTTTTTCCCCACACACCCTTTCATCCTTATGGTCTGGAAACTACTATTTCCATTGATTGCATGGATAGACAACTGAGGGTTGGAGTCTTCCTTTGGTGCATCAAAAGGTTCTCCATGTTCCTCTTCCGTCACTTCTTGTTCTTCACTCTCCTCCTGCTCTACAGTTAGCATATACAGCTGTCTTTTCCTACGTTTATGACCAGGGGTGAAGTTCTCCTCACATCCCTTCTGCCTCCTCTCGTCCATTTCTTTACTCGTGAGCTTTTTCACGAATTTTCTTGCAAGGTTGCCATCTGAACCAGTACCCATAAGAACCCCTTGTGTGAATTCCTTAGAGGGCACACTCAGGTTGGTACTTGTTCTAACTTTGAACCTTGCAACATTTTACCTTCTCCTTGAAACCTGTTGGGATTATCACCACCCATCCTCTTGGACCACAAGACTTCCTATACCTTTGCTAAAGCATAGGCTGCCTGCAATGTATTAGGATGAAACAACCTAATTGACATTTCTATCTCTTCCTTTAACCCTCCCAGGAAATGACTTATTGCTTGGCCCTCACTCAGATCTGCCTTTCTCAATCTCAAGTCAAATTCCTCCAAATAATGTTGAAGTGAATTTACTTGCTTTAGCTTTTTGAGCTCTGCCACAGGGTCAACAAAGAGCTGTTCTCCAAATCTGGCTGTCAAAGCCTCAAACTTGCCCCAGGGAATTATTTTCCCCAATTCTTTTGTTCTCAGGAAAGACTTGTACCAATTTAATGCCTTCCCATCCAGATGAATTGAGGCTAGCTTTACTTTAGCCACCTCTATGGTCTGATCAATTTCAAAGAATTGCTTAGCCTTATAAATCTATTTGACTATACCCTCGCCTTCAAATTTGGGGAAATCTAATTTCGTATAACGATTGTGATTCTGGTTGCTGGCCTCGGCACTAAGAATGCCCCCAGAGCTAACATTTGCAGGGCCAATCTGCGTTCTATTCACCATTTCATTGTTTTGCAATGCTATTCCTGCGATCATGGTTTTAATTTCCTCCATGGCTTTGCTATTTTGTTCTCGAACTTCTGCGATAGCTCTGCCATACTTCTCATCAGTTTCCCTAATCAGATCTCAAGATCTTTGAGGTCTTGCCTTTTGCCATCGTTTCCCATGGCCAAGGTCGATGCTCTCATACCAGAGATATGGAGCTAATTGACTGGCAGCTTAGGAGCTGAGTTAATCAAGAAATGAATAGAATAGGAAGAGAAGTTGTAGAAGTAGAAGAAGACAGAGAATTGAGATTCTCATTGTTTAACTTCCCAGTGGTTACAACCGCCTTATTAGTACACTCCAATGGCCCCCAGCTAAATAACTTGTGGCGGGAATTTCAGTTACATTTCTGATTATAACTATCAACTATCCTAACTACTGATCACTAAGCTCAGCTTCCTTGCTTCCAGCTTCAGCTCATTCAACTACTCCACTTCATTTAGCTTGACAGCTCTTCCTGCTTCTTCATCCTTCCTTTTACCTTCTCAGCTTCTTTGCTACTTCAGTTTACCACATAACACAATGACAGAATAGTCTGCCATCAAAATAGGGATTGTCCATAGTCATGGACAGCTGACATGCTAGGAAATAAAAATCAAGATTCTAGCTCTGATACCAAATTTGATGCAGCACAAGTTGATGGTAGGCCAGAAGTAGCAGGTACTTGTTTTAAGGCTTAAAAACGAGATATTGGCAGAAAAATTGCAGAACAAACAACGAAATGAGATTAGAAAGTTAACAAGAAACCATCGAAAATTGAAGATCAACAGTAAGGACAAATTAGGAATTATAGGAATCACTCCTAGACAACTTTAGGCATCACGCCCAAGGTTAGATTGCTTAACACTTGCCTTAGAAAGCTGTACAAAAGTCTGCTGGAAAATTTATTAAGCTGAGAACTGCTTTGTCTTGTAGGATATACACATAAGACTCCTAAGACAAATTTTATTGTGTCAGGATTCATCTTTTATTCCCTATGGGAATAACATTCGTTTCCTAAATTTATTGTTAATAAGAAATTAGAAACCACTTCCTTATCAGACTAGGACACAAAAATAAAAAATACTCAAAATAGAAAAATTTCCACAAATAATTAATTACCAAAATACCCCTAACTACTAAAATTTTGGAAAACACCTGTAACTCATAAAAATTAAATTACTACTTTTGTAAACTAAAATGAAGACTCTTTTAAAAAAAACTAATCCCACTCCTAGCAAAACTCTATATCTATGAAAGAGTGCCTAATTGAAGCTGGAGTAAAATTCTGGAAATCCATAATTTTGGATTTCTTTAGTCATTTGCATCACATCCTATGCATGTAGGCTAAAATTTTTACAAGAAACAGATACAAACTGGATGTGTGTTAACCAAGCTTGCATATCAACAGCTAGTCTATAAACTTTTACTGTTTGGTTTAGAAAGAAAAAACCTAATAAATGCTATGAGTGCTAGTATTAGGAAACAGGTAAGGATTGGAGCTTTAGAAAATATAGGTAATTTACTTTGAAATCTCATTATTACCTCCATGATCTTTTGACTTGTTAATCTCTTTCTATTGCCTCAATTGACACAAGTGTTTGTTGATCAGAGATAGCTTTTCATAAGAATGCACTGACAAAAATAAAAGCAGGGAATTTAGTAAAATGGTTAATTGCACTTTGGTCTATAATAAACTGTCTCAATTTACCCTTTTTAAAAATCGTATCATTATATGGTTAATTTCACTGCTAGTCAATGGCATGAAATGACGAAAATGGCATTGAGCATTTAGTTGATGGACTATTTTGTTATTTTGGAGCAAAAATTTTTTTTCTATTATTATTACATTTCTATTGAAGGTAAAGGTAACATGTTGTGAAAAAATAACAAATAAATAGTGAGGAAATTCAGGGATGAAATTCTTTTAAGGAGGATGAAATGTGAAGGCTAGCATTTCGTATTAATACCCATTTTAATTGTTCAAGTATTTATTTATTTGCTAATAATGCTATTAGGGTTGGATTGAGTAGGTAATGATAGTGAACTAACTAGAACATATATATTAAGAATTTATTGCCCCCGAAAACCCTAAGCCTAGTATTGGTGCTTTAGTTTATAGATTATTTGTGGATTATACCCACAAGCCTAGTATGACAATTAAGCTAGCAAGATAGTATTAACTCAAACTGAAAAAAATGAAATCCCCCAAGCATAACTAGGAAAGAATTTACGAAATAATATGTGCACTCATGGATTGTGCTTCAAAATATGGTAAAATTGCAATATTTTTAAACCCACGTTGGCAGTTGAACCAGTTTGCAATTTTGGTTCAACTGGTTCAACCAGACTGGGCCACTGGTTTTTGTCTTGTAAAAGAAATAAATCGTTCTGAATAAAATTATATATTTTATGTGATAATATAAAATTAAAAAACTGAAATCTTTTATATAGCAAAATATAAAATTAATAAAAAATCAGATAAATCGTCTCAAACAAGACTTGTGACCGGTTCGCGATTGAACCAGTTAGTTTGATTCTGATTAAAAAAAAAAACTGTAAAATGAGGCTGCATGTATACATAAACTTTTTACCTCCACGATTTTACCTTAAATCAGCAACAATGTGATAACAACTGTTTGATATCAAGCTTTATGTCTAAGGTTTGTTTTCCTTTTAGTTTATGTTTTCCTTCTCATGACGAACTAAATCTTTTGTGTGACACACATTTTTTTTCTTCTAATAGGAGGGTAATAGGGAAGATTATTTAAGTCATTTTGTTCCCTTTGATTAATCGCAAACTTACTCTTCCCTTTGACCATTTGTCAAGAAAGGCAAAGTGATGAGAAAATTTTACAAGGGTCAAAGTGAGACAAAGTTCACATTACAGCAGGGAAAAGGGTAATTAACTCTTAGTAAAATGGTAAATCTGTGAACTTGCTTGCTGTTTTACTGTTTCAGGTCAATGTATTTTTGATATTTTTCTGTCCTTGTATGGTTATGGCGTTGTTAGGACTATAGTTTGTAAGAGTCAAAACTTGAAGTGTTAAAGTCAAATTTGACCGTGGTCTCTTAAGGTAGTTAAATCCAATTTGCCTTCTTACACTTCTACCTTTCAGCTTTCTTAGTTGTCAGGTTGCTTAATTACAAAGTTTCTTTACGCCTTTACCAGTCTTGGCTTACAAGACTTGGTCTTCCTCTCTATACATCAGTCAGTTGTAAGATAGAGATGGAATGAAATTATGTTTGTTGAGTTGTGCCTTCTTTTAAAATGATAGCAACCTCAATCTAGGTGATGATTCCTACGGAATACTTCTTATCTTTCTTTCTTGCTTCCTCCAGAACTCCTACACTCCTAGATTTTCAGAGCTAAAAATTCTGAAATGATCTTCTGATTCTTAAAGATTCTACTACCAAGTTCTGAGATCAAATCATATTCACTATTGCTTACTACCGCTGCATCACTTATTCTCTGTTAGCCAATTTATTCTTTAATAAGACAATAGTAAGCTTAGCTTTTATAAATCTAAAAAAGATAAGACTAGTGATGCCAATTTTTAAATTGAATGTTTACGTACACGTTTATCTAATGTTTTTTAATGGTCCTGTAAATTTCTCATACCTAATAACTGCAATGGATGCAAAATGAATTTCTTTGTATACCCAAGAGCATCCTTGTGTTTTTTGGGCAGAAATCTGGAGAACAAAATTTTCTTCATTAAGAACAGTAATTGGTGAAAAATTAATATCTTTGTTATATGCATGTGAAGGATCCCAGTGATCCTCTGATGTAATATATAATCTACATTTTAGGATGGAATATTTATAAATGATCTCTCTACTGATTAGGGTTGTGTTTAGTCGACATATTTTCATGTAAATTAATTTTGTCTTTCAATTTACTTTGAAAGGGAGATCAAATCGGTTCAAGAAAATTAAATATACGATCAAATGTAATGCTCTTCTTTTACAAGTTCGAAAATCATGGAGTGCCAGTGATAGAAACATTGTGCCAGCTGCGCCACTCATTTAAGAATTACCATGAGCTTTAGCTATACTCCACACCTTGTGTCCTTTGGGTTACAACACTGGTAACGGCTCACTATAGAAAGTACTTGTATGTTTCCTAGTTTTCTTGTACAGCTGTGCTGTCATGCTTAACCTCATATAAGTATTGAAGGACAATAACTGTTCCAAAAGAGTTTATTGCAACTTTTGTTTCTTATCAGTAACTTAATGTTTCCATGCATTCTTCTACCTCTGTGATTCATCCATTCTAAGCCATTATGTAGTGTTTTTCTTCACTTTTTTGATATTTTTGTGTTCTACCTGATTGCATTACGACATTTTGTTAATAATGCCACTTCAAATTCAGATATATGCGGATTCTGCTGAAGCCAAGATTCCAGCTGTTCTGGATTATTTGGGAACTATCATTGAGGTATATTGACATCCTTTCTTATTTGTCGTCTGCCACTAATTAAAGACACAAGGACTTCAATTAATCATTAAATTGAATTTGTTCTCCTTCTATGGAATCATTTTGGTCAAAAGGGTGGAGCTATTAGTGTCCATATCAAATAAGTTGATAAAAATTAAACCATGATGGAAGTTTCTAAACAAAGACAAGTACATTTGGTATTATTAAGGATGAAATGGATCTTACAGTGTTTCCAGCCAACCCTTTTTGAACTTTTTTAGTGAGGGCGAGGGTGATTGGGGTGGATGGGGTTGGAGAGGTGCTGTTGCATGGTACTGGTTGTAGTAAAAACAACCAATTTACACTGCATTTTGCGTTGGATGACATCTACTACATGGTTGAGTTGTTGTTGCAACACTGATTGCTCTTTTCTTTTTTTAAGTCAACCTTTGGCTTTATGCTGTGCTTCTCCATGTACTTATTTTGTTTGTTTCTAAATGCTCAGGCAGGCTGCAAGTTCCTCATATTTGCACACCATCAACCAATGATCTGTTCAATACACCAATACCTGCTTGTAAGACCTTTACGTCTACGTAAGATTTTTGTAGATTTGTTCATTCTAGGATTCATTATCGTGTTTGCAGAAGAAAAAAGTTGGTTGTATTCGTATTGATGGTGGTACCCCAGCTGCAACAAGGCAAGCTTTAGTCACAGACTTTCAGGAGAAAAGCTGTTTAAAGGCTGCTGTGGTATTGCACTTGTTCTTTGTTCTTTCATTCGAGATCATAGTTATCCTGAAATGTAATTTCTGTTGTCATATGATAATGTTTTATTGGTATGCGGAAGAAATAATGCTAGTAAATGTGGTTCTTCAGTTGTCTATTAAAGCTGGTGGATTTGGATTAACCTTAACAGCAGCGAGCACAGTAATCTTTACCGAGTTGTCTTGGACACCGGGTGACCTAATTCAGGCAGAAGATCGAGCACATAGGATTGGCCAGGTAATTAATATCATACATATCATCGTCATAATAAACCACTTTCCGGGCCTGCAAAGTTCTGCTAAGAGTTATCTTCCAAAAGACATTCCATCTAATGATGCCTGCTGCTTCAATCAATTTGGAAGATGCGTGTAATCCAAATACTGAAATTTTCTCTGTTGCAAATATTAGCTAAAAGTTACCTTGTTATGTTCCCCAGTTTGAAGATGATATACTCTGCAAAGTCATCCCATACATTCTGAATTCTTGTCCAGAGAATCAGCCTTCAAGTCTGCATAACGTCGCAAGTCCTTCGAAAAAATACCCTTGTTATATTAATACTTTTCCTTCAGCATTATTGTCTGCAGAGCACTCTTTTGGTGCAAATCTCCTTCCATTACACCTAGTCACCTGTTCTTTAATGGACATGTAAGGGCATCTTACTAACCAAATGGAACTTCCTTTTAACTCTCATTTCCTTGAGTTGTTCGCAAACTTTCACACTTATGTTAGCCATCGAATTTGATATGGGTAGATATTTAAGTTGCAACCGTTTATATAATTAAAATAATTGGATCTTGTGATCCTGTTAAATGCTAGCTATAGACTATGTATGGAGCTGTCACAATGTGTGAATTGGACAGGTTCGGATGGTGTCCCTGGTGGTGGATGAAAATGCCCCAGCCCATTTGCACCCTTTCCTTTAATAGGTCTTATTGCGTGGGTGTAAATGGATGCAGGCTAACCAATTAAAATATTTGTAGCATGCCTTACTTATTGACTTACCAAACCACACCCAAACTTTATCTCAAATTGCACCTTACCCACCTACTTAACACACATAGAAACACAGTTTCTCACACAAACATACAGTCAACAGGGTGGAGCGGGGCTGGGTTTTCATTTAGGTGGCTTTCACGAGTTTGAGCAGAAATTTAATAAGTTTCTTAAGGAATTTGAGAAAACCCACGATAGGAGTTCATGAGGATGGTTTAATCACTACCAAACACAAAGAATTGGTTGCTATCCTTCAATTTAGATGGACTTACGTGGCACTGATATCTAACTTGTGTTGGTTTGATATTTGAACTTCTAAACCTTGTAGTTCAATTTGAGATCTCTTGATGTTGGTAAGGAGTTGAGGAGATTCGGAAGAGCGTTTTCATTTAAATCTTCTGGGATTTGGATGCATATTTCTGAGAGCAAGTGGTCGAGAGTACCATTAATGGAGTGGTTTTTTGGGAGGTTTTGTGTTCAAAAGCCAAAAAAAGGAGTCTGTAGGTTTAAATTTTGTGGCATAAAGGCTGGTCAATGATGATGAGTGCCAGTATCATCAATTGCCGAGATATGGAGGGAGGGGTTTCTAGGTTTTGAGGACAGAAATGAATTTGAAGTAAGAAGAAAGAAAAAGAAAAATGTGTAAATGTAATGGGATCTCAATAAACCCAGCAATTTATGGTAACTGGACAAGATAAAGCTGGTCAAAATTGAAATGATTGTTATTGGTTAGAAGGTGATCCATATCTGGCGAATTAATTTATTGGGTGTAAATGGATCACCCTTTAGACCCATCACCATTTAGACCCGATTCTGAAAATGTGCAGGCCTGAAACATATTGACACATAACTGGGTGGAATTTGACACTTGTACTATTTTTGTACATGTTTTGAAACTGTCATATTGTTTAGTATCTTTTTGCGGCATTCAGTCTCTTCTACCTATTTAGGTTATAATTAGGTACTTTCTCATCTTCTCAATTCTCATGTGAACACACCACTTGAGTTATGACCCTTTCTCAAGTGTCTCTTCACGTAAGAACGATGCCTCAAGCATGTCCGAAGTGAAATTGTTTTAACTATAGTGGCTTTCAAAGTATCTGTAGAGAATCAGAACATTAGCATGCCTTCTTATGTATGGGGAATTGATGACAGTGCTTTGGCATTCTATTCGTGGTTTGATGCCTTTATTCCAGGAATTTAACACAGGCTGCCCAAAACAAGGTATCAAAGTGTACACTTTTGGTTAATGATAAAAAATTGGAGAATAAATCCACAATTGCGGATGTTTCGTATTGGATTGACTTTTGCAGCAGTTGAAAATTCTTAGGAGTTGCTATTGGAGGTTCTTGGAACATAAAGTTGAGAATGAGAAGTTGCCCCCTTCAACTTTACTGTACCCGCAACTTTGAAATTTTGCATGTTGGGGCAAATGGGTTTGGAAAATTTTAAGTTCGTCTTTCAATTGCATGTTGGGGTAAAGGGAAGAATCCCACTGACCATAGATCTTGGCTTCATTACTGCTTAGAAGTTGGTGGCTAGATACTGTTAATGATGAATGTCTTGAGAGCTTATAGGATTCTCTTGTCAACGGTGACTGACTATTTCTTTTTTGAATTTTGGGACTTCTATAATTAATATTCAGTGTTCATGTTGGTTTGAGAATATAATCTGGGTTTTGGAAATTAGGAAGAGAATAAAGGAAATAAATGGAGTTACAGATGCCATTTCCTTAGATTTATTCTGTTCTAACTGATCTTGTCATTTGGGTTTGAGAACCTTAAAGTTTAATTGAATATTAAGATTTCAACCAGACGAAAATGGCGGAACAATGAAGATAGACCAAAAAATGTGAAAATTGCATCCTAGACTTCTTGAAAGATCACTTCTTAAGCAGGGCTGCTTTGCTTGAAATACTTTATGTTCATTTTTTAAAGTATTGTATGATTTTTTTTGTAATCCAATGACCTTGGTCAAGTGCTGAGTTTCTAAATTAACCCAGCTTGTATTCCTTAAAGTCATGAAAATGGCATGTGATATCTTATGCTCATTTCCAGTTTTGGATAGAATCCATTACAATGCTTACCCCGTGATGTTTGGTTGGATTTCTAATCTAATGATCTGTTTAGAATATTTACCTAAGTTGGCCTACTAAAAAGAAAGCCACCATAAGAGTTCTCATTGAAAAGATCACATTTCTAAAGTCAATCTTTTGCTGAAATATCGATGTTTGGTTAAGAGCTCTAATCTAATGGTCTGGTTAAAATGTTTACCCTCTTTAAATGTAGGATTTCTAGAAAGTAGGCCGCCATTGAGAGTAACTCATCTAGAAGTTTAGATTTCTAAAGCCAAATCACTGTATTTTTTTGGTTCATCGTTGACTGGTTTTGTTTATATGCTTAGGTATCATCAGTCAACATATACTATCTGCTGGCAAACGACACTGTTGATGATATAATATGGTAACATGCAATTTTTAGCTGTTGTCACTGCTGTCTTCATTAGACTTAATGTTGTTAGCTATTGGCATTGCTTAATTCATACTTAACGTGCAATTTAGCTAATGTTACTGCTGTCTTCAGTTGATATAATATCGTTAGCTACTGTCGTCAGTTAATTTCATACTTCATGTGCAGGGACGTTGTCCAGAGCAAATTGGAAAATCTCGGACAGGTACCTTCTTTTTCCCAAATCCTATTGTATGTTCAAGGATTCAGCCAAGAACCTCTTCCTTTAAAAACCTGTTGTGCTTTTAACAGGCTTTAGTTATTATTTCAACTACAGTTGTTCACTCAAATTTATTATCCTTCAGATGCTCGATGGCCATGAGAAATCCTTGGAAGTATCAGTTAATCAGCAAAACAGTAGCCCTACAAAACAGAAAACCCTAACTTCCTTCATTAAGCGTTGTGTCCACTCCTCTGACCATGAGCCGGTACTCAAACATGCGAAGTATTGAAGCTTTTGACTATACAGATTGACAAGGAATTACTTGTATATCTTGACGCATATGACGTGTATATAACACATTTGATGCTCTAGTTCTAGCAATGGGAAATATTGGAGTCTGTCCTCTTTTTTTCCCTCTTCTTCTTCTTCTACGTCCAGGATTCTCAATTCGGTAGCAATTTGTATACGTCAAATCTTCCTATGACGATGTACAATGGAGAGATGTGTAAAACAAAAACAGTTACAGGCACAATTAATTTTCAGTGTTCATGTTGGTTTGAGAATATAATCTGGGTTTTGGAAATTAGGAAGAGAATAAAGGAAATAAATGGAGTTACAGATGCCGTTTCCTTAGATTTATTCTGTTCCAACTGATCATGTCATTTGGGTTTGAGAACCTTAAAGCTTAATTGAATATTAAGATGTCAACCAGAAAATAGCATGTGATATAACCCAGCTTGTTTCTATATTAACCCAGTAGTGATTGAACCTTAAAGTGCTGAGTTTCTATATTAACCCAGCTTGTATTCCTTAAAGTCATGAAAATGGCATGTGATATCTTATACTTATTTCCAGTTTTGGATAGAATCCATTACAATGCTTACCCCGTGATGTTTGGGTAGATTTCTAATCCAATGGTCTGTTTGGAATGTTTACCTAAAGCTGGCCTACTAAAAAGAAAGCCACCATAAGGGTTCTCATCGAAAATATCACATTTCTGAAGCCAATCTTTCGCTGAAATATTGATATTTGGTTAAGAGCTCTAATCTAATGGTCTGGTTTTAAAGAGGGATTTCTAAGAAGTAGGCCGCCATTGAGAGTTACTCATCTAGAAGTTTAGATTTCTAAAGCCAAATCACTGTAATTTTTTGGTTCATCGTTGACTGGTTTTGTTTATATGCTTAGGTATCATCAGTCAACACATACTATCTGCTGGCAAACGACACTGTTGATGATATAATATGGTAACATGCAATTTTTAGCTGTTGTCATTGCTGTCTTCATTTGACATAATGTTATTAGCTATTGGCATTGCTTAATTCATACTTAACGTGCAATTTAGCTAATGTTACTGCTGTCTTTAGTTGATATAATATCGTTAGCTACTGTCGTCAGTTAATTTCATACTTCATGTGCAGGGATGTTGTCCAGAGCAAATTGGAAAATCTCGGACAGGTATCTTCTTTTTCCTAAATCCTGTTGTATGTTCAAGGATTCAGCCAAGAACCACTTCCTTCAAAAACCTGTTGTGCGTTTACCGGGCTTTAGTTATTATTTCAACTACAGTTGTTCACTGAAATTTATTATCCTTCAGATGCTCGATGGCCATGAGAAATCCTTGGAAGTATCAGTTAATCAGCAAAACATTAGCCCTCCAAAACAGAGAACCCTAACTTCCTTCATTAAGCGTTGTGTCGTCAACTCCTCTGACCATGAGCCAGTACTCAAACATGCGAAGTATTGAAGCTTTTGACTACACAGATTGACGGAATTACTTGTATATCTTCTCGCATATGACGTGTACATAAAACATTTGATGCTATAGTTCTAGCAATGGGAAATATTGGAGTCTGTCCCCTTTTTGTCCCTCTCTTCTTCTTCTTCTTCTACGTCAAGGATTCTCAATTCTGTAGCGTTTTTTATACGTCAAATCGTCCTATGACGATGTACAATGGAGATCTATGTAAAACAAAAATAGTTACAGGCACAATTATTAGCGAGATACTGTGTTAGATATCCGTCTATTTGCAAAATGAAACCACTATAACATCATCCAAACTTTGATAGACAGCCAAAATCTAAGATGCAACAGCAAGACCAACTTCAGAACTTTTTCCAATGAAATTGGCCACAATCAAACCCACTTCCTCCAATCCTACACCAATACACAAGGAATCAGTAGCACTTTTAACAGGATCATCGATAATCCTCACATTAGGGCCATCCCTGCATTTGCCCATGCATTTGCATCCGGAGACAGCACCTTCAGTGCCAACGCGTCTCTGAAATTCTCCCAACAGCGCTGCAGCACCTGATCTCTTGCATTTACCGCCCATACAAACCTCGATTTTCTTGGTCGATACTCCAGCAACTAGGCCCTTATCAGCATCAGGAGAGCTTAAGTTATCCAAATAATCTCTAGAGAAGTTACCGGTTCCAGCGCAAGATCCTTGATCTAGGCTCCATGAATTTGGAATCTCAGTACATTCACCCGTAGTTGAATTTAATTTTTGAGTTGCTGTTCTGGGAATGGCCGAAAGTGCTTCAGGAAAAGGTGCTTGGGAGTTGGTCGCTATCCTTTCTTCCATTGAAAGACCAGGAAGGGCTAATGATTCATGCTCAATGATTGGGACTCGCTTTAAAATATTTTGAGTACTAAAGTCGACCACCTCTCCACACTCATCGTCACTCGATTCTGAAGAAGAGCTTGAAGACATTGAGCTTGAAGACAGTTCTTCACACTCGGTCGGATTATGCATTTTCAACCTGATTTTCTCGGCTTTTGCCCAAATCCTCGATTCCTTATCCTCGGTCATAAGCTGTTTAAGTTGTCCCTGCAATAGCTCAGCAGCCTCCTGCAGGTTGAGGTTGATTAATATGGTGACAATAGAAGCATTTGAAAAAAGCATTAGAATATTGAGAATAAAGCGATCAGATTGTAGGTTAAAAAAAAAAAAAAAGAGGAAAACTTGAAGACGAAGACTCCAAAAGGTGTGAATGGACTTACAGCGATCATCTTGGCTTTGACTGGGTCAAACAAAGCATTATCTGCAAAACCAAAATCCATCCCATCAGAAGAGAACATGGACAAGTCCCTGGACAGGCCCTCCAGCATCTTCAACCTCCTCTTCATCATCTTCTTTGCTGTCTTGATCTCTTTCTTGCCGCCGCCGCCACCGCCTCCGCACGTAATTTTCCCTCCTGAGGAGTAATACTCCAAGTGATCGTTCTGACGAAACTCACATCTAGAAAATCCAAAAGATTTCCTCGTTTTGCAATACAGGCTCCTCCTTAATCCAAAACCAACACCAACAATTGAAGAAGGGGAAGATGATCGAGCTGATCCAGCAGGAGCAGGAGCAGCGTTGTTGGGGTGGCAGTAGGCATCGATTCGGGCAGCACCGGAAAAGGACGGGACTGAGCAGGAAATAACCCCGAGCGCCGCCTCCATATATGGATTTTATGATAATATATTGAAAATAAAATCTCTCCCTCTCCTTTCTTCCTTTTTCTGAATTAAATGATTAAATTGTCAAACCAAACCAAACAAAAAGAGATGGACTCTTCCTTATTTCCGGCGTGCATACAGAGCCAAAGGCAAAGGGATGCCGAAACCCGGAGCCAAGAAGGAAGGAACAAGGAAACTAAAAGGGTTGCTTTTTAATTCGTTAGACAACGCTTCGACACGTGGCTCTCTTTGTTGATTGCTCAGGCCACCCATCCGATGTGGCACATGATGTCTGCCATTCACCTCCGCGGTCGTGACCGTCGTCTGTTTCCCACGTGCTTTCCCTGTCCTGACATGAGCCTGCGGGCGACCTACGCGGTTCGATCATCTGTTGTCGCATCCAACGGTTCATTATAACTCATCACCGTAACCACGCAGGATACCACGTTACGGGACCTGCGTGATTTGGACAAACTTCCATCAAGAAATTCGACCAGGCAATCATTTGTCGCCTAGAGAATAACAAGAGAAGGGGGCAAAGAAAAGAGAGGCAGGAAATTATAGTAATTCTCAAAAGACCTGTTGGTGTGCTCAACGGTTAGTGGCTTTTTTTTTTTTTTTTTTAATAAATGCAGTCCCATTCCATTTTGGTCCTCTCGGTCAACGTGAACTGTCATTCTACTCGGACACAAGGGTAATGCTAAAATCTTTTCTCAGAGGCTGCTCAAGAAAGAAAGAAAGAAAGAGGGATTTTTCGGTAAATGGAGTCAAGAAAACACAGAATTTGAGGTTTAAAGTTTAAACCGACAATTTTTTTTTTTTTTTTTTTTGAAAAAGGGGACAATATTTAGCGGTTTGACTAATCTTCAAATTAATGAAGCGCACCATTGAACTCTAGAAAGTTCTAGTTAGAAGAAGCGGGGGAAAATGCAGACCATAAATTCCAAGACTGAAGCAACAACTCGGGAATCTCTATGCAGGAAAAATGATAATATCTTGTAAAATCAATCAATTTAAAAAAAAAAAAAAAAAAAAGGGAAACAACTTGAGAGGAGCAATAGCGACATTCCAAAATCTTGTTACGAATGAAGGTAAAAAAAAAAGAAAAAAGAATAATTGGGGAGAAGCAGGGGAAAAAAAGAGAGTAGTAACGGGCGGTTCTCCAACTGCTATGACTGACACAATAGAAAAAATAAAGAATAGAGAAGCTAAAGTTAGAAAAGAAAATAAGGGAAATGATACAATTTATTTTTTTTTATAAATTATCTACAAGTTTAGAAAGAAAATACAAAGTAAAGGATTTATCGTATAATAAAATTTTTTATATCATATTAAAAAAAATTTTAAGTGTTTTCATCCTTTTCTGCCCAATTTTTTATCAAAAGTTTTTATTGGATGAAAGAAAAGTGAAATATTTCAAAATCCTTTATTTTTTATTCATTTCGATCCTCCCAAGCTAGCTGTGAGTGTTGGGAAGACTTGGTACCTACTTGTTCCTGGAAAAAAAGGGTTATTTTGTTCAAGAAAAAAGTACTTGCGTGTGTGTATATATAAAATAAAAAGAGTATCCATGTCTTTTTTTTTTTTTTTTTTTTTTGTCACAGAAAAAGACCTGATCCTACATCAGGTCCCAACCTTTATTCGAGTTATTGGATTATTTTTTATTTTTGTGACAGGACTCGAACACTTAACCTCAGGCGTACTAACCCTTAGGAGTCCAGCTCGCCGCCCTGGAGGGACAGTACCCATGTCTGTAGACTCATGTATAACTAGTACATGTATATTTATATACACATGTATATAATTAGGCGCTCCTAGGAACTTACTGTAGTCTGTCACCTCAGGTAGAGTAAGTAATACCTTAAGCTAATTCGGGTAATTTGTAAGTAAACAGGCATTCTTTGCCGCCGGCCAAGTGACTTGACGACTTTGAGAATCCATACCAATTAGGAAGTAACAGAGAGAAGGATCAACCGGCGGTACTGCCCTGCGCTGCGCATTAGGTGTTTGGATGGCTGCCACAATCAGTGGCTACTACCCTACTGCCACTGCCACTGCTAATGCCGACCTCCTAATTCTTCCTGGAATCAGCGTGGGACACGCCTTGCTTATCCACCATCACACCACTAAATCTAGGCTTCTCAGAATTCAAGCAACTGCTCCTTCTCCTGGGAATTCAATCATCTGCCGCTGCAACCGCACCAACAACTCTGATGTACACGTCTTCTCAGTTACTCTCCCCAACAAGTCCGATGTAGACTACCTTGGCCAGAGCACTAAAGGCGACTTGAATATCAAGTTTGGTGCGTATTTTAGACGCTATCCACACCATCTCTACCTCATTCTTTCGTTTCCTTCATCATGTTTCTTCCTCTTTTTTTTTTTATATATAAATTTTAAGGCGTGTGTTTCCTTTTTTTCCCCTCTTGTTAAGTCCACAATAAGTTTATGCATTGGAAGGTCCCAACATTATTATTATTATTATTATTATTGCCGCCTTCATTCTAGTTTGTGGGTACCGGTGTTGCGTATGAAGTCTTGGCCCTATCGAATGCAGGAACTGGTGGGCAGGCAGCCTTGGAAGGTCCCATTGAGGAAGTGGCTAGAACAGAAGCTCGAGATGCTGAAGACTTGCTTCGACACTTGGGCATTCCGGTGATGCTACTAGACATTACAGTCTCCCACTTGTTTGTTTGTCCACATCTCTTCGCAAATTCTCTTAGTTGTCTTCTAAAACCAAATAATCAGCTTCCTTGTGTCTACTTTAATGCTTGTCTCTGGCTGAAAATGAATCTAAGCTTGAACTTCGACTAACATGTCAACCACAAAGAACATATCTTAGTTCGCATGGGCTCTTCCATAGTAGACTTTATGAAGTAACTTCTTTGTCTTAGTATCCTACTTTGCTGATGCAATTGGTTATTTTAAATTTGATAATCCAATTAATTGTAGGGTCCATTTTCTGCAAGAAATTCTCCCCGTGGGATATTTTGCAGCCGCACATTGAATCTGCGGTCTATTAGTGCAATTGGGTATGACATGGATTACACGCTGATGCACTATAATGTGATGGTAATCCCTCACTTCGGCCATGCCAATGCCATGAGAAATTTTGTTTCATTTTATTTTGTTTCTCCTTTCGTCCGTTTGGTTTTTCCAATATTGGTTTAACGTCTCTCTCTCAATTGCTATTTCACGGTATATGGAGGGATTGGTTGCGTGTCATTGGGATGCCTTTCTCGCCATCTTTCTATCATAGCTTTTTTCAGAAAAATTATTGACAAGGTTCAGCATGCAAACATAAGTTTATTTATCTTTTTCATCTTGAATTCTCTTTCCATCATGTTTAGCAGTAAAAGCTGAGGAGATTTCCATTTTAGACTATTAGCAAGTCATTATATGGTAATTTTGGAAGCTATATTAAGCAATGCAAATTCCTTTGGCTTGGAACTCCTGTTCTAACATGGTGTTGGAATATTCTTGAAATTTCGTGGTAATAACTCTTGGAAAATTGGAGCTTCAGTAACCTCTTGGTTAAATTAAATATTTGGACATCAAATTAATGCCCTTTGCCATTATTTTGCTGCCGCCATCTCCAATCTAAATGCTCTTGGAGAGAGTTACATGTTACACCCAAACAGAAAAATTAGTGCACGAGTTTACGCACTTGGTTATTTGAATTATAATTTGTAAGTTGATCAAAATTCCTTTTGAAGCGTTAGAAAAATAACACCATTATATGTAGCATGTCCAATGAATGGTATCATAGGCATTATTTTGGGATATATTCAAAATGAGCTATTGCCTTTCATGCTTGTGAAAGCTAAATGCTATGTTACTCAGATTTGGGCACGCGAGTATGTATACATGAGTACAAGTGAAGAATTCGACACAGATACGGCACGCGAAGGTGAAGAATACGGTTAGAATATGCCACAACCACACCCACATACATTACATGAATGGATATGGTGGGGTGAGACGAGTGTTCGAATAGGCAAAATGCGTGGTGATATTGCATGCATCCTGCTAATCTTGTTTTATAAATATTCTGTAATGCGTTTAAATTCCAGTTGGACAATTAGATTTATGCATTGTCTTTGTAATCTGACAGGCCTGGGAAGGAAGGGCTTATGACTATTGTATGGTGAATCTAAGAAATATGGGCTTTCCTGTTGATGGACTAGCTTTTGACCCCGAATTGGTATAGTAGAACGTTGTATGCAGCTTTAGATCTGTGCTTTATCATGTCTCTGATATCGTTCTGCTTCACGTGTATTCAAGGTCATTAGAGGACTTGTAATAGATAAAGACAAAGGCAATTTGGTTAAGGCTGATCGCTTTGGATATATTAAAAGAGCCATGCACGGTACAAGAATGCTATCTACTCGTGAATTGAGGTGTGCTTCAAACCTTGTCCCCTTGCATATTACATCCAGTCATATGACATTACATATGGCGTTTATAAATGGATTACTGTTAGCTTCAAATGCTGACTGTGTGCTATATGACAAGTAGCTATGATGCCATGTTGTTGATATTTACTGCCTGAGCTCTAATTGCATGTCAAAATACTTCTGAGATGTTCATCGTTTCTCCATATTTGATACTTGGATGTTGTAGTATGCTATTTGGGGCAATCTTTTCTATAGTCCATTTTAATTTTCTATGCATGGAAGTGAGATGTACGGGAGGGAACTGGTAGATCTGCGGAAGGAGAGCCGATGGGAGTTCCTCAACACACTTTTCTCTGTTTCAGAAGCAGTGGCATATATGCAGGTAGATTATTTCCCTAACCACAGAGTATCCATATAGGATGATGTAGAAACCATTACAAATGCCTTTTTGTTATTTTTGCATGTACATTTTCTTTCTATTTGAGTCTGTTGAAGGATGTGGTATTTTTTTGTGTTTTTGGGTGATTCATTCCATCACTGAACTCTGAAGTTCATATGTAGGTATTTCATTTTTAGCTATTATTTATAAACTCCTTGTCGCTCAATTACAGCTTTTCATAACTTTTAGCTTGTCAGAGAATAGTTAGTAATACCCCATTTGGGTGCCTCCAGACATAATTGGTAGCAGCCACTCTTTATTCTTTTTGGGGTGGTAAACGGAGTCTGATAAGTGGGATTGAGTTGCGCAGGTTAAGTGTTGAAACTTTGGAATTTTTTTTTTTTTTTTAAATAAGCAAAACTGCATAAGTTTTTTCTGCTTCCTGAAGAAAATGTTCTAATACTGTAGTTCTGCAAGATACTATTTTATAGCTTCTTGCATCTTTAATGTTCTAATGTGTCCAATCAAGCATGCAAGATGCAGCTAACACATACACCTCTTGTTTCAGGCTTTATGTTGTATGGAACTTTCATGTAATTGTTATAGGATCGTCAATTGGTCAAGTACTGAAAAGGGAAATTGATGTTATTCTTTTCAATATGGATAAATTCCATAGCTGTAATCCCTAAACTGATTTAGTTATTTTCTCTTACTTATCTTCTTCCTTTTTCAGATTCATTCTTATCAACATTTGAGACTCTGCATTGCTTAGGGAAAACTCTCGTTTGATTCAAATCAAGAAAGCTTTGTTATGTCTGTTGGGCTGTCAGTTTGTGATTCCTTTAAATGTTAAATAGATGCCAGCGTTTGAACTTGTATGGCCTATTTGATCTTCAAGTGTCTTTGGCTCTTGGTTTGAGTTGCCGTTTTTGTTTTAAGACACAATGGTTCATGCTTCCACCTTTCAGATGGTAGATAGATTGGACGATGGGGTTATAGCAGCTGAGCTAGGGCCACTTGATTATAAAGGGCTTTACAAGGTTGTATGATTGCAAATTATGCATGCAATGCTAATGTTTTGAGTATTTTCTTTTTGTTAATTTTCTGCACTTTTTCAGGCTGTTGGGAAAGCACTTTTTAGGGCACATGTTGAAGGTCAGCTGAAGGTAGATGTTTTTTTTGACATGTAACATACTGTTTTTGTGCTTTATGAGCAATTGAGCATAAACTAATGGATGGCTGCCATACAGAGTGAGATAATGTCTAAGCCTGAGCTATTTGTTGAACCTGATCCTGAACTTCCCTTGGCACTGTTGGATCAAAAGAGGTACTGATTTAGTTCCATTGCTCTACAAGATTTTGTTCCATATTTGTATATCCTTTTTTTTGGCAATGAATAAAAGAGACAAAACCAATTGAATTTTAACACATTGGAGTTCCATGACTTGTAAATCAGGCTGGCAAAAGGCTGTTGCTCATTACCAATTCAGATTATCATTATACAGACAAAATGATGCAGCATTCATTCAATAGATTCCTTCCGAATGATATGAGCTGGCGTGATCTTTTCGACATGGTGGGTAGATCTTTGAACTATATTACAGGTCTCAATTTCAATTGGCTTTATAATCTCTATGACTCTGTTTTGGTTGTAAAAAATCCTGACTCCTGCTATAAGGTACCGTGTAAGCATTTGTTTTCTATTATTAACTAACACTATAAAATTAATAAAGAGAGAGCGAAGGTTGTTGAAAGACTTGCATTCTTTCACTGGAAAGTAGTTTGTATTATTTTTTCTTTTTGGGATCAGTAAAATGTGTGGCTTCTTAATACATTAGTCATTGCGAGTTTGTGATCAGAGATAAATTATGCTAAATTAACAGCTATTAAAAGCTTAAAAATTAGGATTTATGCAGCCCTTTCTTGTATGTAGGTTATAGTCTCAGCTAGAAAGCCAGAATTTTTCCAAATGTCTCAACCAATGTATGAGGTGGTGACTGGTGAAGGATTGATGCGTCCTTGTTTCAAGGCTCATCCAGGTAATATATGCTGTGTGCATCTTGCTTTTCCTATAGCGATGAGTAACCAAAAGCATTATTCTGAAGTAAATAACTTGAAAGTTTTGTCTCACTGTTTCATGGAGGCGTGTATGACTTGTACCCTTGTGCTGAAGGCTTCTTGTTATATAGCAGCACTGTTAAGTTCCTATTTGTGATTTTTTTTTTTGTGTAATTGTTACTGGAGATGCAACAATGAAATATGTGTAAAGACAATAGTAGTTTGTATGACCGGTAAGCGTATTATCAAAAGTGTAAAGCAGTTGCTTAAATTTTTGTTCTGTTATCTTTCTTTACCCTAAATAATATAGTTGTAAACAAATGATCAAGAAAATGGATTTAGGGTTTGTGTGATTAATTGTTTGTGAGTTTGATTCACTAAATTCTCCACACAAGCTAAATAACTAAGTGGCTGAACCTGCCCTTATTTTCCCAATGAGCAAATGTTGAAGTGTAGGAGAGGAAAATGGATGTGAAACTATTTTCCATATTTTGAGAACAACATAAATTTTGGGACAGACCCAAAAGGAGAACTTGATAAGACCAAGAGAGTATGACCAACTATTGTATAAACTCTTCTTCCCTTGGTATCTAGTGGTCCCAAGCTCTAGGACTGTTGTTAAAGACAAATAAACTAGAATCCTACCTCTCCATTAAAATAACCTTTAAGTTAGCATATGACCTATTTTAACATATGCCTTCTTAAACTATTGGTATCATGGTTATTAATTGCTTCAAGTCTATTATCTGTTTTGTTGCAAATTCAGGGGGAGTGTATTCTGGAGGAAGTGCACAGATGGTTGAAAATTCACTCAATATTCATGGAGATGAGATCTTATATGTGGGTGATCACATATATACAGATGTAAGCCAGTCAAAAGTCCATCTTAGATGGAGGACAGCATTGATTTGTCGAGAATTAGAAGAAGAGGTAGTGACAATCATTGTAATCTAGAAGGCATTATATAGGTTTAATATTACTTATTGCAATCTGGAAAGATTATTCTAGTCATCTAATTCTGTTACAAATTATGACCAGATTGTGGAAATGAAATTTCCGTTATATCGGGAGCAGTGAAATTCTTTATGTAGCACATTATTTAGGCAGTCTTCTCTGTAAATCATTAATATTTGGAGAGTAAATTATTATTTGTGGTTAGTTGTTCATCTCTCAAATATTAGTTTTTCTTTTGTGCTTTTCTACTTACTTGATATGTGTCACTTTTTCTTTTGATTTGATTTTGCAGTACAGTGCTTTAATTAACAGTCATGGTCATCGAGCAAAGTTGATAGACCTTATAAATCAGAAGGAGGTTGTGGGAGATCTCTTTAACCAACTTCGGCTTGCGTTGCAGCGGAAAGTGAAGGGGCGTCCTGGTCAGGTAATATTTCCTAGTGCACATGTGTAAATGTGCTAGCAGTGCTTTGTCCTGTCATTTAGATTTAGTTGAGTGGTCATCAATTTCTGAAATTACTTGAACATTGTTAGTGGTCATCAATTTCTGAAATTACTTGAACATTGTTTCTTTCTTTTATTGAGTTGTTTTCAATTTGATAGGTTATGAAGTTTTCCAATCTTTATGATTTCAAACGTGTTCTTGTTATTAGCATTTAGCTTCTAAGTGTTACCTATCTATAATGGTAGTCAACTGGATGTGGTAAGATCCTTCTTTCTCTCTGAGGAACCTGAGCTCAAAGAAAGCTCGTGTGATGTAGGGAAAATAATGGATTCCTGGAGTTTGTTCAAGTACTTGGGTTTCCCTGAACATCTGAAGAGATTTATGTAAATATTTTTGCAATTGTTGTTTTTCATCACTACTTCCAGATATGTAAGAGGTCAATCTTTTGGAAAGAAATAAGTGAAATTGAGGATTGAAGTTTAATTACTTTGTGACATCTTTTACCCTGTTGTGCCTATTTGTCCTTTTGCAGTATTTTTAGATTTTTTAGGTCAATTAATAAAGTTGCATCTTATTCTCCAATAAAATTGTTTACGCTCTCCATCAGACACTTGCTGCTACCCATATGGATGATAAAGAACTCTCAGATACCATGCAAAAGTTGCTTCTTGTAATGCAAAGGCTTGATCAAAAAATTGCCCCGATGCTGGAAGCTGACGGGGAGCATTTCAACAAAAGGTAATTTGAAGTGCCCTTCACTTAGAATTACTTTTTGTGTAACTTTGTAATACATCTAAAAACTTCTTGCACTGTTCCATTTAAGAGTTATGACCTGATTAGCTTCCAGTGATTTGGACTGAGCTGTGGAAACTTTGCCTCGGTAAAGTTAATATTTGAGAAGATAGTTGATGTTAAATTTGTTCACGAGTTACAACTTGGGCTCTCTGTTTCACCTGAGCTTTTGGTGTCTAATTGCACTCCTAGAAGCTTGTTTTCATGCGTCTCTGCAATTTGGTGCATTAGGAGTTAAGCCATACATAACTAGTCTTCTGGGCCCTTGTCTTTTCAGGTGGGGTTTTCTTTCACGTGCTGGTCTGTGGGACAAAAGCCACTTAATGAGGCAAATTGAGAAGTATAATCTTTTCCAGTCATCTTATATTGACTTCTTATTATATAGGACTACTTGAGGCTGAAAATTTCTGGATTATGACAATTTGGTTTTGTATATCATAGGTATGCCGATATTTACACTTCTAGGGTTTCAAATTTTCTCCACTATACACCTTTCATGTACTTCCGTGCTCAGGAACAGGTATTAAAGTAAATTCTTTCTGGATTAGCTTGCTAGATTTTGTTTTCCCTTTTCTTTGTTCCTTATTCTGATACTTCTTTCACATTGTGTGTACTCACACACTCTTCTAATACTTCTTTCACCTTGTGTGTACACGCGCGCGCGCGTGCACACACACTCTCTCTCTATAGACTGTTTAATAAGAGTTGATTTCTATTCAACAAGGATGGCAAACACAAAGCTCCAAGTGAAGTTTATTGAAATTGTAGGAAGTGATTTTGCTAGTAAAAGTGATTGTACATTATTTATAGTTTGTTTCTTACTGCATTTAGACATGAAAGGGAATGGGGGGAAAAAACGAAAAGAAAAAAGAGAAAACTAGTATTTTTTGCTCTTACTTGCGGTTTATTTAAATTGAGTAATGGGCTGCAGTGTTTTATAATTTTTGCTCCCCCCCCCCCCCCCCCCCCCCAAAAAAAAAAAAGGGGGTGATACTGTACTTGTGGGCATACCTGACACGTTGATGTTTGATCTCCTGGTGCAGTCTCTTGCTCATGATTCATATTCATTCCATCATCTACAGATTGATAGATCAGCAGATGACAACAAGAGCACATTTCCTGGGTAGCTCTTTTGTCTGGTTAATGATGTTTCAAGGAAAATGATACCAAGTAAAAAAACCAATTTGACGGACTGAAGTGTTTAGTTGAGTGGTGTTGGTTGGTGACCCAAGCTGAGAAAATGAAATATGGGAAGCACTTTTAATTCGTCCTGTTTTTATTCTTTGTTTTTAATGCCTTTCCTTTCAGCTTTTCCCCAAAAAAAAAAAAAAATGGAGGATTCTACATTCTACTATCCCACCATACAGATATCCGTCTTTTTAGTATTGTAAATAGCCAAAAAGGATACATTCTGCCCTAAGATGCAGAAAGGTTTTTGGTGACAACATATATCACGGTGCAAGCAATGGACTTGTTATCCTGTCCGGTGGCCCGAGGTTTTATGTCCAGGTGGACTTGTAGGCTTTGTTTGGAATGAGTTTGGAGAGGACTGCTGTGTTCGGTTTGACAAATGCAATTTTCACTTGTTTGCAAGTTTTAATTGGGATTAAACAAATTATGATAATGGATCCGTGTTTACCTTGTGTGAATTGTACCATATGATTGAAACAGATGAAAATTAAAAAGACGTTTTCTATTCCATTTGGTTTGAACATTGTAAAGGATTTTACATAATTTTACTTAGAATGCTGGTCCTCGTCTTGTGTGAAGAGAAATTTTAGGTGAATGGTAAATTGTGTATGACGTAAAACTTTTTCTGTATAATTTTCTTTATCATTCAAAGGTAGCCCGGCAAGAAAATGTCATCTCAGAGAGCCTAAGTTGAGGTTTGTTTTCGGAAAATGGATCAAGATTCTTTTGGGCAATTTTGGGAGGCTAAAATATGAATCTCATAGTTAAGTTTGGGGTCATTTAAAATGCACTGGATCGGGATTTTGGATGTAAATATTGCTGACTTGGAAAAACACAGAGACAAACTTAGTACTATGAGCCTTTTATTCTAAAGAGGGCAGGACACTTAAAACTTCCATTACATTGCTTGGCCTCGTTTTGAGTGCAATGCTCTATTTCCTCTCATCTCTAAAGCACCCTTGATTGAGTGCATCATTAATTAGACATATGCCGAACAGGCATATATCTATACAATTTTGAATCAGATAAGATGGCGTAATCCAAGTGGATTTTAAAACGATGACTGTCCATCAAACTTTGAGCTGTGGACAAAGCACCTGTACTCTTATTATGTCTTTCTCCCAGGTCTCGTTTATGAAACCGCATCGATCAAGTCAAAATTCTAATATATAATGTCAACATATCATCACTACTTGGCAACTCCATGCACCAATCTCAAACTATTATTCCCGCTTGATCTGCGGCATGTTGTCAAATATCCGTTACCATTTGCAAATGTTTGACTACATAGTTTTGTCGCCACTTATCTTTTTTCCAAACTATCCAACGGAATACGTTATCCTGGTGAATGCTCAATTTCATCTTATGCCACAAGTACATATTGTCAAAAACATGGCAATTTACATTTGCCTACACTATGATGTCTGCCAAAACTAGTTGTAGGGGCATCAGCTGGTAGGTGTAGGTGTTCTTCATTATACCTAACAGCTACCAAACAAAGCCCATGCGGTGGAACTGAGAGTGCAAATTTCGCAAGTTCCTTACGATCACGACATGCCAAAATCATGGGAACAATATCAGACGGAACAACTTCCATTCCAACTTGAAGCAATAGAGCAACCTATAAAACATGACAGTTTAAGTTGTATGCTATCTTAAGAAGCTTTCTCACATGAGCTATCAAAGTTGATTAACACCTATAACTTAGCAATTTTTTTTAGCTATTAGTCACCTTAGAGAACATGAATCCCAGGAAAGACTGGCATTGAGCATAACCATAATCATAATTAAGTTAGGAAGGCAAGTGAATCACATACCATGTTCCGAACTTGCCTATACAGAAAGCCAGTTCCTTCAACTTCAAGTTGCAAAAGGTGTCCCTGCAGTTAAAATTACTTAATAACAAATATTTTTCCAGTCATTAATTTCTGAAGAAACGTAAAACAATAATATGTGGGCTGCTATTCTATTCTTGCTGTTTTGTCTGTTTGATGCAATTGGGATCTGCAAACATGAACTTTTTTTTGGTTTCATGATGAAAGCTTCATGTAGACACTATAAAACATGCATCTTCTCGATCATAACCATGTTAATGAACTTGATGTGAGCAAGACAGAATTCACTACTAGAGTTTTGGTTGAATCTATTTCACTACAAATAGTTATGAGATTAAGCATGCAATAATCTTAACAAGCAATTCCTCCGAGGAAGTGTGGCTCCCCTCCCAAATCTTAAACTCAGCAAATGCATTAAAACAATGCAACCTTTTCACTTGATACATACCATTTCAATGATATCAAAGCGAAAAATTGTTTTCACTGGATCTGGCAGCCTATCATTGCGTGATGCATTAGCAAAAGCAGAAAAGTCATGTTTCCCTATAAAATGCTTAGCAGCATCCCTCATGCTATCAGAGTTGAGTTTGTACACACTATGGTAAGCATAATGCCTCTGAAATGGATCCATAATGGTGTCACAGTATATCTTGTAGTGATAAATCTTGCTTGTCACAGAAAAACGAGCATGAAATTCAGGTATTGCAGAGCTAATTTCTCTAACTCTGATGTCTGAAGGAAGAAGACCATTTAATGCCTTATGAATGCTATCCAGGTTGTCATAGCTGACAGGTGTAATGAAGTGTGCTACCTGAAAATGGGAGATATTTCAAACTACTTATTCTGAATATTGTTTTCAGTTATTGTCATTTAACAAGATAAGGACACAGACCTGCCCCCAGGCATGAACCCCTGCATCAGTTCTCCCTGCACCAACTAAACAAAGTTTCTGTCGCTCTAGTTTTGTAATTTTGTTTAAAGCTTCTTCCAGGCAACATTGTATGGTTGGTGTTGACTGCTGGTATTGCCAACCTAGAGAATTAGGTATAGGAAAATCAGAATTAAAGGGCTGGGAAATAAGTAACCAAAGTAGCGAGTCTAAAAGTCCTTGAATCCTCACAGGGTAGAAACACATGTATCTGAATATTCACTTGCAGACAAACAAGGAGAGACAAAGACTGCTAGGAAATTCAACAGGAAAACTATGTACCTAAGACAACATGGTAACGGTTTAAAGGATAAAACAAACAGCAATTGCAGAATGATTGCCATTAACAAGTCAAATAAATGGAGAACCCCAATATAAATAATAACATCAAATACATATTGTCCTTTGCTTCAGTACTCCATGCTTTAATTCCAGATGCAGATAATAAAGTTTGAAAGCCATTTCAAGATAAATACAAAGCATTTCATTTTACCACAAAGCAGCATGCACTTGGCAAAAAAAAAAAAATTACGTAACATTAGTAGCACAAATTTGTTGAAATCCTATCATGTTAAGATAGTCATATCATAGAAAACATAAAACCTTGACAGGTCGTCAAGTAAAAAATTGGTAAAGAATAAGTTGAAGTTAGCAGAATTAGAACCTGAAAAACGGGTGCCATCATAGGCAATAACCAAGCGCCACTTGTAAGCTGGTAGGTCGAAGGGACTGTTGTTACTATCCTCTTCATTCCAATAAGTCCAATTCTGCAATTGAATCACCACTAATAATTAACGCACTTTTAGTAACTGATCAGCATAGTACTTATTTCGGGCAATGCCTCTGCATATTGCTACACAGACACACACGGGGAGTATGGATGCACATAGAGGAAACTACAGCAGCTACACTTAATGGAAGGGAGGGATTCTGCTGCCACAATTGCTGCATAAGGCTACTTCTTTAATAAGACACTAGACTAGACTAGTAATCATAATCAACTTCTCAGCAAACAAATGCGGGTTATTATGATTCCAATATAGTGATCGCATAATATTATTCTAAGTTTATGCCCGGTATGGTACTGCATATAATCACTGGAAAAATTGACTGCACATGCTTTCTTAACATTGAGTGACCTATTTACTTTAGACACTTGAAACATGCATATAGTTAATACATGCTAGTCATTTAAGCATACAATAAATAAAGATATTGTCAAATAGGACATTATGTCGGTCCTTAGAAAAGTAACAAGAAGTTATTTTATGATTCTCATTGTGTAGCCAGGCAAGATATGGTGAATTCGAATTACATTTAAGTAAAGGATCCTGTCAGCATGAAGTACAACCAGAAGCATACAAGGCAAGTGGTTTGTACCATATATTGCATGTCCATTTTATTAATTATGAAGGTAACAAAATGAAAACGACAACAATTACAAAGGCCCTCAACTCTTCACTGCTTCCCACCACAACCAACCCCAAACCCCCCCCCCCCCCCCCCCCCAAAAAAAAAAAAAAAAAAAAAAAACTACCAAGTAGATATTTGAGAAAAAGAAAAAAATGGCCAATGAAATGTGTGTGTGAGAGACATAGAGAGAGAGAGAGAGAGAGAGAGTTACACCTGGCCTACAAGCAAAAGGAAACACATCCCTTCTGCAATGCACAAAGTTAAAAAAATAAAGGGATGCACTTCTTAGCATGAGTTTTTAGTGGCAGTAAACAAACGGGACCAAGTGTTGTACATATGAACTTCAAAACCTTTTCATGCAACCAATTAAGCCTCCTCACTCTCATGAAACTACAATGTCAAGCCTCATCCTTGGCTTTTATCTCTCAGGAACTCTCAGGAACTCAAGCTCAAGCCTGCATACAAACCTCAACTAAAGTTAGTGCCTTCCCATAGAACCTCTTTAGCACACTCCCTCACAGAAGGCCCCTTTGGATCTCAAACATGCTACACATAATTTGGGGGAAACACTTCATCCACTGTGGCACCCTGCCAATCATGCTTTCCATCCCTCTGATGATATTTAAATTTGCTACAGTGCTCGGCATTCTGGCCCCAGCCCCTACATGGACCTCTGAACAGTCCACAAGCCTTCACTGTATACTTGTTCATCGGCCTCTTCACGGCCCATTCGTCCCTCTCTGATGTATTAATAGTCTCCTATGCAAGCCTAGGAACCCCTGATTTTCTGGAGGAGAAAATTGCTCGAGACTCCTATGTGGGTAGAAGTCCAAAACTTGTCACATTCTATCTGAATGCTTCTCAAGTTCAGGCTCTTCAACAAATTCATCGCAGTTAACCACCTTTTCTCCAATCATTCCAACTGATTCAGTCCTCCTCCATGAAGGACATTTCAGGTAAATCAATACCAGCTTGGATGCAAAATTCTACAACTGCAAGAATTTGTCATAGTTAAATCAAGTCTCATGCTTAATGTGCCTACTACAGGTATCATACATACGGTATGATTCGACCGGGAGAGTTACATAATTCATAGAACCCTTCACCCACAAGTGGAAGCTTCTTGTCACTTCCACTTGTTGTTCCATGACAATCTTAGATTTCATGACTTGGGCAACACGAACTTCAGAGCTTTCGTGCAAGGTAAGTGCTAAAATTCAACTTTCACATATATGTAAATTGGGGAATAGACTAGTACAAAATTAAGAAGATGTAAAGATACACCAGTTTTCTATAGTATATAACAAATTATCTACAAGCATGGACAGGAACAATGTGCAAGAGCTGCGCAAATCTTGTAATCAGAATTCTCGAAGCATCTAGTACTTCATAAGCAACAGGAATTAGATCAGACACAAGTAACTCAAGAGGTTTCTCCATTCCCGTATCTGCAAGCTTCCTATCGGCTCTGGCTGCCAACAGAATCTTCTTTACAGGTATGGCATGTAGCTTCTTCTTTTTCTTAGGCTCTACTGACGGAAAATCCACATTTTGAGGTACACACTCAAGTTTTAAGAGCTAGGATTTAACCAGGTCTTTTAGCAGTACAGAGGACAGTTACAAATCTTGTTGAACAATTGACACGATAGCATTTAGAGCTAAACTGCAGCTAAGACCAAACCTGTTAGCTATTAGGCCAACTACATGAGATTACATAATGATCAAGGAATATTTCTAAGTAATTGGAATTGCTTTGTAAGAGAGAGAATTAAAACCAAGACTTCATGTCAACCTGATGAAGCACTCCATAAATCCATGGATACATCCCAACTAGTTCCAAGACATATATACTAAACCCCAATAAAAAGAACCAACAAGAAGGATAGGCCTTCAAAGATGTAATGAACCCATCAACTTGTGGGTTGGAGTTGTTAGAAAACATAAAAACGAACTTTTCTTCAAATGTTTTGTCATGAATGGTCAGAACCTTATACTGGCCACCACAGTAATTTATGGCAGGATACTGGAGAAGTAAAGCTCTGAAATTCCATTTTTCCGCATAGACATAGTATATTATCTTTACTAGTATTACATTGCTCATCTTATCTATGCAAAGCTTGCCTGGAATTTGCAGACAAAATTCAAAATTCCTGACTGATGAACTTCTTTACTTTGAATTTGAACAATAAATATGAGCTTGGCTAACAAGTCTTCAACACACAAAATATTTACTCTAGAAAAGGGAAGCATTTTAAAATCGAAAACTAAGTTGAGCAGCGGAGACAGCAGATTTATTACTTAGTTAAAAAGAACAATGGGGAATGATGTTGAGCCGTACATTGCTAGGAATGATAACAACTTTCCACAGAGATAAAGACATGTTACGCCTTAAAGAAGCACGTAATAGGTAGTCAACAGAAATATAAAGGCCTCAGAGCTTAAAAAGGGGGAAACCTGGAAGCATGCAACTGAAAATAAGTAAATGCGACTTGTAGAAACTAGGAAAATAAATAGTGGAGAGGAAATTTAAGGACACCAGAGGAAGAAACCTTGGGTCCTAAAGAGAGAACGGTTGAAACTGGTAGCTGAGGCCTCTTACACTGTCTCGTGCCAAGGAAAGCACCTGGGGATGACATGTATGTAGATTAAAGAGGAAATTAACAACAAACAGTACTAACAAGTTTGCACACCATTTATATATCTATATACACACATACAACTAAATGAAAAAGAAGGAAAGGCATCAGGCATCCGTCCGCTCCCAGCTTATATACAAATACATAAACAAATCCGTCCCCTCCCAGCTTATATACAAATACATAAACAAACACATATAAACAACTAAAACAAGGAAAAAAATGGTAGTAGTACTTGTTACTTACTTTGACCGTTTTGAAATGGAGGAGCGCGTGGAGCTGCACAAGGTAAAGCTGGAAACTGCTGCTGAAGAAGACGCATTTATCTCTTCTTTCTTACTATTATATATTCTCTCTTATTTTCCTTTTGGGGGGTGGTGGGCTCTGCAGAAAGAAATGGGGTTGGGTTGATTTAAAAAAAAAAGAAAAAAGAAATATTAAGTACTAAGAACAGGCAAATGCACTCGAATACTAGACTTCAAGAGGCAGTAACAGTTGTCGCTTAGATACAATACAGCCAAATAAAAGATATCGTCCAGTGATTAGCCGCCGACAGCGGATAGCCGAAAGCCGATAGCCGGCCGCAGGGCCTGTTGTCTATTTATTATCGCCAGCAAATTTAGCAGCAGGCTAGCAGCTTCTACCCCTGATACTGAAACTAAAGAAGAGGACGCATTAGAAGACAGACACCGGCGTCGACACTTCAATCTGGGCAGTTTGTTTTTGTTGTTTGATTCTAATTTTTGATTAATTTACATATAAATATGTGTGTAAAAAATAATTTACATGAGCAAAGTTTAAGTGGGTAGGCTCGTATAATTTCTTTCTTTCTTTTCTTTTCTTTTTCTTTTTTTTTTTTTTTTTTTTTTTTTTTTTTTTTTTTTTTGGGTTGTTGTTTAGGAACAACGGTGCATAAAACTTAAATAATCCGTTCTGAGTTCTCTTATACCTCTACATAGAAAGAATAGACATTAAGCAGACAGAACTGAGGAAAAAAAAAAAAAAAGCCTTCCCCCCTCCTCCTTAGTGCCGGAGGAAGAAGCTGAAACAACACTTCCCTCTTCCTCTGACTCTCCATCTCTCTCCTTTTATGCATGTGCTGGAGGCGGCCTACCAATCTAAGCATAAACTCTTACTCAGGTACATGTCCTTCTTCGTTTGCTTTAAGCATATTCCCCAACCCCAAAATAGTTTAGAAGAAAAATAGTCTTGTTGTTCTAAGGAGGGTAGATTCCAATGGTAATTTGCTTTGATTAATTATGCATTTCACATATATTGTTCAAGGTAATTCCATAGTCGTTATTTGTGATTATAAAGTATTAATATTATTTCCTACTTCTACTCTCTTTAGGGCTCTCCTATCTCTCTACAGATTTTGGGATTGCTATTATTCTACGACAATTAGGGCTTGGCCTTTTGTCTTTCACCTCTCCCACCCCCAAGCTCACCCTCACCTCGCCCCCACCCCCATCCCCGCCCCCGCCCCCGCCCCTGCCCCCCGGGTTATAATTGCGTACTTACTCTGTCAAATATTCTTCCAAAGTTGACAACTTTTCTGGTTATGTCCCAATGTAGGTGGATTTCAATGAAACTGTAATCTGTCCGCACTTAGAAACCAAATATCACTTCTCCCAAAGGGTTCTTTCCCTCCTTTTTTGGGCTTCTTTTTTAGTTTCGTCCAAACTGTAACTTTTGGCCTTCTAAACGTCATGTCCACAAAGAAAATTATAGCTATATGCCAATCTGGAGGAGAGTTTGCCACGAACAAAGAGAATGGCTCCCTGTACTACACTGGTGGGGAGGCCTATGCTCTGGACCTTGATCAGCAGACTCTCTTGAAGGATTTCAAACATGAACTTTCTGAGACCTTTCAGTGTAGTGTTGATGGCATGACCATCAAGTATTTTCTTCCCGGGAACAAGAAGACCCTCATTACCATTTCTAAAGAAAAGGACCTCAAGCGCATGATCAACTTCTTTAAGGATTCTGACCAAGTCGAGGTGTTTATCATTGCTGAGGAAGCTGTTGCTCGCAATGTATCCAACATGCCTACCAGCAGGTAATTACCACCATTTCAAGCTTGTTTCACTTCTTTTACTATTACTAATCATTATTGTTGTTGTTGTTGTTGTTGTTGTTGTTGTTGTACATTTAAACCTTTATACGCCCTAATAAAAGCGCATGATAACAAAGTACAATTAAGCTTATGTAATAGCTTGCTTGCTTTATAATCATTCAGGTCAAGCAGAACTACTGTGTCTGTGGCCGTGGTTCCTCCAGGTGGCCCTCAGGATTTAATCCATGCTCATGATCCTGTTAATATGGAGGAGCCAATTGATACTACTCCACTTGATGTTTACGATGATAAGCACCGTAGAGCTGCAATTCAGTGGGAGAATACCATCACTGGTGTTGACCAAAGATTTAATAGCTTCCCTGAATTTCGAGAAGCTTTACATAAATACTCCATTGCCCATGGATTTACTTACAAGTATAAGAAAAATGACAGTCACCGTGTAACTGTCAAATGCAAATCCGAAGGTTGTCCTTGGAGAATATATGCATCTAGGTTAGCTACCACACAGCTGATATGCATCAAGAAAATGAATGCCAAGCATACTTGTGAAGGAACTTCCGTAAAAGCCGGTTATAGAGCAACGCGGGGATGGGTTGGGAACATCATCAAGGAAAAGTTAAAAGTTTCTCCAAATTATAAGCCTAAGGATATTGCCATAGACATAAAACGTGAGTACGGCATTCAACTGAACTACTCGCAGGCATGGCGTGCCAAGGAGATTGCCCGGGAGCAGCTTCAGGGATCTTATAAAGAGGCCTACTGTCAGCTACCCTTTTTCTGTCAGAAGATAATTGAAACAAATCCAGGTAGCATTGCTACATTCGCAACAAAGGAGGACTCCAGCTTTCATAGACTCTTTGTCTCATTCCATGCATCAATATCTGGTTTCCAGCAAGGTTGTAGGCCTCTTGTTTTCCTTGATAGCACTCTTCTATACTCAAAGTATCAAGGTACATTGTTGGCTGCAACAGCTGCAGATGGGAATGATGATGTCTTTCCGGTGGCCTTTGCTGTTGTAGATGAAGAGACTGATGAAAATTGGCGTTGGTTTCTGTCAGAACTCAAGTCTGCTGTCTCAGCATCCAGGCAAATTACCTTCATTGCTGATTCACAGAAAGGAATAAGAGAGTCATTACACAATATATTTGGCAAAGATTGCTACCATGGTTATTGCCTACGCTATCTAGCTGAGAAACTGAATAAAGATCTGAAAGGGCAGTTTTCACATGAAGCTAGACGACTCATGGTCCAGGATTTATCTGCTGCTGCTTATGCACCAAAAACTTGATTCATTTGAGCGGAGTGCTGAAAACATAAAGGCCATCTCACCCGAAGCTTACAATTGGGTGATACAGAGTGAGCCAGCCAACTGGGCAAATGCTTTTTTTGGTGGGGCCAGGTATAATCATATGACGTCCAACTTTGGACAACTGTTCTACAGTTGGGTATCAGAGGCAGATGAGTTGCCAATAACCCAGATGGTTGATGTATTACGAGGTAAGAT
This sequence comes from Mitragyna speciosa, assembly GCA_024721245.1. Taxonomy (NCBI): domain Eukaryota; kingdom Viridiplantae; phylum Streptophyta; class Magnoliopsida; order Gentianales; family Rubiaceae; genus Mitragyna; species Mitragyna speciosa. The sequence goes on from CM045569.1 coordinate 207,013, forward strand.
GATGGAGTTAATCTATACACGAAGAGTTGATTCCAGTCAGTGGACTACAAGGCTCACCCCTTCTATGGAGGAAAAGCTTCAGAATGAGACTTCAAAGGCAGATTCAATTCAAGGATTAATTTCACATGGCAGTACGTTCGAAGTTCATGGTGAGTCTGTTGAGCTGGTTGACATTGATCGTTGGGACTGTAGTTGCAAAGGATGGCAGCTCACAGGGTTACCTTGCTTCCATGCAATTGCTGTTTTGAACTACCTTGGTAGGAGTTCATATGATTGTTGCTCCAGGTACTTCACCACTGAGAGTTATCACTTAACATATGCAGAGTCGATCAACCCAGTACCAAATGTTGAAAAACCTGCAAACAGTGAGTTGGATGGAACTGCTCTCATTGTAACTCCTCCACCAACTAAACGGCCGCCAGGCAGACCAAAGATGAAACAGGCTGATTCCCTGGATGTGATCAAACGCCAGCTCCAGTGTAGCAAATGCAAGGGTCTGGGTCACAACAAAAAGACGTGCAAGTATGTCTCTGAAAGAAACTTTCTTTAGCTTATGAATTTTGTGACACTTGATGGTTGTTTGTGCTGGTGATTTATTTTAGTAGTACAATATTTCCTGCAAAGGAATTATTAATCTTTCTCATGTCTCTTTACATAAAAGACCTTATGATTTGAATTTTTTCAGAAGTTTCATGTGTGTATATTGATATCTATGGATTTGGTCCATATGATGTCCTTTCTTGGTTTCATGTCTATGCCAATTTATTGTCTTAAACTTTCAATGCATATCCTTTTTAGGTGGTTTTGTGCAGACATGCTTTATACATGTATTCAATGTACATGCACACATATCAAATTTATGACTTGCTCTTTGTTGATTATCGCTATCAACTTTATCCTGATGTAGGAATTAATCCACTGAACTTCATGTCAGAGCCTTCTTATGTGAAATTACTATCAAACCTTCTTAAAGAGTTTGCTTCTTTGATAATGAATCGAGGTCTTCTGATAATTAACTACGTGACTAACCTTACAGTTACTCTCTAATCTATATTTCTGAGTTGAGCAACATATGCAATCTAAAGTTGATTTTAGCTTGATGTTAAAGCAGTTAATTTAGCACCAGCACACTATGTCCTAGAGTTCAACTCTTTCCTCTTTCTCCTGCTCGGAGTGTTGGCAAGTTTTATTTATACAATTTGTAAGGATATGGACACATCGGCTGGCATCTAGAAATGGAGTTTCTTTGAATGCATATTTTGAATAGTTTCAAGACTGCATGTTCAGGGTTTCCTTTTTCCATCGGAATGATCTCTATGGTCTACCTCTGATGTAAAAGTTGAAATCATGCAGCCATGTCAATTGAAATTCGCTCTAATTGCAGATTTTGGTTTAGATTTAATTGGTTTGATCTTCTTGCTACATGTCAACTTCTTTACCTCTGCATATACTACCTGTCTGAAGAATTTATAAAAGATGGTGATTTATGTGCTCTGTTTTTTGTTGCATGTACTTTCTTTCTGTTTTTTTTTTTTTAGGTTAAAAGACCCAAAAAAAAAAGAAAAAAAAAAGAAGAAAACATTGTTCCTTGGGCATGTAAACTTGGGATTTTATAATTTATGGATTTTTTTAATCTTTTCACCTAATAAACAACAAAAGGGGAGCATATAAATTGTTTTTCTTTATAAAATGCCTCAATTGTTAGCTTGTGCTATTGCGAGATGATTATAAAATATAGGACACACTAATTAGTTTTCCTTTGGTCTAATTGCGCTGTGAAATTGTTTTCTGTATTTATAGTTGTCTCTGGTGACTCCAAGACGTGTTTTCTGATTTTTCTGTTTTCAATTTTTTTGAACAGTAAGTACATCGCTTTAGAGAATGATGTGCCAGAAACTCAGCTTTTGACGGGCGTAACAACTGATGAACCTGAAGGAAGCACATAAGTTTTGGTATCTTCGTTTTTCCAATGTAATTAAACTGTCGATGGCTCTTAAATATCTAGAAATGTCGGATTTATGGTTTTTTCTCGAAGTGGGCAGAGGGACAATGTAGTTAATTTGACGAAGAATTTTTGCCTTCAATAGCATGAGCGAGGTCAAGGAATAAGTGCTTCAATAACATCATACCCAACATTCTGTTTCCGCGCAAAGCAACTCCTGAGTGCCTCACGACTTGTAAGTTGGGGTAGTTAGGGGGCCATAATTCTTGCAGGTGATTTGTGTGTGCCTGTTGGTTTTTGATATTTTTAATTGGCTCCCATAAATTAAAGGGTTAATAACACTTTGCCCCCCTAAAGATATGGAGTAGTCACACTTTGACTCCCTAACCTTTGAATATATACATTTTGTCCCCTCTATGTATCTTTTGACATACTTGTATGAATTTTCTCTTCCCAAATTAACCTTACCTATTCCTAAACTAACTTAGCTTTATGAGTTTGGATTAATTACTTTAATGATACTTAAATATTTTCATGAGTGTCACTTTAGTATCTAATTTTCTAATTGTGTCTATTAAATCTCCCAACTTTTATAATAGAGTTTAATTGGTCCTTATGCCAATTGATGACAAAATTATCCTTCTAATTATGTCATTTTATGTTTTTTCTCTCTTTTACTTTTTTCATTTTTTATATTTATTTTGCTTTATTCCTCCAATTTCTCCCTCCAACAATATTTAGTGTAACCAATTTTTCCTCTAAAATCAACTCATTTTTTATATTTGTTTCAATTCATATTTGGTCCAACTGGCACACATTTTAGCCGTCTATTATGTTACATTAAATCATGACCATTAACTTGTGAAGTCCCAAATCCAAAGTTCTTAAGGATGTAAAAGGCGTTGGAAAGAGAAATTGAAGGAATAAAAATAAATAAATAAAAAAAAGTAAAAGAGAGAAAAAAAAAAACATAAAATGACATAATTAGAAGGATATTTTGTCATCAATTGATATAGGGGCTAATTAAACTCTATTATAAAAGTTGGGGACTCAATAGACACAATCAGAAGATTAGGTACTAAAGTGACACTCATGAAAAAGTTTAAGTATCATTGAAGTAATTAATCCAAAGTCATAAAGCTAAAGTTAGTTTAAGAATAAATAAGGTTAATTTGGGAAGAGAAAATTCATATAAGTGGATCAAAGTCAAACAAGACACATAGAGGGGGCAAAATGTATATATTTAAATGTTAGGGGGGCAAAGTGTAACTACCCCATACCTTTAGGGGGCAAAGTGTTATTAACCCTAAATTAAATGCACGGGTCGCCAACGTTTGTGAAATGTCCTGCAATGAAAATGTTACTCCAACAAAGGATAAACGAATACTTTGCCTACAATAACAGGTCATCTATTGTAATTATCAGCTCTTCGAAAAACCTGTCCATGCAGTAAGACAGAAGAATGCGATTGGGTTATAATGAGGCATTTCAAGTATTGATGGAAGACAATAAATATGTTCTCTCTACTATACGACACAATTACAGTGCAAGAAGGGTTCCACCTTCTCAGCGCAACTGGGCATAATGTCGTTCCAACTGTTTTGTTTTAACATAAGATTTCTTATCACGTGCTAGACATGATATTTGACTTTGACTTATGTACGGATAAAATCAAATTTGTGCGGCTCATTAAAATTTTTAGATGTTTTACTACGTATTATGATATTGTTCTCATACATATCCTTAGAACATTTGTAATTAGTTGGTATTTTTCTATTTTTCCTTTTTGGCGTACTGACTAACAATAGCTAAGAGTAAATGATGATATTTCAACAAATGGAAACGGTCAATAATATAAGTCTAGTTATTTTAATCGAGGGATGTTATAGCTTGTGAGAGTTAAGTATTAAACAAATTGATTTTATGAGTGATATGATAAGTTTATTATAATTGCATGATTATACAACAACAACAACATGATACAAAATCAAGTAAGTATCACGTGCAACAAAAAGTAACAGGATACAGTTAAAGTTGGTAACAGCAAATGAACCCTCGAAAAAAACAAATATTATTATAAGTAAAATTAGGAAAGGCCCAGGGTAATCATAAGACATACTGCATAGTTATAGGCACAGTGTGGGCAATCAAATTAGAGAGAGAGAGAGAGAGAGAGAGAGAGAGAGAGAGAGAGAGGAGTGAATATTACGTACACCAAGCGCGTCACTTGACGTGTTATGTAATGCATTAGAATTAATTATATAATTTCAAATAATATAAAGTATGACTCATCATTACCACATGACGATAAATTATTGACTCTAATATATCACGTGATGTATTATATACTTTTCTGAGAGAGAGATAACAGGTCAAACAAATACGCGATATATTGTATACTTTTCCGAGAGAGAGAGAGAGAGAAGTAACAGGTCAAACAAATGAATGAAGCCAACGTGGACAATACGATAGTGGTTGGTATTTGCTTATTTATTGGAAAATGAGCACTAGTCAACAATGTCTGGGGTTGGGTAAGGGTAAGGATCTAGGAAGATGTGCTAGTGTTTTTTTTACTCGTGAGTTTGATTCCGCAGTTGGAAACCCTTCTTCCTGATTTTTGACCAAATCCAAAACATAATTTATTGATCGGGTCGAATATGAATGGGAGGAGTCTTTCTTGAATTGATTCAATCTCAATTGCCCACCCCAACACCACACAAAAAAAAAAAAAAAAAAAAAAGGTGGGATATACTTGTGGTATTGTTGATTCAATCTCAAAAAAGAAAGAACATTCAAAAACTTGATAGTAAACGCCAGGGCAAGTGTAACCTTACATCACATGTAATGCATGTGAAGCGAAATTGATATACGCACGCACTTGTGGCTATAGTTACGCCGACACCCACGCAATTCGGATGGGGGCAGAAAACTTTGATCATCAATAAATAAATAAGGCCGGAGGAAGATTTTGCGTTGCGTGAGAACCATTCGATTACTTGAGTAGGTGGCTTGGTAGACTAGGGGACATATTTACATGGATTGGGTCACATGGACCCAACGGTTGGCTCCATATGGACCATTATACTGCAGTATTTTAATATCCCAACCAAAGAAAGCTCGTTTTTTGCTTTTCTTTTCTTTCTTTTTTTTTTTTTTTTAATAAATTATTGTTTGGTATCATTTTATCAACCATATGTTTAAAATATCGGTTGAACGGTTTGGAAAGCTAAACCATCCCTTTCCCTTTCCCTTTCCCTGTGACTAGGAGGAGGTCCCATCTCCCTTTCTTCTTTCCCATTCGCCTCAACAATAACACTACTGGTCCTACATATCAATCAAGGAAGCAATTATTAAGGAAGGAAGGACGGAAGGAAGTAGGGAAGTAGGATATCCGTTTATATATAGTAAGACGCCACACACAGAAAGAGAAAACAGAGAGAGAGAGAGAGAGAGAGAGAGAGAGAGAGAGAGAGAGGTGTTTTAATTTTGCTAGTTTTGATCTAACAGAGAAGAATTTTATGTTACAAGGGAAAAAAAAAAAAAAGGGGGAGAGAGAAAGTTTGAGCTGGCTGGACTCCTCTTCGTGACTCCCTAATCCCTACATAGTCCTAGTTAACTAAGGGGCTTTCATTTAGTTTATAGTCGTCTACGAAGGTCGATATTTGACCGGCATACATATTTATATCGTTGGCGCTGAAAAAAAAAATAAAAGTGATCAGATTCAAACGTAAGCGTGTCCGGTCTCTTAATTTGTTGGTGAGGGATTAATGGTGCTCCTGGGAATTAGAGGCGGCAGGAAGGAAGAGGAGGAGGAACAACGGTCGTCGTCGGCAGCGGTGGGGCCAAGCAGCAGCTGCAGGGAGAAGTCGAATGATGATGGTAAGAACAAGAAGGGAATGCGTCTGGGGAAGTACGAGGTTGGAAGGATCTTGGGAGAAGGCAATTTCGGAAAAGTCAGGTACGCCAGAAACCTGGAATCAGGCCAATCTTTTGCAATTAAGATCTTGGAGAAGCATAGGATCCTTGACCTCAACATCACCGACCAGGTACGTATTATACTACTTGTAAGTATTACTTAAATCTCCAAACACACGCCCCCTCCCCCGGCGCGGCGGGGCGGGGCGGGGCGGCGGCTGAATAACGTTAGCTGTTCATTAAAATCTGGTGGAGTGTGTATCAGATAAATAGATGCAATTGGGTAGAGATCTCTGGTCCTTAATCCTTATCAAGGTCCTTGCCTAAATAAGTAGAGCACCTAGAATTTCAGACTGCGTGCGCTTCTGTAGCTTGGTTTCTACCATAAGATTTGATTTGATCTTTTCATGGAAAAGCAATTCATTTGCTCCTAAATTTCTAAAACAATATTCGAAGTAGCAACTCGTGTGTTCTTAATCGCAGATAAAGAGGGAAATTGGGACCTTAAAGCTCCTCAAACATCCCAATGTGGTCAGATTACACGAGGTACGAATTCATATCACCCCTCAAAAAAATACTTTTATCTACGTAACATTAGTAGTCAACTATATATTTTATGCAGACCTCTCGATACACAAGTTTCCTAGTTTTTCCTCCTCTAATTGGAGTGGTGGAGTTCTTTTTTTTTTTTTTTTTTTTTTTTTCCCTTTGTGTTTCCCGGGAGAATTGGTCACGACTTACAGGAGGTATAATCATATAATACTACTAGCAAAAGACAAATCAATGTTAATCATGGATATAACTTGCAAGCTGCCACCGGGCCCACCACTAAATTATGTTACAATATCTAAATTCGTAGATGATACTACTGGCAAAGGACAAACCAATGCTTGTCATGGAGATAACTTGCAAGCTCCCCCCACCAAATTATTTTACAGTATCTAAATTTCGGAACTCTCACTGGGTTGGCGGGGGCGGCGCAGACCAACCCAAGGTGGGTGGGGTTGCTATCTTTTACTAATATTATATACTGATATAGTTCTAATAGTTTATTACTGAAAGCCTGTTGCTTGAACTCTAGTATTAATTACTTAGTAATTTGTCTTATTGGAAAAGATATGTTCTAAAGTGGTGGTACTTGTGGGTTTGTGGGGTGTAGTTTAGGTGTTCTTCCCATTCTGTCTTTCAGTTTGGGTTGAGTAAGGTAGGTTTCCCTTCCCCTTTTCCCAAATTGTCAAAAAAACAAAACGTCCCACATCGACTAGTTGCTTGCTAGGGTAGTAGTACTTAAGCTCCTTCGGCCCCTCTAAAAGTTACCATGGCTTTTGGAGTGGGTTTGTGGGGTGTAGTTTAGGTGTTCTTCCCATTCTGGCTTTCAGTTTGGGTTGAGTAAGGTAGTTTCCTTCCCCTTTCCCCAAATTGTCAAAAAAAAAAAAAAGCGGTGGTACTTGCTATTGTTTTTTTCATTAGAGCAGCAGAAATTAGCGTTTGACAATAGCGCAAGTGCATATCTTGGTATGGTAAAAGAAGTTAACCAAAAAAAAAAAAATTTAATTGGATTGGGCCTGCCATATGGCCCCCACCTATCACCTCAGTAGAATGGAAAATGCCCAGTAAAAGCTTCATAGGGCCCCTAAATTTGTGGCCTTGTGATGCATAATTGGTTTGATTGGTGAGACCCACCACCATTTCCCATTTTTGATATGAGACTTGTGACTGTAGATTATAGAATAGAATTAACAATATATAGAGATCAAATTAAATGGAACCCCGTCCCGGAGCTTAGATGAGAGACACCTGTTACTTTTATTATTTTCTTTTCATAAAATCACAACTAATCACAATGGCAATATCAATACAAATCAATTATAACTCGTGACCTCTAATTCCCATATAGATTTAAAGTTATATAGTCTACAACAGAGAGGTATACTGCATTTTTTTAGTCATTTTATTGTTATTAGCTTAAACCCTCTTGGATGGTATGATAATGTAATGGCACTGTAAAATCCTTTAAATTTGAATTCAGAGCCTCAAATTACTCTTCTTCTTTTTTTCTTAATTTGTCTCTTGGTTTTAGACTATCTCCAGCAGATAGTAGTACGGTATCATGAGGGCATTTAAATACAACAGCCCAGCCAACTGGCCGGCAAGCCCACCCATAGGTCCGGTGTTAGAATCTTGCTTTTGGGATTTGTTTAGAAACTATACGCGAGTGTAGACAGTAGAGTAGTTTTTTTTTTTAATCGACAATTTCGATTTTACTTTCATTTCTAGCCTATTCTGAGAGGAAGTTTGACTGGGCCACGGAAATCTGTGGGAATTGAACTATCATAAAATCAGACTGGTGCGCTACAGACTCCATGTAGATTTAAAACCACATATTATAGTAGCAAATTGATAGGAGGCAAGTTCTGAGTTCTTGATTTCCTATTCCATAATGACTCAAGCCTATTGTGGTGAGCAACAGCCATTGGTTGCGTAAAGTTAGACTCTTTGTACCAAAAATCATGGGGGATGATTTATGTTTATAAGAAAATAGCAAATTTGTAAGGTGTGATTTGGAAATTATAAATACTGTTTAACAGTAAATTATTATTTAGAATCACTCACTGTCTGCTTAACATGTTAAACATAATATTCTTCTCTTCCCCTTTCTCTTATTCCTAAAATTTACGAACATCTATCCACTATCCTATAGATACTTGCCCTATCTATTATCAAAAATTTCATACCACAAATAATAAAAATTAGAATTTGTACATGTATATTTGTAACTTTAAAAATCATAATGTCGTAGATGCTAGGGGAATTGTTCGTTTTGTTGTAGTGGAGAATTCCTCGGTTATTACTGTGCTTTTCAACGAGGTTGAAGCTTTGATAATGCGTAATTGCTATTTTTTGTTAAATCAGGTAGGGAAAAATGCCTTTTAAAACATCATGGTCCTTTTTTAATATGCTAGCATTTTTTAAGTTGGCCTCAAATAAAATGCCTTTTCATCTGAGTAACATAATGATGCTTTTCTCAATGTTAATATCAACTGAGATTTGCTCGTCATATATAACTTAAGTGTGTAGGTATATACCCATGCTTAAGCTAATTGCTCTTGCCACCCCGTTAACCACAAAAACAGAAGAAGTACGGAAAAAAGAAAAGGTTTTTGATTGGGGAATTTCATGCATGTTACAAGCACTTCAATTATGAAAGCGGGATTCTAATTTTGCTTTGATGGATTCCAGGTCTTGGCAAGCAAATCGAAGATTTTCATGGTCCTAGAATACGTAGACGGCTGCGAATTGTTTGATAGAATTGTAAGTAGCTTTAGCATAGTAGCCTAAACAAGCGAGGAATTGCTTTTAGTTTAGTTGTACATTGGATAATTGGCCTCAAAATTGAGATTCTTGTCCATCTTCTGCTTAATGCTTCATCCTCCTCGTCGTTTGAACTTGAAGGCATCCAAAGGAAAACTCTCCGAGGCTCACGGCAGGAAGCTCTTCCAGCAGTTAATTGATGGCGTCAGTTATTGCCACAATAAAGGAGTTTTCCACAGGGATCTCAAAGTAAATGATCTCGTTTTTAGCAATCGCCATTCAAGAATCGATCTTCTAGGTTACATTATCTCACTTATACGTCTCTGTCCTCCATTCTAAAATGCAGCTCGAAAATGTCCTAGTTGATGCAAAAGGAAATGTGAAGATAACGGACTTTGGCCTTAGTGCCTTGCCTCAACATTTTAGGGTATGATCTGCCATAAAGCATAAAGCCATTATCTTTTAATATACATTTTTGTTTCTTTCTTTGATCAACTGTTGGCATCCATTATCAGGATGATGGATTACTTCACACAACATGCGGAAGTCCCAACTATGTTGCCCCCGAAATTCTCTCTAACAGAGGTTATGATGGTGCCACGTCAGACACTTGGTCATGCGGTGTCATCTTGTACGTAATTCTCACAGGATATCTCCCATTTGATGACAGAAATCTTGCAGTACTTTATCAGAAGGTAGATGCTTCTTACTGTCTGAAGATCCATATGTTTAGTTTCTTTGGAGTCTAGACCCTGACCCTAATACTCGTGTAAAAATACAGATCTTCAAAGGCGATGTTCAGGTACCTAAGTGGCTGTCGGCGGGAGCCCAGCACCTAATTAGGAGAATACTTGATCCGAATCCTCATACTAGGATATCCATGGCAGACATCAAAATGGACGAGTGGTTCAAGCAAGACTATTCTCCTGCAGCTCCTGATGATGATGATGACGACGACGACGACGACAAAGCAAATGCCTTTATGGATGATACAGTTTTATCATTGCATGAGGTGGTATGAACTTTTATGATTCATTGCTTGCATTGCATCAAGTGGTACATTTTTCCTAGTAAAGTACTAAAAGCTGATTAGCTTTGTTTGCCTGCTGCAGCCATTGGAAGCAGAAAAAGATCCAGAATCACCTCACCTTATTAATGCCTTTGAGCTGATTGGAATGTCTTCCTGTCTAGATCTTTCTGGCTTCTTTGAGAAAGAAGTAAGCTTGTAAAAGGATAAGCATCTTTTTTCACCAATATGCTTTTTACGTTTCTTTATGCAAAGTTTTACAAACTTCAGGATGTCTCTGATAGAAAGATAAGATTTGCTTCTACTTACTCTCCCAAAGAACTGCTTGACAAGATTGAGCACACTGCAACACAAATGGGATTTCAAGTCCACAAGAAGAATGGAAAGGTTAGCATCTTCTAGACAGATCTTTTGGTCAGAAACCCCAGGCTTTGAAATACTTCATTCAGTTTTTTCCTTAAAGATTGGTCTATCTTCCTCTGTTTCTGTAAATATTAACCTCGTACCATAATTTACATCAAGAAATTGAAGGCGGATAGAATAACAAGCAACTCTTTTGACTCTTAATTACCAACAACCTTTAAAAATATACTAAATGGAGAAAAGAAAAATGAGCCTAATTCAGCCAAGTTCTGGGAAATAATTTGCGTGTTCCTCCTCCAGAAAAAATGATAAGGTAACTTGGGCTGAAGAACATGACTTGATATGAAATAGTTTGTTGGAGTTATAAATGGTTAATTCAGCAACGAGCAGAGTAACCTGATAATATTTTTGCATCTTTGCCAATTTGTTCAGCTCAAAGTGATGCAAGAGCACAAAGGTGAAAAAGGCCCTGCTAGCCTCTCTGTAGCAGCAGAAGTAAGTAATGATGGAGCCTGGAGCATTTATGCAGGGATCGCCAATAAATTAGTAGCCTTATCGCCTTTTCTTTTGAATTTTGAGCTTAACCTTAAATTGAACTTGTGGCAGATTGTCGAGATCAGCCCATCTTTGCATGTTGTTGAACTACGGAAGTACTGCGGCGATCCTGCAGTCTATAGACAGGTATAGCTCAAAAAGAATCAATACCCCATCCCCAGCCTATTCCTAGTAGGCTCTTCCTCCTCCTCCCCCAAACACCCCGTTCTCTGCTGCTCCTCGATACACAGGGAGAGACCCTCTTTGGGTATAAAAAGGAACTAATAATGAAGAAGAAAAAAGAAACAGTATATAAAGTTTATTTGACTTCTGTCACTTGTGCAGTTGTGCAAAAAGCTGTCTAGTGATTTGGGTGCCTCGCCAAGTCAAGAGTGCTTAGCTGCTGAATTCTGAAAACTGTGGCTGCGATGTCATTTTATTACGGATATATTGTATACTAGTAACATGGGGTAGTAGTATTTACCTCAACCGATGAGTCATTAGGAGATATCAGGATATGATTCATTAGAAAGTGTATAGCGCTTCAGTAGATCCAGTTGAAACTGGTCTCTCGAGAAAAATTCATATGTTTGTAAACTGGGAAGGGAAATGATCATTCAAGAACATGTACATACCTTTTACGCTGGCGACATTTTTTCTGCTGCTATGTTCCAAATTTTCTCAAGGCTCGCAAGGCTTGAAATGGAAGAACGATCTCCCTCTCTTCTTCTTCTTTTTTCTTTTTTTTTTTAAAGAAAAAAAAAACTAGAATTAATGTGAACTTCGGGTGACAAAGATGATCGTGAATGATGTGCTAGCGTCTTTGCAAAATTGTGAATGCCGTTATTCTTTCTTCTTCCATTTTGTCTGTCATTTTTTACGGTGGTAGAGTCGAGAAGAAACTGAGAGACAGAATAGTAATTAGTAAGAACAATAGTAGCGTCAAAGACGCTGTGATATTCAGTATCAAAGACACCTAACGTAATATGTTACTTTTGAATTAATGCTAACCTAACATAATTTTATAGGAGTCCTATATTATTGCAACTTACTAAAAAAGTATTTCAATAAATTAATACTAATTTAATTTAATTTTAAAAGAATATCATATTAGCCTAACTTACTAAAAAAATCTAAAATTATTTTTAATAAATAAAAAATTAACCGTAATTTCCCTTAACAATAAAAAGCCATAATTGCCACTATTTTTAATCTAATTAAAACCCTAAATTCCAATAGCATAAACCCTACGTTTTGAATCCTAAACCCTAAATCCTAAATCCTAATTCAAAAGTAAATATAAAATCTAGTAATGAAAACCAAAGTTTTTTTCCTAGGGTCTATGTTGCAATAATAAAAAAAAGTAATATTTACATAAGAAACTGGTATTTCAGATTACAGGTAAAACAAGAATTAGAGTTTGTAATTGATGATGACTCTTGAATGGTTAAGATTTGTCTGTAATTAAAAATTTAGTTACAGTCTTTGACAGTGTTATTTTCCTAATTAGTAATTAGCTGGTATTTAAAGCAAATGCTAAGAAGAGGAGGTAAAAGGTGACGCGCCCGCTACCACTCAAAAGTACCATCTAAATTGGAATGAAGATCACAGTAACCTTACCTGAAGGAGAATAAAATTTAGGGTTAATCTTAGAAACTCTCATCAATATTTAGTCAAAGTTGTAGTTTGTCCTTTAATTTTTAATTTTTCTTACTTTATCCTCAATTTCAGTCCACTTCATCAACTAGACATTTAAAATTGTGAGTTGACAAAAATGTCATTTCCTAAATAATTTTTCAAACTATTAATTATTCCATAAATGCCACCACTTAAACAATTATTTTTACCTCCTTAACAATTTTTCAAATTCATTCCCTGTTTTCTCCTAAATTCCTGAACCACACCTTTTCTTTTCTTTAATTTTTTCTCCTTTTCTTTTCTTTTCTTTTTTTTATCCAAAACTCCAAAACTAGCAATAAATTTTAAAAACCTTTTGCTAAGAAATATCAAGAAAAAGTCTTTTTTAGTCCACTACTATATATATAAATTTTTTTTTTGGCACAAGTTCTTGGATGGTTAGATCTTCAAAATTTTTGTAGAATATATTAAACACAAATTTGTGGCAAGCTCTTGATTATGATACTCCTTTCGCCCCATAAAAATAGGCTCACTTTCCTTTCGTGTTTGTCCCAAATTATAGGCTTATTTCATTTTGTTAAGAAATATCAAGAAAAAGCCTTTTTTAGTCCACTACTATATATATATATATATATATATATATATATATATATATATATATATGTACAAGTTCTTGGATCATTAGATATTCGAAATTTTTGTAGAATTTATTAAATACAAATTTTTTGCAAGCTCATGGTGTATGATACTCCTTCCGCTCTATAAAATAGACTCACGTTATTTTTGTGTCTGTCTCAAATTATAGGCTTATTTTCTTTTTTAAAGAGCAGTTAGCTTGGTATTTCACTAACATACACATCTTTAATATATATTGAAAAACTAAAGTACTTAAAGTTTCAAGAACAATCTAGTAATATGTGTCTTTTTATTTTAAATGAATGATATAATATTAACAAGGGGTATTTGAAGAAAGTATGAACAAAAATAATAATTGTAACTACATTAACTATATTTCTTAATCTGTGTGAAAAAAGAAATAAGCTTATCTTTATAGAATGGAGAGAGTAAGTATTTAAGACTTATCAGATAAATTCAAAAGTGATGAGCTTTTAAAAATTTTTTAGATAATTTAATTTTTTTTTCCAACTATAAAGTTGTAAAAATGAAAGTAGAATTTTTTTAAGTGTTGTTAGAGTTCAAAATACGGAGCAATTAAATTTCAAAGTTAATAAACCTATAGCAATTAGCTTTTAAGCTTGTGAGGTTTGTCCTTAAAAAACATATGAAGGGACATTTTTATCAACTCACAATATTTTAAATGTTAAGTTGACGAGATGAATTGAAATTGAGAATAAAATGAAAAGAATTAAGGATTATGGGATAAACTGTAACTTTAACCAACAATCGACAAGAGTTTACCAGATTAATCCTAAAATTTAGTAAAGAATAATAAAAAAAAGGGCAATCACTTCTGTACCCCATAACGATTATTTGATTCTTGTCATGGAGAAAAAGGTTAATTCTATCATGAACCACTGAGCCTTGGTGATCCAGTTTTGGATCATTGGGTCCCATGGATCCAATACATTTTAAAAAATCCGAGAAAAAGCATATGCACATGGCAACAAATATGTTCACCAATTCAGTGGGTGGGCCTAGGAGTATTCGCTGGAGAGGACGGGTGGGGCCGTGGATGTTGGAACATCACTTTGATGGGCGCTCTGAAAAATCAAAATAGGGAGTGGTGTGGGGAAGCTGTCAGTTGGAGGGAGAATGGCTCTCTCTCTCTCTCTCTCTGCGTGAAGTTTTCGGGCGAAGCAGACTGATGCTATCACTCCTCCTAATGGTAAAGCCAGGGTGAAAGGCCAGGTAAATGTTTCTGCTTATCCCTTTTGAGGATGAGTGCTTGGGTTTAGAGTTTGAAGGCTGTTAAGTAGTTGATACAAGTATTGGCCTTCACGAATTGTGCACTTGTTCAAGGATTTCACAACTTGGCCCTTCACAAGTATAATAGGGTGGTTATTCTTCATTTCTTATCTCGTGTTTATTCCTATTTTCATCCTGATGTTGCAATTTGGAACCGGGGGCATATGATTTAATTCTTATCCTGGAGATTAACGTAATAATGCCTGCTTTCTTTCAGGTTCCAGGGGCCACAGGAAATTTTGTGTTTATTAAAGATTCTGTGTTCAGAAAACCTGATATTTTTTCACTTCCCTACCCAACTTATTTTGCCCCAAAAGATGAAGATTCATCTGAGTTGGAACCTCTAGTAGCTGATCTTGGTGATACAGATCCATGCATGGCTGCTGACTATATATATATTGTAGTTTATGTGTTTGAAACTTCTCTCTCTATTATCATTTTATTATACCCTCATGGATGGTATACAAATTTTAGGTTTTAGCATGAAAAAGAAAATATTGTCAAAGCATTGTATATAGAAAGGCACAATTGTCTTTTTGGTTAATTCCAAAAACTCCTCTTAATGTTTGATCAAAGTTGCAGTTTACTCCCTAACTTTTAATTTTTTTTCACTTTATCCCCATCTTAGTCCACATCATCAATTTAATGTTTAAAATATTGTGAATTGACAAAAATGCCACCTTCTAAATAATTTTTTAAATTACAAATTCTTTTCTACCCTTATCTTTGCAACTTTATAGTTGAACAAGAAAGAAATTATCTAAAAAATTTTAAAACTTATTGCCCCTAAAATTTATTTGAGAGGCCTTAAATTCTTATCATACACGAAAAGTTTGCTAAAAACTTGTGTCTAATAAATACTACAAGAATTTTGAAGGTCCAAGTATTTAAGAACTTATCCCCAAAAAATAAAAGAAGTAAAGTAAAAAAATAGATTTTTTCTTGATATTGTTTAGCAAAAAGGTCTTGATATTTTTTAGAGCAAGGATCTTAACTTTTATGGCTAGTTTTAGGAATTTTGGACAAAAAAGGAAAATAAAAAAACCTAAAGAAAAAAATTGTGTTGTTTAGGAGTTTAGAAAAAAGGAATGAATTTGAATATATATATATATATATATATATATATATATCCATTTCATAGTTATTGATGAAAAGTATTGATAATTTGAAAAAAAAAATTGTTTAAGAGGTGGCATTTTTGTCAATTCACAATATTTTAAATGTTAAGTTGTAAGCTGGATTGAAATTGGAGATAAAGTGAGAGGAATTAAAAAGTTAGGGGGTAAAGTGCTAATTTGACCAAACATTAAGGAGATTTTTTGAGATTAGCCCTTGTCTTTTATCAATTCAAGAGGGTAATTTGTGTTTTTTTTTTAAATACAGGTGGTAATTTGTGTATTTTTTAAATACAGAGAGTAATTTGCTACTAATACAGCATTACATGAGGTGTAATTGTGATTTAGTCACGATAAAATGGATCAAATAATGAAAAGAAAAAAAAAATAGAGGTGTACACTCACTAGAACCAAAATTATTTCACTGCAAAAGTAGAGGAGTATAAAATGGTGCAACCCTAAAAAAAGCCAAACACTCCCTGGCTAAGCGACCCAACGCGACGACCCGGGGTTTCACTCGGAGAGTCACGATTCCGACGATCTCAACTCGTTCTTGTATCCCGATCCCATTGCATATTCAATTATCCGTCATATTAAACCCCTCCCCCAACTTTTTCTTTAAAAAAAAAAAAAATTGTTATTGAAATGATGCCCAAAATTTAACACACAACATCCCCTAATTCCTCAATTGCTAAGGATCAACTCCAGCTCAATTTTCAGGTATCCGAATTTCACTACAATTGCCCTCTTTTTCTTTTTTTTTCCCCCTTAATAATACTTAGGAGGCGTTTGGTTCAAATTCCTCAATCACTATCACTATGGGTATCATTAACCCTACTATGAGTATGGGTTTTGATGATTCCCCCCAACATGTTTGGTTTAATAATGGAATGGGTATCATTATAAGAATATTTGTTTGGTATATTGAAGGGGTATCATTATAAGAATATTTGTTTGGTATACTGAAATGACTTTCAAGTAAATTTTAAAATTTTAAAATTTTTATTTATGATATACATATTTTTTAGATTTCTTATTTTGTATATTTGAAAAAAATTTAAAAAGATTTCTTCAATTTTAAATATAGTCATGCTCTAATTTGAGTTTTATGAAAATAATAATCTTAAAAAAAAGTCATTTTTATTATATTAACAGAGAGTATTATATATCTTTGATTTTCAATACAATTTTTTATAAAATTATTGAATGTAAAAAAAATTATTAAAAAGAATTTTTATAAAAAAATTATTAAAAATAATTTTTGTAAAAAAATTTATAAAGTAATAATAAAAAATATTCAAAATCAAAAGACGAGAGAGAGAGAGAGAGTATTGAGAATGGGTAACTCAAAAGATATATATTTTTTAATGGGTGTGTTTTTGCCCTTAATAACAAGGGTTAATGAGTTTGATAGACTAGTATTTTGGGGAGAATCTGTCACGACCCAAACCTAAAGGCCATGACCGGCACGTAGTTCGAGGTGGAATAAACCGCCCCAAACCACGTAAGCCTAACTTTCCTTTAAATTCTACCGAAATTTCGGCAGCATCTCCTCTGTATTTGGACCTTTCCAAAAAAATTTAAAAATACCTGCATAAAAATTTCAGCCAACCCAAACAATTCCAATACATTCACAATACACTATATCACCTCATTCACAAGCCATCAATCATCCATTTCAATCATAAGAGATATACCCACAAGAATTTCATATATTTCATATAAATACCCCAAGATTCATAATTTACAACCAACGGAGCAACTATTCCAAAAATAACATTTACAATACCAATATTATACTACATGGCCACAAGTGCTAAAATAATACTTGTACGATCCTATACCCGGAACAACAAAAATAACCGGGTAATACCTCTGAATTAGGTGGCTATGAGGTCCTCCTTTTTGTTCTAACTTCTGCACTTTCTACAAAATACTGAAAAATATTGAGGGGTGAGTTTTTACACTCAGTAAGCATAATACATATTATAAACAATTGTAAACAATTTATTTAAAATCATCACTTTTGGTATAAAAACCTTATAGTCATCACATATGACATAAAACATTCAAATAAATCACATTTTTGGTTTCAAAAACAACTTTTATTATTTCTCGAAATCACAACTATGCAGAACCTACTATCCCCCGAAGGGTAACTATGTCCCCGAAGGGCTATCCCCCGAAGGGTATCTGTCTCTGTTCCCCGAAGGGCTATCCCCCGAAGGGTGTACTATCCCGCGAAGGGAGGGAATCACTGCGGACATTCCCTAGCCGGCATATACTAGGTGCACCCAAACTAACAATAACCCTGTTAGTTTTAGTTAGCTCTGCACAGAGTTACCTCTAAATCATTTTCACAACCAAATTTCTTTCAACTTTATTTGACAAAAATCATTGTCATAAACAATCATTTTCTTTCTCAATCTTTATGTCAAAATCGTAACAATATATGAAAATAAATTTCGAAATATGCCAAATGCGTTATCTCATAACTCAACATAAATCGACAACTTTTAAATACTTTGCAATCTCATTTAAGCTTTCATTTACAAAATAAACTATTTTGTATGCATTCTCTCAAAGTACAACCATCTAACAATAAATATGTATATCAATTTCAATTTATACAATTTGCATACTTTAAAATACTCACAAAATGTTTTGCAAGCAATACATGGTACTAGTGATTCATAATATGTATTACACTTACCTCACTTAGGCTATATACCAAAATCTCGTAGTGGAGTCTCCTTCTTAAGCGGTTTCCTCCGCCACTTGCTCTCTTGAATCTATTATATAACATAACCATCAAAATTAACCACTAAAAATATATTAGAAAAATAATATTCTAACTTTAATCTAACCCCAAGGTTTAACTTAATCACTTACCCATTTTACATGGCCTAAACTATAATCAAAGCTCAACTTTAATTCCTCAAATCAACTTTTTCCTCCTCTTACTAGAAATTAACACCATAATAAAACTATTAACTCTAGATATACCAAGAAATCATTTTTCTCTAAATTTTCTTAAAATTTCTTAAACTTCAAAATTCTATCTACTCAATTTCTATTCCATGCATGCTATTATTTCTACCAAAAACATCACATACTTATCATAATCTATTTAATAAACAAGATTAAAGCATAAAAATTTACCTTATCTAGCTAAATCCAAATTTTCCTCTTTTTCTTCCTTTTTTTTTTCTTCCCTACTTCTCTTCTTCTCTCTCTCTCTCTCTCTCTCTCTCTCTCTCTCTCTCTCTCTCTCTCTCTCTTTCTCCCCTTTCTTTCTTCTTCTTCTTCTTCTTCCTTTTCTTTCTTCTCTCTTTTCTTTTCTTTCTTCTTCTCGCTGCTTCTTTCTTTCTTTTCTTGCAGAAATCCTGCTGACTTTTGTGGGAAAAATATCCCACCGACAAGGCTGTTCTCTTTTTTTTTAGGTCAAATGACCTTTTTGCCCTTTACTAATATTGGATATTACAGAATCATTAACACCCCAATTAATCACTATCATTCCCATTGAATGACAGTGATAGTTGTTTAACAAACATCAACAATGGGTATCATTACTTGTGATACCCATTCCCTACCTTGATTCCCCTAAACCAAACAACCCCTTAAATTTGTGATTATTAATGTACTCACGTGATAATATTCGTTCCATATAAAGCTGCAGTTTTTTATGCTCTCGAGAGGGATTTTCTTTTTCTTTTTTTGGGTGAGTTTGTGCTAGTAGTTTGTATTTTCCATGTTTAGTTTCATTTGTAGTAAAAAACGTCATTTTTATTTTAGCGCCAAGTTTAAATCGTGTTTTTTAGTTGCTGGTAATGCTGATTGATATTTCTTTTTTTTTTAATAAGAAAAAAGTGCTTAGAAATTAAAAAAGAGAAATCAAATGGTGCTTGAAATTGGATGTTTAGGTTTATTAAATTATGCTGCCTGTTGATGTGAGTTTTTTTTTTTTTTTTTTTTGGCTTGTGCTGCTGTTTTTGCTTTTATTTGCGTCAATATGACAGTGATGATCATATACTAAGATTTTCATTGTCAACTGCATAACATGCCACGAGTGGGAATTGGGGGTGAAGGTGAACAGTGTAATTGTAGGTGGTGCCACTTCTTAGCTGGTTTTCATCGATCTGATGCTGTTGCCAAGTGACCATTACTTTGCAATACGTCTGTTTAAGTATTTTCTTGATTTTTTTTTTTTAATTTTCTGTTGTTCAGAAACAGTCACTTATGGCTCTCCAGTGCCTTTTTTTTGACATCAAATAATCAGCTGGAGTCTTGTATGTCTTGACATCAAGTAGTCAGATTGTGTTGGCAAAATGCAATTTCCTTTCTTCTTTGTTAAAAATTTTTTGACACATTGAAACTCTAGAGCATCTCTACTCATAAAGTGCTATTGCACATGGATGTTGTTGTACAGTGAACTTTTCAAACTTCAATTACTTTAGGTTTCTTTGACTGTGCATTTTGCTTTATGTGCAAGAACTTATTTTCCTTTAGGGTGAAAATGATGCATCGTGTTTTGTTTTTGCTCTCATGTATATTCTGCTTCTTTCCTTTCCAGCAGGATGAGATTACCTTGAGAGCAGCTGGAGGACAGCCCTCCAAATGGTAGATGGCAGCTCTTCGCTCTGGCGGATTCCTAGATCCTGGATGGGAGCACAGCATAGCTCAAGACGAGAAAAAGAAGAAAGTCAGATGCAATTATTGTGGGAAAGTAGTCAGTGGTGGGATATATATATTGAAGCAGCATTTAGCTCGGCTTTCTGGAGAAGTAACCTATTGTAACAAAGCCCCAGATGAAGTACGCTAAAAAATGAGAGAAAACCTAGAAGGCTGCTGTTTTAGTAAGAAACCAAGGCAAGTGGAATATGAAGGACAATCTTATTTTAATTTCCATGCTAATGATTACATGGAGGAGGAAGATCATGCTGGATATAAGAACAATGGGAAGCACTTGGTTGGTGACAAGGGTTTGATGATAAATATGACTCCTCTTCGCTCCTTGGCTATGTCGACCCAGGTTGGGAGTATGGTGTTCCACAGGATGAGAGAAAGAAAAAAGTGAAATGCAATTACTGCGAGAAAATAGTTAGCGGCGGAATTAACTGATTCAAGCAGCGCCTGGCTCGAATATCTAGAGAAGTGCTCCTTCTAAAAGTGCTCCTGAAGAGGTGTATCTCAAGATAAAAGAAAACATGAGATGGCATCATACAGGGAGAAGGCACAGGCGACCTGATACTAAGGAGATTTCAGCTTTCTACATGAGCTCAGATAATGAAGAAGGGGAAGAGCAAGAAGAAGAAGCCATACACAATGAGAAAGCTTTAGTTTGTGAGAAAAGATTGGGAAGTGATGTAAAAAGAGCTGCCAAAAGGATGTTTCCAGCTACCAGTTCTGAATCTTTGTCAAAAAGACCAAGATTTGATGCCATTGCCCTAAAGACACCCAAAATTCAGATCCAAGCTTCTGGCAAGCAACTAAAAGTAGCTTCCAGTAAAAAAATCCCGCAAGGAAGTTGTTATCTGCTATCTGTAAATTTTTCTACCATGCTGGAGTTCCTGCACATGCAGCAAACTCCCAATATTTCCACAAGATGCTGGAGTTGGTGGGTCAATATGGACAAGATTTTGTGGGTCCTTCAAGCCAAGTTTTATCTGGTCGATTTTTGCAGGATGAAATTTTAACTATTAGAAACTACCTGGCTGAATACAGAGCTTCATGGGCTGTTACAGGCTGCTCTGTTTTAGCAGACAGTTGGTGAGACACGCAGGGTAGGACATTAATCAATATTTTGGTTTCTTGTCCTCGGGGAACATACTTTGTTTATTCAGTTGATGCTACAAATGTTGTTGATGATGCATCATATTCGTTTAAGTTGCTTGACAAAGTGGTCGAAGAGATGGGTGAGGAAAATGTTGTTCAGGTAATATCTATGTTTTAGTTTTACATTTTTATTTTGTTCTGATTTTATGTCTGGCTTTGATCTTCCTTTACCTCTTACCTAGCCCAAACTTACCCCAGTCCATTTGGTCTCCCTTACTCAAAAAGGGTATGCCAGGTAATTACTGAGAACACAACCAGTCATCAGGCTGCTGGAAAGATGCTTGAAGAGAAGAGGAGGAACCTATTTTGGACCCCCTGTGCTGCCTACTGTATTGACCAAGTAATGCTTGTGGAAAGGCCAAAGGATCACAAAATTTATCTACAATTGGATGTGGTTGCTCAATGTTATGAAGAGAGAATTTACTGGAGGGCAAGAACTTCTCCAGTCATCCGTTACTTGGTGTGCTTCAACTTTCACTACTCTGCAAAGTTTGCTGGACCATAGGATTGGTCTTAAAAGAATGTTCCGATCAAACAAATGGCTTTCATATCTTCAAAATTGGATGAGGGTAAAGAAGTGGAGAAGATTGTATTGAGTGCCTCATTCTGGAAGAAGGTGCAGTATGTCGGGAAATCAGTAGACCCCATAGTTGAAATGCTTCTGAAGGTTAACGGTAATGACAACCTTTCCATTCCATTCATCTATAATGACATGTTCAGGGGAAAGATTGCAATCAAAGCCAACAATGGTGATGATGCACGTAAATATGGGCCTTTTTGGAATGTGATAGACGGTCACTGGAATTTATTATTTCACCGTCCACTTTATTTGGCTGCTTATTTCCTGAATCCATCGTAGCGATACTGTGCTGATTTTATCCCAGTAGGAAATGCTGCCTTCATTGGAATGCTTTTTAAGGTTAAAGGTGCTCTCATTCTTTCGTTTGAACCATGTGTGCATCTTTGTAGCATCCAGATGTTGTACGTGGATTAAATGCATGCATTCTTAGACTTGAAGCAGACAATACAAAGAGGATTTCTGCTTCCCTGCAGGTATTTAGCTTTTCGTTCTTTGCTCAGTTATAAGATCATTCCAGTAATTCCTTTCTTTTGAATCCATCTTTGTTTTCATTCTCCACGGGTATTTTTTGACACGATACATTTATGTTATCATTCCAGATTTCTGACTTCGGTGCCGCCAAAGCTGATTTTGGAACTGACTTGGCAGTTGATGCCAGAACGGAGCTTGGTCCAGGTTATAATATCAGAATGCTTGCCATTCACGTTTGAAAGTGACTTGACAGACCTAAAAAAAGTTGATAATTCCACCTGTGATCGGTTACAGTTTTATTGATTTGTATATTCTTCTTCTAGCTTCATGGTGGCAACAACATGGGATAAATTGTATGGAGCTCAAGTGGATAGCTGTGCGCATACTCAGCCAAACTTGCTCCTCTTTTGGTTGTGAACATAACAGGAGCATGTTTGACCAGATTTACAGCCAAAGGCACAATCATGATGCCCAGAAAAAATTAAATGACATAATCTTTGTTCACTACAACATGCAGCATAGGGAATGCGAGATACGAAAAAGGTCCAGGAAACCAGTTTCCCTTGATGGCGTACTGGAAGAAACTTTATTGTATGACTGGATAGTGGAGATGGAGAAGCAAGCCGTGCTCGAAGATGAGGTAACAATCAAATCATACATGCTGATTCATGGAGTTATATGTAATTTTGGGTTCTCATATTAAAGTGGAATCAATCAAGTAGTTGCTTGTGCTTCATTTGTGAATGGAACCCTAAAATTGGAATTGTCTGATAAAATGCAAATCTGAACAGGTTTCCACAACTTTTAGGATGTCAGAACAACGTAAATATTTCTAACAAATGAAAACTGATTTCCGATCCTTCTTGTTGAAGTGAGTCTTTTTGTATTCAAGTTGTACTTATGAGTTTTCCGTTAGCTGTCCAGGATCTTCAGTTTTTAGTTCTTTTCTTCCAAACAAAAAAAGTAACTAACGGTTGGTGAAACTCCTAACTTTCCTTTTTAGGATGAAATAATTCAATGGGTGATTCTGTTCATCATATGGGTTGCTTTTTAGAGCATATGGTATTCTGCCAAACGGATAATCAAAATCTATTTTTGAATAATGTTCCTGATATAGGAGAGAGATGGTTTTGGCGAACACATTCCTTTGTACTCGTCACCTGAAGAGCTTTGATTGCCAATACTTTTGTGCAGGAAATCCTATATGGTGACATGGAGCATGTGGAAACATATGAGAATGAGTTGGATTGCGATTCTAGAAATGCAGAGTCCAGAAAGGAATCCTTGGATATGATAGCAGTGGCCGATGTAGTTGAACCTTTAGACGAGAATCCTGCTCATACTTGTGGAGGCAGCGACGATGAGGGTGATATGAATTTTTTTGACGATGGCCTAAGTGATTAAAATCAGGTAATTTGCTCAGCTGACGGCCTGGTGTACTTGAATGATGCAATAATCAGTTGTAGAGAGAGTGCAGCAGAAAGATTTTTGTAGGTAATTCTGCTGCATTAGTAAAATTCGTGCAGTGTAATTTTTCTCCATCATCCAATTTTACGAAATCATCATTTTATTTTATTTAAAAAAAGAAAAAAACTACTAGTCTAACTTTTTGAGGAAGAAAATAGTGCAACATAGGCGGTGTAAATGTTTGTAAATATTCTCTCATAGTGTTTGTCCGGTGGCATTTTACTCGAAAGAGTGGGCGGGGAAGATCCAGCCGGGTTGTTTGGGGCAAGTCGAGTCCAATTTTGCAACCCTGAACCCTTGGAGCACCGGCGAAGCACTTCAATTCTGGTTCAATGTACAATATATGTGCCAGCTTAGCGCAATCTTCAAACCTGAACACTAGTCGTGCTACGTCGGTACCTTATCCAGTAATACACAGGTTTTTATTCTTCTATTTCCAAGTAGAAGGGTCGAAAGATTAAGGGGCTGCTTAGTTTAAGGGTATTGGAATCATAGAAGGGATTGAATCCCTTAGAAGATGCTTGGTTTGAGGGTATTGGAATCAACTTTCTGGAATGATTTCTAAAAAATTTGCTTTCCCCAATTCCTGAGTAGATCGGCGGGTTTGAGGAAAATCCAAAGGTGATTCCTTCCTCCCATTTCTCTCTACCAACTCTCTCACCTCCCCCAGACAAACCCTTCCGCTTCTCTTTCTCTTTCTCTTTCTCTTTCTCCCTCCCTCCTCCTCCCCCAAATCGACAAACCCTTCTGCTTCTCTTTCCCTTTCACCCTCTCTCCCTTCTCCTCCCCTAAATCGATGGCACTCTCTATCTCTCTCTCCCTATATCTTTCATCACCCCTCCCGATATTCCTCTGTACTTCCTCTCTTTATTTCACCAATTATTCTCAGGGCTCTCACCAATTATTCTTAGGCTCTGATGCTCTCAATTGATCAGTCAAAAGTCATGAGGGGTGGACCTTATAGTGGTGGATTTGAAGGAATTTCTTTTTTCTGGTGACCATGTGCTCCTAACGGGATGAATGCAAAAGCAGAGCATTGCCCATCTTCAGTTTGGGGTAGCTTCTGTAACTCAAAAGGTCAAACTGACGTTATTTGTGGCACTATTCAATTTTCATCAAGCCTTGGTAAATTGAGTTGTAGTGATTCCTAAAAACAGCTATAATCTCTTGTAGATTCAGAGAGTGGCAATAGATTGTTGATTAGCCTCTGTATGTTCTATAGTAGCTAGTGAATGTGTATTAGTTGAATTTTGTAGCCTGTGGCTTTAGAGTGTTTAGGGGAACTCTTGCTATTTCATTGTTTTTGTTTTTGTTTGAACCAAGCAAAGGAATTGGAATGAAAAACTCCATTCCGAATCCAGAATTTATGATTCCAATTCCGATTCCGATTCCAATCAACAAACCAAGCAACCCCTAAGAAAAGTTTAAAAAATATGAACTCCGCAATGAACTAATAATACATTAAAAAAAAAGACATAATATGTCAAATATGATCCAAATGGAGTATCTGTACATTGTTCACATTACTCAAACTACAAGATTTAACATAACATGTTCGTTGATATTACTGAAAATACAAGATTTAAAATAATATGTTGGTTTTAACAGGGAGAAGTCTCAAACATTTACAAGTATTGATTATTTTTTGAATAATAAAAGTGACTATAGTTATATGAGTATATTCTCACAAATTACTACATCAATTATCGCCTTGTGGCTTATGACTAGGATATCGTATGACTTTTGAAACGGAGGACACTTTTTTGAATACAATATTTTTTTTGGTAATAAAAAATACAATATTTAGTTGGTAATAAAAAATACAATATTTAGTTGGTTTAAGGGCATCGTTTTTTTATTCTCAAACTGTATCTCAAGTCTCAATAACTTGACTACTGATTATTTCTAATATCTTGGCTGAAATTCTCAAAATTAATACTAAAATCTACTTAGAATACAATTTTTTTCACCTTTAATGCATTTGGCAGAAAGGAAATTTTGTTAGATATACTAAGTGCACTAGTTTTATTTTTGTTTAACGTGCTGAAACAAATATTGGTATCCAAATGGTATGAGGTGGTACGGTTATAAATCGGCTCGGCTAACCCTTATCAGATTACTAATAATGATCGTAGCTCCCAAACGAAATATAAAATGGAATCATAAAAGTTTAATTGCTAATGTTTTGAAAATAGAAATCATCTGCAATCTTATATATATATATATATATATGTATGTATTAAAGTAAATTCGTAACAGAAGGCACAAAAGAAGAAACCTCTAGTATTGAGGCATTGCCCTTGTTAGTTAGGTATAGATTTTAGTTTTTTTTTTTTTTTTAAATACCAGCATCATTGCGTCAACACTAGGTACTTATATGCATACGAGACAAAGTTCATATATATATATATATATATATATATATAAAATAATTGGGTATATGAAATTAATATAAATTGGAATGAGACTTAGAAATGCGAAGACACACACACCTCGCTTGGGTATTATTTACAAAAGGAATATGCGGGCTAATTTTGGGGTGGACGGACAGATTGAACTGGACAGGATTTTGGCCCTTCTGGGTGTGAGCAGGTAGAGAGAGAGAGAGAGAGAGAGAGCAACCTGTAAAATGTAAAACAATCATTAAAACTTTTAATTATTTCCTATTGGTTGTGATTTGGAAGGGCCTCTTTTCTTCAGCTTCTTCCTCTCTCTCTCTCTCTCTCTCTCTCTATCTGTCGTCTCTCTGTCACAGCTGGTAGGAAGGCAGACTCTTTGTTTTTGCTTTTCTTTCTTTGTTATTCCATGAGAGAGGCTTAAGGCCTAACGAACTTTTGCCTTTTTTTATTCTTTTTTCTTTTTCTGGGGAAGGGGGGCTTTTATTCCATCTCCTCCGCTATCTCTTTCGTTTCTTTGAACCAAATTGTTTACCCTCTACACCTTATTCGGGGTTCTTCTAATTCGTTTTTCGCTTACTATTAATAATAATACTAATAATTCCATCATCAATCTCTCTCTCTCTCTCTCTCTCTCTCTCTCTCTCAATATTGTGGGGCAATTTTACATTTTTTTTTCGATTTCCCTGGTTCTGCAATAAAGAAAAGGAAAGGCAAGCGATATCGGAGAAAGGCGCATCCTTGTTGTCTACCCCCCGGCGCGGCGGCGAAAGATTGAGGATTTGGTTCCTGTGGTTTAGGGAGAGGAGGGAGACAGGGATTTAGGGTTTCTCTCCTCAAGCCATCAAGACAGGGATTTCTAAGGTGAGCCCGTTGGGTTGATTTACAAATTCAAACATGGCCAACAACAACCACCTGGACTTGCAGATGAGCCCTCAAATGGAGCAGATCCACGGTGAAATCCGTGATAATTTTCGTGCCCTCGCGTAATTCCTCCCTCTTTCGTTCCTTATCTCTCTCTCTTTCCCTCCTCTATATGATACTAATATAGGGATCACATTATTCAATCTTGCATGTTACTTCCGATTCCATATATTTCTACTATCTGAATTTGAATGCCATGCTATTGTGCATCATTTCTCCCATAGTATTCCACCGCAGAAACCAGTTACTACACATGAGCTCATCATTTTGATATTTTCCGGTGTTGCTTACTCTTTTTTCTTTTCTCCTGGTGGATTATTGCTAATCAATCACTTTACGGGTTCAGAAATGGCTTTCAAAAGCTCGATAAGATCAAGGACTCCAATAGGCAAAGCAAACAGCTAGAAGAACTTACTGCCAAGATGAGGGAGTGTAAAAGGTTTGTTTTTTCTCTTCTTCTTCTTTCCCATTTTGTTTTCGGATTTATGCACTATTCATAATTTTGTTTCTTCTTCAATGGATACACTTATGTGAACATTTTATGGCATATATTTTACTCAATTTGTTGTCACTTGATTTTGGCTGTTAGAGCTTACCAGTCACAGCGAAAGGAAATTATTACTGGATTACGTATAATTATTTGTTATGATTATTTTTTAATACTTATTAATCCTAGTGTTCTAGTCCAAAATTAAGCTGCTAGAGTTATTGTTTCGATTTTTTTTTTTTAGTTCTTGTGTCTTAATCATATTCTTTTTTATACCCCGTTTTCTGATAACTTTAGGTTAATTAAGGAGTTTGATCGTGAAATCAAAGATGAGGAAGGTAGAAATCCCCCTGAAGTTAACAAGCAACTCAATGATGAGAAGCAGTCCATGGTAAGACTTCAGAATTTTGTTGAGAAGCTAATGTGGCTAGAAACTGGTTACAAAAGGAAGTAAGGAACGACTTGCTGCCTATCAACCTTAGAGCACTTTTCTCAAAAGCACATTCTTAACAAAAAGAAAAATGGTAACAACCTGTTTTTGTTTTTAACTGGAATTGCAAATTCTTTGATACTGTTTTCTTGACAAACAGAATATGTTACAGAATTTTTTTGGAATACTTTTCTATATATGGTAGCCCTCCATTAGAGGATCAAGATGATGTAATAGGTGATTGAAAACCTGTTTCATAGTGCAGCTATCTCTGCTTTTCATTTTTTTTAGGCATTCTGCAACTCGTAAACCTTATTTTTTTAATATCTGCTACAGCAGTCTAAAGGCTCTTTCCTTAAGCTGCTGGGTGTCTGTTGCCTTTTGTCGTGCCGACAGTATCTTAACATCAAAAAGCCTTCTTAGAAGGGAGGAGGATCTTTATTTATTTAGAGCATTGCCGAGTCAACAATTAGATGGTGATTTGCTTTTATCTCATAGTTTTGCATGAGAAGACTTGAATTTCTGATAAGGACCCGAGGATGGCATGCTCTTCTTTTGGTCTAGAACATCTTTTTTTCAACTATTAGGACCTTCTAATCCTATGCCCTTTGGGAATTATTTTTAGCTGTTAAGATCTTCATGAATATCACTTGGTTCTGCATAAGCAAAGCTTAAGTGTCATATGCATGTGCCTCACAAATTTGGCCATATTGTATTGCAGATTAAAGAGCTGAACTCATATGTGGCCTTGAGAAAAACGTGAGTTCTTTCGTCCAGTTATTTTTGTCTTACATATTAATTTGATGAATTAAGGGTTTATGTTGTCTGAAGTCTATCACACACACACACACACACACACACACACATATATTTCCAAATTGTTTGTTTGTAGCTTTATTACTAGAAATACTTGTGAAGATTTCCAGATAATTATCTGGTTTCCTTTTTGATCTTATTGCTACTTAAATTTGGAAATCTTTCTTTCTGGTTGAAACCTTACTAATCTTCAAGATTTGATATTTCCCTATTTTGACTGTTGAGCAGAAAAATGTACTTTCTTGGCACATCTGAGTAGTTTATATAATGAGCTTAAACATTACATGATTATTCGCTGCACTCGACCAACGTTTTATTGTGGTCACACTTAGCAAAAGCTCCTCAATATCTTTCAGCTGGTACAAAGAGTTTGCAAAAAATTGTCCCATTCATACATGATAATTCTTTTTTTCTTGTTAAACGTGTTACCAACTAATGGGGTACTGACATTGTCGTTGGAGTATGTACCATCCTTATCACCTGCACTTGGTTGTTAGTATATGCCTGGAGGACCAATAGCCATGCAACAGCAAATAAGAAAATGATATGAGCAGTTGCACTTGCACTTGATTTGGTTTTTCAAATTGTTTCACATGTAATATTATGGATTGAGCATAATGGAAAAAATAAATATTTTGAAACCCTCAATATCATTATTATGAATCTCATGACGAACACCATGTTTTGTGATTTTGATTTTCTTTGATAATACCATGTTAAGCCGTTAGCAGTTTAAACCAGCTGAGACTGATCTGCTAGTATCACAAATCAATCATTTTGCGATAAATTTGTCCTTTCTATTGTTTTCCCATAAACTTGATATCTTCTCGATACCTGTTTCTATTAATTTATAAGTCTATCTGTTTGGTGTCATTGCAGATATATGAGCAGTCTTGGCAACAAGAGGCTTGAACTTTTTGATATGGGAGCAGGTGTTAGTGAACCTACAGCAGAAGAAAATGTTCAAATGGCATCAGGTCTTACATAATACCTAATGCAGGGAGTGACTCTATTTTTTAACTAGGACTAGGTAGAGATTATATGACTGGGTCATCCCTAATATCTAATGCATGCAGACACAAATACAAACATTTTCAGGTTACGGCTATGGCTTTGTAGGCTTTAGTTGTCAACAAACTACAGTCACCATCTTGTTGTGTAAAAGTGAGGTAACTGTTTAAAGAGCGTTATCAAGAAGAATGAAAATTATTTTGCTCTTTCTAGGATGCAATATATGGTCGAACTGCGTATGGTCCAGGGCCTATTCTTTCAATGTTTGTATCCTAAAATTTGTTTCTCTTCTGTCTTTTATTCTTTTTCATAATCATGTTCTGGAGGAGGGTAGGAGAACATGTTTTGTATGGGCAGTGGCAAAACCAAAGCACCTTTTTGGGTGATTAAAATACTTGCTTACCCGAAAAGATGCTGATTATTCCTGAAGGAAGATAATGGAGTAATATTCAACATAAGTTATTTGCTTGTCAATTTTTGTGCAGAGATGTCAAATCAGGAGCTTGTCAATGCTGGAATGAAGACGATGGATGAAACTGATCAGGCCATTGAACGCTCCAAGCAGGTGAATGATTAACTCTGTCTAGCTTTTGAAATACAGAGTTCTTTAATCAAAATGTGACCGCAAATTTTTAGGTTGTTCATCAAACCGTTGAAGTTGGAACGCAAACTGCCACTACTTTGAAGGGCCAAGTGAGTATATCCTTGATCTCTATCCTTTGTTGATTTTGAGATTTTCTGGATCAAATTTCTCTGATCTTCTAACTTCCAAATTCCTACAGACTGAGCAAATGGGTCGCATAGTTAATGAGTTGGATACAATTCAGTTCTCAATAAAGAAGGCATCACAGCTTGTCAAGGAGATTGGTAGGCAGGTATGTTTCTTGCAGTATTCCCTTGATCTTCCTCTCTGTCTCTCTTATTCTTGCTTATTATTTGAGTCTTTTATGCTTTTCAGGTAGCTACGGATAAGTGCATCATGCTTTTTCTTTTCCTCATTGTCTGTGGAGTTATAGCCATAATTGTCGTGAAGGTAAATTCTATAGTTCCTGAGTTTGGTGTCCTTGGTATTCCTTTGGCTCCTTTAGCTCTTTTACATCGTCAAAAATATAAGCACAATCTTAAATTTTTGCAGTCATATGCGCCATTTCTTTGGGTAACTTTCTATTGTTAATAGACACGGGCAATAAAGTCTTGTCTAAAAAGATTCCACAATGATCTGAAATGTTTGCTTTTCTACTTTGCATGTTTATACATGTTAGACAGACGCTATTATCTATCAGCAAACTATAGTTTAGAGCATGATGCTTCATCTTATCTAATTCAGAACATCTGATCTCACCAGATTCTACATCCAAGTTTTGTCACTTGTATCGTTTATCTCTTAGGTTGTGCCAAAAGTTGCTTGGTGTATTGATATGTGACTTAAGCTTCAATAACAGATACGTTAATGATGGTTGTAGTGTTTTTGGCATTTCAAGCATTTGTAATTCATGTATTTGTGCTAATCGCGAAGCTTAATGCATGTGGAATTTGAATAACATGTTCATGATGTTGTTTAACAAGCCCTTCTTTTATCTAACTGTAATTTATGAAATCAGATTGTGAATCCCCACAATAAAAGCATACGGGACATTCCTGGATTGGCTCCACCAGCTCCTACCACAAGGAGATTGTTGTATCTGAAGTCGGGGACAGCTTATTGAGTAAATTTTGAAATATCAAAAGGAAAGGAGATAGTTAATCTAAATCCATGCTGTCCTGCGAGTTTCCAAAGAAGTATACAAGGCATGTTGTTTGCGGGCTTCTGTTCTTCATAGCGTTAATCTATTCTTGCTCGAGATGTGCACGTCAGATTGTGTTTTTCTTTTTGTAAATTACAGGTCTGATTTATTTTTCTACATTTCTCCCCTTTCCAGCATTGTTGTGAAGGCGGTGACACTTTCTGTAAACTTTTATGAGAGTTTCTAGTCCTAGAAAGAAAAGTGCACTTGAAATTTCTGCTGTGTGTCTGTATCATATGCAAACTTGTTGACGAGAGTGGATATGCACAGTTGGTCTTTTGAGTTCTCATCTCTTTCCATGTGCCGCAATCGTTTTTCATTTTTGTTACCTTCCACCTTCCGGCTGTTTGCTGTTTTCGTGATATCATCCGTAGAGAGTGATCCATACCCAAAGCAAGTGCTTCGAATTTTGAAAATCAAGATCATGCACATGGCAAATGACGGCTGAATGACTGAAGATATTGTCTTTTTGTTTAAGTCTGGTTCCATCTATAGATTAATTAGGATATCAGGGATTTAGCTTGACCATGGAGTAGTAGATGGTATCAATTGCGGGCTTCTGCTGGAATTGGTTAATAATACCAATTGAAGTAATAGATGGTACGATTTCGAGCTCAAATTTGACTTGTATATGGTGATGTCTATCTAATGGTGAAAGAGGCTTTGAGCATCCTAATGAATCAAATCCGACGTCTCTCCATTGAAACGTGTCAGACCCAGATAAGTTGGAATGCATCATATTGCAAGGTCCTTTAGATAGGAAGTATCTAAACCCTTTAAAAACCTAAGGCAGTAACGTATGGAATAAAAAGTATTAGTGCTTTTCTTTTTCGAGGAAATAGTGCCACTCACTTTGAGGATCTATATTGGGTAGTGCCATTGTGGTGTGGCTATTGCATCAATCCATTAAAAAGCCCGATCAGGATCACTATAACTAAGATTCAAACCAAACGTCCAAGCAGGGATAAGGAGGCAAGCTCTCTGTTTTACTGGTATAACATTGCATTAACCTCGGAACTGACTACCTATTACAACACAGAAAAAGAAAACATGGGAATCTGTTACAACTGGTGTCTCTATTTGGCATCTTAAGATGAGTATTCAATTCTCAAAGTCCTGTTCTTCCTTCCCAAATTTTTCTGCACAAAAATCCTCAAGGGAAGCAACGATTTAATACACTTGTCAGCAATGTTGCATATCTTGCTGTTCTGTTGGTGAAGTAATTAACTAATGGTATTTAGTGCTCATGCATCGTTTTTGAAGGGATGCACTCAATACACACGTATTTATGAGTAGTACGTCAAAAACTATAATTAATGACTGGTTTTACCACCATTAATTATACCTTGCTAAACTACTGCTAGTGCGTGCAAGTGCAAGTGCAAGTGCAAGTGCTATTGTTGCTTCACCTGACTTAGTTTTAAGTTGCACATGCCAGCCAATCATAATCATTTGGGGAGCGGAGGGGAGCATGGATTATATTCTATCAACGTGCGTACAGTTGTCGGGGGGCTTTTGGTTACTGTTGAAAATTCGTATGGTCTCCGGTGGAAAGGGGTGTCAACAGTTGTTTAGCTGGGTGCTACATTCCCTTGTCTTTGGTCGGTGGGCAGTAGCACAACTATATTCCATTGCTGATTTATTTGGCATTTATCCATCGCCCACACAAGATGATCATGATTGACCAGCTAGCTTTCAACACCCACACCCCCCCCCCCCCCTCCCGGGCCAAAAAAAAAAAAAAAAAAACCCTCCCCTCGCTCTTACTCATTTTTGCTATTTGTTAAGCCTAGGGAGAAGGGAGACCAAGCCACAACCACATGTCCTTTTTTGGCTGATGACAATTTCCCTTTCTGCAAACAGAACCCATTCCCTAGAGGACCTTGCGGATGCAAGTATTTCAATAAAAAAAATACGAGAACGAATACAAGATCTAAACGAATAGAGTTCTCTTGATACCACTCTAAAAGTCAAATGTTTGAATTCCCTTGAGCATTTCCCCTCTTCAAAATGTAACAATATTGATTAATAAAAAAATATAACAAAATATGAGGGGCGGGCGTTTGATTTATTTTATGAAGGACAACCCCAGAACTGGCAAGGTTTGGTACCCAGTCCATTTGTTTGACTTCCAATCCAACCGACTAGGTTAAGGTTACATTTCCCTATCATTAATTAGTAGTGGTAGTATAGTCGTAGTTCATATTAATAAAATTCACAAAGCTCGAGAAGCTAATAAATTTTACATGGATCTCTAAACGAAAAATTGGATGTGTCAATAACAGCCGCCACCAAGGATGAAGTCATGAGTGTGTTTTTGGAATTTCCCATTATCTTTGTCCGGTCTGTTCATTTGACCTTTTAGTTCAATCTAGATTAGTAGCAAATTGCGTTTATTAAAAAAAATCCATAGGCTCTTTTAATATCCAAACTTAAGCTGATTTCTGACTAAACAAACAGATTAAACAAAGAAACCTAGTTTAAATTTTCAATTCTAATACCAGCTTTTGAAATTAAATTAGTACTCGTACAACAACATAACAACTAGCAGCAGTTAGCACATCATAGGCGGCAAGTAACATATTCTAGTAGTAGTACATTTTTTTTTTTTTCCTTTGATATTCTGATAATCAGTCAGAATCACGACCTTTCAAAATCCCTTCAACTTTCAATTTTGAGATGACCCCATAATAAAAGTTAAAAAGCAAAACATAAAGGAGCCAATTCTCATCTTTCATGCTTCATTTCTTCTATTACTGTATGTTGCAAGGCAAAGGCATCACCTACCACTGATAACTCCCCGTCTTCTTATTTGAGCAGTATTGTTATTGCTTCCATTTTTAAGTTATAATATCGCCACAATTGGGTGACATGTGGCCTTTATCATTCCTTCTACAATTTCCCAATGAGCCACATTCTTGAATTTGGTTATTGGGTGTTACTCAAGTTGCTTCTTCTAGAGAGTAGTACTTAGCAGAATCCCGTTTAGAAGAATCCAGAAAGGAAATCCTAAAAAACTTCCCGTATATTTGGGATTCTGGATAAAATGGGATTTGATTTGGGAGCCTAAAATTGCGTTCGTTTCCAAATGGGTTTTAGGCCTCCTTGTATAAGAAGAGATCTAGCCTAGGTTTCAGAGTTTCCTCCTTTAAGTTGTCAAAATAAAAATTCTGGAAAGGGAGGTTCCTCATTCTTCAATATTACAGAATAAAGGTAAAGTTGGAAGCTTTACATATTCATCTGTGGTTGATGCAAGTTTTGTGCACTTGCAATCATGGTTATTCTGTTCATTGCATGATAAACAATTTATTAGTTTGCTGCTTCAATTTCTGTTCATTTCTTTCCTAGATTGGACTTTGAAAGTCTGCAAATGGGCAAGTCGTTATTTTGACCAACACAAAAAAAAAAAAAAAAAAAAAGGAAAGAAGAAGAAACAACATGTTGTCTTCCACTCCTCTTTGTTTAGTTAATAAGTTATAAGTGTTTGGCAATCTCTTCCTCTGTTTTACGTCAGAACTTTATGGCTAAGGAAATTGATTAAGCAAAAATTTTTGTGATTCATTGTTGTTTGGCTCAAACATTTTTCTTACGGATTATATTTTTTCTTCTTGCTGATGTAACACGATAAATACCTGGGAAGAGAGATAGATAATATAAGTTAGGCTAAGGTAAATTGCATTCTAAAGTAAGAGTGTCATAATTAGAGCAAGAATGTTATGCGTTTGGTTAATCATCACTGCAAACTCTCTTCATAATCTGTTAGTTTTCTCCCTGCAGGTCCTTTGATTTGATTAAAATGGCAGCCGGCCTTAATTTTGAACTGTCAAAGAGAACTCACATTTTCCACCTTAAGGTGTGGGTTTTAATAGCCATTTCTGTTGTCTTGTTCTTTGTGATTATTCTCTTGGTGCTGCCATTTTGTCTGTCACGTAAAAGATCAAGAAAAGTTGGTGCCACTCTTCCAATTAGCCAAATTCCCAAGGTATCAAAGGAAATTAAAGAGATAAAGGTTGACCAATATTCTGCAACAAATTGTGCTGCCCATGATATGGATATCCTCACCCTTCAGGACAAGTTTAGTGATAAGGATTCTGATAAGCTTCTGAGCAGTGAAGTGGCCATGAATGCTGATAATAGCAGTCAATCCAGTTCCTTTACAAATTTGGAGAAGGATGGTGTTGCACATGAGACAGGGGAAAAGGGAGGTGCTGGAGCAATATACAATTCACATCCTGTAGCTGTTTCTTCCCCTTTATCAGGTCTTCCTGAGTTTTCCCACCTTGGATGGGGTCATTGGTTTACTCTGAGGGATCTTGAAGTTGCAACCGACAGATTTTCCAAGGATAATGTTATTGGTGAGGGTGGATATGGAGTTGTTTATCATGGCCGACTGATAAATGGATCTCCTGTTGCTGTTAAAAAAATCCTCAATAATGTGTAAGCTCTTGAATGGCTTTTTATCAGTTCCTTCATTGTATACCATAGGGCCTTAAAGATGGTTAATAAAAAGCTTTTTGTCTTTTGGTCTTAAATATCCAGAGGTCAAGCAGAGAAGGAATTCAGGGTTGAAGTTGAGGCTATTGGTCATGTCCGCCACAAAAACTTAGTTAGACTCATGGGTTACTGTATTGAAGGAACTCAGAGGTGCATTGCTGTCTTTTCTGTCTCATCATCTTTTCACTGGTGCACTATGTTTGAACAAGAAGCAATTGTACAAATCAACCTATTAGAATGCTCTTAAATACAGTTAAAACATCTATTACAAGAATCTTATGAACTGTAAGTGCCTGTCCTAAATTCATCTTAGGTTAGCAATGCAAGCAGAGATATTGGCTGAGGCAGTGAGATAGGCATAAAAGTATTTTGTTTATACCTGTCAAATTTGCTGTTTTGAATTCAACTAAATAACTTTACCTTTCTTGAACTTCCCTGCTAAAATCAGGTTGTTGGTATATGAATATGTAAACAATGGGAATCTAGAGCAGTGGCTTCATGGAGCCATGCGTCATCATGGCTATCTTACCTGGGAGGCTCGTATGAAAGTTTTAGTAGGCACTGCAAAGGCGTGAGTCCATCTATCAACTGCTTCTCATCTTTGAACTTATTGTAAGGTTTCATTTCGTTTTCAAACAACATTTGCTTCTTGCAGTCTTGCATATTTGCACGAGGCAATTGAGCCCAAAGTGGTGCATCGAGATATTAAGTCAAGCAATATACTCATTGATGATGACTTCAATGCTAAACTATCTGATTTTGGTCTAGCCAAGTTGCTGGGTGCTGGAAAAAGTCACATTACAACCAGAGTTATGGGAACATTTGGGTGGGTGTTTACATCATATTGAGATCTCAATTTGAACCAATTCTCCTTTTCCTTAACTGCTTTAAAAAATTAACAAGCTCTCCAATCAATCTAAACTCATCTCTTATTTTTGTGACCTTTTCTGTTTCTTCCATTTTTGGACTCGTATAGATATGTGGCACCTGAATATGCAAATAGTGGCCTCCTAAATGAGAAGAGTGATGTTTATAGCTTTGGGGTTGTGCTTTTGGAAGCCATTACTGGAAGAGACCCTGTAGATTATGGCCGCCCTGCATCCGAGGTATGATATGTAACAATATTATATATTTATTCGTCTATAAATATTAAAAGTTTTGGATGAAGCTGAAACTCTCTTTGTTCTGATATTGAATAATTAATAATTGTCCTTCACCATGGGCATTTATAAAACACTAGCAACAGAATTGCATCTATTAGAAGTGCTGTTTGCTAATAAGTAAAAAGAGTTGGTTAAATTATAAAATGTTTTGATTTGGTGATTGAAATTGTTGTAAATAATCATATGGGATCTAGAGCCAAATGCAACCACATGTTGTATACTTTAATTATTTTCCGTTGACCTGTTTTCTGTTGTTTTTTTGAACCTGCAAAATCCAGGTTTAACATACAAATTTGGGGACACATTTGAAAGTTAGTTTCGAGTATTAAACATTTTCATAGCAATATGAAGAAGATTCATATCTTTACTATCTTGATTCCCTGTCATTTGTTCTTTGAACTTGACCAACTCCAATGACATATTTCTCCATTTGGGGTTTAAGCTGCTGTATGTTTGATTTTTTAAGGAGGACTATCTTGGAAGCTTTGCTGCGCTTTTATTTACAGCTTATTTGACATTGGTTGTGAATTAATTTGAAATCAAAATGTCATTCTTTTGCGCATCATATTCCATTAGGTTTCTGAAACTTATTTGTGGTAGATTTCTTTTGTTTTAGATGCAGCATTTTCCTGCTTCCATTTTTTCTACCTCTAGGCTCAGGAAAGATGCTTGTATTTCAGTTGGTTTCAGTTCTGATTTTATGATTCTTTTTCAGGTAAACTTAGTTGAATGGCTCAAGATGATGGTTGGGAGCAGACGTTTTGAAGAAGTTGTTGACTCAACAATTGAGATCAGACCATCTACAACAACCCTCAAACGAGCTCTTTTGACAGCTTTAAGATGTGTTGATCCTGATGCTGAAAAGAGACCCATAATGAGTCAAGTTGCTCGCATGCTTGAATCAGAAGAATATCCAGTATCACGAGAGGTCTGGTTTGAACTTCAAAAAAAGCTGAATCTGTTTCGTATTTGGATAGCCTTTACTATAAAAACCGTTTTAGACATGTTAATTCTTCTGTTTGTAGAAGGTCATTTCAGATGCCAATATAATAAAGTTGATAATTTCTTTCACTCGGGTGCACTAGCAGGGTCGTAGGAAACGAAGAAATCAGGAAGACTCTCAGAGGGAGAATGATAGTGAAAATTCGATTTTGAAGCCACAAAAAAGAAATGACCACCAAGCAATGCTCAGCCAGCAAAATCATTGTAACTGATCGAGCTGCTAAGGCTGCCCCTCGTTTAAAAGCAGGCTCCAGACGTGAGCTATTATGGAACTGCATTGTTTTTGCCTTTTCTTTAATCTACTTGTAGATGATAGAAAGAGCACTTCAGTGCATGGTTGTCAAATTGCCATGGTATATAGTAGAAGTTTGTACAGGCCTTTCTCTATGCTTATCTTCTGACTTTTTCCTTTTCCAATCTTTGTTATTTCCACGGAGAACCTTTGTATATGTTGGTCATAAAATATTCTCAATTGGATATTGTAGGTTATAGATGTGATTTACGTAGGTACAATGCAATATCTTGGAAGATCGATTTTGACTGTACGATTGCATTCAAAGGAAAAAAGTTTCATCTATTGTTATAGTACTTTAAGCATGATGAAAGTTGCAGTCATTTTGAAAAGGTTCAAGGTATGCTATATTAATAAGAAACGGAAATTCCCTGGAGTTCTTAATCTGCAAACACTAGCGTGGTTTGGACATAAATGTAATGGTGGGGAAGCATACCAAAAGGATAGAATAATAAAGATGATGAGAGGGCCTTCCAGTGGTTGTCAAGTTCGAGAAGGTGAATCATCTTTCTTTCAGGCAACGCGTAAAAGTAATTTAGCTTCATCTTTTTCAAGGGAGGGAGGTGCAGGCATTTTCATCACGGTCCTTCAATCAACTAAAAGATGCAAACCTTTCGTATCTTTTTGGAATTGAATTTCAGTTAATTAATTACGTTACCTGAAAATGTTTTATGTGCAACACAATTTGCTTGGAGACTGATCCCTTGGGGTACCTTAAAGGATATTTTACTTAATTATCACCACTAAGATCCTCTTTAGACTGAAATCAAACTATAATCCAAGATGGTCCATTGACACAAGAACAGAACGAGTATATCGATTGAGGCAATCCCGGGAATAATGTGTAGCAAAAGATTCATCAATGGACAGCCATAGAAATAATAAAATCAAATACATATTTACGTTGGACTTCAGTCAATTGGAAATAAACAACACAAACTTTCTACAACTATATGATCCAGCCTGAATGAAACTTCTATTTCCTTTAGATTTGAATCGATATAATGGCTTGTGTGTCTCTCTCACAAATTTGGTGTTTCACTGGAAGGTCCAGTTCGAGCATTCAAGAGAGGCTGCAAAGCTTTTACAACAATGCTCATGTTTGGCCGAAAATCAGCTTCATATTGGACACATAAGGCAGCAACAGCAGCCATCTGTTTTGGACAAACCATAGTAAAGGTGAAGGAATAAAAACCAATGGCTCATTACACGAACTGGACATATCTAAGCTCCAATAAAGGATCTTTGAGAGGATTGGTGCGTGGAGGATTACAATGCACTAAAGGTGTTTAGGGCCAATGAGTAATTCTAGAATGAAAAGAACATCGTTACCTTAGCAACTGCCTTTGGAGGGTACTGATCTTGTAATCTAGCATCAACACACTGTTTCACCTTATCCTCGCTGAGTTTTGGAGTTGCCTAATTCATTTAAATGTGAACCCATCAATAAGAATGCTGATCAATTTTATTGAGTCCCAAATGGAGACTGACATTCTACAACAATCTTACGAGAAAGGGGGTAAAAAAAGTAAAAGAGGATCTTCATCACTAATTCAACCTGTGGGACAGACTACATACCCATGTTACAAGACTCTGCTGCCCTCGTGGCAATGTATGATCAACAGGTTTTCGACCAGTCAACAGTTCCAGAAGAACCACGCCAAAGCTGTAAACATCACTCTTTGCGCTCAGCTGGCCAGTCATCGCGTACCTGCCTCCCAAATAAATATCAGACCAACTTCAAAACAACTAAATCTCAGCACAAAGTTTATCGGTATAATCACTACATAAGAAACAAAAGACTTACTCTGGAGCATGATAACCGAAAGTACCCAGTACTCGAGTAGAATGAAGGCGAGCTGCCATGTCGGGAGCTTGATTTGACAAATCAAAATCAGCAATTTTGGCAACATCATCATCGAAAAGTAAAACATTGCTGGACTTGATATCCCGGTGGATAATATGAGGCTGCGCCTTTTCATGCAAATATTCAAGACCTTTTGCAGCCCCAACAGCAATTTTAACCCTTTGGGCCCAAGACAACACGGGACCTGGCTGAGCACCTTTAACACCTTTTCGTCCTGGATCCATAAGTTGTGCAGTAGTTTATCACAATGGAGATAAGTAACATTAGTGGAGAAATAAAGTAGAAGTAACAGAAGTCGTGACTATTAAGCCACATGCTTTGAAGAAGCAAATGCACAAACATTCTTCCGCTGGAATCGAAAGTTCAACTTCCAATATGTGCCACTGTTTTGGGTGTAGTAACCTCCCCATTTTAAAGTTAAAGCAGCTCGAAGGAGAGTAATTTTATACATTGACATTCTCAATCTTCTCCTTTTACATGTAGAAGAAAATTTTTCTCAAGAGCCCAAACTTGTGGAAGTAATTGAGACATATCATGATGAGAACAGAATTTAAAAACCTCCCATCATTATAGAATCGGGATTTACTAGCTCATAAAAATCTAGAGTTGTTAAAAAGGGACAATGTATTTATCTATCCACATGTATAAATATTATGCATTAAGCAACAGCAAAGAGGAATAGTACCTTCAAAATAGTTATTGAGATATTCACATTTAAAGTATTCAGCAG
This sequence comes from Mitragyna speciosa, assembly GCA_024721245.1. Classification (NCBI taxonomy): domain Eukaryota; kingdom Viridiplantae; phylum Streptophyta; class Magnoliopsida; order Gentianales; family Rubiaceae; genus Mitragyna; species Mitragyna speciosa. The sequence continues at coordinate 248,534 of CM045569.1, forward strand.
TATCACGTGCAAATGCAACTTTAATAGTGTAACCCAACTTCCAATGAGAGGACGGGCACAAATGTATGTGAATTAAATCAACAACATTGCAGACTTATGCATTTCCTGATAAGAAAAGGAATTCTTCGAAAGCAGGTTAATCATATTACCCTTCCATCTTTATTAAACTTTACTATTCCCCCCCCCCCCCCCCCCCCGGTTCCTTCTCTTTTCTCTCTGTTGGGTGGGGGAATGGGGCAGTAAATGAAAGAGTGCCCTATATAACATACCATGAAGAATATCGTGCAGAGAACCATTGGAAGCATACTCATAGGCTAAGACACGAAGGCCACCATCCACAGAATAACCAAGAAGCCCAACAACATTTTCGTGCTTTAATCTGGATACCATAGAAACCTGGAACACCATGCACCAAATAACATAAAAGAGTAACAACAAATTATCAATCATGTAACTTTGTTAAAACATATTACATACTAAACTATGATGAACCCAACCTGTGCTAAAAATTCCTGGTCTGGTTGCTTACTGGAGTCTAATTTTTTTATGGCTGCAGCCTGGCCACTTTTCAAGACACCATGATATACCCTTCCATACGATCCCTCACCAATCAAAGCCTTTGTACCAAAGTTATCTGTAATGTCCTTCAATTCATCAACTGGAATAGCTGGGACAGCAATTGGCTGGATTTTTATGGCTTGTGTGTCCTTTGGTACAGTTTCTGGGACACGAAAACCTGCATTATTGCCTACAAAACATATACTGTAAGTTCCATGTTGATGAGATTCCTTTTGAAGATTTACTAACAAGCGGTGTAGATTGTAGAAACTAACAAGTTAATGGCAAGCAGTCAAAATGCACGCCATTGGCGTGATAAACTATCTCTCCTTGTAGCTTACAAAAACCAAAAGCATAGTTGTCATAAACTTTTCATCAATGACCTAATTATGAATATGCAGGTAAGATCAAATTACAAACATTTTCCATCTTACACTCAATGCAGTGCAGAGAGGACTTTGAATACAACTTGAAAGGTTACAAATTCAATAATAACCCAGTCTTATCCTAACTTAATCCAACAAGTAATTTTTTTTTTTCCCATCAAAATGAGAGGGGGGATGGAAGTAGTTATTTGCTTCAGTAGAAGTATAAGTCTGAGAATGAAACCGACCTGCAAAGTTATTTGCTGGAAATGGTCCATTATCATAAGTCTTTTGCATATCATCTTCTGGACAACAGCTGAAGCAGCTCATGGCTTAGGTTCTTCAATCTGTATTTTGCCTTGTTATCTGATTAAGGAGCAACACTAATAACAGACATGTAAAGATAAACCATGATGCTCGAGATCAAAGAACAGACAGCATCTATTGGAATACAAATCAGTTTTTGTTCCAGGACAATAACCATATATAGATGGCAAAAAGTAATGGTGTCCTGGATATAATAAATTTGTTCTCATATAACTAGTGCTGATGTTTACATGATTAAAGTGATTCAATATAATAATACATGGAAAAAGGGAAGAAATGGAAAAGGAGCAGTTAAGTACATGAGAGGAGGAGTACTATATAGCCACTCTCACACATGTTAAAATTAACCTAAAACGGAGACCAAACAATAAATCGTCGATCAATGGAATCTAACCCAATTTATCACACCCACTTAATCCACAGAAAAATACAACAACTCTATCAAAAAAAAAAAAAAAAGGCATGAACATATACATCCGCAATAATCAGGGGAGGCAGAAAAGTCCAATCTTTACTACTAAATTGGCCTTCTCAGAAAGAACCCAGTTTTTTAAAAGCAACAAAGTCTCAGTTTGGAGCCAAAAAAACAAAAAACAAAAATAAGGATTCAAGAATTAAAAATGGAACACCAAGAGCAAGACAAAAAATTGGTCATGGGAGAGGAGGAAGAAAAAGCAATCACAACACACCTTTTTTTTATTTTGTTTGTTGGGGGGGGGGGGGGGGGGGTTGCCCTCTTGGTCTCGGGTTTGTAACCGTAGAATGGATGTTGGAAATAGAAGAAGAGATGCTTGCTAGTGTTCAAATGAAGTTGGAGGAGGAGGAGGAGGAGGAAGAAGGGAATGAGCAGCCAGCTTCAACCAAAGACCAACAGCAGTTACAGTTGTACAAAGTCTAAACAAACTTTCTGAATGAAAGACTAGAGACCTGACTTTTTAGACTTTTGCCCATTATATTTATATTTATTTATAACAAAGACTGCTTCTTTCTAACTTGTGCTGTACTGGCAACTGGTGCTACTGCTGCTACCATTAAGAAGTTTCCGCATAGCCTATAGGACTTTTTAGGATTATTGTTATTATTATTATTACTATTCTTATGACCAATGCGCGTATACATGCAGTCGCTATTTCTATCTCCTTTCCTAAGGTTGATTTTTAAACTGTGAATCTCTCTTCTTCTTTCTCCTACTCCTGCCCTGCATCATTCAAATTGCATAGTGGCATTTTGGTGCTGGACAAATCCCAACAAGTAAGACGCATAACTTTAAATAGTGCTAAACACACACTATCTGTGTGTAAATTTTATAATTTCTTTTCTAAATTATGAATTAAATTCATGAAAAGCAAAGTTTATGTTATGAACTATATTTTTAATATATAAGGGTTTGTTATTATTTTTGTAAATAATTGTATTGAACTTTTTTTTTTTTTTAATTTGAAAAAGAATTGTATTAAACTTTAAAAGGAAAAAGAAGAAGACAACACAGACAAAGTAATATTTCTCACAATGAACTAAAATAAAGTAAAGATGGGTTGCTTGCCTCATGAGTTTTGTTATGTATTATTAATATTGGAGCGTCGGATTATCTGTCAAATTCTTTTTTTTTTTTTTTTTTTGTGTTGCTTTTTGGAGCTTTGACTTGTATTGTACCCCTTCTCTTCTTTGTTTATATATATATATATATATATATATATATATATATATATATATATATATATATAATATTTTCCTGCTGGAAAGAAATTAAGGGGATGGTGGCAGGCAACCGGCCAAAGTCAAAGTCACAACCCCTGCTTAAATTAAATGCCGATACAAAGGGTTTGTTCTCAATAGATTTTTTAACTAACTTTTAGATTATAAATTAATAATAATATGTATTAATAATGTTCTCAATTAAATCTTAAATTAAATTTTAAATTTTTTGTAGAACTAAATAATCTCAAATTAATTGTATAAAAATTTAATTTGAGATTTAATTAAAAATACTATTAATACATATTATCATTAATCTATAATCTAAAAGCTAATTAAAAAATTTATACCTTAGTCCCCACGGTCTTATTTATGGGGTTTATGAAAAAAAAATCAAATATTAGCTCAAAATTTTCAGTTCTACTTATGCACTTTAGACCAAAATAAGAATGATATCAACTTTACCCGCTGTGTTGTTTTTCCATGTTGACTTACTTCTGAATAACCCAAAAAAAACTTTAAAAAAAAAAAATCCCAAATGACTGCTGGGAATAAGAAGAGTATTTATTAATTTATTATGGGGTGGTAAACTATTACAAATTCCATATAATACCAGTTTTTGTGTTCAAGTTTATCAGAAGAGAAATATACTCGTGGAAAGCTATAATTGGCCATTTTTCCATAATACAAGAAGAAGTAGTCGGGATAACGGTGGCTTAATTCCCTTGATCCAACCCATTTTAAACTCCGTTCTTTCTTTTGTTCTTCATCTCTTGTATTAGGAGTAGAGTTTTTTTTTTTTCTATTACCTGCAAATTTAGGGTTTACATTTGTGATTATTAAATGTGTGGTAACATAATTATTATTTGCGATATGTAACTCCAATCACGATTGGTTAGCTGAACATTCCAGAAAAGGAGAGATTCTTTTATGATTGGGAGTCACATCACATGGACTGGCATTTGGGAGGAGTAATACTAATAATACTACATGAGATGAGACATTCTATTTTCTATAAATCCAGAAGAATTATTCCATCTGTCCACTCGTCATCATGAACATCCCAACCATTCATTCCGCGTTGAACGATCGATCTTTAATCATTTACTCATTTCCCAAGCCTTCCCTTAACCTTCTTCCCATTTTTATTTTGGACTACTCACTTTTCCATTTAAACGTCCCCACTCCATTTTTGTCTATCGAACCTTTATAACGAGCATCTCTACTTCTGGAACCAATACCTAATAAGGTTTCTGTTTGATTTCAAATTTTCCAATATATTTTCATATTTTTAATCTTTCCTTTTTTACATTTTTTTTTTCTTCTCATTAAATTAACCATTGATGCTTAGTGAAAGAAGAATACATTGTTGTGAACTTGAATAAATAATTGGTCCGTCAACAATTTCTTTTACACTTGTAGAGCGAAGTGATGCACAGGTGTTTAAACAAATGAAGCTTTTAGTCCCTAATTTTGAAGTCCCATTTTAATATTTTAATTAATTTCACGATCATAAGATAATACACTCAAATTTGTTTTTTTTTTTATTTATTTATTTATTTATTAGGCAAAGTGTCTAACCGAGCCAACACTTTTTTGGATTGCGTTCTGTATGTATACGGGATCTTCGACCTTTTTTTTTTGGTGCCAAACACCCTCGGAGAATAAAAATAAATTTTAAAATCTGTAAAGCCTAAAAATTATTGGCGGAAAAATGTCCGTTTAGGAATTCAGGACTGACTAAACGGCTAATTGCAACCCGTGTATGGGTATAAAAGCAACCACATTGATGTTGGGGGCCCAAACTCGTTTGGGTCTACCATCCGATCCGATAGATCTCATGGAGTTTAGTGGACTCATGCAGTGAAAAGTGGAGGGATTGGTTGCGTGAGTTGAGCTGTGACAATTGAAAGAACCGAACCGGACCGGACAACAAGGAAAAATAATGCTAAGGTGGTGGACCACGGGAAGAAGGAATGGAGCACGAGAAGTCAAAGAATTTTCTTTCGATTCCCCACGCGTTGGTTTTGTTTTTAATAATCTAAATATATTATTATAAGTCTATAGCTAAATTTCTATCGCATGCGTTTGGTTTGCGTTACGTTTTTTAGAGAATATTTGAAAACTAATACAATAGCAATATTTGAGATGTGATAATGTGATATATGTAAAATAGAAAAATGGTCATGAACATAAAAAGATGGTTAAGAAACACTTCAGAATATTCTCAAATATTATTTGAATAAATTACCAATCTAAAAAAAAAAAAACCTTCATTTTTCAAAATGATGCAAAATTACCTCAGTTTCTAATAATCAATGGCCATTGCCCTATAAATTTATATTTGCAACGTTTTCGTGAGATGAAATGTTGATCAATATGAAATGTTTGCAAAGGATAATCGGAAGTGATGATTAAAGGGGTATTTGATAACTCAACTTAATATTCAAAATTAATGGATTAAGTGATGCTTGAATTTAGTGTGCTTAGTGATAAAATTCTTTTATCACGTCATACAGTTAAGTATTGCTTAATTAGTGTATAAATTTTTAGTGAATAGTTTTCACTTGATTTAATAAATTTTGAACTTATGCAGTACGCTCTCTTTTGTTCGTGCACATGTACTCTTACGTACTCATCCATGCACACACAAAAACTCACATTTGTATGTGCACAGACACACACTCACACTTGCAAGCACACATGTAATTTTTTCTCTCTCGCACATGCAAATGCATAAACATTGCTTTTATTATATATATACTCTCTGTCTCGTGTGCACAATCTTACTCTTTCTATGTCACTCTCTCATACCTACATATTTTTTTATACACATGCTCTCTCACATACATACATACATACATAAGTGTACTATTTTTTTTTCTCGCTTTTACATATATATTTCTCCATCTCATGCACACTCGCACATATTCTAATTTTTATTCTCTCATACAATTACACACACTTTTATACATACATTTTACACATATACATATACTTTCTCTCATGCACAAATAACTCATTATGTATCTCTAGCAAACAAACAATATATCTTTCTTCTGCATATTATCAATAAATTATTTCAAATTTTTAAGATAAAATTATTACATTTTTGAGGTGAAATATCTAAATTCAATGCATAAATTTAGTTAATTATCAAGCCAATATAATTTGATCAATTTAACAAGTTAATAGTTTTAGCAATCAAATTTCATATTTCAAACTTCAATTTTATCAAACGTGACCTCAGTTGTCATTTGATAGATGATTGGTCTAATTTTGGTAACATGAACAGTGGTATGTGCTGGTTCAACTGGAGTTTTCTCGGCTTTATTGCTCCACGCAAATGGAATAACGTATTAGTCAAAATTAAGGATGACCGAGATGGGGTACACTTAACTACGGTCTTTTGCAAAAAATTGACCAACGGGCTCGATGGGGTTGTGGAGGCAGGATCATGGTTTGTAAAATACTAACTTTTTGCTCAGGAATTTCACTGTACCTCGTGTTGGCAATTTCATGCTCTAGGGACATTTTTATTTTCAATATGTAGATGTATAGATATAGATAGGTAAACACTGCTTAAGGAATATTTATTCAACTTTGCTAAAGCTGCTGTTCGAAGTCAAATATTACCAAAGAATTCTTGGTAATTCAACGACTAATATTAGTTTGAACAGATCTTTTCTTTACTTTTTTTTTCTTTTTTTCTTTCTTTTGATCAACTTCCATCTAGAAGATAGACCAAACTAAACGCATGGTTGCTATCCTAGTCCATAAATTTCCCCTAGATGTGCACTCAAATCTGCTATACTCTGGAAAATAAATATGAAAATCATGATGAAGGGTGCGAGGTGGCCCTTAAACTTTAGATATTAAAAGGTTATAGGCAGTACTCATCTGAGTACTAGTACATCTTGTACTACTTATAGAGAAGGAAAATTGTATCTAAAATTCATAAGATTTCATTAAACTCCCATTAACGGCTGAGAATAGTAATAAAAGGTGATGCGCAGTACTTATCTGAGTACTAGAGCATATTTCTACTTGTGACGAGGCATATTGTATTGAAAATTCACAAGATTTGCATTAAACTTCCGTTAGCGGCTGAAAGTACTAATAAGTGTATCAAAATGGTACTTAACAAAAATTTCTTTTGGCATTTGCTAATTGTTAGAGAGCGAGTTACATGAATTCCTTAGTGTTCTCAGTTTTCAATTAATATGCATGGTCAAGCAGAGAAATGAGTTGAAATGTATAGAAGCGGAATAGAAGTACAAAAGCATTACCAGTTTCTCATGCATTAATCATGCTAATCATTAATTAATATCCTTTCCTTTATTTTGACAAGTAACAATAGTAAGAGCCAAAATGCAAATGCCTAACTGGTAAATATTACTATAGTCATCATCTCCTTTTGACATTTAAGGAAATAGAGGGGAAAATAAAAAGGAAAAAAAAAAAAGCAAAACAAAGTAGAGTAACAATGAGGGATTTTTACATGGATATAGTTCACAGCTTTGTCTATGAATCTTCTGATTTAAAATAAAAAGTTACATATTATCAATATATTATTTTTTTACATCAACTTACATTATTATATTTACTATATATTCTTTTAAACTATAAAATCTATAATAAAACTGTAAACACAGCCCATCTAAGAATTTTCCGAATAGAAGGTAGACTACAGAACCAACAACATTGCTTAGATTTTATACAGACAGCGGGCATGACCTGAGTTCTGGCCTGACCATGACAATTCCAATTCCATTCGCCGCTACGAGGAAGGACAAAGGTCGCGGAAAAGTAAACAATACGTCACGTGTATTATCACGTGGTGTATTAGAATCAATAATTTATCGTCATGTGACAATGATGGGTCATACCTTGTATTATTTGGCGATGTGTGATTGGTTCTAATGTACCACGTGGCACGCCACGTGGCGCGCGTGGTGCACCCAATACTCACTCCAAAGGTCGCAAGTCGGAAGTCGGAAAAGGACCCAAATGGCCCCCACCGTCGCCTGACTTTGATTGGTCCCCTGCCCATTATCTCCTATTCATCATGTCCCGCAAATGTACTAACTTGCCGTAGAAACCAACACGCGACTCAATGTCAATGGACTCGCCTCCACATGACCTCAGATCAGACTCTCCCCGGCCTAAAGTGCAACGTTACATGTGATGCTCGCTAGCTGTCTTTTGTTTTTCCTAGTTATTTGCTAAAGCTCCCACCTGCATTTGCATTCCCTTCGCACAGCTGCCTCGCCAACGCTTCAGTTATACCAATCAGCCTCTCTATCTTCCATGATTGTCAAATTTAATATGGCGTCTTTAATAAATTTCTCATTCACATTCTTTGAGGAAAACTTTATCCCCGTTAAAAAAGTAGCGGTGCCATGATTTTCTCGTTAGATATTCCTCTAGTAATTTTTCTTTCACTATTTCTTTCCTAATCTTATCTGCTGCTTACTTTAACTTACTCCTTTTTAAGTTCGCTTACTTCTTTATTTCTCCCTTACTTTGTATTCTCCCAACTTTATCTCTCCCTTCTTCAATTTCTCATTGGAAGCCACTCGTTTTGCAACCTCCATGTCCTTTCTTCAAGTAGCTTATATCTTCTTGCGAGCTCCATTACAATCAGCATCCTTCCTAAAATAATTTTTTTAAAATATTTCTTCCGTGAAATGGTTTTGAGCAAATTAAATATTACAATTTTTTAAACTTATTTTTAACTCTTAACGAATTCAAAAAATGCGTTGGAATTAATTTGTATTGATTCTTATTCAAGTCGAGTTTGGACTACCTTTTGTCGAGTGTAGTTTCTATTAAGTTTGATCCAGGATTATAAATTTAATACGCACTAGTTCAAGTTTAATTTAATCACTTGACGAATAAAACACATATGAGCTATTATCAAACCAAATTATAATAACTATTTTTTACAATCTTAACTTTATATCCATTCCTTCGCAACCGCCTTGTTTACCTTATTCATTAGGCTCTTTCTTGGTCTGTACACATAATCATGTATAGTTTAACTTGATATTGTGTAGGAGTTAAATTGTGGCAGTATGTATAGTAAATGAGGAATTTAAGGTCGCAGAAGTATCGACGTTGTTGGGTTAACGCCAAGCGAAAGTTTAAGCAATGTCGTGACAAAGATTCCAAACTAGTCTAGCTGCCACATTGTGCTTAACTAAGAAATTTGATTCATTAATTATGTGGGTAGAGTGACGCCATAGAAAACATGAGGGTAGCAATCTGCAAAATGGCATAACTGAAGGTTGTTAACTAATAAAATCATCAAGTCCTTTCTATGAAGTTGTTCATGTCCGAGTAAGCCTACAAGCCTACATTTTCAGGTTCATCATGCGCAACCAAAGCAGTTGACTCCAATTTCCAAACGCAATCACAAACGTATTTTAAAAGACGACTGACCCTCAACAAATAATAGCATAAATCAATGTGAGGGTTTAGAGCCACTTTAATCTGAGACATTAATACATTATCTAATTCATATAGTCTGATGATCAGATGTTACTTGTTTCATCCTAATCACTTAAGCAATTATTTTTCTTATTTTAGAATTTAAAGCAACCTGCATCACAAAATATAGACATATCATAAATATGGGTAACGAAAACAAGTTAAAAATATCTGAATTCGACCTGATTCAAAGGAAAAACTTTTGATACCTCTAATGATTATGAGTCAGCCATGCAAGTCAAAGTGCAGGCGAATGAATTGTTGACACTTTACACCTAATAATTTAGTCAAGAACAACACACGAAACGCATAGGAGGAGGAGGAGGAGGAGAAAATGATCCAAACTCGTGTATGTGATAATGGAAGAAGCAAGTGTTGTTTTTGGTAATTACTTGAAGTATCTTTGTGTGAGAATAGTAAGGAAGGAAGGAAGGTGAGAGCAGAAATGGTTGCAACACGCTACAGGAGACACGGACTATGGACCATTGCCTCATTTGTACTAAAAGAAAATAAAAAAACTGTTGTGCTATGCTAACTATTGTTACAGGACTGAGCATTATCTATTCCAACGCATTGATTTCTTTACCAATTCTCAAACTTTACCACTCCCCACTCCCAGCCCCCCTCATCCCCGCCTCCTCCGCCCCTCTCTTTCCAATTATTGTTTGTAGTACTACGACCTTTTCTTTTCTTTCCAATTTTTTTTTTCCCTATCCACCCCCAATTCCCCTCTCCAATCTGATTTTTCCTCTCTCGAGTCTCAGCTATTTTTCTGCATTTGGTTCCATCTGTTCTGTCGCCTATTTTCTCTCTCCCCTCCAAGAGTTATCTTTGATTCTCTAAATCGGCGGCGATCTTCTGCTTTGAGCTACACGTCTTCCGGATCAAATCTCCACTTGCCTACTTTTTCGCCAGGTTCTGTTTCTTCTGATCAGTTATCCCCCCTCCCCCCAATTCCCCCTTTTCTTTTTCTAGGATATCTTCTATTAATACTAGTATTTATGTTCGACTGTTTGTTGTTGTTGTTTTTGAGCTACAGTTTAACTATTTCCTATATTTCATTTAGGAAGAAAAATACACACACACACACACACACATAGACAATCCGGTTCTTTAAGCTCCAGAAAGTTAGAAACTTTATTGGTGTCAGAATAGAGAATTGGAGGAGGAGGAGGTAGGAAGATGTAGTTGGAATTTATAATCAGGAAAGATTCAAGAGGGATGCGTTTTGGGCCTTTTTTCTTTTTTTTTTTTGGATTTGCGGATTTCTGAAGGTTGCAATGACCACTATTTTGGCAGGTGATTCTTTTTGGTGAAGGGGAAAAAAAGCTAATTTCTATCTAGTTGCACTAGGAAAAATCTGATCTTTATCTTGTTCTCCCCTTGGAAGTGGGTGTTGGGGATTTTTCTCTGGCTTTTGGGTTTGTGTTTCTGAGTGATTTTGGTTTTTGAACCATGGAAGCCAAGATTGGAGGAAACGCTCACCATTTCTATGGTCCCGTGGTCTCAGATTTGAAGGCTGTTGGGAAAAGGAGTATGGAATGGGATTTGAATGATTGGAGATGGGATGGAGACTTATTCACTGCTGCACCACTAAATTCTCTGCCTTCAGATTGTAGGAGTAGGCAGTTCTTTCCTATAGGGTCAGATATTCCTTCAAATGCTCGTGTATCCAATAGTTTTTCATCTGGTTCTGATGAAATGGTTGTCGGGAATGACAAAGGCAAGAGGGAATTGGAGAAAAGAAGGAGAGGTGCGCATGGTGAAGTTGAAGAGTTGACTGACGAAGCAGGATCACTTAATCTGAAGCTGGGTGGGCTAGTATACCCTATCACTGAAAGTGATACAGAAAAGTGGGAAGGCAAGAGTGGGAAGAAAACAAAAGTTTTAGGTGCTTCATCTAATCGTGCTGTCTGCCAAGTGGAGGACTGTCGAGCTGATTTGAGCAATGCTAAAGATTATCACCGGCGACATAAAGTCTGTGACGTGCATTCTAAGGCTACCAGAGCTTTGGTCGGGAATGTTATGCAGCGGTTCTGTCAGCAGTGTAGCAGGTTTGTGTTTGGATAGACATATTTTGGTGTAATTTGGTTTCTGAATGTGGGACACACCCATATATATGACCACTACATCTACCGTCCATTTAATTATTTTCTTCTTGTCCCGCATTTACAATGTGGAAGGAATTGTCCTGGTCATGATCTGACATGCTTGGGAAATCTTCCTATTATACAATAATCATTTTTTTGGTTGAATATAACTTGGTTCTATTTGAGCAGGTTTCACGTTCTTCAAGAGTTTGATGAAGGCAAGCGGAGTTGTCGTAGGCGTTTAGCAGGCCATAACAGACGAAGGAGGAAGACACATCCTGAGAATGTGGAGAGTGGAACCCCTGCTAATGATGAGCGGGGTAGTAATTATCTACTAATCAGTTTACTTAGGATACTCTCCAATATACACTGTAAGTATTCTATTTCTTGAAAAATTTTCTGCTCTCTTATTTGCATTCTTCTTATGCTGCATACTTGGAAATTCCTTTTCTTCTGGATATTTTGGCAGGTTTATCAATTTAATTTTGACTGTACAGTAGATAGTTTACTTATTGTATATCAATTTGTCAATGGTTTAGTGAATTCACTTATGAGTTTTCACGTTGAGGAAGAACGATCAATGAGGCAATAGTCAAAGCTTCTGTCAAATTTATGGTGAAAGTGACTATTAAGTAAATAAGTATTTGGAGTTCGAATTTCTTCACCTGAGAAATTTATGTAGATTAGCTGTAGTGGTGATGATGCCGAATCATGGTTCTTCCTATGATGTGGGGCAGGCAGACTGTCTGATGAAAAGGATGAGTTTTGAGGTGAAATAGTTACAGAATGCAAAATTTGGTGATTGAAAATAGATGCTGTGAGAATACAACATTGATTTTCATTCTGAAATCTACAAAGAATTATCATGGATGAGAGTTCTGTCCTAGAAAAATAATCTGGTAAATGTCCTTCTGTGTAAACTTAGCTGTTAACTTAAATGGGCATGTGGGTGAAGGAATTAATGTTGGAATTAAATTCTTGTTTGATGCTGATCTTATTGCAAATTGGATGACATAAATATGAGTTCACCTCAGAAGCATCAACTTCAAAGTTCAATTCAGAACTGTGAACAGATGGATGACAATCGAAGCATCAGATGGATGCCATTCCTCAAATATGATTAATTAGCACTCCCATGTAAAAGGATCGGAGTGTTTATTGGTCTATACATCTGTGAGACATCGAATTTGGTTAAGCACCAAAAATGATTTTGGTTATGATGCATGATTTTCCCCGGTATAAATGGTCGGGAGTGTCATATAGGTCCATTTACATGGCATGTCACACCTGTATAACTCTTTATGAGGCATCCACCTTAGACTAAGTTGCAATGAAATAGTGCTGCTGGTATATTATTTTTGGAGACAAAAATTTAGAGATATTGAACTTTTTGATATAAATGATTGGCTAAGGTCATGCCATCTCTTAATATATGAGAAATGGATCTTCTTATAAATTTGCTCTAATCCAGGGCATTAGTCCATTGCACTATTTTATGACAGTTTGGACTGGAGAAGTTATTTTTACAGTAAGCATCTATGAACTGCAATACAAGGCTTTCATAGATTCCTTAATAATTCACCTTGTTATCATTTGCAGCAAATAATAGCACAGATCAAACAAAGGATCGGGATCTGCTATCCCATTTATTGAGAAGCTTGGCTGGTCTCACAGGTGTAGTTAATGAGAGAAACTTGACTGGATTGTTACCTGGTTCTCAAGATTTACAAAATGCTGGGACATCTGATGGGGTTCCTGGAAAGGTGTCAAATTTTAGACTGCAAAGATCCCTATTTTTCCCTGTATATGGTTGAGCTTCTAACTGTTTTGGTTTGCAGGAACCTTGTGGAACTGTGACTGCTTCTGAATTCTCGCAGAAAAGATCATTGGGAGATGATGATCAAAATGGGATTGTACAAAATCCATCTCCCTCACAATCGACTCTACTTTTACCTCCAAAAGAAAGCATCTTGACCAGAGCAAATTCCTTGGGTACTGCTGTTGGGAAGACAAAAATGAATCACATTGACTTGAATAATGCTTATGATGATTCTCAAGATTGTATGGAAAATCTACAGAGTTCTGATGGCCCTATACATGTTGGGAAAGCTTCTTCTGTTTGCCCTTTATGGGTGTATCAAGACCCTCAGAAGTCTAGCCCACCCCAGGCAAGTGGGCAATCAGGTTCTACATTTACGCAATCGCCATCTAGTTCCAGTGGAGAGGCTCAGGTATGAGTGCTACTTTTAGGTCATCTCATCTGCGTGTTTGTTATTTAGAATTTTAAGAGGAAGAATTTGTAGAAATTCACATGAAAGTACAGGTCCTCCATCTTGCATGTATTATCCCTTGTACATGTGGATTTGTTCTTATTGTAATCACAATCTCAATCTGATTAAGAAGCTTTTTTTTTTTTGGCTACTTAGAAATTTTCTGGAAAATGCTGGAGAAGTATCTGAAGTGTAGGAATTGGCTTTATGTTGATTCCATGTTTCCTTGATTTCTGTTCAGTTCAATTAGTTTCATATTCTTTTGTTTTCGGATTAAAAGCACTTTGTCTTTCCCTTTCAATACAATCAATTGATGACATTAAAACCTACAGAACCAACAGAAGTGCTTATCAATGCCCTTCCCATCTAGACTTTATTATTTTTTAACAGGGAGCTTGTCTTTTAGTCTCTTACAGGGAGAGCAAAAATTGGACAGAATTTGATTCTGTTTTAGTTTAAGTCATCAATATGACAAATGTTTCTGGATGATGAAGTGATTCTTTTTTGACAACAGAATCTTACTATTTTTCAGAGTCGCACAGATCGGATAGTTTTTAAACTCTTTGGGAAAGACCCTAGTGATTTTCCTATTGCCCTCAGGAAACAGGTTATTTAGTATTTGTTATTTATGATGGTTGACTGCATTTTCTTTGTTGTCTGTCTGTTAATGCTGATGTTGTAATATGAAATGTCTTTGCAGATTCTTGATTGGTTATCGCACAGTCCTACTGACATTGAAAGCTACATCAGACCTGGTTGTGTCATACTAACAATATACTTACGAATGGATAAATCTACATGGGAAGAGGTAAAGTTTTTGTTTTTATCACTAAAAAGATATCTCACTGATTGCTACTAGAGGGACTGTTACTGCCAATTATGTTGATACTCGCAGAGCTTTTTTTGTTCTTTGTGCTTGACTTCATCATATGATGATCAAGCTTTAACTTCGCTCAAACAAAGCTCATAAAGATGGAATGGGCTAGACTTGGGACTGTTGTCTGAAACGAATTGGACTTTTCTCTCTCTTTCCTTCTTCTTTCTTCCCTGGGCTCTCTCCCTCCCCCCCCCCCCCCCCCCCCTTCCCCCCTTCTCTCTTCTCTCTCTTCTTTCTTTGACCTGGTTATGTTTTCAGCTTTGTAGAATCACCTATTCTTATCAAAGTTACTGCTGCTGTGCAGTTATGCCATGATCTCAGCTCCAGTTTGAGGAGGCTTCTTGATGCATCTTCAGATCCTTTCTGGAAAATTGGATGGATTTATGCTCGAGTGCGGCATCGTGTGGCATTTGTATATGATGGTTTGTTCTCATTTTTTAATTTATTTTTGTAATTTCAGCACCTCTTCCAATTATTATTATTCTTAGAACAATTATAGATAACATTTACTATTTCTAAAGGAAGATTGTAATTTTGATGTATTTTGCTGCAGGCTGTATTGTTTTGGACACACTATTACCACGTAAGAGCCAACAAAGTTGCAGGATAGAAAATATTAAGCCCATTGCAGTTTGTGCCTCTGGTGAAGTTGAATTTTCAGTTAAAGGGATTAACTTATCTCAACCCACCACTAGGTATATTAAGATGCTGATCCGTAATTGTACTTCAAATCTCGAGTGTTTGTATCTGTCCTGAGAACCGATGCATGTTGTCTGTACCAACTGTTTCAGGTTACTATGTGCATTAGAGGGAAAATATTTGGCCCAGGAACGTTGTGCTGATGTAATTGGAGCTGATCCATTCATTGAGCATGCTGAGATCCAGACACTTAGCTTCTCTTGCATTGTACCAAATGTTACTGGCAGGGGATTTATAGAGGTATTCATTAGAGACTTTCTTAATGTGTGCAAACTTATAAAAATCCTGCTTTGGGAACATGATGTACGCTGATAGTTTATCATTGCTCAGATATTTGCACAATGAATGATTAAGGTTGGACAGGTATCACTATAGGATATATTTGAAGTTGGTGAAGTCAACATGCAGATAGTAGTCTTTTTGTTACTCAGGTGTAGAATGTTATATATATACTGGGTCTTGTTTCTGATTGAGTGCCTTTTGATTAGGTTGAGGATCATGGTCTAAGCAGCAGCTTCTTTCCATTTATAGTTGCTGAGAAGGATGTGTGTTCTGAAATATCTACCCTGGAGAGTGTCATTGAAGCTGCTGTAACTGCTGATGGTTTACAAGGAGACAACCAAAACTTAGAAGCCAGGAACCAAGCTCTGGACTTCATTCATGAAATGGGCTGGCTCCTTCATAGAAGTCAGTTGAAGATCAGATTGGATCAACAAGATCCCAACTTGGATAGATTTCCTTTCCAACAATTCAGATGGCTTATAGAGTTTTCTGTCGAACATGACTGGTGTGCTGTAGTTAAGATGCTTTTGAATGTTCTGTTCAAGAGCCTCATAGATGAAGGAAAGGACTCATCCATTAAGGATGCATTGCTGGACATTGGGTTGCTCCATAGAGCTGTTCGGAGAAATTGTAGGTCCATGGTTGAAGTCCTCCTGAGATACCATCCAGATGGAGATTTGAATAAATTATGTCCAAATGATATCCAGTATTTATTTAGACCTGATGTGAAGGGCCCTGGGGGCTTGACTCCTCTGCACATTGCAGCTGGTCGCGATGGCTCTGAGCATGTGTTGGATGCATTAACTGATGATCCTGGACGGGTATGGCCTTCTTAATGTGCATATTGCTATCACTGGAGCATTTGCTTCTGGAAGATGAAAAAAAAAAAAAAAAAATCCCTGGACCACCCTCCCAATGAAAACAAGAAAACCAGATAAAGGAATCAAACAATCAATATAAATCGATAATTATTTGACAACAATTTGTGATCTTAGATCTCAACTATCTACTTGATCCAAGATGTTAACCAAATTTCTTCACTGCAGTATATCTTAGAAGCTCTCTATTTTCTCCACCCACCCATAACCAAAACCCTGGAGGTATTATTTCCCCTTTTTCTTTTTGGTTGGGTGGGGAGTGGTGTTTGCTTCTCCGGTGTGTCATGGGTTGCCTATTCTTCTTTTACTGGGTTAATAATTGACGAATGCTTGTGATACGCAAAGTACCTGTATGTGCGTGTGTGTGCCCCAGCATCACCCTCCTTCCATATCAGTTTCTTGAAGGATCTGTGCTTCTTTCTTTGGCTTCTGTTTTGATTATAGCTCTTTCTTAGTGGTGTTTTTTATGACTTCTTTATTCAGGTGGGAGTTGAAGCCTGGAGAAGTGCCCGCGACAGTACAGGATTGACACCAAATGATTATGCATGCTTACGAGGTCACTACTCATACATCCATCTAGTCCAAAAGAAAATCAGTAAGAAATCAGGAAGCCAGCATGTTGTTCTTGAAATACCTGATGCTCATGTAGAGAGCAGTATGAAGCAGAAAATGGCAGATGAAAATAAGTCGAAGAAAGTTTCCAGCCTGCATACTGAGATGAGTCTGGTGAAATCAAGTGATGTACACTGCAGGCAGTGTGAGCAGAAATTGGCTTATGGAAGGACCAGATCATCGCTGGCAATTTACAGGCCCGCTATGCTTTCGATGGTTGCAATTGCTGCAGTTTGTGTGTGCGTAGCTCTGTTATTCAAAAGCTCTCCTAAAGTAGATTATGTTTACAGTCCCTTCAGGTGGGAATATTTGGATTACGGATCAAGCTGAGGCTGGAACTTGTGGCTTCCCTTGAAAAAGAGAATTTAGGGGTTGCTCATGTTTGTATTGATCTCACATATATATATATGGATAGTAGCTGCAGTGTTGCTATGTATATTTATTCATGCTTTATGATTTTTCAGATCATAAAGAAAGATCAGTTGTCTGAAGCTGATGTATTAAAAAATATAGGTTAAAATAATTCTTTCTGGCTGTTGATAGATAAGCTACTGCAGGTTATTTTTTTTTTTTTTGGGTGGGTGGTCCCTAGTCACTAGTTTTCGAAGATTTTATCTGTTTTTATCGATAGTAAAAGAAATTCGGATGTTAATTTATGTCAATAATTTGGTTCTGATTTGTTGTGGATGTTACAATTCTTCTAATTTCCAGCACGCGAGCTCTTCCATTCTGAATTCGGTAGTCCTTATTAGTGCTGCTAAGAGCAGTTGAATTTTGGGTAAAGATGTGGCGTAGCGCCATGCAAATAGCAAGTGCGCATGACGCAGAATTGACTTCTTGGAAGGAAGCCCTTGCTATTGCGACAAAGGTCTCATTTAGTTCCATGCGTTTATAATGGTACAAAGGATTAGACCTTACCTTGCCTTCATCAAGGACATTTTCTCTAGCAAAAGAAAGGAAATAAAAGCTAGTAGACCTGTGATGGCAGGATCTGGCATGCCGTTGATTAGTCAAAACTTTAATTTGGTTGTGCAAGGGGGCAGCAAACCCAGATTTTATCTCACGAGAAATGTCAAAAACGAACTCTGAATTCCAAGTAAAAGCTCCTCGCGTGGAGAAGCATCTGTTGGTTGCTCTCAACCTCGTAGCAAGGACAAGAAGGTCATTTACATAGCTCCTCCCCCATCGGTAAACGGATTAGGAGGTGGAGACAAAAACATTTCACAACAAACATTTTATCGGCCCTTAGTTTGAGTCATCAGCAGCGGCAGTAGGCAGTAGCAAAAAGATCAGACAAAAATAGTTGTGAGAAAGAGAGCAGCAACTGACGATGACATCACCGTTTTCGTTGTCCTTCTCATCCTCTCTCCCTATCCCTCTTCCTCATCCCTCCAAAACGTCGTTCCAATCAATTTCAAAGCTTGTATTAATTCGCTGCGCACTGGCATCAACCGCCGCCGCCACCTCCACAAAGAAAAGGCAGTGGAAAGAAGGCGAATACCCAGGCCTCGTTCAAGATTTCTCAATTTCCCAACAGAATAACAAGACCCACCCCCACCCCATTAAAAATATCAAGAAGAAACTGGATAGGAAAAACAATGCTAAGGCCTGGGCCAACACTGTCACCGAAGCACTTTCCAATTGCATTCACAAAAAACAATGGCTTCAAGCCCTTCAGGTATGTTTATCTCGACATCCCTTCTTTAATGTTCATGTTTGCCTCTCCTTGAATTTTTGGAGCTTTTTTGTTTTCTTTTATATCTTTTTCATAGTGCATTTGCTAAAAAGATAATAATACTTGCGGTATCATTCCATTTTATCTGATTACGGCATTAAAAACGTGAACTTTTAATAAATTTCAAGGTATTTGAGATGCTAAAGGAACAACCTTTTTATCAACCAAAAGAAGGGACTTACATGAGGCTCCTCGTTCTGCTTGGGAAATGTGGTCAACCACACCGTGCCCGTCAGCTATTTGACACTATGCTTGAAGAAGGATTGGAACCCACTTCAGAACTGTACACGGCCTTGCTTGCTGCGTACTGTAGAAGCAGCATGATTGATGAGGCATTTTCAATTCTTGATCGAATGGTATCCCTTCCTCTCTGTCAACCAGATGTTTATACTTATAGCATACTGATTAAGGCTTGTATAGACGATTCTCGATTTGAGATGGTCGAATCGCTTTATCAACAAATGGCTGAAAGATTAATTACTCCTAATACCGTCACTCAAAATATAGTGTTGAGTGGTTATGGGAAGGCGGGAAAGTATGAACAAATGGAGAAAGTGCTTTCAGGAATGCTTGAGAGCACAACGTGTAAGCCTGATGTATGGACAATGAATGTTATTCTGAGTTTGTTTGGGAACAAGGGTCAGATTGAGATGATGGAGAGATGGTATGAAAAATTTCGTGAATTTGGCATTGATCCCGAAACCCGTACCTTT
This sequence comes from Mitragyna speciosa, assembly GCA_024721245.1. Lineage (NCBI taxonomy): Eukaryota > Viridiplantae > Streptophyta > Magnoliopsida > Gentianales > Rubiaceae > Mitragyna > Mitragyna speciosa. The sequence continues at coordinate 268,127 of CM045569.1, forward strand.
AATATTCTTATTGGTGCTTATGGCAAGAAAAAAATGTATGATAAGATGTCATCTGTGATGGAATACATGCGTAAGCTTTCATTTCCCTGGACAACATCAACTTACAACAATGTAATTGAGGCATTTGCAGATGCTGGTGACGCAAAGCACATGGAGTGCACATTTGATCAGATGCGTACCGAGGGTATGAAGGCAGACACTAAGACATTCTGCTGTCTGATAAAAGGTTATGCCAATGCAGGCATTTTTCATAAGGTCATCAGCTGTGTTCAGTTAGCTGGAAAGTTGGAAATACCTGAAAATACATCCTTCTACAATGCCGTTATTTATGCTTGTGCAAAGGCCGAGGATTTAATGGAGATGGATAGAGTTTTCAAGAGAATGAAAGAAAAGGAATGTCATCCAGATTCTGTGACTTACTCTCTTATGGTTGATGCTTACAGGAAGGAAGGCATGAATGACAAAGTCTATGATTTGGAGGAAGAAAAACAGATGATCAAGGATAGTGCAGTAATAGTTGGCCAGGATATTGAATCAGAAAGTTTATTTGATCCCCGATTGAGAGCCTGAAATTGTGATTACTTACTAAGTTGCCAACTTTGACTGGTTTTGCGTAGAGCTACTGATCAGAAGTATTGTTTCCCAGCAACTCTGCCTTCCTCTCATGTCGAGTGTTACTTGGAGAACATGGATGATCAACTACTTTAGCACTTATGTTGTACATAATGGTGGTTTTATCCTTCTTCTGCTCTTATTATTGTTGTTGTTGTTGTTTTTTTTTTTTTTTTTGTACTTTCTCTACCCCAAGAAATGCAGCACGCAAGGCCATGGCTGGCAAAAGGTCTGTCGTAGTTGAAAAAGAGAATATCATCTAGAATTCCAGCAGTTAATAGTTGCACTATTCTCTTGTTGCTTTTATCATTTGATAGGTGACATGAAGCTATATTTGGAGAGAGAGAGAGAGAGAGTTTGATCAACAAAATATTTTCAGATTCACTTCAATATAGCTAAACGAATTTTTGAACAATGTTATTTTAGAAAGATAGATATATACTCACCGATTCATCCCAAATCCACTAAACACTAAAAATGGGGACGAATCAAGTCAAGAGTATTTTCAGCTTTTACCGGCTATCATTTATAAAACAACACTTGTGAAAACATTTACTTCTCTCCTCCAATATATTGGTTGGTAACGGTTAGATCTCCGCTATTTAAGCCAACTATTGGGTTTCTTTCTTTTCCATCTCTCCTTTCTGTTTTGTCACTGCATCATTAGTCGCTAGGAAGGATGGCTGTGGTGGATCAGATAGTAGCATTTCTTACTGTAACTTTCCTCTGTTTGAGCAGAGGTTTGTTTTTATTATTGCTGAGTCATGATTTTTAGTCAGTCAGGGCTCTGGCACCTACTCTTGTATCACTGGAGATCAGTTATTGCAGAGTGACTCGTGATTTTTAACCCGTCAGTACTATTGCATCTTTTTTTTGTATCCCTGGAAATCTCAAATAAGAAACACTGCATCAGTTCTCACTGGAAGAGTTGTATCTTAACTAGTATCATCTTCAATGAGATTTTTATCACTGGAATGGCTTTTGCGGAATCTAGGACCTTGGTTAGCCCATGGAGAGCAGGTACTGTTTACTTCCACATTTCTCTTCTCCATATTTTTCTATTGGATTGTTGCTAAGAGTTCATATCAACTTGTCTAGTAGAGTGCCCAAGTTATCTGGGGATGCTTCTCCCATTATCCAGAAAGATGCAGCTTCCAGAATTCCAAAACTGGATATACAGCAGACATAAATAATAACACGATGACATTTAAACCAGAGTCAAAAAAAAGAAAAAGAAAGGAGAGATATCACGTACAAATACAAGCCAACTTCATAGTTTGGCAGCATCAATGTAAATTAGGCTTGACTCTCTCCTCCCATTTGAGAGGCTTAACCACTTCCCATGTGAAGTCAGGGTCATCTCGGCCAAAATGTCCATAAGCAGCAGTCTTCAAGAACCTGCTGTCCCCACCTCTCTTAAGATCCAAGTTAATGGCAATCATACCAGGCCTGAAATCAAAGTTCTCTTTCACAATCTTGAGAATTTCTTTGTCAGAGATCTTTCCCGTGCCATAACTGTCTACAAAGACAGACAAGGGCTCAGAGATACCAATGGCGTATGAAACCTGCACAATGCATCTCCTAGCAAGCCCATTGGCAACAATGCTCTTAGCAGCTTGCCTGACAATGTAGGCCCCGCTCCTGTCCACCTTGGTTGGGTCCTTTCCAGAGAAGGCACCACCACCATGAGCACCCCATCCTCCATAAGTATCAATAATGATCTTGCGGCCAGTGAGACCAGCATCGCCATGAGGACCACCGACCACAAAGCGGCCAGAAGGATTGATGTGGAAAATGGTCTTCTCATCGAGGTAATTCTCGGGAATCACATGCTTAATGACATGCTCCTTCAGATCAGCTGCAATCTCATCGTTAGTGACTGTCTCATCATGCTGAGTGGAAATAAGGACAGTGTGAACTCGGACAGGAACCACGGCACCATTGTCATTGTAATACTCAACCGTCACCTGGGTCTTACCGTCAGGTCTAAGCCAGGGGCAAGTGCCATTCTTGCGTACCTTTGTGAGGCGGGCACCAAGCTTAGTTGCAAGAACATGACTGAGGGGCATCAATTCAGGGGTCTCATCGGTGGCGTAGCCAAACATGTGCCCCTGGTCACCAGCACCGATCTCCTCAGGGCGTTTGGTGAGATGACCATGGACAGCCTGGGCAATATCAGGGCTCTGCTGTTCAATGTTGACAAGAACCTTGCAGTTGTCAGCATCCAAACCGACATCATCAGATACAAACCCAATGGAAGAGCAGGTGTCACCGATAATTTTCTCATAGTTGACTTGGGCCTTGGTGGTGATCTCACCAAAGATCATGACCATGTTGGTCTTGGTGCAGGTTTCGCAAGCAACCTTGCTCTCAGGGTCTTGTGCAAGACAGGCATCAAGCACAGCATCTGAGATCTGATCACACAGCTTATCAGGGTGTCCCTCATTGACTGACTCTGAAGTGAACAAAAAGGTGTCCATTTTCTTTCAAGCTGCAAACACTGAAGAATCAACTTAAATTATACATGAGGATGAACTGCAACAAAGAAAGTATGTAGGAGTAAAACAGAATGACAACTGGGAAAGAGTAAAGAGGCCTGGCTGAAATCGACAGCATCTACAAGAGCAAAAGGATTCCTCGTGAGAGCATGTTGCTCTGCTAAAGATCACATATTTCTCTACACAAGAAAACTGAATCAGGGGTCTGAACTTTCCTCCGTCTGGTGTGAATGGATCGAACATCATTTTGGAACTTGGTAGGAAATGCGCAGAAATTTATTTGGAGGATATTAATATTGAATTAGGATGCAAAAACAACAAAAATTAGAATATCGCAATAAGATGAAAACTACAAGATCTGGTTGGATTGCATTGGCACAAAAAAAAAAAAAGTGTTCAAGGACTAATCAACATATGAATATTGCTCAACATCGATAACCACTAGTGATAAGATACAGCAGGATGCATAAACGTAGCCACAAAAAAAAAAAAGAGTTCACAACTTTACACTCCTGAAGTCCTAAATCTAGCAAGCAGCAACAGAATAAGTAAAGCGTCCCCAATCCATTACGACCTTTTTCAGAAGAAGGCAAACGAACCCGAGAAAACTAAAACAAAAGGGAAAAACTTAAAAATTTGTTGTGCAGATGTTCAACAATATACTTCATAGTAGCATATATCATGTCCAATATCCATGAAGCCCACTCAAGCATTCGCCTTTGCCTAAGCAAACCCCGCCAACCCAACCACAAACTTAAAACAAAAGGAAACAGAGAGAGAGAGAGAGAGAGAGAGAGAGAGAGATAAATAATCTCCAACAAGAAATACTAACTAGTACTACTGAATAGATAGTGAAAGAGGTTAAATACCTTACTAGTAAGAGATTGGGAGATGAAATTAGCAGAGTAGAGAGAGAGAGAGAGAGCAGAAAGCAGAGAGAGTATGTGGCTCTTCCTAATATGTATTACTCGGGTAGGGGGTACACCGCCTTGGAAAAGTATACAATACACCACGTGCATTGCCACGTGGTGTACTAGAACCAATAATTTATCGCCATGTGGCAACGGTGGGCCATACCTTGTATTATTTGGCGATATGTGATTGGTTTTAGTGCACCACGTGGCACGCCACGTGGCGCGCGTGGTGCACGCAATACTCACTCACACCGCCTTTGCTCTCTCGGGCTTGGAAAATGGGAGCTTCTTCAAAATTAGACTTCTCTTTTGTCGTAATCTTTTTTTCTCTTTACCTCGGAATACAGTCCACATTATGCCGTCGCGATAGCCATTGTTTCACATCTATCGTCGTATCAATCAAATAAAAAGTGATACGTACATTATAATATATAAAAAATTTTAAAATATTTAAAAATTTATTAAAAATAAAAAATATCATAATAAATATAATTATTAAATTAAATGTACTAAATATCTATATTGTCATATATTTCTACCAATTATTTAAATAACGTAATGCTACTGTAATAATAGAACTATAGTATTAGTAGTAAATAATTTTATCATTAATTTTATATAATATCAAAACTTATATATAATAGTAACACTATCATATCTTATATAATATAATAAGAATTACACAAAGAAAATAATAGTATTTAATTCGATACAAACAGATATCTATCAAATAATATTATAAAATACAAAGATATAATAAGTAAGTATTTTTACCATATTCTCAATAAGCATTTTCATCATAAATTGATTAATAAGAACTTTTGATTGAATTGGAATGATAGATTTACAAAAAGTTGTAAAATTAAAAAAAAATCTATGTAGTGTAATAATAATTTTTTATCTTTTGATTTAAAATATTACGGGCAAGAAAGAAAGAAAGAGATGACGAGGTTAGATTTTTTGGTACAAATAGATTTTCTCTTTTTAAAGTTATGACATATGCTTAATATTTGACTCCAATAGACACTTATGTTACTTTGTATCATCTGGTAAAAAGGTTAATTTTTGATTGACTATTCCAACATTTTGATTATTATTCTTCATTTTTTTTTTTTTGCTGTTTTGTTATTAAAAGAGGAGGTTAACAAGAATCGGGTTTATCTTGTCAAGTTTTTTGAGTTCATAACGGTATGTATCGTCAAAATTTCGGTCGATTTTCACCGATATGATATCATACAGTTCATATCAGTAAATATCGTCGATTTCTCGAAAATATGTATTCGATTTAGTTTTAAGACCGATGCGAGTAACGGTATCATAACGGTAAACTTCGTTCTAATTATGGCTCGAGCGATACGTTACGGATTCGACTGATATAGTGCACTATGGTCTACATTCATTCATTCTTTATTTTTTTTCCTTTTTCTTTTTCGTTCTTTGCTTATTTTCATTCGTACATCATTCATTGATACCCTACAAAACAGAAATCTTTCTTAGCTGCCGTACTACTAATGCACTAGCAGGGGGGAGAGAGAGAGAGAGAGAGAGAGAGTTTTTTGAGAAGGTAGTAAACAGGGCTATCTATCGATTTCTGATAGCCTGTCAAAATTTTGTCACGGCCAACCTCGTATGTCTCTGGGCTTTTGATAAAGCCTTCCTTCCTTTCTGTTCGTCCTCTTCTCTCTCCTCTTCTCCTTCTTACTTTTTTTTTTTTTTTGAAATGCTCTTCTCCTTTTTACTTATTAGTAGTTTCCGGGCAAATTTGTTGAAATATTGCCCAAAAAAAAGAAAATTCGGCATTTGTGGGTGTTAGAAAATTTTTTTTGATATCTAAAGGTACCGCGTTTGGAAAACGCGACGCTGAATTTTTTTTTTTAATTTGTCAAGCGCCGCGTTTCCCAAATGCGGCGCATGAACAGTATTCGCGTTTGGGAAACGCGACGGATACTGTTCACGTACTTTTTTACTGTTTTATTTTTTTTTTTCTTTTTTTTTTTAATTTACAGAATAGGTAAGTGTTTAAAGTTTTTTGTATTATTGTTTAGGTAGATTTATAGGATTTAAGTAAAAGTAATCGAGGTGGTTCAATATTTGAATTGAAGAATTTTAGATTTAGAATTTTAGATTTAAAAATGATAAAGTTATAAATACCAAATTTTGATATACCACTAAATTTTCTCATATCTTGTGAGCTGTTTTTTATTTTTCAGAATGTGAAATTTGGTTTTTAGAGAAAGTATGCAAAAGTCTTCCGACAAAATTGTAATTTCAACAAGTAAACACATTTTTTGTCAAATTTTTATTTTTAAATTCATATTTATATCATCGTACAAATTTCTAAATTTTGAAATTTTTCTAAATTAATCACTATTTTTTTGGGTATTACGTATGTCAAGGACAAAATAATCATTTGAATTTTTGAATACCTTTTTTTGGATATTTTTGAATCCCAAACTCATATTTCATACTTTTACGTATATTCTAAATTTGTGATAATTTTTTGGATTCAAAAACTATTTTTTCTATGATGCATACGTACCTGAGGCAGAATCGTTATTTTTTTTTTGTACCTAAAAAATTATCACAAATATAAAATGTGCTTAAAATTATGAAATATGAATTTAAGATTCCAAAAAAAATTAAAAATAACTATTTTGCCCTTGAATTGACGTGGTACACAAAAAAATAGTAGTTCATCTAAAAAAATTACAAAATTTACAAATTTGTACAAGGGTATAAAATATGAATTTAAAAATAAAAAATTGACCAAAAAGGTGTTTACGTGCTGAAATTACAATTTTATCAGAAAACTTTTATACACTTTCTCTAAAAACTAGATTTCGCATTTGAAAAATAAAAAATTACCCACAAGATATTAGAAAATTTAGTGGTATATCAAAATTGGTATTTATAGCTTTATTATTTTTAAATCTAAAATTCTTTAATTCAAATATTGAACCACCTCGATTACTTTTACTTAAATCCTATAAATCTACCTAAACAATAATACAAAAAACCTTAAATACTTACCTATTCTGTTAAAAAAAAAAAGTGAACAGTAAAAAGTACGTGAACAGTATCCGCCGCGTTTCCCAAACGCAGATACTGTTCATGCGCCGCGTTTGGGAAACGCGGCGCTTGACAAATTAAAAAAAATAATTCAGCGCTACGTTTCTCAAACGCGGCGCCTTTAGATACTAAAAAAAATTTTCTAACACCCACAAATGCCGAATTTTCTTTTTTTTGGACAATATTTCAACAAATTTGCCCTAGTTTCCGTCTTGGGTTGGCTTACTACTAGCTTTGGATAAAATTGCAAATTGAGCTCCAGAAGAAGTAAAATATTTGGCAATAAACTGTCAGAGTTACCTTATAAATGTTTCAGATCAGTCATAATACTTTCATTGCTAAAGTAAGATACATAGTATTAACTAGTAAGTCTATGTTCTAATTTTTTTTTTCTTTTTTAGTGGTAATAACTCATGGCACGAGGGAAATTCAAGAAAAGAGCACAAAATAAATGACCACGGTCTGTCTAAATAACATTCTTTCACTCCAAGAATTAAAACAAAATGAGTTTCTTTTACTCCAATTAAATAAACAAAATACATACAAAGATCTCCGACTATTATCACTGGCCGCTTGTACTCCTCCGCTTCGTGACTTGGTTCTCTAATTTTTATAAGTTGGGGGAAGGATCACTAGGGAGACTAAAAAGAAATTAGTTTTGTATTTTTCAGTACGTTTTACCTATTAATACAAAGAATAAATAATAATAGACAGCAATCCAACAATTGATCAAACTCATCATGCAGCAAACCAAAAATCACGTCCACTTTCAGATCATCCATCATCAGACGCAGGTTTTTATAATAAAAAATTTCCCATTTTAACATCCCAATCGTCCCACACTATATTGTTGTTGTTTCTGCTTCACTCGTTCGTTACCTTTGCAGTGCATGGTCTTGTTCGCTTTACCAACTTTTATGTGCTTTACTTGATCCCTTGCAGCAACCTTAACTAATTGTTAGGAATTATTGTATTCTGAGTCTTTTTGACTTGGAACTACATCTTGTATCATATTCATATGTTATGCTCACTTCTATTATCTTTATTTTTCCAGGCTCCCGCCAAACTCAGTACCCCCCACCATTAGATTCCCTGTCTTTTTTTGTTATTGGTTTTTTTTCCCTGGCTGGTATTTAGGCCGTTGCTGTGAGAAGGCTGATGCCTAAGCTTCTCAAACTGGGTCACACAACACCCAAATCTGGGGTATCATCTGAGATTAACTTAGTTTAGCCAAGCATTTATCCACAAGCGACAGTTCAACAAACAACAGTTAAAGAGTTCTCAACAAAAAAGCATACTAACAGTTGGGAATCTCGCTTTTCTGTGGTTGTCATGACAGAGCTGCAATGTGGTAATAGGGTATTTTGACACATTCATTTCTTCTTAAAATTAAACATAAAGTGATTTACATCCCCAACCCTAGTCTATGCAATCATTTGCATATGCCATGAAAATCGCTTCTTGCCTATAATTTCACAATATTTTCTGCATCGCCTGCAGCTTAAATTCATTTATGTCATCTTAGTTTCCCATTGTGAACGTATAGATCCACTTCTTGCATAGCTAGAAGTTAACGCCTTCTAGAGTGCATCAACCATCCCATGCACTGTGACTTCTGCTTCTACAATACAGCTGTCCTTCATCAGAAAACCATGGTTTGGCAGTTTGAAATGACTCAGTGAAACAAATCTTTGCCAACCCCAAACGGGGTTTGATGCACTGAACCAATGATTGGCTGCAAAGGACAAGGCACCTTGTTGAATTATTAAACCATTGATCTAAGAAAAAAGTTTAGAACTAGCATAATTCCCAAGCGGAATGAGGAAAAGAACAATCTATTCTATAGCATGAGTGTGACTATTAAGGAAAAGTCACATACCTTTACCAAAGCGATTGTTGGCATGTATTTGGTCTACTATACGCAGCACAAACTCTACATATATTTTAGCACTAAGAGAAAGACTTGTAGGATCAGCCAAAGCCAGATATAATGATATATTATTTCCTGTGCCAGTCCCTTTTCCCTTCGGATAGAACTGTATCTTCCTGCAATAAAAAATATGCAAAGGATTATATGGTGATGAATCTTGTTCTTCTTCCTCTTTTTGTGTGTGCGCGAATCTTGTTTTTCATGTATTACCAATTCGTTACTCACCATTTCTGCTCCCCTGCATTAAATGGCTTGGATTCTTCTACATTCTCATTTAAAACGGAAAAGCCGTCGATTTTCCAACTACTTTTGTGGCTTATGGCGTCCTTCATCATCAATAGACTCTCCCCTTTTGCTAGAATATTATTTTCCTTGCATATGTATATTTCTACCCCAAAAATGCAAGTGTCATTGACAAGATATCCATTAGAAGGATCACTAAATGTTTTGAGAGGCATGAGTCGATCAAAGCCCCAATCAAGCTTCATCTTGTGAAAACGTCTTGCTTTTCCTGCTGTATCCAAGTGAAGAACAATGTATCAAATGACTTGATTAATGCACTTTGCATAATATTATAGATTCTTTGCATAAGAAAATTGATGCTGCTGAAATTCTTGATGTTGTGTATCATACCTTCAAGAACTAGGTAGTTATCCATATTCTGATCGAGTAAAAACACTTTAAAAACTGCATGGACTTCCAACCCAGGATGAGAGAAATTTTCTTGTGCCATCATCACGTACAACGATATATGATCAGATATATTTTTGGTTTTGTTTCCATTTGGGTAAAATGGTCAACTTCCTGAAATCATAACACCATGCATATTAAATACTCGTTAAATTGAGGTATTTTGAGAGTAAAAGCATTAAATTTAGAAACAATTGTAGCGACTGAATGATCATCCCATCAAATTGCAGAATTAAGGAGCACCACTTGTAGCCTCCAGCATGAAAATCGGCGGAGATGTATTTTTCTATGTTATTCTTTGTTACCAATGAGAATGACTGGAGTTTCACTATGTAATGAGTTGGTGGTGCATCTGAAACCGAGCTTAAAACTGCTGCAAGGGATTGATTGATGCAATCAGTTAGAGCAGGGTTAAATTGGGTAGAACCTCTGTTCCTTAAAATAATGATGATAGTCTGACAATGCTTAGACGAAAACAATGATACACTAAAGAAAAAAACTGAAAACACTAACTATCTTGATCACGGATGATTAGACCTGCCATGGCAATGAGGTTTGCGGTTGATCCCCCATTCATATCCTTTGAATTACTGGCTTTAAGGACTAAAAGGAGGATCTTTTTTAAGTGAGGTTATCCATTTCTTCCATGTTAGTTGAACCAAGCCACAAGCATCCGTTCTTTGCGTGTTACTTGAACAACTTGTTTATACAATATACGATGAAAAGCAAATACTAGCGTTTTGCACACAAAGCTGGAAGCATAGCGTTCTCAAATTGCACGATTTTCTGATACATGATATCAAGCTGATTGGCCATTTCTCTCCAACTCAAAAACTTGTTAACTTCTGAAAATTAAGTTAATTGCTTGTAGGTTACATCACTACGCCATGCTGCCCCATGGGTAAAAAGCTATTTTTACTACTACACATTTTTTGCTTCCCACCAGCAACTCCAGTCTCTCGATTGTTAACAAACTGTACATCAAATGGCAATTTCAAAGACACGAGTTTTTCCACCTGTTCAAACAACTTTACATTTACAGGTGCTCTGCTTTTCTGTTTCTGTTTCCACAACCGTCCAGCTAGCGTGCAAAGTACATTAACGAATACTTGGCTTTTTACAATTATGGATAATCGGCTTTACTCGTCCAATAGTGAGCAAGTTCACTGTTCCCTGGTCAGTGAAACTTTCTTCAGTGGCTTAGCTTCTTGCCAAGACTGTTGTCCTTTGGCCTTGCCAAGCTATTCATTTGTTGCTGCTTTTGTATGACAATATTTTGTGACCCGATAAGTTTCTTCACCATATCATCCAGCTCAGCGACCTTCCTCTGTAAGTTGGTTTTGTCTGCCTGGAGAAAGGTAACACTGGAGATGAGACTAAGTCTGATAATATAAGAACCATAGAGTCATAGAATACAAGTTGTTGTTAACATATACCTTCAACATCTCATTTTGTGCAGTCAGCAACTGATCCCGCTCATGTACTTGTTCTAGTATCATATGTGTGGCAAGCACATCTGCTTCTCGTCTATTTACTTCCAAAAGGCATCTGACAAATCATGATTTCCACATTAGTTGAGATTGGATGGTTTTTTCCTAGGATGTATTGTGATATTTTCTTTTGGAAATATTATTGTCCATGTGGCGATTATGATCCGAAACATCAGGACATAGCCTGAACTTAAAGAAATTGAGGGTTGCTTGATGAAAACCTTAGGCAATAGTTGGCACTTCTGTGAAAATGCTAAAATCCAAGAAAAATATTGTGGAGTGCATTTAAAATGGACGAGAAGCAAACAAATTGTGTTACAAAGTAGTCCGGCAGTAGTAGCTTCTTTCTTGCAGTTAATCCAGCGTTATCTACTTTGCTAATGCTGAATGGCGGGATTTTAGGTTAAGTCAACAATATTTTACTTGACATGTATAAATATTGAATTACCTTTGAAAACAGATGGATGATGCAAGCAATGCAAATCAAATGAGAAAATTTGACAAACGGAAGAGAACAACAGATAAAGCTGTTGTTGTAAACGGAGTCTGACCTTTCTCTTTCCTCAACTAAATCATTTATTTGCCTCCTCAGTTCCAGAACTTCTTTCTCCTATACGAGTATATTTTATATATAAAAAAAAAAAAGAAAAATGTCATTTCAGTATCACATAAGATAACCTTCTTGACTTTTTCTCTAAACTGAGAAAGTATTAAGGCTGAATGAAAAGTCCATCTAATATACCATTGTAATGTGTTGCCGTGCTTGCTGCTGAGCCTTTTCAACAAACTTTTGAAGCTGGTTCTGAGACACCAAGTCCTGGAATGTGAAATAGAATAATTCATGCAACTGGAGAAAGTAATTCTATGCGGACATGAGAAGTGCAGGACAAAAACTTACTGCATAGTTGGTTATGTCAAATTTGACACCAAGCAGATCCCGAATGACATCATGAGTCATGCTTTCTACTGACGCCAGTCTAGTATTCAGCAAACATACCTGGCATAAAAGGGATTAATCATATGGAAATACCAAAAGCAAGCAAAACATATTATTTATGAAGCTAGCTTCCCTAGACTTGAATGCAAAGGAAAGGCACATCACCAATCAAGATGTTTTAGATAAACTCAAGTAAAAAGAAGAAAAAATCATTTGGGGAATTAACAAAGTATTTGATTCAAAAAAGAGCTAGGAGAGACACAATCTGTTTTAACAAATTTCCAGTGCTAAGCAGACAAATGACGCAATCTGTTTTAACAAATTTCCAGTGCTAAGCACACAAAATATCTCCAAGGATAAGTACGTGCAGTCTTTCATACCTCTTTCTGCCTACTAGCCACTAATGCCTCAAGTTCTTCTATACGTAACTTGGCAATTGACAATTCCTGGTCTTTCTCCATATTCATCTGCTGGACCAAACTTGCAATGCACCTGAATGGTGAACTTGAGCCTCTTGATCTCACTGAGGTTTTCTCTGTTTTATCCAGCATTGGTTCACCACATATTACATCGGATGAATCTGTTCTAACTTCATTAATCATTGCCTCCAAGTTCTTGTACTGGTCATGGATGAGATGAAGTGAAAAGATATACACAGAATTAAAAGCTAAAGAATAGCAGCAGGGGAAAAAAGAAAAAAGAAAAAGAAAACAGAACGTACTTATGCAAGAAGTAGAAGTTGAAGATAACAAAAATCCTTTATATATTTTTAACTCGGCAAGCAACATGACAAGGTTTGTTTTAGTTTGTTGTCCAATATTTGACAATTCTGAAAAAGCTCAGACAGTTGAAGTCCAGCATCTTTTTCTTGGATTTTTATTTTATTGCTGCCAAGTTCGTAGTTGCAACAGCTTGTAGGGCTTAATACAAGTGTCCAAGCTCTTGGTCTACTAAAAGTCTACAATTAAAGCTTTGTTCCATGCTAATTTGAAAAATCATTTTTCCCCACCAAGCACATTCAATTTAATGCCCTCCCTTGCCCAATACTCAGAAAATGGTTAGCCGGCTTGTGGATTAGGAGAAGAAATGTTAAGTAAGCCTATACTTTTCTTGCTATACCTTCTGTTGATACTGCGATGCCTGTGCTTCAGCGTGCACAACAAGTTCAGAGATGTATTCTCTATATTGCTTGATCTACAAAATTTACAGACCAGCTACAAATCAACAGAGGAAACAAAGAAGTAGAAATAGTTTGCTAATTGACCAAATTCTCATTAAGCAGTGGAATCCACCAGCAAATCATGACCCACCTCCTTAGCTAGTTTATCCTTTTCTTCTTCAAGAATTCTTATTTGACTGTGTGCCTCGTGAAGTTCCACATATCTTCTGTGCATTTTGCCATCGCACAATCATTTCAATGAAATCAGTCAGAACAAAATCAGAACCAGAAAATATATGATAAACAAAGTAAAGGACCTTATAGACCTCGAAAATTGATTTTCTGACAGTTCTCTATCTGAGGTTTTGGAGTTCAAATCTTCAGTTATGCTTTCAACCATCAATAATCTGTGTCTCAAATCATGGAGTTCCACTTCTAAAGAATCTCTGAGTGTGCGATGCCTTTCTACCTCTTCTTCCATTTCGTTCACCTGGCATATCAAACAACAGAAATAATATGTATGATTGTCCCAATAAACTGTTTGTCATGAAGACAAAACAGAACAGCAAAGATTAGAGATTAGGGTATCAACTGGCTTTAATGTCAATATAGAAAGATGCAAAGCCACATCTCAAACTTAAAAGATGTACATCAAATTAACAATTGAACATCCTCTTTAGATTAATTTATGATGAATAACCTTCAAGTTTTTGCAATTAAGTGCTAATGTTGGCACAATAAGATGCTGGTCAATAGTGGAAAGGCTACTTGAATGAAAAACCAATATCTCTCTAGGTAGCAGGCTACTAGAACCTAGCCCAACCAGAGCCCACAGCAGCAGGAGCTTCATGCTAGGGATATACACTTGGTCTGACAGATTATTAGGTACACAAAACTGTGGACTAACTTACCTTCTTCTCTAGTACATTTATTGTGCAGTCAAGTTCTTCTACCGAGTGTTCTAAAATCTTTACTTCCTCTTCCTTTTGTTCAGCATACACTTTGCTAGCTTCTGACTCCTGAAAATGAAATATTAGTTCAGTATATATGATATGCATCAGTAGTGTCACATCTCAAAATCTCTAGCGGATAATGAATATAGATACCTGATGCGCTTCAAAGGCGATAGCCTCCTTTTCATCAGCTAATGCGTATGCAATATCAAGCTTGGCCTGTAGAGATTGAAGTTGATCAAGAAGTTGATCTCTCTCTACAGACACCCTCTCCATATCATCTTTGATGTCTATCATTGAAGAGACCATTTTATTCTCTGCTGAAGAAGCCATGCGAATAATTTCATCTTCCAAGTCTTTCACACTTTCTCTTTGTTCTTCCAGTTGCTGCTCTGTTTCTGACTTCTTTAGATAAAGATCCTTTAAAAGCATTCTCAACTCAGCATTTTCTTCCAATAAAATTTCTAACGTGCCCCTCGCCTGCTCTAAATCAGAGTTTGAGATAGACAGAGCCTTCTCAGTCTCCATCAAACGGCCTTCAAGTGTTCTGTGCTTTATAAGCATGTCATCAAACTGACTTGTTTTCATCTTTATCTCATTCCTAACTTGGTTCAGTGCTGCAATTAACTTTTCATTTTCATCCTTGGCATCCTTTGTGCTGCTAGTTGATTCTTGCAACAAGCTAAAATCAAAAAGTAAACCTTTCAATACAACTTCTTTGTGTTGTAGTTCTCTTTTCAGTTCCAAATGTTCATTTATCAAGTCATCTTGGACTAGGTCATACTTGCCTGCTGATCTTTTGACAAACTCATTTTGATACACTTTCTCTTCACCTTTTGCGAAACTGACCTTTTCATTCCCATAACTCTCATATCCTGAACTATGCATAATTTTAAGTCCTTCAAGAGTTGAAGCAAGGAAATCAGGATTTTTGTTTCTGATTTCATCAGAACTCTTTCCTAAATAGCTCTCATTAAGCATAAAAGAAGTAATGCCATTTCCCCTGATCTTTGCTGAAATTTCAGCCAAGCATGATCTCAAACCGTAAATGTTGTTTAGTGTCTCATTTACAATCAAAATGGAATCACAGTATGCTGTTTTGCACAGATCTTCAACATCATTTTGAAAAGAACCTTCTAGCAGAAACATCAAACTTGCTATATCTTTCAGGATGAGATGAATTTGGTCCTGCAGCAGTTCATTTTCTCTCTCTTTTAAATGAATATAGGATTTCAGTTGTTTGGTCTCTTCAACCAGGTTTACTCTCTGTACCATTAACGCATGTCCTGCCTGTTTCCAAACAGAAGTCAACTGTTTTGCATCTTCATTTGATTTCAGCAAAGCATTCAGCATATAATCAGCTTCCTTCACAGTTGCTTGAGCTTCCTTGAATTTGGTGAAGAAACTGTCAGCCTGAGAATTATATTGCATAAGGAAAATGTAAAAGTAAGAACAGTATTTCTATCAGTATCCTGAAAATCTCAGCAATCTTATAATGAAACTTAACCCAAAATGATTTATTTCTAAAGCAAATTTAATCAGAAATTGTTGAGATTTCAGTTACCTCTCTTGTAAGACTGCAGCCAGCATTAGCTATCTGAGTTATCTCATCATGACTTTGAACCATAACGCCCTTCTCTGACATGACCATTTTTTTATTTTCATCCCTAACAAAATGTTGCTCTTTGTTTGTGACAAATGAAGGTGAATCGGGGATGACGAGACTTGAGACAGAGCCATCCCAGGTACCTTTGACTCTGAAAAGTGCAGCCAATTGATCGTTTATTTCTATGAAAGCATCATAGGCTGCTCTGAATTCCTTTCCCAAACAAAATAAAGTTAGTTGATCAAAACTCATACTCTGGACTCGCCTTCTCGATTGTTCAAGTTCTTGACAGTCAGTAGATACAATAGAACATTCTTCAAGCTGTAGGTCAAGTATTTGTGCAGTTTTCTTTTTGAGGTATTGAGCATAATTACTTAATGCAATTTGCTCTGGTCTAGGAGCACTGTCAGCTGAAGAATTAGAACTTGAAGTTGAAAAATCTGTGGTCCATCCATAGGCTTCTTCCAAGTTTTCAGCTGTTGATGGTGGCTGAGATGCATATGCAATTCCAGAAAAGCATGCACTCATTAAATTCAGTCTTTCATTTATTTCAGCAAGTTCATTTCTTATTTGATGCAATATTTTATCCTCGTTGTCGTGCTCAAAAAACCTATGGGGATGAACCAATGAACTTCTAGCTGTATGAATTTGAACACTTTCATAATTCACCATTAGTTTCACAAAATTCCTCATATCATGGATATCGTTCACAAGATCTTGAATTGACTCCTTGTATATAGAAAATGCTTCGTGGATGTCAGACTGGAGAGATGTAAAATGATTTTCTGCATCCAAGCAAGATAACTTGATAATATTCTCAGCCTCGATCAATCTGTAACATGCCAACTCAATATCGATGTTCACATCTGTTGAGACTGAAGCATTTGCATCAGTCAATGGTGCATCCTTCTCAACATTGTCCCTTAGAACCATCATTGGCTGATGGAACTCCCTTTTTATCTCCAAGAAATTATAATGGGCATATCTTTCATCCTCAGTTATTGGTTCCGCATTGTATATCAGGTTGGGTTCTAAATGCTTTATCTGCTGAACTTCAGACAAAGCCATTGTTGCACCTCTCAAGGAAACCAATTTCTGATCCATCTCCAATACTGTCTTCTGTGCATCTTCCAAACTCCTTTTTAGTAGAAGAATACTTTCTTCCTTCTCAACACACAGTTTAGCAGCTCTCTCCACATGTTCACTGATCCACACATTGTCACAAGGAAATGAATTGGTAATACTCTTTATATGTGAAGAGGCATCTCTAAGCGACTTTGAGCCATCTATAAGAAAGGTAGTTAGCTCCAAAGTTGCCCTTTCCCAGTCAGAACACAATGCCTTCATTTTGCTGTCCTTTTCTGCTACACAATTTTTTAGGCTTCTATTTTGTTCTGCCACGGACTGCATTTTCCCCTGGAGTTCTGACTGCAGAGTAGCAATCTCTTCTTGCAAATGGAGAATTGTTCTAGCCGTTTCAATCTCTACTTCTTCCTGAATTAATTCAGCTTGGTAATTCTCAGATAAGCCCATGGCATGATCCTCCAGATATTGGCTATTCAGCAACGAAGCATCCTTAAGATCCTTAGACAACTTGTCCAACTTAGCTTGCAAGACCAATGTGCTGGTGTCATTCTCACCCTCTGTAACCAAAATTGAGTCTTCATCTACTGAAAAACTGTTCTGCTGATTACCTTTTATAGGTTCAGGCCTATGCTCGCTCTCCCCATTTTGCTGGTTCTGCAACATTTCCCTCAATTTATTATTCTCATTCTGCATAAATCCTAGCTCTTCAATCAAACGGACTTGTTTTGCTTCCATAGCTTCAATAAGGGATCTTGCATCCATCAGCTCCTTTTGAATGTCACTGCACTGCAAAAGCAGTGCTCTCTCCTTCTTTTGGCCATCTTC
The DNA here is from genome assembly GCA_024721245.1 of Mitragyna speciosa. Lineage (NCBI taxonomy): Eukaryota > Viridiplantae > Streptophyta > Magnoliopsida > Gentianales > Rubiaceae > Mitragyna > Mitragyna speciosa. The sequence continues at coordinate 285,896 of CM045569.1, forward strand.
ACGTAGTGGAGTACTATCCTCTGGTAGGATATAAGATGCTAATTCATCTATGGAATAGCTTCTGGGAAGCATGGCTCTGGCCTGCAAAAAACTCTGTAATCAGCAGCATATAATGGGAACCAATTTCTACCATCAAATACAATGACCTATTAATTTTGCCTTAATATTTTACATAGAACAAATTATCAAGCTCATCGAACTACAATTAAGAACTGAAAAAATAAATATGAGTGTTCCTTACTGAACCAGATGCAGGTTGATTACAGCTCAAAAGTTTCCCAAGTTCCCTCTGCAATTCATCAACTTCCCTACAATCACAGCTCATTTATTTTAGCGACTAAAAAAAAATCCAACTTAGATCTATGATGTGTTATGATGAAACTCGGACTTTCAGTAAACTCCAGGAAACCAGAATATTGTAAATGAGTAAAAAAAGTTTGCAATTTGAGGGGTGCTCTAGTAGTTTATCCCACCAAAGTCATGAACTTTCCTGCTTCTGCCTTTATGTCCTTTTTACTGGATCACTAAAGTTTCATACAAGTATGAAGAAATCTACATATGAAAACTATAATGTAAAGAAAAGGAAAATGGCCTCCTTCTGTTTGTTTCAACGGAAAACTTTCTAGATAAAGTGGCTCTCCACCATATGTGTTAGTAGTTAAACTTTCCTGCATAGTCCTGGATATTACCAAGGACAAAGTTGCGGAAAAGTTAATGCACAACTTTCAGCAGATAAAAGATTGAAAGCAATAAAAACTAACTAAATTTATTTCCCCTAAATCATTTTGCTTTGGTCCTATCATTCAAAGGCATAAGCATAAAGGAAGCTGTCTTAGGGTGGGGAAACCTTGAGTTCCCATGTCATAATGTGAAGTGCAACACATCTTACAATTTTTCAGATCATTAAATTATGATAAACGTGTAAACGATCCCGAATAGAAGACTAGCAGCATCATTTTCGCAGACAGGATCTAAGGCTCTACAACCGATGACTGAACAGTCTACTAAATGAACTGTGCTTGAGGTAGTTTTGACCTTATATTCAGCTATATGCTATCTATTAGGGTGAGTACCTGACTAAGTTAGAATTCATGTCCCTCTGTTCTGCTAAATCCATTTCAACACTGGTTTCCTGCAATTGCAGGAACTATACAAATTAAAAGTGGGAATAACTAAAATCAATCATTCCATACTATGCGTGGGGGTAAGCAGACCTGCTTTTCTTTGTTAGGAGACAAATGAGAAGGTCCAGAGCTTTCTTCAGCTTCAAGCAATTTAGATAACTTGAGCAAAAAATAAAAATGTCATCATTTGGCCGCATGAACTAGACCAGGCATCAAACAATATAAAATAAGAAGAGTTACTTGCGCCAAACCTCATCACGTAATTCTGATATTTCAGCTAGAAGTGTTTCTCTTTCGCCTTGTCCATAAAAATCTTTAAACCTAGTAACCACAGAAATCATTTGACCATTCAAAAAAGAAATCTAACACCCAAGAAAAGTATTTAAGGTTTTGAGGTGATGATAATTACAATCTGAGTTGCTCAAGAAGTCTAATATTCTCCAGTGCAGATCGCATCAGTTCGGGATTCTTTCTAATTCTTGATTGGAGCAATTCAATTTCTTCTCTTAAAGCATTATTTTCGTTCAGAATATAAGAATCGGCAGAGATAAAACCATCTGCAAGTAGTTCCAAGTGCTTTATCCTTTCATCACGGAACCTCAGCATCATTTTAGTACGTTGAGCATCTAATTCAAGTTGTTGAACCTGCAAAACCCATATAGTACCACAATTTTGCTAAAGTCAAGATACTTAAAGTATTGATCACTTCTCATAAAAATTAATACAAACGTGCAATATTAACTTTCAATATCCAGGAGAACATAAAGTTGATTTGCCTTCATAACTAGACATACCAAACGATTCATCTGCTCCATTTCTGCTTCTAATCTCTTGACTTCCAATTCAGCCAATTTCTCCCTTCTCAAGGCACCAAGCAAAGTAGCTTTGAAGCACTTTGTCTGCCAATTGTAAGTAATGGAGTTATACTGCTCCAGATATAGAGTAAATAAATTCAGTTAGTCAAATTGTCACCTTCTTGCTTCTGCTGCTCTTTGTTCCACGATTATCATGCAGATTCATTTCCTCAGATGAATCAAATCCCTCGACAAAGATGCCCAAATGAGATTCTTTGCAACTTGGTGCAGGATGGGACAAATATTCTGAGTTATTACTATGCTCTAACAGAATAGACAACTGACCCTGTTTGAATAAATCCCTCAGTTACCAGCTAGTGCAAAAGAGAGGTGTTAAAAGGATAAATGTGTAACTAAAACCTTTAGTTGTTGGATTTGCCGTTGTAATGCTATTACATCGCCAGAAGCATCTTCATTAACTTTAGCCTGGAGGGATGAAGAAAATTAAAGAATTTAAAGATGCTCAAGTATATCTAAACTTCATTGAGTTTCAAAAATTCATACATTGTTTTGAATGAGTTTGGCTCGTTGAGCAAATTTTAAGGTGCTCAATGTCTCATTTGCTGAGCTGCAGAAACGATTGCACATAAAATACTTCAGTAACTTTCATGACACAATTTATCTAAAAGTCATACAAAGGAACTTATTATATGTGTACCAAATAGATGGGCTAACATTTGCAATAATTGTTGTTTTGGAGTTCCCACCAAGAGAATCCTGCAAAAAGCAAGGAGCAAACATGAAATCCTACAGAAAACCTAGTCAGCAAATTCAATTTCAAACATGGAATCTCAGTAATTTTTTCTTGCTCTCCCTAGTATTTTTTACCTGGAGGAGAAACGTAAGCCTAGAGTCCCTGTATGGTACATGTCTGTTTCTTCCCTGTGCTAAATCCACCAGAGACATTATCACCAATCTACAAGCACATTTATAGCCAAGAATTTAAGATAGCTAGCATAGAATGTGAAAAATCACTTTGAAAGAATTAAAATGTTTTCAGTTTCATAATCATGGTTAATAAAAGCCATCATTCTAACTGGAGCAAAAAGATACATTCTTGGCAGAAGGCAATATCGGTCACCAAATGTACTCATGAATATCTGCTTGAAGTCAACAAAATACATCTAAATGCATCATTTTGGAATAATTAATTGTAGATCCAGAGACTATTTTTCCCCCTAATTTTTACAAGCATGTAGGAAAGCTCTAAAACAATTTCCCAGATCCCTTAATACGGCTAGAATTCCTGATGTTTGATTTGATCTGGCGAACAATGATGCTGCAACACTTTTTCCCCAAGCCTTCCTCATTGACTTCTTTACTGTTTTTATCAAATTCAATTAATTATTAAACTAACGGAAGTTTAGCGTGCATATTTTTTTACCAGAAAAAGAGCTTGGCTCCATAAAGCATTAGATCTGTTTCATCATCACATCATCACAACTTGCTCATTGCTACAGTAGCATCCTACGTGTTGAAGAAAGAATCATGATTTCAGTTCATCCTGTGTCATCTAGAGTGTTAACTTCCCTTTCGCTTTTTAAGGACAAAATCATGATAAATGCACTAAAGTAGGTAATGACAAATGATATTCAACTATAATCCCATTAAGTTTTACCATGCAATGAATGAATATGTGAGATTTGGTGCAATGCCAGAATGAATAAGAGAAACTTCAGACATTGGACAAGAAAATTATTAGATCACAAAATTGGAGAAGTTAACACAAAGAAGTATGATTGCTCGACCTAGCAGAAAACAATATTAGAACTGTAATTACCCAAGAGTTGACAATGATTTGTTTATATTTGCAGCTTCTTTCAAGCGGTCACCTTCAGCACCAGAGCTCTTCTGCCTAGTAAAATGTAATATAATTTTTTGAGTAGAAGTTCAACAACATAAGATGGTTCTGTAATATAATCAAAGTTACCTCTCAGACCCGGCAAGATCTACTAAATTTAACCTCCCAAATCTAAGGTGGGTCATGGAGTCTTTCTCCCATTGACTCTCGATGGTGCATGTGAAAACACTGTGGGATCGGCTGCTTTCACTGTTCATATGAGTTGCTGCCATTTTTCTATTGGCAGCACCCTGCTTAAGACGAAATATGACAGTAATTGTAGTCACAAGAAAAAGGTGCTGTGGGAAAGAGTAGGCTCGTCATTGAGAATCACCTGTAACAATAGTCTCAGAACATCATCAACAGTTCTAACACTATACTCGGAGAGATTTTCAACATACACCCCTTTCTTCAAATCCTCTCTAAGCTGTAACCATAAAATTTAGAAACAAAAGGAAAAAGATAATAAGTCCCCATAAAGATATGGTGCAAAATGAGCGGAAAAGTGAAAGAAAAACTTGAGTTACTTGCAAATTAGTTGATGAAGGCTCAAGAAGATCAGTGATCTGCTCATTGTATATCTCTAGAAAAGAACATTTGCAGCTATATTTCAGACCATCGTTCCTTCGCTTGTCCTCTTCCTAGAAACAGAAATATATCACTCAAAAGGAGATATATTCTCATGGAGATCACTTATAAGTAGAACTCGGTTGAAGACAACAGGTGAATTACCTCACTAATTCTTGTAAACAAGTACTCAAAAATGCGCGGTGTAACCCCACAATCCTTGTTGAGCTTTCCGGGCATCTGACTTATGTCACCCATCATTGTATATGTCTTCCCACTGCCAGTCTACCAGAGACAAATAGGAGCATCAGAGAGAGATAGAGAATCACAACATTACACTGTGCTTGTCCCATGACAATCAAACTCCAGAGAGAGAGAGAGAGAGAGTCACAACATCACATTGTGCTTGTCCTATGACAATCAAACTCCAGAATTCAAGCACAAAGCATACCTGACCATATGCAAACATGCAACTATTATAACCAGACATACAATTGTCCACCATGGGCAATCCAGCAACCGTGAAAAGATTTTCCTACATAAAAAAGAAGAAGAAGTCAAAATTGACAAATAACGAGAATCAACTAACATATCCAAAGATAACTTTACGAAGGTGAGAGCACCTGAGAAATAGTTTCAGAGGCAATATGGTCGAAGGTAAAACGAGTTTCGGGGTGGCCAAGCCAAACTAATGTCTTGGCACTCTCCTGTCCCAAACATCTGGCGTAGCCTTGGGACACCTTTTCTGTGTTACTCAAGGGTCTAATTCGAATCAAGACCTTCATTAACCAAAATTATACGAGCAGTTAAAATAAACAATTAGTTTGAAGTAATAGTGATTTAATAATGTCTTCAAATGTAGAAAGAAGGAAGTGAGGAAGATTGGAAAGAAAAGGAAAAGAGTTAAACCTGGACATTGTAGTGTTTCCAAAAGGAGTGGTCATGAGACAGATCGAAATGAGGAACCTGAACTTCTTCTTGTTGTTGTAGTATTTGAAGTGGGTCGGGATTGGGAAGGGAAATCCCTCGGGAAAGCCCCCTAGAAAAGCTCCCTCCTCCTGCTACTGATTTGGCTCCAACATTGGAAAGCCTAGGATGAAGAATGGCGGCCTTAGCCGGAGTGGTTTGAGCAGAAGTAGGCTCAGAATGGACTTTGGGTGCTCTGCTGGAAACAACCCTGGGATTGGGAGTAGCATTTGCTGCTTTGGAATTTGAAATCAGAAGCTGCTGCTGAGATTGAGGAGTATCAAGCGTAGTTTTACTAGTAATAATACTATTAGGAGCGGTGGATTTATGTTTTAGATCCAACTGGTGGTGAAGGTGATGGTGGTGGTCTTCTTGAACTTGAGATGGATCTGGAATGGAATTGAGCGGTGTCCTCGAAGGAGGAGGAGTAGGAGTAGAAGGACATGGAGGCATGACCTGAATCAAACGCTCCGCGGCGGAATCTCCGTTGTTTTCGTTGCCGTCCCACTCCCAAGAGTCGTGGTCTCGAGACATTTTTTTTTTTTTTTTTGGGGTTTCAACTAGTTTTTTGAAGCTTTGAACTGAATAAATGCTAATGCTAATTAAGCTGGGATTTATATTATATATGCTTCCTTCCTCCTGCTGGGATTGATGATGTTTCAAACATGTTTTGTGAAAATAAGAGGAGGAGGGAAGAGAAGAGTTCAGTTTTTAGTGCATCAGTAACGGTGTGGGGACTCACTGGTCGGTCATTGGTGGTGGCCGCTGTAGTGGCCGTGCCGTGGCCCCCCTGTAGCGGATAACATGCTAAAATACACATCTACTGCTACTGGTAGAATATCTTTTTTGCGCCCGCTCGATTTCAAATTCAATTCATTTGGTAGGCCCCCAAGGCCCATACTTTCGTTACTTGGATCATGGATAAATGGATGGATGACCCGGCCCAACAATTCCTTCTTGCTTTGTATGTCCCGGCTCATTTTCAACTCTCTTCGATTTTTCCGTTTCTTCCATTCCTCTCTCCTCTTTAATTACAGTAAACTAACTATTCGAATCTTTAGCAGTTCTTACTTTTTAGGGATAATTTCACATACCTCCCCTGAGGTTTGTTATAATTACACTCACCTCCCTTCAGGTTTTGAAAATTACACTTACGCCCCCTGTGTTTATATTTTTTATAACAAAACAAGTCCATCTTGATAATGTAACCCAAAAGCACTAACTAAACACCTCAAAATATGCTTAATTGCTTTTAAATTGATCATTTCTTTCTTACTAATATATTTTTTCGTAAAATTTTAACAAATAAAGTAAATTTTATTTAGATTAGTCAGATAACTGAGACTTGAAGAAGTAATATTTGGTGGAGATTAAAAATTTAAGGTAAGATATAAATACTTTTGACATTTTTATGACTAATTAATTAATTTTTAAGATTTATTTATCTTTTTTAAAAGCAATTAAGTATATTTTAAGGTGTTTGGTTGGTGTTTTTGGGTTACATTATCAAGATGGACTTGTTTTGTTATGAAAAATATAAACACAGGGGGTGTAAGTGTAATTTTCAAAACCTGAAAAGAGGTGAGTGTAATTATGACAAATCTCAGGGGAGGTATATGAAATTATCCCTACTTTTTAACTGATAACACTTTGTAAAGCTCCATCCAGTCTAATGGAGAATAAAAGTATCCACTCCCCTACTTTAACAATTACTATCAACTTAATTTTTCGTTTACGTATGTACGTGTTGCTCAATCCAATAATCACTTAATATTTCTAGACTAAAACAATTTAAAAACTCTTATTTTGAGACGAACAAATTATTTATGCGTAAAAATGAAACTTTATGTCGTGTATTTAAACAAACTTAAATATTGTATTTGCTATAATTTTGAAATGCTATCACTTTCACACCACTTCCCAAACTCTCTCCCCTAAAAAAAAAAAATTAATTTATTGGCAAATTCCATATTTGTTTCTAGTATTTGGAGTTTGGAAGCATTCTTCTCGTATTTATCCTCTCTCTCTCTCTCTCTCTCTCTCTCTCTCTCTCTCTCTCTCTCTCTCTCTCTCTCTCTCTCATATTTGGCACAACATATGAGATGAGTGCTTTATACTGTTCTCTAAGACCCTCGTAATTTCTCTTTTACGTCTATGTGTTTCCTCTTTCCTAATCTATATTTAAAATTTATTTTTTTCTGTTATTCAAATATTTGTATAAGAATAATATTAATTCAAATATTATTTTTATATGACTCACTAATTCAGAATATTCTAGCTAAATGGTTATGTTTACAAACGGTAACAAATTTGATCTCTATATATCAAATGTGCAACTCTCATTAATTTTCTTTTCACTAACACGATTAATTTTACTTCGATCCCGTTATAAAGTACTAAAATTATCGAATTGTTCGTGCATTTACGCGTTTTTGTGTTTTCGTGTGGGATATAGGAGTTTGAAGATTGCGAGGCTTCAAATATACATAAAATACATGTTTTGAATGATGTGTTTTTCTTTATTTTTGTACATCTTCTTGATTAACAAAATTGTTAAGATATAATTTGATTAGGACCTAATTTGCAAACTTTATTTATAATTTAATATTTTTAAACCTCCAAATTTATTATTAAGAAAACAAATATTCATATACAAACATTATTCGGACAAAGAACAGAAAAAATCTAGTTCGTTCGAATACACAAACTTTGCAAGTTTTTTTAGTAAATGCATTTACTTTGAACTAACACAAGGAAATAGAATATGTAAAATGCTTCGAATCATCTGTCTCCAATATGTAAAATGCTTCGAATCATCTGTTTCCTCTGTTTTGTTTTTATAAGCCTGCCATATATCAATTATGGTATTTTTAAAAAATACACAAACTTTGTGAGTTATTTCGGTGAATGCATATATGAATTGATACACATCACAACAATATAAGAATGAAATAGAGGGAACGGAGATTTTTTTAGGACAAAGAATTTGAAGCGTAAAGCACTCCGTGGAGATTACTTATCAACTTTAGAGGCCGGGTTATAAATAGATAGACCATGTTATTTTCTTGCCAATATACCAATAGATTGTCTTTCTTTCTGATAAATTTCCATAACCGATAGAATTTTGGGTGTTGGCTAGAAAACAATGCGACGTGTTCTGTATTTGCCTTCAAAATTAGACAATCAACATCTCCCATGATACTCACGTAATTCATCTGCCTTAGCAAGTTAACGGACTTAAATCTTTTCCTTAGTCACCTCAGTTAAGTTGGTAAAATACATTAAAATGTGTCAAATGTTTGAAATTAAAAAAACACCGTAAAAAACAATTATCTGAATAGAGTCTTTGATAAGTACACGTCCCTTGACCTGCTTTTAGCATTCACAAAATTTAATCTCAGAATCACCCAATTACTATAGCTGAGTATACTTTAATTCCTCAAGAAATTATATGAATATTTTCAAGATAGGGATGATATTTTGAGTCGAATCTATTAAAACTTCAGTGCTGGCAACATACCTAAATGAACAAAAATGTTAGTATATGATATTCAAATTAAAGAAACAGAACATGAGTTCTTTAGGTGATTGATAGGATAAGACATTTAAATTAAAGAAACGGAAAATGATTTCTTTTGGTGATTGATGCCATCGCCTGATTAAGATCACTAAAAAAAAAAAAAAAGGTTCATCAGCTAAAAATAAGTAAAACAATTTCATTGATGAGCAATTGCGCGCTAGGATGAGTTTTCAACAAGTAAAACACCCTTTTTGAAATTGTGTAACAAATGACTGCCTGTAACCAATAGTAGACATGTTAATACGATGGATGTCTGCCATGGGTTCTTTCCTGCCTTCGAAATGCTTCCAGCACCTGATCATTAACACAAAGATGAAGTCCAATTTAAAAAAAAAAAAAAAGAATAACAAAGAATCATTAAATCATTTTTTGTACATTAATCACACATACATAAATAGATTTCAAAGCATGAATTAAATGTTTCCATCGAGCTCTCTAAATATCAATTTTGGCAATAATGTAATATTGTACATATGTTAAATTGTTTATTTTAGGACCTCGTACATCAAAATCTGTTCGACGGAGAACCATGTAGAATTTTAATTATACGGCTGACTGAAAATTATGTACAAGGATATAAAGATGCGCGACACTAATTCAATTTAAAAATAATATATATATATTTTTATAAATATAGAACCTGAAAAAAAGTTTACCATTTTTCAGTAAATTTTCATTGTAACACAATTCCAAGATTCATATACAAAATATTTTTCGAAGGCAAATTATATCACTCCTATTTACGAACAAGATTAACTTGACACGTATATTTGCAGATCTTGCTGATATAGTGTAAAGTAGTGAATTAGTTACCACATTCTCTGGTAGCATTGACGGCTTCTGAGCAAATGCAGACCAACCCTTCAGTCTCCACATCAAAACCACACGTCCCACCAGATTTGGCACACCGTTCACAGCCAGTATCCGGAACACTGTAAGACAACTTCATCCCATACAGCCAATCCAGAGGCCCAACGCCCTTCAAATTATCCGTGTTATACACACTAGTGTAATGGGTGCAGTCCAATATGTTCATGCTCATGAACTTCACCGTATTGTACCCGGTAAAGCAGCACGGGGGCGAGCTGTTAGACAAGAGATGAAACAGCTTGAAGGAAGTACAAGCCCCGTAAAGTTCGTCGCAAGAATGGCCAGCGAAATTGAAGCACAAAGACTTGTAATGGTTGAGCACGGGGGAGTCGATGGAGCAATTCAGGAGAACAAAGATTGTGTCGGATGAGGGCGGGATGATAGCAGATTGAATGTCGGACATGACAAAGTCGTGGTGAGGTTGTAAAATGGAGCATGTGGACATGGCTGGATCGAAGATGACCATGTTCTTCTTGTCGTAGTCGATGGACTGGACCTTGTAGTTCCCAGATGGGGTTTGGAAGAACAAATCCGTGGAGCAGTTTAACATGTGCCGAAACTGGGGCCAGCCGCATCCATCGTCAATGCCGAATGGGTAGTTTATGGGAATGCTGTTGCAGTAATTACGGCAAGAACCAACAACGCGTTGTATTGCTTGCTCATGTACCACTACTAGTAGTATCATAATTAACATCAAGAGGTGGTGGAATCTGAGAATTTGCATTGCCTGTTGATGATGCTTCAAGGTTTTTTTTTTTTTTTTTTTGGGGGGTGGGGGGTGGGTGTTTAGTACTATATGAGAATCTTGTCGTTTAGAGTTTGAGAAAATGGGAAACCAGTTAAAACTTTTTGAATAGGGTTTCTGCAATTGGCCTGGCCCCAAAGGTCAATTGCTTTTTAGGAGATTGCTGATTTTCCTCTGCTCCCAAGCAGATGGTGCACTCTGGGGATTGATGATTTTGTTTGGATTCCCATTTTGTAACCAAAAGGAAATTAGGAAAGTGATGGACAGCTCCCCGCAACTTTCTCCAAATTCTGATGCCTTTTTGACTGCCAAACGGGAGAAATATAGACTCATGGGCTGGTCCACAATTTGAAAAACAAAACGCAATCCAAATGTAATCCTTGAAAAAGAAGACCCGAATTCAAATTTAAGTTGTTTTTGTTAATTATAGTCTTGCAACAAAGGATTAGCAAAGCTACTCTTTAACTTTTTCCAAATTTGATTCTCAACTCAAGTATCCTTGCAAATGTCGACCCAAGCTACATGCCTAGCTAGATAGCTCTGAGAATCAACGCTAGATTGAACATGTGAGTATAGTTGTGCACCAGGAAATATATACTGAAAAGCCGAGCATCAACATTGGGGATGTAGCTCAAATGGTAGAGCGCTCGCTTTGCATGCGAGAGGCACGGGGTTCGATCCCCCGCATCTCCAATTAATGATTCTGTCCTTTTCTTTTCTTTTGCAGTCAACTGCTGAGCGAGCGGAGTAGTAATAGTAAATAGATAAAGACCCGCAAGTCAATTTTCCCGCGCATTTTTTATTTTCATACCGCCCGCGCAGATCTCGTTTCCCACATTGAGCAGCTTCAGCTTCCGTCGCATTCCAGCTTAGGGTTCCGCCGCACCTCCACCCAATGGAAACTCATCATCAAATTGCTCAGCTCCTCGACCAAACGCTCAGTCCAGATGCCAGCGCCGTCCACACCGCCACTGACGCTCTCGATCGCCTCTCCACTTCTCTTCCCAACTTCCCCTTCTGTCTACTCTCCATCATCACCAACACCACCACCGGTAGTCTGGCTTTTTTCCAAGCATTTCTCTAAGTTTCGCTAACTATTTATAATTATAGTATTTGGAACTTCATCTCTTTTTTTTTTCCTAATTTAAAAAAACAATTGTGGCGAAATATAGATAAGCGTAATTAATGCAGGAGGTGAAAACCAAGGTCCAAAGGTAGCTGCAGCTACTTATCTTAAGAACTTGATTAGGCGGAATTGCGACTCCAGTAATTCTCCAAACTCAACAGTTAGTAAAGAATTCAAAGATTCCTTGATGCTCGCTTTGCTTAAAGCAGAGCCCGCAGCTGTTCTCAAGCTCTTAATTGAAGCAGTATGTTTCACAGAATTCCCAGTTCACCAGTGTCTTTCATTTTTCTCTTTCTCCGTGTGGATTGAATTCTGATGTGCAATTTGGTGTTTGATTTTTTTCAGTTTCGATCTATTGTTGCTGTTGAGTTTGTGAAGAATAATTCCTGGCCTCAACTTGTGCCTCAGCTGCGAGCTGTAATACAGGACAGTAATTTGATTAACAGAAATGGAAGTTCAGAGTGGAAGACAATTAATGCACTTACCGTTCTCCATTCAATCATTAGACCCTTCCAGGTACTCGATTATGCTCATAAATTCAAAGGGACCATCCCCACTGTTCGTTTTAGTCATATCTCAGTCCAAAATGTTGGGATCCTTTAATCTTCTGTGCTGCATATGCGGGATTCATGATGTTTTATCCTCTTGTTTGATTGGTTTTGAGTTCTCAGTACTTTTTGAATCCTAAAGTTCCAAAGGAGCCAGTTCCACCACAGCTAGAGTTAATTTCTCAAGAGATTCTGGTACCTTTACTGGCTTTATTTCATCAACTGGTTGAAAAGGTCAGATTCATTTCCTTCTCCTTACACTGCCTTCACGGTCAAGCAAATTTTCTAATCTCTTGCAATATTTTGTCGGAAATTTACTGACCATGGTGTTCAATCTTAACAGGAAACTAAGGTATTAACTGTAGAAGCTACGTGGAATTTAGAATCCGAGAAGATTCTTCTTATTGTATCCAAGTGCATCTATTTTGCGGTGAGTACAAGTTTTAAAAGGTTTTTGTGATTGAAGCACTTCTTCTGGAGTTTGTACAGCTCTTCTGTGCTGTTTCCAACTTGTAAATAGATAAAGACTTGTGTCACTTCACATTATTATGCAATTATCAGCTTACTTATCATGCAATATCTAGAGGTACATATATCCATCCCTTTTCCAGGTCCATCATCACTGTGGTTCAAGCTGTTATTGGGTTAAATATCTTGTAGGTCAGATCACATATGCCGTCTGCATTGGCTTCTTCACTTCCTTCTCTTTGTAAGGATCTACTTAAGATTCTGAATTCTTTGAGCTTTGACATTGGAGAAAGCAGCAATGATGGGCACTTTCTAAGGCTAAAGACAATAAAGAGAAGTTTGATCATTTTCTGTGCATTGGTTACCCGACATCGAAAGTTCTCTGACAAGTAATAGAACAAGTATTAGTTTACTTTTATAACTACAAGAAAACACGAGGTATTGATTGCCTTTCATTTATCTTTTGAACTAGCAGATTGATTCCGGATATAATCGATTCAGTTCTAAAGATAGTCAAGCATGGTGCAGTTGTTAGTGTAAGTGCCGAGCTAAATACGTTGTCAAATCTTTCTATTTAAGGCGTTTCTTTTAATTATTAGTAGATATGCTGCACTTAACTCGCAGCTTGATCTGGTAAGTCTTGTATACTGCATTGATCTTTTAGCTTTGTCTGAGATGTGTTGATGTACTCTTATCTACCTGGATATTTACATTTTTACTCAGTTATTTGCAGAAGCTGGATTTTCTGTCAGACAGAATCATTTCCTTGGCCTTCGATTTTGTTTCTCATGTTTTAGAGACACGCCCTGTAAGTTTGGTATATTTATGGTCATCCATGGGTCATTTTGTTAACCGTAGCTTCTTGCTGCACAAGATACTAAAGACACAGGGGCTAAATTTATGTACTTCCCACATGCTTATCCGACACCTGATTTTGATAGGTTTTTATTTTCTTATTGTTCTGGAACAGGGATGGCGACTTGTCTCACCTCACTTTACTTCCTTGCTAGACCTTGCTATTTTCCCAATGCTAGTTATGAATGAGAAGGTGAGACATTTCAAATGACTTAACGATCCGCAATTATGTTGAAATGCTCCAATCTCAGCACTAAAATGTTGTTTAGTATGACAGACCAGAATAACAAAATGCGCCAAGATAAATACTGTTGTTTCCATAGATATTGACTGTGTTCTTTCTGTTTGTGTGTAGGATACGACTGAATGGGAAGAAGATCCTGATGAGTACCTAAGGAAAAATCTTCCATCTGAACTTGTATGTACAGCATAATGCTTTGTTTATTGTCTTAATGATGTCTCCGTTATTGCATTTTAGTTTGTTTTCTCTCTTGTGGTGCAGGAAGAAATCTCTGGATGGAGCAAAGATCTATTTACTGCAAGAAAAAGCGCTTTGAATTTGCTCGGTGTTATTGCAATGTCAGACGTGGGTGTCCTAAAATGATGTCTTGAGTTTCTTCTCTTGAAATAACAATTGAAGGTTATTCTTTCTTCTCAGGGGCCTCCAGTTGCAACTTCAGTTTCCTCAAAGCGCAAAAAAGGTGAAAAAACCAAAAGCAAAAGCCGTAGTTCAATAGGGGAGTTGTTAGTGCTTCCGTTCTTGTCAAAGTTCCCCATTCCTGCTACAGCCAGTACAAAAGCTGTGAATGAGTGAGTTGAAAGGATAAGCTATGCTGAGTTTTCGGTTGCATGACTATTAAGTAGCCTCCTCTACTCTAATGTCTTTCATAAGATATGAATTCCAAGAATCTAATTGTGGGAAACTCAAATCATGACCTGTAGTTTTGGTTTTTCATGCATCATGGTAATTAAAATGCTTTCCACAAAAAGCTGAATCTCTTCAAACTTCAAGCATAAATGCCTGGATAGTAATTGATTATATCTGTGTGTTACCATATTTGAATCTTTGTCTCCATCATCATGGTTGTTATTATGCTGCCCAATTTTAATCTTCTACATTTTGTCCATTCCCATGAATTACTCGAACTGCTTTCTTTTGGAATTACTTTTTGATGCACTCCATGTTTATTAAACCTCTGGCAGATACTATGGCGTGCTGATGGCATACAGCAGCCTCCTATATGTAAGAAGATTTGATATTTCTGTGTAAAAATTAGTTTACAAAGAGTCTGGAAATAAATGTTTATTTTGTGGTACTGGATGTTCAGTTTCTAAAGGAGCAGACTGAAGGATTCACTGCTACTCTCATTCAGAATCGTTTGCTTCCACTGTATAAAGCATCTTTGTTTCAACCTTATTTGGTTGCCTCAGCAAACTGGGTCCTGGGACAGCTTGCATCTTGCATTCCTGAAGTGAGATAATCTCCTGACAATAGTAACTGATGCTTGTATACTGTTTTCCTCCAATTCTGAATATTTCTTCTACATCTGAGAACATTGAGTTGATTAATTTCTTTTGAGGTGTTCTTTTTTTTTCCCAGGAGATGAGTCCAGATATTTATTCTTCGTTGATGCAAGCATTGACAATGCCAGATATGGGGGATATTTCTTGTTATCCTGTGAGGATGTCAGCGGCTGGTGCAATTGTCGAACTTGTTGAAGTAAGTGTAGCCTGCACCAGTGAAATTCAGTTCCTAAGCAATCTTAATATGTTGAAAAATAATGCTTCATATACTTTTGGTATTGACAGAATGATTACATGCCACCTGAGTGGTTACCCCTTCTTGAAGTGGTAGTTGGTAAAAGCAGTGATGAAGAAGAGTCCAGTGTGATATTTGAGCTTCTTGGTAATTTGGTGCAGGCTGGAAACGAACAAGTAGTACCTCATATTCCACATATCGTTTCCTTGTTGGTTGAAGTGACCTCAAAGTGCATCACTCCTAATCCAGAGCCGTGGCCTCAGGTGTGTGGCGTTTTAATGCTATTGGTTCTGTCTCTAGAGTGTGCTCATTATTTTAAATCGTTAAGCCGAGACTATGAATCCAAAATGCTTGTAATTTGTAACGACGCATAGAGATTTACATTGTGAAGGAAAGAATAGATATTTGTGCAAAATTTTTTCCAGCGACAAAATTGTTTTTCTAAATTTATGCATGAGTAGTAATCAGTGTAGAGAGCAGTGGTTATAGAAACTTACTGCCATAGGTTGGGATTCCCTCAGACAACTTCATTTGGTACTGCAATTGACTTTGTGAAAAAGCAGGCAACTATCTGGTCATTGCCCAACTTCCCATTATTAAGAGCCATCACTTCATTTTCGTATGTTTTTGAATCTTTACATAGATGTAATTATATACTTTTAGTTAAATATGTACATTGTAATATTTGATGTTTCAATAGAGTCTAGTTACAATCTTGGCTAATGGATTCTTCCAATACACTAGCTCGTGTTCTCAACTCAACAAATTTGTCTTATATTTCTTCACCATCATGACATTTATGATTTGATTAGTTTTTTACTTATCGCAATCATAAGATGACCCAAAAGATTCTTCCTTTATCTGAAGTACCACCTCTTATCGTGCATGTAAAGACAAAAACATAAGAAAACTTGAAAACATGCATGTCAAGCATCTGCTGAAATGTTTCTTTACTTTATTTAACAGATGGTTGAAAGAGGCATTGCGACATTAGCTGTCATGGCTAGATGTTGGGAAGAAGCTGTTCCAGAAGAAGTTGATGAGAATGGATCAATTCAAATGTGGGCATCAGGTGAGGAAGCAATTAAGAAAGCATTTTCAAATCTGCTGCAACATGCTTGGTTGAGACCTCTGCAGGAAATGGTTAGTATTGTATATGGTTTTCAAAGTCATTGGACAATAGAGCAATGAAATTTTATTTGTTGTCTCGGTTGTGTAGTTAGTTTTTTACTGGGCCGGAAAGGATAGTCTTTTTCCTCCCAAAAGCTTGTCTGTGATATTTTATATGTGTTCTGGGAGAACAAGAGTTCAATAAAATGTCTGCAATTGTACTTATGAAAGTACATTTATGAAATGTAGAACATTCCTCCTAAATCCATCCCGAGCCTTTTCTTTCACCTCTCCAATCCTTGACCATGCTTGCGTTCCCCGGGCACTTTCTTGGGAGTTATCCACAGGGCCTTTCAATTAGCTAGACTTCACACACTATTCAAAGGAATAGAAGAAGTCTGCGATAGAAAGTATCAACTTACATTTGGATTGTTACAACTTCTAGCAGATGGTTTGAAATTGATTCTAAAAGATACCGTTTCACCAAGTAGTGCTAATTTCTCCCTTTTTAGAATGGCTCGCTCCTCTCTCTCTCTCTCTCTCTCTCTCTCTCTCTCTCTCTCTCTCTCTCTCTCTTATTTGGAAAAAAATAAGCAGAGGAAGTGAAGGTTGGCATGGACATGAAATGGGCGGACAAAATTACATGAGGCGTCCTTACTCGTCTATTCATCCAGGCGATGTATTAAGGAATAAGGAAGACAGATGAAGAGGTTCTGCTTAGGCCATAAAAGTGTGTAGGTTGTCTATTACTTATAACAGTACCTTAGAATTGTAAGAATACCCTTGCTTTTCAATCAACATACTATAAGTATATGTGGGTCTATTTATATATTAGCGGAGAATATTGATTGTGTTCCTAGTCTTTTACTTCGCCACCATGATTCTGCCAGAGATACAGGAACTGATCCGTAAAGTAATACAAATAATTTATGGACCAACATGGGTTTTTCTGTTGGTCGTGCATAAGCTGTGAGTAGATTGACATTAACACCCTTCTTGTCACTGTTCTGCTAACCTTTTTCTTCGCCCTTCAGACTGGCTATCATTGACTTTTGGAGTAATAACTAAATGGCTGATTGTTCATTTGTCCCACCTAAAAGCTTGTGATTTGAACTTTTAAATTGTGTAACCAAAACTACAAAAAGAGGCGTTTATTCATAATTTAGATATTGTGAATGTGACCTTGTTGTTGTCTATTAAAAGCTAGTAATTAATGTTCACTTGTCTGCCATGAATGATAGGGAGACAGAGCTATGAGTTCAGCAGTTTCTCCATCATGCATAGATGATTTATCCACATTACTTGGCTTTGCTATGCAAGATATTGATGAAAGTGATACGATTCTAAAGCTAAAAATCCCAGAGTTGTTGCTGGTTTGGTCTGATCTAATTGCAAATTGGAATGCATGGGAAGAAATGGAGGATTTAGCAATTTTTAGTTGCATCAAGAAAGCTGTTATTCTAAGCAAAAAATTTTCTTTGAATAATTTCATTGTGGGAGAAATGCCATCACCTCCTGCTCCTCCAGTGCCTCGATGTTCCATTATTGAAGGAATTGGGTCATTTATAACAGAGGCATTTTCTCAGTATCCATCTGCAGTATGGAGGGCATCTGCATGTGTCCACTTGCTATTACATGCTCCCTGTTTCACGAATGCAGGAGAAGTCAAGCAGTCACTGGTTGCAGCTTTCAGTTGGGCAGCATTTTCACGTTTTAGAGAATCTACAAGCAAACCTTCTTCACTTTGGAAACCTTTGTTGCTTGCAATATCATCATGTTATTTATGTTACTCAGACACAGTGGAGAAGATTTTGGAGAAAACTGAGGTTGAAGGCTTGGCTATCTTTGCATCTGCTTTAGCATTTATTTTGACCAGCAAATTTGAACATAGTCTCTCAACCTGCTCTGAAGTCAAATTGGCTGGTTCGTTCTGTGATTAGTTATTCAGAAATTTTGCAGTGAACCTGTGTATTAAATTTCTGGAACTATTATGATAATAAACGTTGTTCTTCAAATAAGTTAGTAAAATTCACCACTTCTGATGTATGTTATCTTTTTTAGCAAATCCAATTATTTTGAACAGTACGTTATCTTGTTATTTGTGTTTTTAGCTTGCAAAGATTAAATCTAGCACTATCTTGCTAATCAATTGCAGGGCTAGCACTAGCAAAAGTGGTTGAGCGGCTGCTAAGACTTGGAAAACAAGGAAGCACTCTGCTACAGGAGTGCTTAATCTCACTGATGGAGGCATCTTTGAAGTCATTGGAAGAGCAAGGAGAAAAGGAAGAAGAAGATGAAGAAGTTGAAGATGTGGACTCTGCTGATGAGGATACCGAAGAAGAAGATGATGATGATGAGGAGGTTTGTTTTTAGCTCTTTTTTCATTCTTTTTTTTTTTGTTTTTTAATTTTTAACATCCTTTGTCTCCTCTAGAAAGTCTTTTTATTTCTTATTTTGTTTGAGGAAAAAGCTATCTGCAAGAATGCTTACATGCTGACCCTACATACTCCTCACCAACGGTTAGCACAATTTAATACAAAGTTGATAGTATTATGTGTTGCTTTGGTTTTTCAATAGGATTCGGAAACTTATGAATGTGAAGAAACAGAGGAAGAGTTCTTGGAGAGGTGTGCCACAACAGCTACTGAGTTGGAAAATGGGACCATTGCCGAAGAAGGGGATGTTGACGATCAGGACCAGGAAATTGAGCTGGGTAATGCTTGCTGATGCTTATTTCTTTTTAATTGGAATTATTTCCTGACTGTCAAATTAATGCATTTGATGGCTAAGGGGTGATCTTACATCTCTGATGTTGGCAATCCTGGAAAGGAGAAGAATTACTAATTTTGGCAGATCCTTCCATTTTAATATCTTTGGCTGATCTTCCGTGCAATTAGTGCACTATAAATTATTGTGGGAAATTATGTATCACTTTTTGTCCTCCTTTATCTGGCCATATAAAGCTATAGCTGAAAATTATCAATCTTGCTGGTATTCCAGGTGTTTTTGAAGGGGTTGATATGCAAATGACAGTGCTTTCAGTGATTGGGAGATACCACCAAATTCTTGTACAAGTAAATGGACTTCCACCAGAACTTCTTTCAGGTTTTCTAAATGCCTTCCCTGAATGTAAAACATATTTCCAACAACTTCAGCCCTAGGAATTGTTGTGAAGTATTGGTTTTTGTATTTATGTATCGAATTTGTGAACACAAAAAGCTGTACCATCATTGATTGTATTGACCGGGTTAGGTTAGAGGCTCTTGGCAGAGTTTGTTGTTTGTTTGTTCGTTCCGGAGTCTTAAATCTTGAGGGGAGTCCTAAGAGCGAGATTGTGACACAGATACTGTAAACCATACATACCAATGTGATTGATGCAAGAGACCTTTTTATTTTAGTGCATATTCTTTTTCTCAACTTTTCTTAATTCATCTGAGAGATTTTGCTGCGAAGCAAGGGGCAAGCTCACGAAAATTCTACCTCTTGAACTCAAATACAATGCTCCGATTTCCGGCAGTGGAAGAAACACGAAGGCTTACACGCAGTTTAATTGTCAAACTCTAAGAAATAGACAAGAGGTGACTTGAATATCGTAGCAGCTGCACAATGTTGAGGCTCAAGTCCTTTACAATCCCTGACCGACCACTGTCGCAAAACTTTGCAGACTGGTTAGGAATACAATGAAATGAAATGCTGGCAGAAAGCAGTCTGCGTGTTTTGGGCTAGAAATCGTGGATCTGGATGGGCCCTGTGCGTGCTTGAGTAATAATAATTTGAGGTCATTGGGCTTGTAGTGTATGCTTTACGAAGTAGACAATTGGGCTACAAATACAAGAGTGTAGTGGTACACTGATACTGTGATACTAACTTTTAATTAAGTCTGCGAGGGTAAAACAGTAAAATGATTAACAAAACCCTATTCCTATATAAACATCCGCAGGGCAGAAAAATCACCTTCATTTTCAAACCGAAACCCTAGCAACAGCAGGAGGCAGGCAGGCAAAGAAGATGCAGATCTTCGT
Source organism: Mitragyna speciosa (assembly GCA_024721245.1). NCBI lineage: Eukaryota > Viridiplantae > Streptophyta > Magnoliopsida > Gentianales > Rubiaceae > Mitragyna > Mitragyna speciosa. The sequence goes on from CM045569.1 coordinate 306,330, forward strand.
GAAAACCCTGACGGGGAAGACCATCACCCTTGAGGTGGAGTCCTCCGACACCATCGACAATGTCAAGGCCAAAATTCAGGACAAGGAAGGCATCCCTCCCGACCAGCAGCGCCTCATCTTCGCCGGTAAGCAGCTCGAGGACGGCCGTACCCTTGCTGACTACAACATCCAGAAGGAGTCCACCCTCCACCTCGTCCTCCGCCTCCGTGGTGGCGCCAAGAAGCGAAAGAAGAAGACCTACACCAAGCCCAAGAAGATCAAGCACAAGAAGAAGAAGGTCAAGCTCGCCGTCTTGCAGTTCTATAAGGTCGACGACTCCGGCAAGGTCCAGAGGCTCAGGAAGGAGTGCCCTAATGCCGAGTGTGGTGCCGGTACTTTCATGGCCAATCATTTTGATAGGCACTATTGCGGCAAGTGTGGCCTAACCTATGTTTACCAGAAGGCCGGCGGTGACTAATTGACTGCGTGCGTGAAATGAGTGATTATTATCCCCATAATTAATTAGTCGCCCTACTTTTAAGTCTCTCATTTCAAAAACTTTATTATTAGTATGGGTACTTGTGCTAATTCAATATTATGAGCCTCTTCGTTATTTTCAAACATCTTGCCTTACTTTTCTTTGTTTTAATACTACTCCATCATACTGTTGGATTTTGTTTTCTGGAATTTTATTTTATGGCTGGCTTCATTTCCTTCCTGAGTATCACTAAGGTGCAGTAATTTTGATGTTAGATCTCTATTTTAATTGTGGGTTCAATGTGATGGATAAGCACGCTCCTTGGTATTCATGATAATGGGAGTATGACTTTTGCTGGTACTGGGATGCATTATATTGGCTCAGTTGATTTTGTGCTGATTATTGTGGAGAAACTGGCTTAGTTATAGTGTGGGTTTGTTTGGATTGATAAGCATGTCCGGTGGTATCTTGCTATTTGGTACCGTTTTCAGTGATACGTTTGTTTTGTCTAACATGTTAGCAGTTTTATAGACTTAATTGTTGCTGAATATTGTTAATGGAATAGATCTATTAGACTGAAGTGGCTTATGTGTTTAGCATTGCAGTTAATTCTAGAATTTAGGAGTATTTTCAGTTGTTATATTTAGGTGAAGTGACACCATCAGGAGGATTCAACTAATTAGCTACAGTTATTCATTTTCTATGTTGGTATACCATACTAGAATTTTCGAACTTCTTTGATCCTTTATAGACTCCTCTTGTGAGCTTGAAATAAATCCATACCTTTTTTTGTTTTTAAGCTAAACACCTGCTGACTGACAAAAACTCTCTCGAGTGTTTTCCTTTGGCCTTCCCAACCAGCTTCCGAGTTTTTTTGCCTGTTTCTGAGGTTTACAAGGAGTTACATGTTACGTATATCACATTTCTACTGAAGTTTTTTCCTTGGGAGTTCTAGCTTGAGATAGTGACTGAATTGAGATGGGTATATTGAGTGGCTTATTGGCTTGTCTGCTGGGAAACCAGGTTGTGTGTTTGGGTGGATGACTTCATTAAGATGCTTGCAAAATTTTTCAGTTCGGCTAATGTTGAAAGATCATGATACAAGTTGTATTCCGCATTAACCGTATGGGTGCCTGTTTGATATGTTGATAAATTAAACAAACATGATCTATTGGTGGAGGTCATGGGATCTAGATTGAGTTGGTTCAATGGTATTTAGCATTGCAAATCTTAGATTATTTCAATACATGTGAATTTGGTAATATTTTCTGCAATAAAAAACATTTTTGCACGTTTTACCTATCCTATCTGGCTGAGTAATGGTAGAGCTGGTTATTCTTTGTAGAACTTCAATTTATATTGCATGCTTTACTTGGGCTCCTCCCAAGTTGGCCCCCTGAACACTTCTACTATTTATATGGTTCAAAAGAAGAAAATGGAGTGTTCATATGTTTTAGGATATGTACGAAATGGCGTTGCAGTTTAACGGGCCTTAGCCCCATTGTTGCATAAAAAATGTGATGGGCCTTGGCCCTACATTGCTCCAAGAAAAAGAAAAGATTATGTACAAATTAAATTTAAATAGGCCATTTGCAAACTGTTCTGACTTCATTTGGATTGAGTTTTATGTATATATTTTTTGAAAAATAATATTGTACACCTTTTGAAAGGAATGCAATGCAGGTAAAATAAACTTATTGACTTTGATTTTGGTGAGGATATCGATGGTGGATTGGTCATCTTTCCGGCCTCCAGTAGCAATTATGGGTTATGCGGGTGCAATGATGCTAGTACTTTGTGGTGTAGAATCTTATCGAAGATATTGCGGGACGGTGCCTTTTGTTTTGCGCTTATGAGAATTTTCGTGACGCCTTTATTAAATGTGTGAGGAAAAAAGCACTTAACTTTTTTTTGTTTAAATTTTTTAATGCCCCCCTTCTTTCTATTTGTGTTTACTACAACTACTTTTTTTCTTTCTTTCTTGACTTTTTGTGTTTACTACAACTACTTAGCAGAGTATGGTTTATGGGGATGGTGGTTTCTTGTGTTCCCGATTGCAATGGTATAAGAGATCGGTCTCTCAATATATATTATCGAAAGGTATCATTAAATAAATCTCCATCTCATTCCTTCGGTCTATGCAAGCTGGTCGAATAATTGATTCTGTCGGGGAAGGATACATTTGGAAGGTGATTAAAGTGGGGCACCAATTAGGTTGCTGCAAAGGATTTATTAGGTTTAGGGTACTTGATGGAGATTTTTTGATTGAATAACTGATCATCCAATAATTAATTTGCTGTTGAGAACCTGTGTGGGCACTGATTAAAATATTGTCAGATATTTAAATATTGAATTTGATTTTGCAATAATTAGTCTGCTAGTTAGGATTATCAATGTACAATCTCTTTGGGCTCTGATTAAACACGGTGCATAAGTTTATTCAAATAGTAAGATTTTAACCACGAATACTACAGAGAAAAAAAATGATGTATAATTCTGCCAATGTGTCTTTAGGTGCGTTTGTGTATTCAATTTCTGATAATTGCCAAATTTTATCTGGATAAACTTATACTTGGTTGTGGACAAATAAGTTAGAAAAAATCCTTAAAACATTATTTGAGGGATTAGATCACTACGTGCTTATATCCTAATCCTCAACTTTTGATGTGGATTAGCAAATTGTCTTTGACTTAATTTAACCTTACTTTGGGGGCTAACGGCAAGTCCATATATACCCGCGTCGCATCTAAACAAACATTAGTCATATCCTTGCGGAAGTAATGATCCGTTTTGAGGAAGTCAAATTAACAATTGCTGTTGGGATGAGGAGTAGTCCTAATGGATTTCTATATGGTAGCAAAAGTTAAGAACTACAAATCCATTTGGATGGATGAGGGCAATTAAAGACCGTCGGTAGAGGTCATCTTCTGAACTGTGCTACTTGAGAAGACCAATTCTGGTAAATGGTTGGGAAGGAAAGTTCATCCTCGTATGTACCGAATCTTGGAAGTATTAGTTGTAGTATTATTATTTTGCAGGAAAGAGAAAGGGATTGTAATTGACTCGACATGCGGACCAAAAAATAAATGCAACAAATCCAACTGAATTGATTATGCTAACTAACCGTAAAAAATGTTGGAAGTTGAAATTCTAGCCAGATAAGGGACAAGTTATCAACGCGTGTGAACGTACCTACTCATTTTCGGCTAGAAAGAGATCCTTGGATAGAATTTCTTTCTGAAACACACAATCATAGCATCGTGGTCCATATATATATATATATATATATATATATATATATATATACACACACACACACACACACACAGTCCCTAATAGGAAAGGAGGTAGGGAAAAGAAAGGAACCCATTTCTCTATCTACACTCGTTAAGTACTGTACTTGTAACCGGAGGGAAAGAGTTGTATACATTTACATTTAACTGATATAATTAGTTATGAGTTGTTCTCTATTTATCTGAATAAACCAGACACTAAATTAGTAAAAGCATGACAATTGTCAATTTTTTTAACAATAAATATACTAATATATATCCTGAATTGAATTAAATTGATACACACACACTCTCTCTTTTTTGTTGGTTGGGGGAAGGTAGAGTCCAAGCTTAACTCCACCTCCGAGATCTAAGGCTGCCTCCAATCTCTTCCTACCAGCAAAAGAAAAACAAAAAGAGAGCTCAAATCTTTGTTGAATCTAATTTTCTTTTATCGGGAGAAGAGGAGAAGAGTTGAGTCGAGTCAAGCAAAGCCAGTGGGTAACAACTGAGAACTTAGACATCAAAAATGGTTTCTTTCTTTCTTTCTTACGATAACTTTTTCCAAATTTCTATGTTATGTCTTTTTACCACCCCATGCAATAATTACATGTATCTCATGCTTTCATCATGATATGATGGCTACAGTTCCATCAATTTCTGTATAAATCTTTAGAATCCCATCTTAAGAGAATGGTGACTGTTATTCATTTCTTTTTATTGGTTTAAAGTGCCTGGAAAATGATTCATCCGATGTGGATGTGTGTGTGTGGTGTTCTCTTTCCATTTTCAAAAGAAAGAAAATCATTGACTTAGCTGCATGTTGTGTCCCCACCCATAAAAGGGATAAAGAGAAGGAAAAAGTGATCTATGGAAAACAAAATCATATTGTTCAATGCGCCCATGATAAGTCAATTTTGGATGATAAACATAAAATTTTTTGTTTAGTGGGGGTATGTTTTCATCATATATAAAGATTGATACACTATGGTAATTTTTTTTTCCTTGCTGTAGATCAATAAATTTCTTTGTACGTATCCAATAGGGTTCCTTGTTCAAGTTTCCAGGAGCCTGTCCTCCAACCAAAATTAAAAGAACGGGCTTAATTTCCTCCTGATACATCACAATGGTTGAAGGAGGAATCTCAAAGGCTGGTAAAACTGAATTCACAGAGTGCTGGCGGACAACGTGGAAGACACCATACATCATGAGATTGGCCTTATCTGCCGGAATTGGTGGTCTTCTCTTTGGTTATGACACTGGTAAAAAGATCCCCTACCATGCTTCATTTTTTTCTGACATTCACAAGATTTTTCTTTTATGCTTTCCTCTTTCAAGATTGCATTTTTGTTGGCCTTGTGCATTGATAATTGGGATATAGGTGTTATTTCTGGTGCCCTCCTTTATATTAGAGACGACTTCAAAGCAGTTGACAAGAAAACATGGCTACAGGTACAGTTTCTGTAATCATTCCGGTATCGTCTTAGTTTGCTTGTTTGTTCTGTTACAACTTCTCAAGCATAATGCTATATACTTTTCTTGGTAAACTGCAGGAGACCATTGTCAGTATGGCCGTTGCAGGAGCTATAATTGGTGCTGCTTTGGGCGGATGGATCAATGACAAATTCGGTCGCAAAATCTCCATTTTGGTGGCTGATATTCTGTTCTTCTTTGGAGCTATTATTATGGCTGTTTCTCCCTCCCCCTGGATGATTATTGTTGGGAGGATATTTGTCGGCTTAGGAGTTGGAATGGCATCCATGACCGCGCCTCTTTACATTTCAGAAGCTTCGCCCCACAGAATCAGAGGTGCACTTGTTAGCACGAATGGATTCTTAATTACCGGAGGCCAGTTTCTTTCATATCTTATCAATTTAGCTTTCACCCATGTAAGGGTTTATGGATTTGGCTGATCTTTACACTCCATATTCTGCAATCTCCAAGGATGGAAGGTCTGAAAGTCAATTTAATTTTTTTCAGGCCAAGGGAACTTGGCGTTGGATGCTTGGAGTTGCAGGACTTCCAGCACTAGTCCAGTTTATTCTAATGTTATCACTCCCCGAGTCTCCAAGATGGCTTTACAGAAAGGTTTCTACCACACCCGTTGTTTATTTGATTTGATTTTTATTGCCTTAGTACGTTTACTGTTTGTCACTTGTGACCCTCTTTTGCCAAACAGGGTAAAGTTGATGAGGCCAGATCCATATTAGAGAAAATTTATCCCAATGAGGAAGTTGAAGAGGAAATGCTGGCCTTGAAATCATCTATTGAGGAGGAAAAGGCCCTAGAAGGTTCTGCAGGAGATGGCAGCTTGCTTTCAAAAGTAAGGCAAGCCTTGCGTTATCCTGTTTTCCGAAGAGGCCTAGTTGCTGGCATTACAGTTCAGGTGGCTCAGCAGTTTGTTGGCATCAATACTGTCATGTATTATAGTCCAACCATAATCCAGTTTGCAGGTTTTGCTTCAAACCAGACTGCTTTGGCACTTTCCCTCATCACAACTGGTCTCAACGCAATTGGATCGATTGTTAGTATGTGTTTTGTTGATAGATACGGAAGGAGGCGGCTTATGATCATTTCGATGATAGGCATCATAACTTGCCTGGTGGCCTTATCGATTGTATTCTTCCAAGCTTCTGCCACTGCTCCACCTATCAGCAAGGCTGAGTCTTCCCATTTTGGTGTCAACTCCACATGTTTTGACTATACCCAAGCCCCAGATGCATCTTCCTGGAATTGCATCCAATGTTTGCAGAAGGCATCTGATTGTGCTTTCTGCTCAAATGCAGCAAATGGAGTAAGTTTATGTTTCTGTCTGTCCTTGTCCTTATGGATCTTTCAAAGCAATTATCCAAGGATTTCTTTTCTCTTTGCTTAAATGTAAAATGAACTGGTGATCTTAAATTTAATGAGTTCTTTTAATATTGGTTCCAATGTTTCCAGATTTCATGATTGGATTATATGTATCTGATGCATTATGTTACTGATTAATGCAATAACTTTCTCTATGTCATTGTTTAAGCAGTTCTCTCCTGGAGCATGCCTCGTTTTAAACGATGACTTGAAGGGTGCATGCCGTGCAGAGAGCCGTACTTGGTACACTAAAGGCTGCCCCAGCAAAGTCGGATTCTTAGCAGTTGTCCTACTGGGGTTATATATCATAGCATACTCGCCTGGGATGGGAACTGTTCCGTGGATTGTTAATTCAGAAATATACCCCTTGAGATACAGAGGCATTGGTGGAGGAATTGCAGCAGTTTCAAACTGGACCTCAAATCTTATAGTTAGCGAGACTTTCTTAACATTGACTGAGGCTCTTGGTTCAGCTGGCACGTTTCTTCTGTTTGCAGGGGTTTCCTTCATTGGTCTGGTGTTCATCTTCTTCCTTGTACCTGAAACGAAAGGACTTCACTTTGAGGAGGTGGAGAAGATGTTAGAGAACGGATTTACACCCTATAGTTGTACAAAGAACAAAGGAGGTTCCAAGGATGATGGTTTTGCTTAAAGCTTGAATCAGATATTTCAATTCAGAAAATTTATTGATGGCATGGTGGTTATAACAATAGCAACCTGTGTAATCTTTTGCGATCATAGTGGAATTAGCTACTATTGTTAACTGGTTTCTTAGTGGACTTCGTGTTGTGGATTTGATTGATTTCCAATTCAGTACCCTCAAATCAATTAGCAAATAGGATTACTTTATGAAGCTGTCTTTTATTTTTCTTTTAAATTTTTATGGACGACCTTTTCCTTCCTCATTATCTTTGGAAAAGTGTTTCTTCCCTTCTAGTTTCATGATCGAGTACTGTGTGCGGGTGAAAATGTTCTTCCTTTAACAGTGGCAGGGCACGTAGGTTGGAAATAAACGTTGAGAAACTTTTGTTTCACGCATAATTGTGTCCATGAACACAACTATTAGGAAGGCTTGTTACACCATAGAGAAGTAATCAAATAATCTTGCAAATGACTGCAATGCGTGAAGGAGTGTCTTTGCCTTGGATATGGACTGCTCTGGTAAGTGCTCATGTTGTCGAAAACAGTTCAGAGTTTTGATTGTCTACGATTCCCAGGAAAAGCAGACAGGGGCTGTCCTCCCCCTCAATTCTTAAACTGACTGTAGGTTCTCAAATCATCTCGTTCTGGTTGAATTCAAATGCTAATCGAAACACAACTCTAATGATTCTGTCTTTGTACATTTTCAAGTACAAATCGAAAATGGGAACAGAAACAATGATTGACAGGCCAACGTTAACCATGAACTGGATCACTGCGCTTCCCAAGAGTCCATAAGTCTCTTGTAATCCACAAAATCGTCTGTTGGACCGTTAATCAACACAGAAATTCACCTTAGCTCCTGAAAATTGAATGTACTATCCTAGTGGAACTCGGGTAAGAATAATTTTTTTTTCCAAATTTATTGTTTTCATTATGCCTTAAAATAGTATCATCACCAACCATATTAAAATAAAGGGCCAACATTATCAAGTAGCTGCTAGCACTGAAATTTCACGTCTGACATGATTGCAAGCTCATGATAACACCTAACTCCTCATTAAGAAATCAGGGAAGGGAAAAATTTGGAAGATAGAAAAAATGTTAGTTTCTGTAGGATAGGGATCATCCTGTACTAAATTCGCTGCTGCCTTGATATGTGCCATCATAATGCTAGCTCCCTTGGCCCTGCAGACAATTGACCCTGTGCTTGATCACCTATTATCCCGCTTCACCAAATTACAGGGTAACACAGTGCATCCAGTGTTCCATCTACTTAATGTTGCTTTATGGACAATCTCTCTGACAACAATCAAGGATAAGAAAACATATGAATGTTAAATTATTACGCTGACTTGTGCACTTTGTTAGTCTAAAATTACACTTTAGAAAGAAATCTCAATAATGAGAATTTGAAAACAGAAAATATTTCTGCTACAGTCCTGCCAAATCCAAGTAGATTACAGTCAATCACTCTGATAACAAGCATAAATAACAAAACGCATGATTAGCAAGGTAAAATGGCACCTTATGCATTTCTCTAATATAAAGTTACAGTTTTCAAGAGAACTCAATTTTTGGAAACAGACATAAGTTCTTTTTCATTTGAAAAGGAAAAGCAGAGAGGAGGTAAGAGTGCTAATTAGTAGCTGCTTTTGGAATACTGGGCTATCCTTCACAGGCGAAGGCATACAAAATGTAACCCTACTTCTCTTCAAGGCCAAATTACAAGGTAACTATCTTATTTCTTGCTAAATTTCACAGCACTACTGGTAAGGGACAATTACTACAAAAAGGATGGTGGTGAAGACATCTTATGAGGATAGGCAGTAGTATTTACATAAGCAGATCAGAATCTCTATCGATCAGAAATTTTTAATTTTCACCAGCAATGTGTACTCTTTTAATTTCAAAAGTAAAGAGTAGGGAGACAGCATACTTATGAGTTCATACGTCACGATCATTGTTGTTCCATAGAAAGACATATTTATGAACCTAGGTGAAAATCCCCTATAAAATCCTCTCCAGCCATCTTCTTTAAGAAGTGCCCTAGCGGTCTTCATTACTGACGGCCTTCCAGCACCAAAATCATCAATTACCTGTAAATATCCCCCACAAAAATCATCAATTACCTGTAAATATCGCCCACAAAATTAAGTATAGCATTGATGGTAAATATGCATCGTAGTCCTGCAGTAAGAGACTTTAAGAATGTACAAATTTTGGTACCTGAAGCCTTGTCTTTACAGTATCTAAAGGGGTAGTAATTATTGAAGAACATGCACCAGCTACCATTCCAGCTGAAGCCTGGACAGCAACCATATCTAAATGAGATGGTTTTTGTTGCATATCATCCCCATAGCCCAGGCTCCTAAACTCATGGTAAATCAAACACAACAGATGAATTTCGTGCCAGAAACAACATGAAACTGCATCATTCATACTAGCAAAGCATACCTCCAAATCATGTGCTGAGATGCTCCATATGCTCCCCACCAAAGTGCTGATGCAGGGGATTGAGACAAAGCTGTTAATCCAAAGCCTCTATATAAACCACGGATCCCTTCAGCTTTTATAACTTTATGGATAACATCATATGGACCATTGCAAGAAATAGTCCCTGGAAGCCCTTGAACCATTAGTCGCTGGCAGATCTGAAATATGAACCCCAAAATTTGGGGAAGAAATTGCAAATTTTAACCCAAAAAAAAGAAAAAAAAAAAAAGAAAGAGTCAGAAAATTTTCTCATAAAGAACATTCTAGTCAACACAATTTTCCAGCCAATAGTACATGAACTTTCAGAACTCAGGCACCAACACGAATATTTCACCGAGTTGCTGTAAACCATTTTTTCAAGTACAACATGTTTACTCACTGTAAGCACTCTTTTATCACTTTTACTTATTCTTTTTTGTGTTTCCCCCCTTCTTAACTATTATTTTCTTCTGGGGGCGGAGGGGGTGGGGAGACACAACTCCAAAATTGAGTTTAACTTTTTTGCGGTATTGCTTTTATTCTTCTTTCTTTGATGATTTATCAACGCTTTTTGTGGTATTACTTCAAACCAGTAAAAGCCAGAAGACTTTAAAATTAGAGATGATGACATAATCAAACTAGAAAAAAAAAAAACTTTAAATGCAGTCTAACACAGAAGAGGTAGTACACCTACCACCTCCAAAGGGACAAAGTATATGCATGAAACAATATTTGAAAACATTCCGGCAACAGCGTTTGCAATGCCAACACGAGTAGCTTCTGGCATGTCAAGACCTTCTGTGTATTTAAACATCATATGTTTTGATACTTCAAGTGAAGTCAGAGCCAGGACTCTGCCTGGCAATGATCCAACTGCGGATGTACCAAAACCTCTGAATATGCCAAGTACACCATCATCCTTGATTATATCCTTGAACACAGACATTCCGCTCATATGGGAGAGACCAGATGAAGCTACTTGCATCCTTGTCTTGACGATTGCAGTTGGGTGTATTAATGCTGACTGAGCAGTAAAGAGGATTGCCCCAATAATGTGAAACCTTGTCTTATCCAACCTAAACTCAAAGCACAACAAGCATCAGCAACTGCTCAAGATTTCTATCTAGGATGCTATTGACTGGCGGATAAGCGGGTTTTGTAAAACCCCAAAACAAAGAAGCAAAGCAGCAGAATGTAGGAAGGAATGGCAAAGAATAACGAATTGCTTGCTATGGTGGATGGGAACTAAGAAGCGACTCCTTGATACATATAATGGTACATTTGAGAAATTTAGATAGGAGTATAAATTTTTTTTTTCCTTGGTGAAGTTTTCTGCGATGAAGCCATCATCAAGAATAACTAGTAAGCAAAGGCATCAATCATCAGTCTCCATGATCACCGTTACAAATTCATGTCCTTCTTCTTGAAAAGTGGGAAAGCAGAGGAAATCATGTATGGAAAACTCATGCAATCTCAGTTCTTGGGATTACAAGATCACAACTTTTTCAAACATAAGTACACCCCATTATTGAACAAATTGCTAAACCAAAACATAGTTAATCAATACTGCATTACATATCCTAATTATAACAAAGTAGCGTTTGCAAAATGTAAAGGACAGCAAGTACTAGTACAAGTAGATACTAATAAGCACAGCAAGATAAAAATAATAATCAAAGAAAGCGTGTTGTGAAGTTGAAGTTGAGAGAGAAAAAGAGCAAACCTGTCCCAGTTGATGTCAGTGTCGGCAAGAGCCAGCTCCGGTGGGCTACTTCCACTCCCTGCTGTTTCTGTTTCAACTGCCATTGTTAATTTTGATCCCAAAAAAAAAAAAGAAAGTTAGGAGGGTATGATTATTCCAAAGAGAAATAATACCCCCCCCCCCCACCACTACTAGTCTACTAGTCTGCTACTACTACTGCTATGATGAACGGCAAAGAAGAAGAAGAAAGCCTGGCGGGCGGACCGGACCGGAGGAAAGCCAAGCCACAAGATAAAAGGAGGGAAATTTTTAACAGAAAAGAAGGCTTGGGAAGATTCCGGACCGGACCGTAGGTCGGTCCAGGAATTTCGGAACTCCTCGGAATTAAAAAACCACCCAAAGCCCAATTTTAGTTGCTCTAAACTAAGCCCAAAAATAATAACCAAAAACCAATAACCAATAACCAAAACCAGACCGACAATAAAAACTAGCCCAGCCTGGTACTGGAAGGTCCTCTCTGTCCACACTTGAATCGTGAACCGGCATCCAGAGAATTACTACCTCCCTGAACCCTAACTAGGCATCAAAATAATACAAATTTACCTCACCCTCTCTACCTTACAACATTTTCCCCAATTCTATAAAAGCTTTGGGAATCGTCTCTCCCCTTCTCTCTCTCTATCTCATCGCCCAATCACCTGAGCTGGAAAAGAGGGAGAACTCCTAAAGGTAAGCAATTATTCTGATTTTTTTCCTCTTTTTATTTTTTGGTCAGATAGATCGTTTTTTTTCCCCTTTTGTTATAGTTATAATAAAAGAAAAAAACTTGTCATGATAGGTTTGCTTAGTCGATGATGAATCACATGATGCAGCATTCTGTGGTTCATTGATTGCTATTCATTTGACGAGCTTCCATTAGTTTCGCGGTTTTTTATTAGTTTTATTTTTTCATAGTTTTCATTTCCACTTATTTTTTGTTGCTGATTTTATTTCGGGATTAGGAATTACCAGTTAGTAATGATATGGGTTTTGTTTATTTCCCATGTTTTCTTATGGGCTTCTTTCTATGGTTGCTGTTGGTATGGATATGTGGGTTTCCTAGGCTAGCTACTAATATTTCTGTTGTTTCTAATCTATTAGACGAAAATAAAAAGATATCTTTCTTTTTGGTATGGGTTAGATTTGATTGCTTTGGATACAATTAATCTTCAGCTCTTGCCAAGTTTTCCTGTGAGCTGCGCACGAGTGTTATAGGGGATTTTCAGCTAGCTTGTTTGGTGTTTGTTGTTTAGATAGAGTTCCGGTACTATTATTGTTTCTGTTCTGATTTTCGGGCTGATTTATGTTTTCCTTTTTTCCTCTCTTATCTTGGTCCTAGGCAGTCATTAAGCATGGCCACTGCTGAGGCAGCATCGGCATCACTAGGGCCACGCTATGCTCCCGATGATCCTACTCTGCCGCAACCTTGGAAGGGATTGATTGATGGTAGCACAGGTGTTTTATACTACTGGAATCCTGAAACTAATGTTACTCAATATGAAAAGCCTACTGCTGCTGCCCCTCCGCTGCCACCAGGTCCACCGCCTGCAGCTTCTACCCCTACTTTGGCTCCAATTCCGGGAGCTAGGACTACCCAACCAACTGATGTCCAAAACCAGCAAATGCAGACCCAACAACAAGTACAAGCAGTGAATCCTCATTTGCAGCAGCAGCAGCAGCAGCAAGCACATACAACACCTCAGGTTGTTCAACAGCATAGCTCGCAAATACCACCAACTGGGCAGCAACAGGGTTCGCAGGTGGGCCCTCCTGTGCAACAACAAGGGCAGCTAACATCACAGCACCTTAGGCCGCAGATGATGCAATATCCTGGTCAACCAATGCCATCCCAAGTGGGACAAGTACAGGTGCCGCCTGGATTGCATGTTCCACAAGAGCCAATGCAGCAAATGGGCCAGCAGACTCATATGTATCAAGGTGCATCAGGAGGGAATCCACAGGGTTATCAGTTTCCCCACCAACAGACTCAGTACATGCCATATCAACGGAATGTGCTTCAGCAGGGGCATCAAAACTCACAGCAGCAGACCCACCAAATTATGCAAGGGCAACACTTTCCCCATCAACAAGATCACAAGATGGGGTTTTTATCTCAGGATGATGCTGATTCACAGCGAGGAAAGCAACTGGGACATTCACCTTCACAGGTTCAGCCAAGTGGGTCATCCTCAATTCAAAATATTCCTTCTGGAACCAGTTCCATACATGCACCTCAGATGGGTGTTCAACCTAATCAAACTACACAGTTTGGTGGCTCTTCAGTTAACATGCAGCAGCCTGCCTCCTTGCTACCATTGCAGCAGAGTGGGGTGGATTTGCTTCAACCTCAGCATGGATCGAGGTTTCAGAATCAGTTGGGCCCCTCAATGATGCATCCCCAACAGCCAAAGGTATCTCCCTTTGGACCAAAGGTGGGCTATGATGGAAGCCCTCTTGGAAAAGCTGCAAGTGATTTTTACTATAACTCTAACAAGGATGGCCATATGATGGCTCCTCAGCATCCCAAACTTGCAGCAATACCAATGGCAAGAGATAATCAGGTCCCGAACTATAATGATTTTCACTTTAATTTCCTGTTTTATCGTATCTGGAAGAAGCATCGTTTTGCATCCTTCTGTTCTCAATGGCTGATCAAAGTTGCTGTAATTCTAGGGTTGTTTGGTGAATTTAAATTGCATCAATATCCATGGTTTATTTCTTTATATTAAATTGTTGGTGTCTTCTATTAGGAGATGAGGAGGGGTGATGCTCACTCTCAAAATGTCATATCAAGTCTTCCTGGGGGACTGAGTGGTGTCACTGGGCCTCCTATGCATGACATATATGGTCACGCAACTGGTGGTCCACCGTTTCCAAATAACTCTTTTACGAGGCCTCCTCCAGGAGTTATGGGTCCCTCAGATGGTAATGCTATTCATCTCTCGTCTGCTGAAGTTTATCGCCAAACGCATGAAGTAACAGCAACGGTTTGTATTTATTCATTTCAGTCAGTACCAAAGGGGCACATTTGTTTGGTTTTGATCATTATTCTTGTTTATAAAATTGAAATAGATGAACTTGTTTCTAATATTTGTTGCTCTATGTGGGTCATATTGATTAGAATGTTAGAGCCTGCATACCATTGAGTATGTTTGTTTAGATCTGCAGGATTGAGTCTGTTTGGTTAGACCTGCAGGATTGAGTCTGTTTGTTGGAAGAGCAAATTACTTGAGTTTACATCCCTAGTTGTTGTGTTTGTTGGAAGAGCAAATTACTTGAGTTTTACATCCCTAGTTGTTGAGATTTTGGAAGGACAATTCTTTTGAACTTTACATCCTATTTCTGAAATTAGATCCAAGAGGATACAATCAGATGACATGGGACATTGAAGAAGGTTATAGGTATTGACAAACAAGATCGATATTGGTTTTTTGAATTGGAGCATTAAGCTGTAGTTGAGAGTGTTGGAAGGACATTGAACTAGGCTCATTTCTTAAAAAGTTGATGTGACTCCCACTAATTGTTAGGTGATTATACTTTTTAGAGCACATTGAGATTCTCAAGTGAATTATTCAATCTTTTGTTAAACTTTCCACTCGTATGTCCTTCTCTGCCTTATGGAGAAATGCCATTTTGTTATGGTCTGTACATATCGTGTTGAATGCATGTCATGTTGTTGGTTTTGCATCTTAGCCACTTATTACTTTAGCTATTAGAATATTTTCATGGATTACTGTCCTTTAATTGCTGCAATGACTCCTCATTTAGATTTTATGCTGAAACCTGTGTTATGTGTAACTAAATCTGAGTTCATGTTCAATAAAATTGCCCAGGGTGACAATGTTCCTGCTCCATTCATGACTTTTGATGCCACTGGTTTTCCACCTGAAATCTTGAGGGAGGTAAGTATTTTCCCTGTAAGTAGCTAACTGTTGTAAGGGCACATAAAAAGATGTGAGATCCATCGTGTTCCACTTTTATGTTTTTCGTTTCCCCCAAGCTTAATTCTTCGAGCTTATCAGTTCTCACTTGTCGCAGGTGCGATATCTGCTCCACAGGAGGAGCACATGTCGTACGCTGCAGTGCTTATGTTCATACTTACGCTACAACTATTCTGAGTTTTTGAGGCTGCAAAATGGACAGTTGGAGCCTTCCTTGGCAGTTTCTTGAAGGGTGGTTGTCCCTTCATCTATATCACGATATTTGTGTGACTGGGCTATCTAGCTTATTGGCACTGCCTCTTCTGTTTTATTTGCTCCCTTTTGTTGCCTCGAGTTGCTTCAGTAAGCAACCATGCACCTATGGGTTTCTTTCGGCAATCCTTTTCATTTTTTTATGAACTTTTTAGAGTTAGATGGTGTCATCAAATTTTGTAGTATGTTTTTGTCAGAGCTTTGTTGGACGTTTTCATCTTATTAATTTTAAGGGGTTCATTGTGTAATATTCTTGTTTCAGATACATTTTGCTGGTTTCTCTTCTCCCACACCAATCCAAGCGCAAACTTGGCCAATTGCTTTACTAGGCAGGGACATAGTTGCCATTGCAAAGACAGGTTCCGGGAAAACGTTGGGCTATTTAATCCCGGCATTCATGCATCTGAGAAGACTCAGAAATAATCCACAGAATGGCCCCACTGTGTTAGTTTTGGCTCCAACTCGTGAGCTCGCCACACAAATACAGGATGAAGCCATTAAGTTTGGCCGATCTTCTAGAGTCATTTGCACAGTGGGTACTCCAGTCTTCTTTTTTATGTTTACGTACTTGTGTTGAATCTGATTTCATTTGGGGTTGAAGATGTTTCATTCTTCTCTTTCAGTGCCTATATGGCGGTGCTTCCAAAGGCCCTCAGCTAAAAGAACTGGAGAGGGGAGCAGATATTGTTGTGGCTACTCCTGGTCGGCTGAATGACATTCTTGATAGCAAGAGGATTGATTTTCGGCAGGTCTCTCTTCTTGTGCTTGACGAAGCTGATCGAATGCTTGACATGGGTTTTGAACCTCAGATTCGCAAGATTGTCAATGAAATACCTCCACGCAGACAAACGCTCATGTACACTGCTACTTGGCCTAAAGAAGTGAGAAAAATAGCGAATGATCTTCTTATTAATTCAGTTCAGGTGAACATTGGGAGTGTGGATGAGCTTGCTGCAAACAAAGCCATTACACAGGTAATGTTGTAAAGATAAGCCTATGTAACATGTGACCTCTGTTGTCTAAGGAAATGCTTGCCCAAAACAAGTGAAGTATCAGAAAAAGCAAGAGAACTAGAACAAAATTTATAGGTGAAATGTTTAGTACTTGCATAGAAGTTAGTCTTACGTTTGTTATTTGTTCCTAATGTTTTGAACTTTTGGATTGGTTTCTGTCTTTAAATACCTATCCTATCCATGTCACGGTCAATAAGATTCTTGCTGCCATAATTACTGATACTGTTGGCAAGCTGGTGTAAACATGTTTTGGGGATGCCCCTTTAAGTATGAATTATTTCCTCTTTGAGTAGTTTAGCATGTATATACGTATATTTGTAATTTATCAGGGTGCAATTATAAGCATGGCCCTACAGAAGTCATTTTGCTAATTTTGTTTAATAAGTGAGGTGATTTTATTGATGAGGCAACAGAAGGGTGTAGTCCATGTATGCAGATGTCACTTTTCTGGAGGTGCCTATGAGTGACCCCTTGTAACGTGAAAAAGGAACTAAACTGAAACTCTGGTGTAGTTCTCCTTATGTTGTCTGTGGAGGACTTGGTAACTCAAATGATAGAATTTCTGATATTTTGATCTAACTGTTTTACAGTACACAATAAGTCTGTTGTTTGGCATGTCTTTTGTATATGTCATATCGTTAACAAATTGGAAAATGTTTGTATCTCAGTATGTTGAAGTGGTGCCTCAAATGGAAAAGCAGAGACGCTTAGAACAAATTCTTAGATCCCAAGAACGGGGATCCAAGGTTATCATCTTTTGTTCAACGAAAAAGTTGTGTGACCAGCTGGCACGTAGTATTAGTCGCAACTTTGCAGCTGCTGCAATACATGGAGACAAGAATCAGGGCGAGAGGGATTGGGTTCTGAATCAATTTCGATCTGGAAAGACCCCAATCTTAGTGGCCACTGATGTTGCCGCACGTGGCCTTGATATACGAGACATAAGGTGAGTAAGTATCTTGTTTTCTATCTATGATGGTTCTTTGAAACCTGACTAATTTACTTTTGGGATCGATGCAGATTCTTCTTGTTGCAATTATTTCTGTTGTCTAGGCGATGTGTTTTCCTTTGCAAATTTTAGAGCAATCGAACTTTGTTACCTTATTTGGCTTATTCAAATCCTTTCTCTTTCAGGGTGGTTATCAATTATGACTTTCCAACAGGCATTGAAGATTATGTCCATCGCATTGGAAGAACTGGGAGAGCTGGTGCTACAGGTGTGTCTTACACCTTTTTCTCTGAGCAGGATTGGAAATATGCAGCAGATCTCGTTAAAGTTCTGGAGGGGGCAAATCAGCATGTACCTCCGGAAGTGAGAGACATGGCTTTACGAGGTGCACCCAACTTCAGCAGGGATCGAGGTGGGATAAATCGTTTTGATTCTGCTGATGGTGATGGTGGTGTTGGACGTTGGGAATCTGGTGGCCATGGTGGTATGAGGGAGTTTGGCTTCGGTGGCCGAGGTGGGATGAGGGATAGTGGCTTCGGTGGCCGTGGAGGGATGAGGGAGGGTGGCTTCGGCGGCCGTGGTGGGATCAGGGATGGTGGCTTTGGCGGCCGTGGTGGTATGAGGGATGGTGGCTTTGGCGGCCGTGGTGGATTTGGTGGTCGTGGTGGGAGGGATGGTAATTTTGGTGGCCGTGGGGGGAGAGATGGTGGCTTTGGTGGTGGCCGTGGTGGTTGGGATAGGAATGATCGTTACAGCATGGATGGGCGAGGGCGTGGCAGGGGCCGAGGCCGGGGTCGATTTGATAATAGAAGAGAGATTGGAGATAGAAGTAGAGGCAGAAGCTACAGCTCAAGTCCTGAGAGGGTACGAACCTGGGGTTATAGTAGAAGCAGGAGCAGGAGCCGGAGCAGGAGTAGGAGTTACAGCCGGAGCAGCAGTAGGAGTAGAAGTTGGTCACGCAGCTATAGCCCAAGGCGCAGTCGAAGCCGAAGCCGCAGCCGCAGTCGCAGCTATGAAAGGTGTGAGAGGCGGCCTCCTCGCAAAACTAAGTTCGATCAGATGGATGTGAATGTTCCAAATGCTGATGTTCCTTCTCAGTCGGGTATGTCTCCTATGTCTCCAGGCAGACAGGGCAATGAATTTTCTGGGGCTGCATCTGCACCCGCGCATATTGTGCAAGTGCCGTTTATTCCGAGCACTGATCTGGCCACGACTGGATCTGATCCTAGCAATTTAGGCACCGAACCCTAGGCTTGACACAGATGACAAATTGAATCTATTCGTCATTTGATGAATGCTTTACCATTGTATAATTGTGTTGAGGAAAGTCTTTAGCTGAGGTTGGGCAAACCAGATGAAACGAATGATTGTCTGCCGGCTTTTTCAAGCCAAATGAGTTCATGTACTTTTGTCAGGAGTTTGGGGGAAAGACCAAGCTATGGTTTTGACGATACAATGGGCCTCATTGGAGACTGATCATATTTTGCCAATCATCATTGGACCCGTGACATGTTTGTCCTTTTATTTGGGGAAGTTTTGCTCTTCTTTTCTTTTGGGGCATGGCATGGGAGGTGGGGAGAAGTGAAGTGTTGGGGGTTGAGTTGGGGTGGATGTTGCAAATTAATGAAGTGAGGAATATTTTTAATTCAAACAGTTTTACTACTAATCTGCTGCAGAAGTTCTTATTGAGTCTGTTTTTTATATACTAGTATCCTTGTATAAAAAATAGCTCACTAAATCAACATGCTTGTTAAATGGCCTGTTTGAGTCTACGACCGGATTATGAGGATGAAACTTGTGAATTTCAGTTTTTTAAAGCGGGAATTTCTAGTTCTAGAGTTGATTGTGTGTTGCCTGTTATCGACTTTGTTTATTAAGGTTGTAAATGGGTTTTAGAGTCCATCTTGTTTAATATTTTGTTAGGCGACGGTTATGTATGGGAAACATAGACATAAATATAATCTTTTTGGGTTTTTTGTTCTTATTGGCCATCGTGAAGGCACGTAAAAGCATCTCTGCGTGGATGGTAGCGGTAATAATCGGGAAATGAAGTTCTCCCTTTTAACTTCTTTTTCTTGGCTTTGGGACGTGAATATCTGGTATGTGATAAAATCATGCAGTATGGTGGAGGTTTTTATAACGTTTGTAGCTAAATTATACCACTTCTTGGTGGTGCCCCTATTAGGCTCGAGGATAAAGGTTTTATGTTTGATTATCTGATGATCAATCTCTCTCCTTGATTGAAGAGATCTGTACTGGAACTACCGCAGCTGCAAACAAGGAAGCTTCCAACTACTACTGCTAGCTTCTTCCCGCAAACTCCTTTTGAGAATTGAAATGCGCTTTGAGAAGTGACCCAAGTGTTCCACAATTTCAGAAAGCTGGAATTATAACACTCGATTACTTTAAACAGTTCACGACATAGACATAGAAAGTTAAAGCAAGCATGACCTCAGAAGTGTTCTCTACACCAGAAAAAATTTAAAAAAAAAAAAATCCATGTTTGGAGGATATTGTAAACTTTATACTTGCCCATTTGAGATGTTTGATGAATATTGTAGACTTTATACACATCACATAAAAACGGCACTTTGAGTTAATATTAACTCAATTCAGTGAACTCGAATTGTTTGACGTAAATATTTTATCACGAGAATTGATTAATGAAAAAATTGATTTTTTTTTTTAAAAAAAAACCCAGTTGGCACGTCCGGATGTATGCATCGGTCCAAATACAGCGAGGCGTTCAAATTCCATAGCAAAGCGACAGCTAGGTATTGCCCCATGCCTCTCTCTCTCTCTCTCTCTCTCTCGTCTTCAATTTTTTCAACTGTATCTTTGGTTTTTCCTTTTTCTTACGCACCAAACATATAAAAGAAGGCCGGCTTCTTTTACTGTTCTCTCTCTCTCTCTCTCTCTCTCTCTCTCTCTCTCTCTCTCTCTCTCTCGACCTTTCTTAACCGCGTCTACTTGTATTAAATAAATAAATAAATAAATATATATATATATATAGAGGGGGGTGGGGGGTAGGGGGGGGGGGAGAGAGAGAGAGAGAGAGCAGAAAATATGCGTGGAAAAATAAAAAAAAAAATTGGATGCAAAATCGTCTAAATTGAATTTAAGTCTGGAAGAGACAACTCGGATTCAGGTCAACCATGGCTTGAATCTGCTCTCCTTCCTCTCCCCCCCTCTCTCCCTCTCTCTCGGTAAATTTCGTTCTCCCCCCTCCCCAAAAACAAAAAACATTACTGTTTTTTTTCTTATAGTACGTATGTGATCGTGATATTATTTCATAATTTTTTTTCCTTTCCTTTAAAATAAAAAATTGTATGCTTGGATGCTGGGGATGAATTCATTTTAGAGATTGATTAAGATGAAAAACCATGTGCTAGTATTATTACTCTTATTTTTTTGGTGTTTATCCCTATTTGAGACTTACCCGTAACGGTTTTCTTTAACGGTTCAAGCTTTTCAGGGAGATTTGAATTTATGAGACTATTACCTCAACTACCGTTTCAAGGTTTTAGTCTGCAATATGAATCTGATTTGCCCAATTAGTTTTTTTTTTTTTTCTCCGCAAGTCTCTTCTAATCGTGAATCTTGACTTTTTAGTTGCTCTTCTACATGATTGATTTTTTGGGGATTGTTTGGAAACATTATTGCGTTTTACTAATATATTAGGTAACTATCCCTTTTGTTTCCTGCAGAGGTGGCATTCTTTCTATGTAACTTTACAATTTCCCAGAACAATGATGCGCAGATACTTATTTGGTATTATCTTCTGCCGTTTGCCACCTTGTCAAAATTAATGCGTATGCTGCTGTTTATGCCTTTCTTTTTTTTTTTTTTTTTTGTGGTCTCTTTAGATTCAAGGTACTGAATCAAACTCACAGTCCACTCTACAAGGTCTCGAAGCTATGTATAACGAAAGAGCCCCGGAGTTTGTAGTTGATCAGGGCCTCTATTGTCCTACTGCCACCAATTATGGATATATCTGTACAGGTTACTATACAGTCCATGTTGTATTCCAGCTAGTGATTACTTTGGAATCGTGTTGTCTCATTTATTTATTTATTTATTTGGGTGGATGCTGCTGTATTTTTTTCAGGATTTGAATCACCTGGCAAATGGGATGACCACCACAGGGTTTTTGGTCTGGATGGTCAAGATGTCCAATACGCCGTGAGTTCATTCACATATGATCTTTCCTTCTTTGAAACTTTTTGTTAATATGTAATAGTTTCTTTGACTCTAATATGTAATATTTTCTGACCGTTGAATTTTGTCTTTCCAGGGTGCCCAAACTGAAAATTTTCCCTTTTTATATTATACATCTAGCTATGGATATGGACAGTCTCCATACAACCCCTACAACCCTTTTATTCCTGGGGCTGTGGTGGGAGTTGATGGCCCATTTCTAGGGGTGCAACAATACTACACCATCCCATCTTATGAAAATTCTTCATCCACACCGGCATATTTCCCTTTTGTTGTTCAGTCTAGGTCAGATCTTTTTGCAAATAATACAACAGACACCTTCATTCATACTACCACATCTACTGCTAATAGAGCTGATGGCTCAGGTCTCGACCAAAATCTTTCTTCTGCTTCTTCTGCCTTTACCTCAAGTCTTTTGAGGTCTCCTTCAAGTCAAACTAACTCCACAACGAGGGTATCTGATGGAACTCAGATGAGTGCCGGAGCTAGCAAGCGATCTATGATACATGCAAATGTTACATCTAGCGGGTTATCCTGTCCAGCTTCTAATCAAATTCTTCAGGTCAAACTTTGCTGAGAAACCGGCTGGTACAGTCGTTTTGATAAATTTTGTCATTTTTTGAGGTCTCAACATACATACTTTTGGTTGTCGTAGATACCTAGGTTCAGTACCTCCTGTTGCACTTCTTTTCTTTTCCTCCTCTGGCTTATTTTCTAGCAGTGGTAATTTACAAGTACAATTTTTTTTTACCTGTCCTTTTTGAGATTTTATATCAGTATTCTTTTTGGCAGGGTGGAGGTATTCGAGCGTTAGAGTATATGCCACGTGAGAAGGCGATTCCTAGTCGTAGTCAATTCAAAGTTGCTCATCCTCGTACTAATGGATTGTCTAGCTTTGGATCAACAATGCATGTGAAGCCCACTGCAGATAAACTTCAATCCAAATTTCTATATGGGAGAGATTTGAATGGTAGAAAAGGAAGTCCTGATGCATTGACCGAACAGAATCAAGAACCTAGCCTTGACAAACCAAAAAATCAATTAAAAGTTAAAGCTTACACAACCAGCGCAGAGGGTGCTGATGCCCAGGGAAATATCATTATCTACACTGATCAATATAATAAGGATGACTTTCAGGTTGACTACGCTAGTGCCAAATTTTTTGTTATTAAATCATACAGTGAAGATGATGTGCACAAGAGCATTAAGTACAATGTTTGGTCCTCTACACCTAATGGTAACAAGAAGCTAAACAATGCTTATGAAGACTCTCAAAGAATAGCTAATGCGAACTCAGGAGGCTGCCCTATTTTCCTCTTCTTTTCTGTGAGTAACACAGTAATTTTTGTTTTACTAGTGACGTGTAATATTGTTTTCTCTTTTTCCGTGTACTGTAATTCAGTCTCTTGAAGAATGCACCTGAGAAGGATTTCTGGACAGTCGGTGTTTCCACTGTCGTGTGGCTAACAGCTTTCTTCCCTTGAAATGAAGGTAAATGCAAGTGGTCATTTCTGTGGCGTTGCTGAGATGGCTGGTCCAGTGGATTTTCACAGAGATATGGACTTTTGGCAGCAAGATAAATGGAGCGGGAGCTTCCCTGTCAAGTGGCACGTAATAAAAGATGTGCCAAACCCCAACTTCAGGCACATAATATTAGAGAACAACGATCATAAATCAGTAACTAACAGTAGAGACACACAAGAGGTTCGTGTTAACATATTACTTCCAATGCAAAACAAATCCCCTTATTTGCTTATCACATGCATTGATTGGTAAATTTCTATGTGGTATTTAGTTTATACCTTTTGTTTATGGCTGTTTATGCTTTGGATGTGGCATGCTGTGCTGTGTGCTTTCGAAAAGTTTGATAGTATCTGGCGTCATGGCTGCTTTTTCTTCTTCTCTTTGCCTGTCGCTGATCTTGCATCTCTATTTTTGTTTTTCTAATTTTTATATTATTCTTGCTTCATGTTACACTTGATGGACATGACCTCTGTTCATTGCATGAGATATTGCTTCTGAGCTCCATGAAGTGTATGACTACCATTGTGCATCACGTCCCAGAGAAAGGGCTTGGAAACTTTTATACTTTTCAGATGGGGGAGGGTTTGCATGTGAATAGGAAAGAAGAGGTATTACTTTATTATGGATTAGGGCCATGCAATGTTGCATGTAGCATTCTGATGGTAAAAGTTATCTATGAATATTTTTAGTTTCTGAACCCTGCACAGCCTTCGCAACCCTTTTCTCCTCTCCCTTTCACTTTCTCTTTCCCATAATTACAATTTTTCTCCTTAGAAATTAACTCTTGGTTTTTGTCTGATTGTATACTGTGACATGTATCTTATCTTGATCTCTATCTGAAATTATTCATTTGTTTTCAGGTACGCTTCAGAAAAGGGATTGAGATGCTGAAAGTCTTTAAGAACTATATATATAAGACATCTTTATTTGATGACTTCATGTACTATGAAAATAGACAGAAAAATTTACAGGGAGAGAAAGCCAGGCTTTATATGAAAAACTATGAACATCCAGTTCTTGTTCCTTCTTTGGATCCTCCACTCAAGCTCACTTCTATGATAGACTTGTCCTCTAAGGAAGATAACAGTTCCGAATATATGGATTCAAACCACTACGAACATGATATTGCTGTATTTGCTGAGACTATTGGCTTAGATGGCAATACCAATAATTCAACTGCTGCAAATGAAGACATTGTGGATATAGCAGCTGGACAAGCAAGCATTTACAATATTCTAGAAATTGGTAAACTTACTATAAACCCAAGGCATTCTGGCTCAGACCTTTCAGAGGTTCTCACCGCTACCATGGCAAATTCTGCTCCAACTGATGTTGTTACAGTAGGTTCTGTGCCTGTCAAGATTAACGGGGTTGCAGAATCTTCTGATTTTCTGACATTTGGGACTATTCCACCTGATCTAAGAGCTCTCAAGCACGACAAGGTGGGTTATCAGGGCAAAGGCGGATGAAAATAGGTTGATGGTGGGTGAAATCTCAATGATGGGAGTCCATTTGCTATGACAAAACATTTCTTATATATGGTGGGTCACATAAGTCAGGTAGATAATCTTTTTATTGTTAAACTGAGTGTATTATACTTGGGTGTTCTAGGTAGTCTCGTTTTCCTCAAGTGCAGTGTGAGGGAGGGGGCGTTGATTTGATCCTGATGTTATACTTTTGGATCATTTTATTTCTGAGAGGTCTGATATCTTGTGTCTACTTATGTCTCACCTATTATAACTCGTGGAAACTTTTCCCAGTTGATTGTAAATCTCCTTAGGCCAGAATTCTATTCTTTTAGTTTCTCGGCCGGAATATGGAGTACACTTTAATTCTGTTATACAGTAGTTTTCTTTGCATCGAGCAGCTTGTATTTGCGACTTGAACATTACTTAATGTCTGAGACTAATAGTGGGACTGAGGCCATTTTGCCTGCTACACATTGCGGAAGTAGAGTCAAATCATTACGTGCAAAATTAGACATCTCGAAGGATTTCGTTCTCTTCGAGTCAACCCCTCCTCGTTGGCGGTGTGAAGTTCTATTTTTTGGTTTAGGTGCTCTTTCAGCTTGTTTTATGCAAGGTAATATCAAGATTCAGGAATTTCAGCGGGATGCAGGACAGTCTCTTTTTTGTTTTATTTCTGTGTAGCGCATCCATGATGTGAACTTTATCATCTTGTTGCCAAATGGCTCGAGGAAGAATATGTTTCGCAATATCTGTTGGTTTTAATACAGCGCTTTATCCACTAGATATGGTAATCAAGGAAATCTGAAATGATTTGATTAGCTGAGCTGATAACCTAAACGACTTGCTCAACGTTCGGCACGAGTCGATGGCTGTATTTGCTTTTCTTTCACATCGCATGTAATGAGCTCTTTTGGAGAGGGGTTACAGCCAAGTATAAATTGTCACTACCATGTGCTATTTAAGCATACGTAATCCTGGGATCCTTGGAATAAAAACCCAAGAGTTCATAATTCCTCAATCCATAAACCAGAAGTCCATAAGTCCATCCGAAAATGGTGCGAAATCCATTGTATTTAACTACCCTTGTAAGGTAGTGTTTTGAGGAATTTTAAATAAAAGCTTATCTTTATGAGAACAATGAAATCCAAAATTTAAGATTCTATTTCTACATCATATGGAAGAATGATTTAGGTGCATATACAATTTTTTGTTATTCAATTTCTGTTATATTATAATGTTTGTTGACTCATACGAGTAGGATGAAGCTCTCAATAGTATATTGGGTAACGCTGGTGGGATTTGATCCCAAAATAAGGGCAAATTTGTTGAAATATTGCCCAAAAAAAAGAAAATTCGGCATTTGTGGATGTCAGGAAATTTTTTTTGGTATCTAAAGGCACCGCTTTTGGAAAATGCGGCGCTGAATTTTTTTTTTTTTTAATTTGTCAAGCGCCGCGTTTCCCAAACGCGGTGCATGAACCGTATCCGTGTTTGGGAAACGCGGCAGATACTATTTACGCACTTTTTACTGTTCACATTTTTATTTTATTTTATTATTATTATTTTTTTACAGAATAGGTAAGTGTTTAAGGTTTTTTGTATTATTGTTTAGATAGATTTATAGAATTTAAGTAAAAGTAATCGAGGTAGTTCAATATTTGAATTGAAGAATTTTAGATTTAAAAATAATAAAGTTATAAATACCAAATTTTGATATACCACTAAATTTTCTAATATCTTGTGAGCTGTTTTTTATTTTTCAGAATGTGAAATTTGGTTTTTAGAGAAAGTGTGCAAAAGTCTTCCGACAAAATTGTAATTTCAACAAGTAAACACATTTTTTGTCAAATTTTTATTTTTAAATTCATATTTATACCATCGTACAAATTTCTAAATTTTGAAATTTTTCTAGATTAATCACTATTTTTTTGGGTATTACGTCAGTCAAGGACAAAATAATCATTTCAATTTTTGAATACCTTTTTTTGGCTATTTTTGAATCCCAAACTCATATTTCATACTTTTACGTATATTCTAAATTTGTGATAATTTTTTGGATTCAAAAACTATTTTTTCTATGATGCATACGTACCTGAGGCAAAATCGTTATTTTTTTTTTGTACCTAAAAAATTATCACAAATATAAAATGTGCTTAAAATTATGAAATATGAATTTAAGATTCCAAAAAAAATTAAAAATAACTATTTTGCCCTTGAATTGACGTGGTACACAAAAAAATAGTAGTTCATCTAAAAAAATTACAAAATTTACAAATTTGTACAAGGGTATAAAATATGAATTTAAAAATAAAAAATTGACCAAAAAGGTGTTTACGTGCTGAAATTACAATTTTATCAGAAAACTTTTACACACTTTCTCTAAAAACTAGATTTCGCATTTGAAAAATAAAAAATTACCCACAAGATATTAGAAAATTTAGTGGTATAACAAAATTGGTATTTATAGCTTTATTATTTTTAAATCTAAAATTCTTCAATTCAAATATTGAACTACCTCGATTACTTTTACTTAAATCTTATAAATCTACCTAAACAATAATACAAAAAACCTTAAACACTTACCTATTCTGTAAATAAAAAAAAAAAAGTGAACAGTAAAAAGTACGTGAACAGTATCCGCCGCGTTTCCCAAACTGCGGATACTGTTCATGCGCCGCGTTTGGGAAACGCGGCGCTTGACAAATTAAAAAAAAAAATCAGCGCCGCGTTTCCCAAACGCGGCGCCTTTAGATACCAAAAAAAATTTTCTGACACCCACAAATGCCGAATTTTCTTTTTTTTGGGCAATATTTCAACAAATTTGCCCAAAATAGGGTGAAGGTACTAATGGTAAACTGGGTAACGCAGGTGGAATTTGATCACAGGACAAGTGGGGTGAAACTCCGAATGGTGTACTAGGTAACACAAGTGAAATTTGATCCTAGGCCGAAGATTTGATCCCAAGACAAATGGGGTGAGATTTCTAATGGTATACTAGGTAACACAAGTGGGATTTGATCCTAGGATCTCCGTGGGGAGACCCTTACTACTGGGTGGTTAGCCCAGAAAAATTGAAGTACAATTTTATGCAAAAACTGGCTTTATAATCAAATAACATGGCTTTTGTGCCCTCCGTTTCAAAAGCCTCTATTCCCAAAATTTCCTCTATTTCCTGTGTCTTTGACTAACACAACCACCACATGTATTAATATGTATATTTATTTGCCAAAGTAACCAGCAAAGTTTACGAATTTTTAAAAACACCATAAATTAAAACTGTATAAATTGGTGTATAAATTGGAGATAGAAGGTACAGAGAGAATACTCTCCCGGATAATCCCAAAATTCCAGCACGGTTAATTTTTTATATGCCACAGAGAGTGCAAGGAACATTTGAACCCGATTACTTTCACAAGACCAGCATTATCAGTATCCAATATCGAATAACAGAACTAAAAAACTAAACTCGACCAAAAGTCAACGGGTCGTTGAGACGCAGTTAACTGTTTAAGTATGTAAAAGTAAATCAAGAAAATCTTGAAATTACAACAAAGACAAAAACTAATTAAAGGAAGAAAATGAAATTTAAATTTTGGATCCATCATCTCCTCTCCTGGACACAGCAAAAAGTTACTAGTAGCTTGAGAGGAGATCGAGGATCCAGTTGAGTTCTTTCACTGAATAAATCTATTTCACTTGTAAAAGGAGCATCCAGTTGAGTTCTTTACTTCTTTCTCTTAACCCAAAAAACAAAAAAGGGGGGGTGTGTTCTTCCTGCTCATCAAAAAGGTAGGACTACTCTCATTTGATTCTTTACATTTTCAAACGGAAACACATACTTTTTTGCCTTTTCACATTTCCCGTTTTTCAAGCCCCAGAAAAAAGGTTGCTTTCAAGAAATCTCATTCACACTAGCTGCTGTAGATAAGTATGACTATCTCTTTTCCTTTATCTGTCAAAAAGGTTTTCAGGGATTTTGTTTTTTGAACATTTTTTTTTTTTGGTTGTTTATTGGGGGGAGGGGGGTTTTGTGGTTGTACAATTTAGTACATAATGCTTGCGAGTTGGGGAAGAAAATTGTGCTAAATCTGAAGATTCCGGAACTGGGAAAATCTTCATATTCCTATTGTTCATTTCGAAACATCCCTCGCTGCTGAAATTGTCAGGTAGCTGCATTAATATTCATCTAAGAAGATTACTTTAGATATGAGAAAATTGACTTCTGCACTTATTTATCTAACTGATTGCACCTTCGATTGCTTTATTTCTTTCTTTGGTTGCTTCTTTTATTTACCTTTTATGCTTGAATCCGGAGATTCCAGAAAATCGTCTCATTTATAGTCAGATTTATAAACTGCAAACTGCCTCAGAGCTAAAACTGTTGGGTGCTTACGTGCATATTGATCCAAGAAGAAAACTTGTGGTGCTAATTTTGGGATGAAAAGGTGGACTGGAGGTGTTCTAATTGTAGGACTTGCATCGATTTTAGCTGTAAGTTACAGTTTCATTGGAAATTCCTCCCCACAAAAGCAATCAGCATACGATTTTTTCAATAATCATCCTGCTGATAATGCTAATTCGGGTGATAACAAAGGCCATGATAATGTGAAATCACCCAAGACCAACATCATAAAGATACTCAACTTTAAAGGAAGGCCTCATTTTGTCCATGTTGACGGCCTTAGTTCTTTGTATAGTAGCTTGGGGAACTTTTCTAAAGAGGAATCAAAAGCATTGCATGTATGGAGCCGAATGCACTTCTTATTATCTAGGTCAGATGCATTGCCTGAAACAGTTCAGGGGATTAAAGAGGCTGCTACAGTGTGGAAAGATTTATTGTCAACCATTAAGAAAGATAAGGCCTCAAAGGTAAATGGTGTTAAGGAGGAAAAGGATTGTCCTTACTACGTTAGTGCATTTAATGGCACAAAAACAAGGAGTCAGAATAGTACTCTTGAGATCCCTTGTGGACTAATTGAAGATTCATCTATTACTGTGATTGGAATTCCTGATGCATTACAAGATGGTTTCCAAATTGAGCTTATAGGATCACAACTGTCAAATGAGCCCAAGCCCCCTTTGGTTTTGCAGTACAAGGTGTTTTTACCAGGAGAGAACCTGACAAAGGAGCCCTTTGTCATACAGAATGCATGGACTAATGAATCTGGGTGGGGGAAGGAGGAAAGGTGCCCTGATCATGGCTCTGCCAACTTTCTGAAAGGTAAATCCTTGCAAAGTTTTAATCAGGTAGCTTTTGAAATTTCCAAATGTTTTGTGCGTATGCGGCAATCCCACGCTCTAGTTTAGTTTTATTGGCCATTATAGCCTCATAAAATTTCAATATAATTAGCTAGTATTATTCATTTTGTGTAGTCACTTAGCTGACATATCCATTAGTCATGTGTGAAGCAATTTAGACAGCATCAGTTTGTAAATTTATTCCTCTTGATAGATGAGCTAAGACCATCTAACTGCTCTATTTTATATTTCAGTTGATGGGCTGGTAAAATGCAATGCGCAGATAGTGAGGACCACTACGACAGAGAATTTGAATGGGAGTAATCCCAGCAGTGACAATTTAACCAATTTTTCTGACAGCGGTACCCATGGAAGTGCCAATTATCCTTTCCCTTTTGTTGAAGGCATTCCATTTACTGCCTCACTGTGGGTTGGTGTGGAGGGATTCCACATGACTGTGAATGGAAGGCATGAGACATCTTTTGCATATAGAGAGGTAAAGTATGAGCAATCTGGATCTGAAAATATGCATAAGAGTTGAAGAGGCTAATTGATCGTTTGGAGTGGTGGTAATAAATGTTATATGATTTTGATGCAGAAACTTGAACCATGGTTGGTTAGTGGAGTTGAAGTGAATGGTGGCTTGGACACCATAGCTATCTTAGCGAAAGGATTGCCTGTTCCAAATGACCTAAATTTCAAAGTTGATCTTGAGCTTCTCAAAGCTCCCTCAGTTTCCAAGAAAAATCTTGTATTAGTGATTGGAGTTTTCTCAACTGCAAACAATTTTGAGAGGCGCATGGCATTGAGAAGATCTTGGATGCAATATGAAGCTGTACGTACAGGCGACGTGGCTGTCCGCTTTTTCATTGGTCTTGTAAGTGAGGCAACATGCATTGCGTGGAGTTTGTTTTAGCACTTGAAGCTATTCTTGAAATTTACTCATTAAAAGCTTTTCACCACAATTCAAATCTACATAAGGCTGTAATCATCCTTGCCAACAATACTTTTGATGCTTTAAAGTTTTGGATGCCCAAATTTCATTTTTAGGTTTATTTCATGATGCTCCAAATGAGTGGTCAAAATGGGTATAGCATATCAGGTGATTCTGCATTCGCATCTTCAGTGGCTTCAAGGGACAAACCAAAGGATCTTGAATGGAAACTTCAGAGGGTTTCTGAAAATGGTTTCTTGATCCTTTTTAAGCTAGGTTCCTTGATAAGCAAGTTTTCTTTTTTCCTCGTTATTTTTTGAGTATGCCGAGTTAAGAGAATTTGGGAGATGTATTCAAATTGCTCCGTGTTGACGTAATCTTTCTTGACTGGAAACTCTATTTATGTTTGAAATTTGTGGGTGTCATTTATGTACATCACGGCTTATGATATGCTGAATTTCCATTATGAGTGTAGATTATTTGGTCATGATGTTTCCTTTTTCAGATTTCCTGTATTTTGCTCAGAGGCCCTGTTGCTAATCACTTGCCAGCAACCATCTTGTCTTTCATACTTCTGAATTTTGGGCATGACTTTCTATTTGCAGCACAAGAATGGGCAAGTCAACTATGAGCTTTGGAGAGAAGCTCAAGCCTATGGAGACATCCAATTGATGCCTTTTGTTGATTATTATAGCTTGCTCAGTCTGAAAACAATTGCAATATGCATTCTAGGGGTACGCATATGTAACTCTCCACATAAAGAAACATCCTCTCTGTTTACTCGTGTAATTATAAGAAAATGACATGTTTTTGTAACCTTGAATGACTCATTATAATTGTGCCTGTGGTGTAGTTGAATGCTGACCTCGAAAGTTTCATCTATCAAATGATGATGGTGCAGTGGCCAGAATACCAAACTGACTGTAATTCATCTGATCACTAGAAAGTGATGCTGAAATGTGATTGCAAAACGGTACCTATCAGCAAAAACAAAAAAAAAGGCCTCTTAAAGCAGAAGACAGGAAAAATTTATTAGACAGTGGAACTTAGACAATGTTTATGAACAGTTAGGTTGGAAGTTCGTAGGCTTGCATGTCTGCCCTTTCTTTCAGTTTTGAGAGAAAAACAGGCCACGGTTGTTTGGTCTGGGCTCCTATTTCAAATCATATGATATTGCTTCTTGTCATTTGTTTTGTTTGCATTTCTTAGTATTGGTCAAGTCAAAACACTGCTGTTACTGTTGTGGGATCAGTGACTAATTGTGTCTTGGAAATTTTCAGACGGAAATTTTTCCTGCTAAATATATCATGAAGACAGATGATGATGCCTTTGTTAGGATCGATGAGGTTCTAACTAGTCTTAGGGGAAAGGCTCCTGATGGCCTTCTTTATGGTCATATATCATTTGAATCATCACCCCACAGGGACAGAGACAATAAATGGTACATCAGTCCAGAGGTACTGTTGCTAATCATTTATCATGTGATTTGTTTCAAGCCGTGTTTGTAAATGGTAATTATTTCTATCTTGCTTCTTAATTTGGATCTCTTTTTTAGGAATGGCCATATTCATCATATCCCCCTTGGGCACATGGTCCAGGTTATATAATTTCCAGAGACATAGCAAAGTTCATTGTTAAAGGCCACCGGGAAAGGAAACTTATGGTGCAAATCATCTACCTTTAGCAAAAACAATTTCATTCACGTACACTTACACCTCATTTCAATAAGCATTTCTATGACTTATTTATTTGTTTATTGGTTCCAGCTCTTCAAGCTGGAAGACGTTGCTCTTGGCATATGGATTGAGCTATTCAAAAATTTGGGACACACTGTGAACTACTTTGATGATGAGAGATTTTACATTTCTGGATGTGAACCAAATTACATTCTTGCCCATTACCAAAGCCCCAGGAAGGTGTTATGTCTGTGGGAGAAGCTGCAAAAAGAGCACGAGCCCAACTGCTGCGAGTGAGACCATAATCAGCTTCCTCTGAATGTACAGCCCATGTAGCTAACTGCATCTAGTCTCTGCTTCTTTTTGCAGCTTTTATTATATTTATTTATTTTTTTATTTGCACTCATTCTTCCATATATATATATATATATATATATATATATTTTTACCAGTGTCTTTATTTATGTAAACAATTAGTTGGTTTGTACCGCTGCATGAAATCCATGGACTGTTTAGCCATTTTGTCGAGTTCTTGCAGCTGCCTGTATGAATTGATGTTGTAAAATTTCCGGAGCTTTGATGTTTTATTAGAGGCTGGAGCTGTAGACAAAAGCTGGGACTCTCTTAATTTGACCAACTTTTGTTTGTGACTGAGATCCTTCACTCCAACGAGCATGATTTGTACATTGAATTGTAGTCCAATATAGTTTAACTCGAAAACCATAGTTGTTTACGCCCATGCCCTTGTACATTTCATGATTTCAATGGATTGATTATTGCATGCTTCCATTATAATAAAACAACCGATGGAGCGAGGCAGGGAGTTTTGATATTTGTCCCGTCCAACATCTCTGCAATAATAGTTTTACTAATTTAGTAATATCTTACGGGAAAATGTCTTAAAAGATTTTTGACTTATTTTAGCTACGGGCTCTATCATAGTGGTCGGGTAGTTTATTAAGAAAAGTACGTAGTTGCCGTTACTAATCTTACATTTGATAAGGTTCTAGCCGATGATCAATATTCCATCAATTAATTGGCTTCTACAACTGCGTAGGATATTCCATCTCTAAAATTGCTACTACGACTTCAACCAAAAAGGAGTACCATGATTTATGAATCAAGAGCTGGCTAAGACAAATTTGCTTTTCTTATTTAATTAAGGTGGAAGAAAGGGTGGAAAACTTAGAAGATAAGGTACTTTAACTAACCTTTTCCAATTGCAAACGACTGACATAAAGAAAAGTAGAGCTTATGACACAGAAGTGCATAATGACAGTTGTTTAGTTTAGTTTAGTTAACGGCTGGAAGGTGAGACATCTCATCCCAGATCAAATCTCTCAGGGAACTAGTACTAGTAGTACGTCAGCGATCATGGCTTATGACTAGACTTGCCACTCTAACAGGACTCGCTCCATTTTTAAGATTTGCATGACAACTACTGTCACATGAACCTAAGGCCATGACCGGTATATAGTTTGAAGTGGAATAATCGCTCCAAATCATGTAAATCTTAAATTTTCTCTGAATTTTACCAAAATTTCGGTAGCATCTCCTTTGTATTTGGATCTTTTCCAAAAATTTTAAAATACATGCACAAAATTTTAACCATCCCAAACATTTCTAATACATTCACAATACACAATATCATCTCATTCACCAATTACACACCATATTTTTCATAGATTTATAGCCTACCAAAACAAGTCATCAATCATCTAAGTAGTCCAGTATCAATCACTCATTTCAACAAAAAAAAAAAAAACCTATAAGAACTTTATATATTTATATATAGACATCCCAAAATTCAAATTTACAACCAACGGAGCAGCTAATCTAAAAATATTATTTATAATACCAAACTAGTCATATACCATATTGTCACAAGTGCAAATAACAACCTTATCCTATATCCGGACAAACAAAAAAATAACCAGGTAATACCTCCAAATTGAGTGGCTATGCAATTCTCCCTTTGATTCAAATTCCTGCACTATCTACAGACACTGAAAATTTTGAGGGGTGAGTTTTCCACACTTAATAAGTAAAATACATATTACAAACCATTATACATGTAGTCATACAAGTAATAAACAATCATCATTAATAATTATAATTGATACAACTAATACCATTTTTACTATTTTAAACAATTAACTTAAAATCACCACTTTTGATATAAAATCTGTGTAGTCATCACATATGACATAAAACAATCAATGAAATCACATTCTTAATTTCATAAATAACTTTGATTATTTCTCGAAATCACAACTATGCAGAACATGCTATCCCCCGAATGGTAACTATCTCGCGAAGGATACTCTATCCCCGAAGGGCTATCCCTCGAAAGGTATCTGTCTCCGAAGGGTAATCTATCTCTGTTCCCCGAAGGGTAATCTGTTCCCGAAGGGCTGTCCCCCGAAAGGTATACTATTTCACGAAGGGAGGGAATCACTGCGGACATTCCTTAGCCGGTATATACTAGGTGTACCCAGACTAACAATAACCCTGTTAGCTTTAGTTAGTTCTGCATAGAGTTACTTTCAAATTATTTTCACAACTAAATTCTTTCAATCTTACTTGACAAAAATCATTGTCACAACCAATCATTAACCTTCTCTGCCTTTGATGTTAAAATTGTAATAATATATAAAAATATACTTTGAAATATACCAAATGTGTTATCTCATACACTCAACGTAAATCATTCACCTTTAAACACTTTGCAAGCCCATTTAAACTTTCATATACAAAATAAATCACTTTATATGCATTTTATCAACATGCATCCATTTATCAACATATATGTATGTCAATCTCAATGTATACATATAACATACTTTAAAATATCCACATTCACTTTACAAGCAATATATAATGCTTTTAATTTATAATATGTATTATACTCACCACAAAATAGGCTATGTACCAAAAATCTTGACTCGATCACTCCCCTTAGGCGGCTTCCTCCACCAAATGCTCTTTTGAATCTATCATATAACATTACGATTAAAATTAATAACTAAAAAAAATACATAAGAAAAAAATAATCTAACTTTAATATAGCCCCAAGCTTAACTCAATCACTTACCCATCTTACATGGCCTAAACTATAATCAAATCTCAACTTTAATTTCTCAAATCAACTTTTTCCTCGTCTAATTGGGTAATCAACACCATAACAATAACTATTAACTCTAAATAATAAAAACAAATCATTTTTTCCCAATTTCCTAAAATTACATAAACCCTAAAATTCTATCAAGTCTAATTCTATTATGCATGTTATCCTTTACACCAAAATACCATGTAAATCATCATAACTTACATAACAAAACAAGATCCAAATTATAAAATTACCTTATTGAGTTTATCTAATTTTTTTTCATTTCTTTTCTTCCCTATTTCTCTTTTTTCTCTCTCATTTTCTCTCCCTCTCCTTGCTGGCCGGACCCTTTTTCGGCGTCTGGTGGCTGGCTAAAGCTTAGTGGGTGGCCGGACTTTCCCTCATTCTTCCTCCCCTTTCTTCTTCTTCTTTTTTTTTTTTTTTTCTTTCTTTCTTCACTGTTTTCTCTTCTATTTGCAGAAATTTCTGCTGGGTAGGTAGCTTTTCTTTTCCTTTGTTTTCTGTTTTTTTTTTTTTTTCAAGCTATGGAAACTTTATCCCCAAAAGGTCCCTATTTGAGTTGGTTATTACAACTACGTTTACCATACATATACATTACGTGGTCCGAAAGAGCAGTGAACATCTAATACTTGGTTTATTTTCGTTTCTAGAAAGGTTCCTTTGTTTATTGAGCGGAAATTTGATGTTTTTGTAATTGGAAGCATAGGTTGTTCTCATTTTTGTCTTGTTTTGGTTTGGTGATTAAACTACTACTCTACTGCTAGTAATCATAAGCGTTTGTGTCATTCCTTATGAAGCAAGAGTTTACTACTGAAATATATGTAGTGTAGGAAAGTGTGTTATTTTTAGTTGGGAGCAAAACAGTAGCAAACATAAGGACTAGAATTTAGCCATATCTGTTGTGCAAGTAGATAATTTAGGCCAAAGTAAAAAGTTTCCAAAAATTTCTTTGCCGCGGAAGTTGGCTTGGGGCTACACAGAACCATATCTATCATGGCTGAATTTAGGCTCTTTATCAGGGAAAGGCCAAAAACTTGTGTACATATTTATGTCTTTTTCAGATTTTAAGATTTGGATAATGATCTTTTTCTGCAAGTCCTAAGGTAATAAATGACATCCACCCTAAAATGTTTCTTTTTTTCTTATTTTATACTTTGAAAACTTTTAAGTCAATCTTATCTTTCCTGGCTTTTAGACACTTGGATTACAAGCAAGCTGGCATTTTAATATTGATGTCATTAATGACATGCGAATTATAAAATAAAATATAGAAAAAAACTGGGGAAAAATAATCATGATTGCCAAGTTGTGTTTAAACTACCTGGCAATCATTATTTGTCTAAACAAATAATGATTATAGAAGGAATAATGGCTAGTTAGTTGACTAATTTGTCAAAGATCTCAATTTACAAGAATGGCCAAGAAGTGTTTGAACTATTGCGATTAGTTAAATCTAAATTGCTTGTCATGAATTAAGGTGAATGAACCTATTCCACTTCTCTCTCTCTCTCTCTCTCTCTCTCTCTCTCTCTCTCTCTCTCTCTCTCTCTCTCTCTCTCTCTCTCTCTCTCTCTCTCTCTCTCTCTCTCTCTCTCTCTCTCTCTCTCTCTCTCTCTCCGCTTAATCTCTATAATACCATGTTTCCCAAATAACAAAGGAAAAATCCTAAACTAATCATCTCACGCAACTACTTCCGAAATTAATCACCAAAAGAAGAAAAAAAAAAAAAGAAAGGGGAAAAATCTAATCAGTCTTGTTTCTCCTTTCCATGTCCAAGTAGAAGTACCATAAAAAGAAACTTTCCAAAGACCAATATTCCAAAAATCTATTCAGTCTTGTTTCTTCGGGGACGTCATATTATGATGAGGGGTTTAAAATCGATGGTAGGAGATGGATAGACAGTTGGCATTTTAGATGGTAGGGGACGTCATACAAGGTGAAGATTGCAGGTCAATCCAAACCGTTGCACAACACTATTACTGGTAACAATCAACCTATTCATGTTTTCAAATTAATGCGGACATTGAAGATTCTCTCCAAATTGCAATTCTTCTTTTGTAGATTACTTCACAATATCTACTCAATGATGGTATCCTTTTTTAAGAGAGGGGTCATCTTATCAATGCTTGTTTAAGACGCGGGAAAAAGTCAAGAATTAGTAAAGCATTTATTCTTGGAAGGAAAAGTATAAAATGCACCACGTGTATTGTCACGTGGCGTACTAAAATTAATAATTTATTGTCATGTAACGATGGTGAGTCATACATTGTATTATTTGACAATGTGTGACTGGTTCTAATACATCATGTGGCGTGATGCACACAATACTCGTTCATTCTTCGAATGCTTTACTTCCTAAATCATTTGGAGATTATCCTTGTTAGGTTTGGATTTCGATGTAGGACAAAAACTTCTCTGTATGAGCAGAAAATAGTTCAAACAAGTTTTTGATAAACAGATCATTGTCCAATCTACAACCATTTTGTGAAACATTTGATTGGCAAAGAATGAAGTAGCTTGAAGTGACACAGAAATGGACCTGTTCAAGTTGTCAGAGAAACCCAATTTACGTACTTGACAATTATTTTAAAGGATAAATTTGCAATCAACTGTAACAAACAAAAAAAAACAATGCAATTTAACATATGGGAAGCCTATAACTTGGTACAACTATGCACCATCTCTGATCAGGTAAATGCAATTTCAATTATAACAGTTGTAATAGATGGCTTTTTTTTTTTTTTTTTACTTAACATCAGGAAAAGCCAACGAGTATACTGTTGTTTAGCCATCTAAGCAAATATCATCTTTTTTTGTTTATATATATATATCAATCACTTTTGTATTACAAGTTTGTTGTCTCACACAAGTGGGGTGAGGTTCTCAATGGTGTGCTAGATGAAGTCCCAAATTGTTTGCCATACACAATTTGGGGATATGGCTCTCCGAAGTTTACTTAAATCCTCCCCTCTCTTGAAACCTCCTAATTGCTGCAAGTCCTTGGATTTGATCCCAGGATCAGGAGATTTCCATTGCACATAGAAATTATAGCATGTCTAACCAATGCAAACAGCTTTTGGGAGAGGTTTTACAAACCTAATTACAAAACCAGATTGTCTACAAATAGTTTAGGGTTTGTCATTTTCTTTAAGCATTCTTTTCGAAGACATTAGGTATTATGCATCTTTCCTAAATGCATGTATTGTAAAAAAAAGTCAATAGAATCGAGGTATAGTCAGCTCATCATCTAGGTATTTGCACATGATGTAATAGTTTAGTCACACTAAAGCGATTATGATGTTATTAAAAAAACAAAGCTTCTCAAGTCAAGAACTCCAATATATTGGTAAAAAACTGTTTTTGGTGTGCAATTCTAAGAATACTTTTTTTACAATTCTATTCCATTACAAGAGATCAAAGATCTTATTACTTAGGGATTTTTTTTTTTTATGCTTTATAACTCTGCATTCAAGAGATATAAAATAGCATACATCAAGAGTTATAAATTGCTAAAGTGAAGCAATTATTATGTATAGGAATGTTCACACGTTGAGTATTATGTTTTTGGGATTTTCGGTCTATAGTTTTCCAGTTTCGAGTAAGAATTTCATAATCCAACTCAACCCAACAAATATGCTTTACCCAGGTGAATCCAATTTAAGTACTCGGGTGGGTTACACGAGTTTACAATTTAATTGAGTTAATATTTTTTAAGGCAAAAAATAATAAAAGATCCAAAATATTTAACCCAATAAACCTTTTAGTTTGAAGACTCAATAGAAGAGTTACAAGTAGGGGTGAGAATCGGTCGGTAATTCGGTAACTTGAAATCGGTCAATTCGGTATTTTTTTTTTCAAATTTACCGACCGAATTCGATTTCGAATTCACTTAATACCGAACCGAATTCAATTTCGAATTCAATTCAGTAAATCGGTATATTAATTCGGTAACCGAATTCAAAAAATAAAAATAAAAATAAAAATAAGAAATTTAAAATTAAAAAATTAAAAAATAGTGGGCTTAAGGAGGAAATAATGGGCTTAAAGAAATAATGGTCCAACCCAATGATTAAATAACCGAGCCTACTATCAAATTACTAGCCCAATTAATGCTAAATTCGGTAATTCGAATTCGGTATATATATACCGAATTACCGAATTGAATTCGGTAAATTCAGTATTACCGAATTAGAATTTTATTTTCGAATATCAACCGAATTCGATTTCATTTTTTTCGGATTTTTCGAATTACCGACCGAATTACCGAATTCGATTTACCGAATTCAATTCGAATTCGGTCGGTAATTCGGTATTTACCGAATTTGCACACCCCTAGTTACAAGAACACTGAATATCAATAGACGAGTTACAATCAAAGACCCAATCAAAAAGTTACAAAAACACTGAATACCAACTAAATAGCTTAAGTAGATTAGTACAGGCAAATAGTTAATTTAGCAGCTTCCTTGATTTTTCAGTTTTTAGGCTTGTAAAAATAGTATCCAACCCAATCCAATAATTCTCCAATAACCCAATCCATTTATACCCAATTTCATTCCGTTTGGATTGAGTAAATGAGTTTTCCAATTTGATGGAACCCTACTTAATGTAACTTGTAACGATAGAGCCATTAGAGCCTTTTAGGTACCCGTGATCTCAAAAGATTATGCTAATCCATCGCTGTTACATCCCCTAGACGACTCATTTCCCATGTCTGCAAAGTAGAAGTGGAATAGGACAAAGAATATTGTCTGTCTGAACGCAATCATATTAGGAGAAATTGGAAGCTTAAAGTTCATTTCATGGTTTGAAGGTTCCAACCCATGGAAACAATATCTTACATTCCACATAAATTGCATAAAATTAAAAAAAAAAAAAAAAAAAGATTCTCCAATGATGCCCTAATTAACAACATAATTCAAAGTTGTGTTTAATCTCACACACAAATTTCCTTAATAGTGATCTGGTAGGGAAATTGATGTCAACGGCTTATTCCAGAAGATTAGACAGCATCTATTCAATTGGTTTCCTCTTCCTACCAAGAAAAGGAGCTTTTTGCAATCTTGGTCCACCCATTCGCCACTTCTTGAATGCTGCTGTTGATGATTGACCAGCCTCATATACTTCAAATGAATAGAGATTAAGTATTTAAACATTTTATTCCTAAAAAGAAACACAGATAAAATGTAACAAAATACCAATGGATTTCATTGATCTTACATTTGGTCTCTTCATTTGTAAGAAGAGTCAAGTACTTGGGAGCCACTGCAGATGTAGCAGTATGAGCCTTAACAAGGACCTCCTTGTATCTGGTCTGAAATGCAACTAGAAGGAATGGTCCAATAGTTTTATCACCAACCCTGCTTATGAAAAATGTCGATATGGCAAGCCACAAATGTCATGTTATATTATCAAAGATTTGCAATCAATTGTGTTCCTTTCAAATTTTATTCCTAAAACATAGAAAAAGAGATTTAAGAAAAAGATAAATATCAAAATTTGCAGCAACCACCAAAAATTTATAAAAACTGACTAAACTGCAATCTATTCTGATGTACGTAATTATGCCTTAATATGAACTTGATTACAAAATTGTTTACCTTCTCAGCTTCTACAAATGAATTTCTTTTTCACTAATTGGAAGTGTAAAATTCTCAGTTTGGAACCACAATATAGTTGTAAAGTCAATAAATTCTCCTTCAAGTTCCAAACTCAGTAAATATTTGTTTTTGGAATTTTGGTTATTAATTTGTATTTGCTACTGTTTTTAGCAAATT
The DNA here is from genome assembly GCA_024721245.1 of Mitragyna speciosa. NCBI lineage: Eukaryota > Viridiplantae > Streptophyta > Magnoliopsida > Gentianales > Rubiaceae > Mitragyna > Mitragyna speciosa. The sequence continues at coordinate 347,885 of CM045569.1, forward strand.
AATACTGCGAATTGGTGCCTTTTACTCCTTGGAGGCTCAAAAAAAGTTTTAAAAAAAAGAGAGAACAAAAACAAATCAGGAAGCAAAAACCAATAGATTTCTTGCAAGTAGAATTTACCTATTGATTGAAAAAATACAGGATACTTGATAGCATAATCTTGCAAGCAAATGCCCAGGAAAGGAATTAAAGCATATGAATGCATAAGAAAAGGGGAAAAGCAGGTGAAGAAAAACAACATGAGCCAATAATCATAGCCCCCCAGCAAAAATTTTCTTGAATTCTTATGCAGGCTGTCATGCTTTTTTTTCTTTCCTTTTTTCCAATTAAAGCTTTTGACTAAGGATCTGAAAAAAAAAAAAAAAAAAAAGGAAAATCCATGCATCTTTTTCATTCAGTGCGAAAGTCAAATTCAATAAGTATAACTATCTGTTTAAAGGAAGGACCAAGATAGCTTTCTTTACTACATGCACAGACTGATTTCCTTCTGTTGACCCATTGAGCAATGAAGTTCATACTAAGCTTCTAAGAAAGTGGCTGCATAAAAGAGAAAGGAGAAAGTCCTGAACATTATCTCCCGTTATTAGATCCACATTTTCAACTAGGAAGAAGTTATTTTAAAAGCCTTATAATATCACACTATGCATCTAGCTTTACATTGTTTTTTCTGTACACAGCCAGAAACAATTTAACCTTTCAACATCTTCTTGACACTTTCAGCAAAAAATCATTTGATAGCATCTATTAAAGCCAAGTTCTGTATATAGGCATTCAAGAACAACATCTAAATTCATTTCTGGTTAAAATTTAGCTAATCAATATTTTTTGTGGATACTGAGAACACATTGTGGAACATATTGCTGACAAATTCTGCACAACAGAAAGGTTAGCATTTGTTAATGTTGATGTTGAAGCGTAAAGTGGTCGTATGTTTAACCATGTCAAATTTGAAAAATAGCTAGATGTTTTTGAGTTTCCATATTTCTTCCTTCTATTAATTTATCGAGATCCTTTTATCTGATCAACTATACCCATTTTATCTTATTTCCTTCAATTTTTTGGTGCGTGTTGGATTGATGGGGGATTGAAGCCAGGAAGGACAGAGATACTCGGAGCTACTTCACAATGAGATGACAGACAAAGTAAGATGCAGCAATTGTTGATCAAATTATAACAAGAAACATACAGTGGCGCTATCTTGAGTCCCAGTTGATAAAAGTATTGACAACGACTCCTTAGATCCACATGTGCAGCATCAGCTCCAATTTCCTTCCGTGTTCTAGAACTGATGAAAACAGGAAAGGAAAAAATCAACCAAAATCCAAGTCATCAAAACTTTTATAGGTTAAAAGTACACAATTTGAATCACTTGTGACACACTTGGAAAACATCACATCAATCAAAAAAGGGAAGTAAAATGTATGATTTAAATTACTCATTCTTCATATGATGAAGACAGTATTGAGGAAGAAAGAGACAAAACCATAGTCTATCATATATTTGACATCAAACACTCATTACCAGCTCAAGTATACAGCTAAGCAATATTTTGCTTTGTTGCATTTTCATGAAGTATGAGAACATGCATGGCATGCCACCGTGTCTACAGCCTAACTAATAGATAATCTATGCATGCTTAACTAAAACCGAATTAAAATACAGTCATGTTCTTGCTCCTGCCTTCACCAAAACTATATTAATTTCCCAAAAGAACAAAAATAACTGGAGAAAAGGGGAAAAAAAGGTGAGTAGTGGGATGAGCTTTACACTTTCTTGAAATATGGGGGAACATCAATGGATACCACTCCTCTCAAGTGTAAATCACGAGCCAACCAAAATGGTAATTCTACTTTTGAACCAGCTTCTACCTGAAATTATGAGAAACAATCATTGTCACACACACACACACATACAGACCCCTCTACCCAAAAATGAATCCAGAAATCACCTTATTTGTGTCATCACTAGAATCAAGTAGCCCAACCCCATCTGCTGCCTGCTGGAACACAACTGGTAAAATCTTTCCTTGTTTCCCAATTGGAAAAATAAGACATCAACACAAAGTCATACAAAAGTTAGAAACTGTAAGTAAGAATATGCAAAGAAATTAGAAATCATCTTTCTAAATTTACCTCCTCTTCAGCTAAAACATCATCAATGTCATAATAACTTGCCATTTTATGGAAAGCCCACAAATAAGAGAGAGAAAAGCTGCACTTCTAGCAATCACATGTACTAAAAAAACCCACTTTGTGAATCCCTGTCAAAATTGCCCAAATATGTCAGAAAATTAAAATGCATTCCATTTCACAATTTTAGAGATATTAATGGGATGTAAATGATGGTTGGATATGAAAAATGACAGAAGGAATAGAACCAAAATGTAGAATGATAAAAATCCTTTAACAGAACTGTTGACACAAGATGCAAAAAAAATTAGGGGAGGGGAGGATAAACCATTATAAATATCTCTTGCATAAGAAAAAGTTGGCCAAATTATAAATTAAGCTTATGAGCAATGAAATAAACAAAAAAGAATTCTTATTAAGTTATACATCAATATATCATTATTATTATTATTATCTGTATTTGCATCGAGTAGCAAATCACAGGTAGAGAACCGTGGGCTTCTTGCTGTAGTCAAGAGAGTTGAAATAAGTAATTCGATGTCTAATAAAACATGAAAGGAGATTACCGTATAAAACACCGGACCCAAAACTATACCACAGCCCTAAGTTTTTGCATAGATCACCATTTTGGAGTCAGATCTGGCCAAAACAACTGAAAAGCCATCAAACGGGCATGAAGCTGCTGCGGCTCCTCCTTTCTTCCTCACTCAAATCGACACCAAAATGCCATAAACAATTATACCAGGACAAGCCTTTCGATGAGTAGAACAGGAATTCAGCATCAATCAAACCCCAAAACACATAATACGTATGAATTAAATTCATATCTGACACCCACATGAAAGGACTCTCATTGATTTTATCCCCAAACCCTCAGGTTTTTGTACTAACATCATCACTGGGGATCTTATAGAAGCTAATTCGATATTCGCTTAGTCAAAGCAAACACCAAGACTGGTCAGAAGTTAAATTGGTCATTGAGGCTTTTCATCGAACAATTGACGAACAACTCAAATCCCAGTAGATTTCTTCTCCAATACATATAGATGGACCCAACATTCTTTTTTTTATTTTTTATTTTATAACAACAACACGATCAATTTATCACAACATTACTCAGCAAAAGACAGACCCAAAATGAACATCCACCGAGACAAATAAACCTGGACAGAAAATAGAAGGAAAAAAAAAAAGAAAAGGAAATTCTTTTACCACTTCCTCAGATGTAGGCGTGATATTCTGCTAATAGCTTCCGACAATGACGAAGTGGCTCCTGCTTAAGTGCGTGTGTGTGTGGGGTGCGTGTGAGTGTGAAATATTGTGTTTGGGTAAGGAGGAGAGGTGATTTTGTGAAGTGCGTGTGCAGGTGTGTATAATTGTATTTGTAGGTAGAAGGAATGGAGAGTAGGCTGGAGAATGAAAGAGTGAGAGAGTCTGTGTGGTGGTGAGAGGGAGAGAGGCAGAGGGCGAGAATTTGAGTTGAAGCCTTGAAGGTGAATTGAATTATGCAAAGTGAGATGGAGATTACTTTTTAGAGTTTGATTTGAGTGAATGGAGCTCAAATTTCTGGTCAGCCGATAAGGAAACAAAAGGCGGGCACTTTTTTTTTTTTTTTTTTTTTTTAAGTAGATAGGCTTTAGGTAGGAAACCCACCTAGCCATACAACAGCAACTCTATAACTATAGAAAGAACCAAATAAGAAAACAGGGGAAACAAAGTAAAACCCACATCCTTACTAACTAGTAATTCCTTCTCCCGAAATAGAATCAGAAACAAACAATAAAGTGGAAAATGAAAACTACGAAAAAATAAAACAAATAAAAACCCGCGAAACTAATGGACAAGACCTTCCAGGCTAGTTTTTATTGTTGGTCTGGTTTTGGGTATTCGTTTTAGTTTTGGGCTTAGTTTAGAGCAATTCGAATTGGGTGTGGATACATATATACACACACTAGTGGTGTCTAGCCAGACCCAATTTTAGGTTTTATTATATAGGCTTTTTTAAATTTTGATACTAAGCATTAAGTAAGATATTTTTTAATTGTAAACATGATGAAACTAATATTGGACTAATTGTTAAGTTTGCATGTGATGAGAATTTTCCAAAATGTACTTTTGCTAAATGTTAGGTACAAAATGGTGCTTAGAAAATAAATTTACAGTAAGATAAAATAATTGATTTTAAAATTTGAAAATGAATTTTGTTATAATGTAAAGATGCATTAGAGAAAAATATGATGACCATGTATGTATCCATTTGTATGAATTTACAAGTAAATAATAATATAAATCAACTGAACAAAAATACTGTAAATGATATAAGGATAATAATAGTGTCTAAATAAAGTTTGCAAAATGAAATAATTCAGAGTAAATTTATAGCATAATAAAGGCAATATAAATAAACTATCCAGCTATTAACACAACTGACTAAAGAGAATGCTTAATTTTACAGCTTAACAAATAACAAAAAAGAAACATGTGACTATAATATAAAAACATTGAAGGACATAATTTTACAGCTTAGCAAATAACACGTGACTATAATAAATTTCGTAAGCCTAAATTAGAGTAACTAAAAAATAGGCCTTAATTAGTAAGTTGTAAGAAAAGGCTCCAATAGAGACATCAAGCCTAACTGCCACAAAAAGTTCGGAAACATGCTCCGTCTAAATGGTTGTTTTTTGAGTTTTTTTTTTAATAAAACATTATTGTAATAGTTTTAAAAATTCTTCTCGATCAATATATTTATGAAATAAAAAAAAATTAGTTAAAAACATGTATGAAGTTTTTAAAAAACATGTTTCTAAAAAACAGAATCAAACAAAAAGAGCAATTCCTCCACAGTAGCCAAAGGCCCAAGTTTACAAAGAAAATTTAGCTCACAAAAGTTAAAAAAAAAAATAGTATTCAAGTGATATAGGTAAAATAATGATATAGACAAAAAAAAAAAAGATCACAAAATGATTGTAGGATTATATTCAAATTTGCCAAAGTTAAATGTTTTACAATGAAATATATACAGTATTTTTTATTATGCATGGGGACGAAATTATTAGGAATCAAAATGCATCGTGATATGAATGCAATCTGCATTCCCTACATTTATGCATTTGCACTTCTTTTAATGTTTTTCCTAATTGTTCACAAGTTATGATCATCAATGTGTTTGACATTATCAGGAAAAACCTTTACCGAATAGTAATAACTCAACTAACAAACAGTTGGTAAAAATTATAAATTCCTAGTTGTAAAATGTGTAGTAGTTTGAACTTAGTTTTGGAAAACATTGTAATAATGAATTATAAATTACTATTTGCCTTCATATATTATATTCATTTATATATAAATTAACTATATTGTTAGAAAAAAAGGATAAGATACTTAATATGCTGAATCATGATTAGAAGGTTAGATTTGGATTTCTAAAATATTTATTTATGTAACTATATAGTTATAAAAGAAAAAACATATCTTTTTAGAATTCAAGTCCTTATTCTATTAGCACGTTCAAGATAGTAAATTTTCAATTCAATAATTTGAGTGTTAGATTTTTAATATGGCCAAAAAAAAAGTTTAAAACGAATTTCGTGAAAATTAACTTAGTTGCCTTTTAAACGACGCAAAATATCTTTTTATTTATTACAATCAAGTTAAAAAAATTTTACATTATTGATGCGAAATCAAAATATCTTGGTTATATACATCCATTTTCCCTATCTGCTGCATAACAGCATGGACATTTTCTTTGGTTTAATGCCTCATCTACAAATTTGGATACATTAGTTTCAATGACTTTTTTATAAAAAAAAAAAAAGACTTTTTAGAAAGAACTTGCCTAACTGTTATGGTACATATGAAAAACTGATTATTTATTATGTTATGAAGTATAATAATGAGGTAAGTTTCATGTTAGACCATGCTATAATAAAGTTACACACACATATACATGTGTGTGTGTGTGTGTGTGTTTTTTTTTTATGTTATGAAGGTTTGCAATGTGATTTTTTCACTTGGCATGAAAGAAAATGAGTCTTAAATGTAACGAATGATGGAGGCAAGTTTCATGTTGAACCTGCTTGACTGCAAGCCAGTTGCTACTGCTCTTATGAAATTGACCCAACAGATGTTCACAAAAATTTTTAGGATCCTAGACTGACGGCCAAATATAATAAATTTCTTTAGTTTTGGATTACATCCTAGACTGATGGCCAAAGTCCACCAAATCCTAAGCAGAATTTTGAGGGAGGAAACAAAAAGAAATAGCTAGCCCAAACGAAGGAAAAAATTTCTAGTTGCGTAAGGAAACTCTCAACTTCTTTTTATATAGGAAAGATAAGGAGGGAAGGAAAAAAAAAAAAAAAAAAGACCACGAGAGAAAATAGTAAATACACTTCTCTTTGTGTTTTGCTCTCCATGTGTTCATAAAGATCAAATCGCTAAGAACTGTTAACAGTAGGATGAGATTTGACAATAAGGAACTTGGGAGATGAACCTCTATTAGAAGAAGCAAAAGAAAGACAGAAAGATCAATCATCTAAATCAATAGAAAAAAATTAAAAAAAATAAAAACAAAGATAATATGCAAAATTTTGAAAATAAGGACCAAAATCGGAGGGTAGAAAAACAAGCCATAGTTAATAAGCAGAGATCCAATGGAATTGGAGTTACCAAGTGGCGAGTAGAGTGAAGATTAGGGCAAATTTGTAGGTAAAGTGGAAGTAGACAACATGTAAAAAGACGAAATAAGCAAAAGAAGGAAAAGATGTTTTCAAGACAAACATTTGTTTTATGGGCTATATGGTAATTTCATCCAATTGGAATAAATAGATTAACTAAAAGCAGAGAGAGGCAGAAAAGGAAGTTAATAAAATGACTAAAAAGGACATAAATAGTAGGAGGCATGTATTAATCGTAGAAAGCATAAAAGTAATTTAACAAAGAAAAAAAAATTAAGAATGAAGTCGGAAATGAGGGCAAACAAGGAAAAGAAAGAACCAATGGCATTTTGCCAAATGTCAAGTAGTTGGCCCTACTACAGTTGCCAAAGCTTTCTTTTTAGGGTTAATAACAGTTTGCCTCCTGAACTAATGGAGTAGTCATAGTTTGTTCCCTGAGCTTTAAATATATACGTTTCACCCCTTCATGTGTCCTATTTGACTTTGACTTTTCTATATGCACTTTTTTCTTCATAAATTACCATTGCCTATTCCTAAACTAACATTAACTTTATGAATTTTTATTAGAAGAATGAATAGAAGGTCGAGCAGTTAGAGCTTTACGACTCTAATCCAAAGGTCGAGGATTCGAATTCCACCATCCATTCCTCTCCTTTCCAAATGCAATAGTACAGGTTGATTAAAAAAAAAAGATTTTTAGTGGTCAATTTTTTTACTAATTCATTAATTTCTTTCATACTTTGTAGAAAAGATAAACCGATGCCTCTATCTAGATAAACAAGAACAAATATATGAATCACTCAAAATTTTCAACAAAATTTATTTTAGTGGTTTTCTATCCAAAACTTTAAACAAAAAACCGCTTAAACTTACCTTCTTCCTATCGAAAATTTTGTATAGAAAACCACTAAAATAAGAATTATTTTTAACATTTTGGAATGATTCATGTATTTGTTGTTGTTCTTGTTGATCTGGATAGAGGCATCGATTTATCTCTTCTATAAGCATGGGAAATATATAACATGGTTGAAAGAAATTAATAGAATAGTCAAAAACTAACTACTAAAAATTCATAAAATTAAGGTTAGTTTAGAAATAGGTAAGGGTAATTTGAAAAGAAAGAAATGCAAATGAATTGGTCAAAGTCAAATAAGACACATAGAAGGATGAAATATATATATATTTAAAGTTAGGAGGGCAGACTGTGACTACCCATTAGTTCAGGGGCAAACTGTTATTAACCCTGCTCTTTATCTAGTGGGTAGGTATATGTTAAAAAAACCCTCCTAACGAACCAACCATCGTTATCAGATCGATTGTGCTCAGTAATTAATTGTAAATCATTATTCAACAGAATTAAGAACTCCCCACCCCACTTGGTTTCTTCGTGAAATCTAATCAGCAGCAGCAAGAATAAAGTAGTACACAATTGTTGGAAAACGAAATTGATTGAATTTGAAAGGAAAAAGATGGTAGCGGAAGCAGAGATATTGCTCCAGCAAAGCATTTCTGTTCAGTATCATCTTTGCGTTTCTTCCAAGAAGAAGACGCCGCCCCTACAGCAGGCTTCCATCGAAATCGATGCAACGCCTCCTTCTCCGACGATCATTCAAGCCGCTTCTGAGTCGTCTCTCTCCTTTGAAATCTCTCGCTCTCAGTCGGTACGTCTTCTGTCTATTACTCTCAAAGTTGATTTCTTTAGATTTAGTTTTTGATTATTTCTTTTCTTTTTTATTTATATGCTCTTGAATTTTTTTTTTTTCATTTAGCTTTCAATTGCTTGATTTTTTTTTTATTGGTTGCCCCCTTGTGATTTACTGGTTCTAGGGTTTCTGGGTTTCTTTTTTATTTTCATTATTGCGTTATCTTTTGGTTTCTTCTATTTTGGCATTATTTCTCCTGTAGAATTCTATTAGTGGTATTGTCTCTTTTCTGGATTAGATCATTGTTTTTATATTTAAAAGTAAGGATTTTTCAAGGTGCAATCTTTGCTTGCTTATCAGAATTTCTCTCATCAAAAAATAAGATTTTTTTTGGGTAATTGTGCATCTGTTTTTTCCTTGGTTCTTCAAGAACAAGAGAGAGGGGAAAGTTAAAATTCGATAGATGACAAGGGAATTAATATTTATAGAGTATACAAATACCATAAAGAATCTAAGGTTTTGACGCCGAGAAATTGCATAAGAACTTAATATAGATTGTGTGTGTATTTACTTGGGTACCGATGCAGATTGCTGTAGTTGGTTAATTGTGTGCCCGCGTTGTATGTTATTGAAGCATTTTAGTACAATTATAGTAGTAAAGATCTGTAACCATTGCCACACACCTCTTTAGCGTTTCATATGCGATATGTTTCAGTAGATACTAGTTGATGCTCTTGGGTGTTTTAGCTAATAATCTGCCTGCTGATCTGTTGATGGTTCCTTTTTCCCCCCTTCACTTGGTTCAACTTGTATATTGGGCATTGTATCCAACCTTCTATTTTTTACTAGCAGGCTCTGAGTTGCTCAACTGGCATCCAAACTACAATGTATGTGGACTCTCCAAGGAACAACAAGTTTCTTCCAACTATCCGTTCAGGAAGCCATACAGATATTGGTCCCCGCAGATCCAATGAAGACGAACATATTTGCATAGACGATCTTTCTACATGTTTGGGTTCTATGTGCACATTACCTCTGCCAAGTTCATTTTATGCTGTTTTTGATGGTCATGGAGGTTCTGATGCTGCAGCTTATGTTAAAAACAATGCCATGAGATTCTTCTTTGAAGATGCACAGTTGCCAAAAGAATCTGATATCAATGAATTATTTCTGGAGGAGTTGGAAAATTCTCATCGCAGAGCATTTGTAATGGCTGATAAAGCCTTGGCTGATGAACGTAGTATTGATGCTTTTTGTGGAACAACAGCAATAACTGCCCTTGTACTTGGAAGGCATTTGCTTATTGCAAATGCTGGTGACTGTCGTGCCGTTCTGTGTAGGAAAGGAGCTGCTGTTCAATTGTCTCAAGATCATAGACCGTCTTCTGTCGTTGAAAGGAAGAGGGTTGAGGATTTAGGTGGCGTTATAGAATATGGATGTCTAAATGGTGAACTTGCTGTTACTCGGGCTCTTGGTGACTGGTATATGAAGCTTCCCTTTGGTTCTGCATCGCCTCTGACTGCAGAACCAGAAGTACAACAGATTTTGCTCTCAGGGGATGATGAATTTCTGATCATTGGCTGTGATGGGATCTGGGATGTTATGTCAAACGAGGATGCTGTCAGTTTGGTTCGTGGTGGGCTTAGGCAGCATGGTGACCCAGAGCAGAGTGCCAGAGAACTTGTGGCTCAAGCTCTACAAAGGGATACAAGTGACAACCTCACAGTAATTGTTGTGTGCTTTACATCCCTAGATCGTCGAGATCCGGTTGCTTCTCAAAGACCAAGGTTGAGGTGCTGCAGCTTGTCCGAGGAGGCCAAGAGGAAGCTGCGTAGTTTACTGGAAGGCAACTGAATGTATATTTCACATTGTTTTGTTGCCTAAGAAAGAAACTGCAAGAGCATTTGGAAAAGATTGTAAATAGACATAATTGTTCTGAAGAATTATTTTAAGCCATAATTGTTCTAAAGAAATTATTTTTTTATCTGTTTGTGGTTGCTTCAGACTAGCGAGAAAAAGCAGCCAGTATTTTTTGTGCGGATAGAATGAATAAATTTTTGGGTATCATGGTGGCGTTTGTGGCTACGTTTCTGTTTGTTGAAATGCAAGGAGTTCATTTGGTCTAACGGTGAACCCAGTTTGATATGGTTCTCGATGATCCCGTTTTACGTGATGTCTTTATTGTACATGTAAATCAATTCATTGATTCATTCTATTTGTTCAAGTTACCACTCTTTTTGATTTTTAACTGTATCTTTCTCTTTGGTATTTCTTTGCTGTTTCTGGTTGTCTCCCTCCTAGGCAGCATATTCCTTTGTTGTGTAAAATATGCAACAAAGATCTTCTAGGCTGCTGGAGTGGTTGTACATGGGGTCTGGAAAAGCTGCAGCTGGTAATATATTTTTACTAATTGCATACAGCGTTTGTTAGGATCCTAATGTGCTGTTATAACCATGACCTCATCCAGTGGCAGCTTTGAAGAAATCAGTCAGCCTTTTTCCGCCAAACAGTATCAGTATCATATTTAGGATGGCTGCTGTTTGTGAGGACACACATTTCTAGCCATGCCATGAGAACAATATCGACCCAATGATTGTAGTAGTAATGATCTTCCAATAAATTAGGAATGTAAGCAGTAACTCAATAATGAATAAGAAGGAAAAAGAATAAAATAAATAACAGTAAATAATAATAATAATAATAATAATAGAATAAAAATGGAAAATCCACCTGCGATTGTCCCCCGGACCAGCTCTCATCGCAATTAGACAAATTACCAAATTCGCAATAATTTCCCCAAGTCCTTCGGTGGGCGAATAGACTTTTGTTTTTTTTTTTTTAAATTTATTATTATTATTATTATTATTTTTTGTATTTTACCAGGTTTGATCGAGAGAAAGAACCAACAAACGAAAAACTATCCACCCCCGCCCCCTGGCTGGCTTGTTCCCTAAATACTAATTCGGTGTCGTTTTAACCGGAAAATAAAGAAAGAAAGAAAGAAAGAAATGGCAATGGCCAGCAGCAGCATGATCATCGCTCGACGGAAGGTCGCTTCTGCTTTTTTGTCCAATAAAAATGGACAGTGCTACTTTTATTCTTTTTTTATGAGCAGCAGCAGTAGAGGCTTCGCCACTACTTCTTCATCCGCGGATGACAACAACGACGTCGTCGTCATCGGTGGTGGACCCGGCGGATACGTCGCCGCCATTAAAGCTGCTCAGCTCGGTCTCAAAACCACCTGCATCGAGAAACGTGGCTCCCTCGGCGGCACCTGTCTTAACATCGGTTGTATTCCCTCCAAGGTCTACCATCATCGCTCTTCCCTTTAGGGTTTTTTTTTTTTTAAACAATGAAAAATGGGTTTTATTTTTTTCTTTTTAACTAAAAATAAAATGCTTTAAATGATTCAACCAAAACTATTCATGTTTGTGGTCTGTCATTTCAATAATGAATTGTCGTTTTTGTTGATAAATGTTGATATTTAATGAAGCTGTTAGTTCTGATTTTATTTCTTTTTTAGTATATTAATTGTAGGATTTTTTTTTTTAAATTATTAATGCATTGTTGGATTGAGCTGCTTCTGAATTTTTTTTTCTGATGTTGAAATTTGTGATAAAGTGTTGAATTTGTAAAGGAACTTTAAATAATTTGAACTTCATCTTGATGAACTTGTGCATTTAAGAAAGCATTTCAGTTTGGGGGGTACCCAAAATACTACTACTATAGTTGGTAACTTGACTCGTTCTCATGGTTTTGGTGTTAAATTGCTGAAATGGAGCATTAAATTATTGTTTCAGATATACTGGACAATCTATCTAGTTATTGGTTGTGCAATTTAAAAGTGGAAAAGGATTTCTTTAGCTTTTTTCCAGTTCGCGTAGGAGGTAATATGCTCTTCATATGTACAACTCCACTTTGCAACACGAGTTAGCATATCTTAAAGGGGCTGTTGCGGTGCACTTTTATTGAATATGCTACTAAACTTCATAGCTTGTGTAGTATCGTTAATGGTGGTCATTAGGCATTCATCTATTAAGGCTCGCTCATCTATGAGAAGCGTGGTGATGTGTTCTTGGTTGGTTTCAGGTTTTGCTGTGTACTTCTTTCTGCGGTAATGATCACCTTATTATTTAAAAGAATAGTTTCAAGTTGCAACCATGTTCTTACTGATTTGGGTATTTGCTAGCATCATTTTAATACAAAGGGTAAGAAATAAAAAAGGCTGCATTGTCATAATATCCTTATGAGTCTTTATATGTGAAAATTTCCGTATAATTTGTTGGATATATCTGTAAAATACTTGGCAATTTTCCAAATGGTAGCTGATTTTCTTAGTTTTTTACGTACCATAATGTTTATTTCATGTATTTGAACTCAAATTTGTTTTTCTAGAAATGACTGCAGGACCACCTTTTGCAATAATGCTCATGGAATGTGTTTGACAGCATAATCACTTGTTTATTTTCTGCTCATCTGGTTAATAAATTTACTAATGATCGAGACAGGTGGCCATGTTATGTACTTTACCTGTCATAATTGGTTCCTTTTTTTTGGTTTTGGTGCTAAATTTTAACAAATCTGTCCTTGTTGTCCAGGCTCTTCTTCATTCATCACACATGTTTCATGAAGCCAAGCATTCGTTTGCCAGTCATGGTGTGAATTTCTCTTCTGTTGAAGTTGATCTACCTGCCATGTTGGCCCAAAAAGATAAAGCTGTTTCTAACTTGACCCGAGGTATTGAAGGTCTATTCAAGAAGAACAAAGTCAACTATGTTAAGGGTTATGGCAAGTTTGTCTCCCCTTCTGAGGTTTCTGTTGATACCATTGAAGGTGGTAATACTGTTGTGAAAGGGAAGAATATAATAATTGCCACTGGTTCTGATGTCAAAAGTCTACCTGGGATAACCATTGATGAGAAGAGAATTGTGTCATCAACTGGTGCTTTGTCCTTGTCAGAAGTTCCCAAGAAACTGGTTGTTATTGGAGCCGGATACATTGGCCTTGAAATGGGATCTGTTTGGGGACGTCTTGGCTCTGAGGTAACTGTTGTTGAATTTGCACCTGATATTGTTCCAACCATGGATGGTGAAATCCGCAAACAATTTCAGCGTACCCTTGAGAAGCAGAAGATGAAATTTATGCTTAAAACTAAAGTTGTGTCGGTTGACACTGCCAGGGATACGGTAAAGTTGACCCTCGAGTCAGCTGAAGGTGGTAATCAGAGCACCTTTGAAGCTGATGTTGTTCTTGTTTCTGCAGGAAGAATTCCATTTACTGCTGGACTTGGATTGGACAAGATAGGTGTTGAAACTGACAAGGCTGGTCGGATCCTGGTCAATGAAAAATTTGCGACAAATGTGCCTGGGGTATATGCCATTGGCGACGTTATTCCTGGACCAATGTTGGCACACAAAGCAGAAGAGGATGGCGTTGCATGTGTGGAATTCATAGCGGGGAAGGAAGGTCATGTGGATTATGATATGGTTCCCGGAGTTGTTTATACGCACCCTGAAGTGGCCTCTGTTGGAAAAACTGAGGAGCAGGTGAAGACCCGTGGGGTTCAGTACCGTGTTGGAAAGTTCCCTTTCATGGCAAACAGCAGGGCTAAGGCAATTGATGATGCAGAAGGAATTGTTAAGATACTTGCGGAGAAGGAGACTGACAAAATATTGGGTGTGCATATTATGTCACCGAATGCTGGAGAGCTTATTCACGAGGCAGTGCTGGCTTTGCAATATGGGGCAGCAAGTGAGGATATTGCTCGCACGTGCCATGCACATCCGACAATGAGCGAGGCTTTAAAAGAAGCTGCCATGGCAACATATGACAAGCCTATTCACATTTAGACGTTTGTTTTTATTTTTCCTCTGAGAGTTATGATGACTTAGAAAGGCTTTATGATTCCTTCCTGTTACTTTGGTACATCACTAGATTGAAGGAATATCAACTTCTCTTGTTGCTCTTTCCCTTATCTGGGATCGAAGTATCAAGTTGGAATATTTCATTTTGATATGCAAAATAACTAAGAGATGTACGTGGATTTAAACATTTCTCCGTTACACAGCTGCTTACAATAACGCGAGTACATATTTGTTAGTGTTGATTGTGTTTGTATCAAGGCAGTGCTCTTTCCCTTATAAAACGAACAAACTTCAGGTTTTGTCTCTCAGATAAGAAGGAGAAGGAGAAGGAGAAGGAGAAGGCGAGAAGGGGGGGGGGGGGGGGGGGTTGTTCAGAGGATGTGTTGGCCAATTTACTGTTTGGATGGTTTGTAATAAAAGCTTAGAAACAAATTGCCCAAATTGGTGTTTAAAAAAGCCAGATTCATCTTCTCCATTAACAACTTGATTCGTGAATTGTGGTTCTGCATATCACTGGCTCTTAGTTCTAGAAACGCGAAACTTAATACTACCTCGCTTAACGGACTAGAAAAATTATACTTCTTGGTTTCATCATTTTTATTTTTATTTATTTATTTATTATTATTATTATTATTATTTTTGGATGAATGTCCTAACCACCTGAGCCTGACCAACTTAAGCAAGCCAAAAACCAGATAACATGTCTTGTGCCTATTGCTATTATTGCACTCAAGTTGGACGGGAAAATGTAAACCAGATAACACATGTTCTCTAGCTAGCTCGAACCAGTTGTTGTAAATTGTAATGCATACATGCCTAGATTAATGGAACTTAGATCTTCCTGTCATGTCGCAGTAATTTAATTGATATATGATGCGGTTTTGTCGTTGTCTTAAAAGTCAATCGAACATCAACAGATAAAACAAAATAAACGAAAGAAAGAGGATCCGTGATATATGTATTTTACCTTGCGTGGGGTTGTTTCAAATTTGACCAAATTGGACGCATATATGGGAAGTTTTACAATTAATGATGTTGCTGCACAAATGCATTGATAATCAATCTTGCATCTTTTGCGAGAAACAAGGAGCAAAGAATCAAGAATACTGTTTTAAGTAAATAAAGTTCACTGTTTTAATAGAGTCGTAGGCTTTCCACACACGATACAATCGAGGGAAGCTAATTCCAACACAAATTACCAAGAGAATCAATCATTCGTGCAATGAATTAGCAGGCCTCTATTGAATGTAAAGGCTTTCAACTTACTGGAGAAGGGAGTGATGAATGACACAATGGATCAAGAACCGGAAACATTGGTAAATTATGAATCAACACAGAAAAGAAATGGCAAGAAAATATTTTCTTCTTCGCTGTTCTTCTTCTTTCTATTTTTTTTTTTAATTTTTAAATTTCTGTTGTTGTTGTTATTGTAGGAGGGAATGGCAAAAAAACATTAAAATATCTTAATTCTTAGGTCCAACCAAAAAAAGAGCAGATGCTTAACATTTTAAACAAGAGTACAATAAAAGATGTGCTGCTTGAGCATCATTCAACAGCAACAAGTTTCTGACACAAGTGCACGCATCAAAAAGTTCATTAGGTGTTAAATAAAGAAAATTAAACATGATTTCTGCCCAAATACTTAGAGATGGACTACTGTAGGTTTGTAGTCCATGACGAGGACTTTCTCTAGTTGAGGAATTAATAGATTAGCAAATTCAACATGAGCTGGATGACCAATATACTCAGCAATCCCTTCAGTACTCTCAAAGGTTGACTCGAAAATGTGTGTAAAGCCTTGGTGCAAATTCTCAATGCTCACATCCTTACCCCTGCCACAAAGAAAGCCATATAAAGTATAATTACTTGAATCTTGTACAACAATGCATTGACTCAATTCTCAAACAGAACCATTTCTTTTTAGCACTGAATTTCTTGGAATGTATAAGAGATTATATTCTGCAGATACAACTTTATGCAAAATGTGGACACTGTTTTAAATAAGGAATATTCTTACATGTTCATTTATATGGTCAAGCTAGGTAAAAGTAGCCTTTTCATTGTTTTCTAATTCTCAAAAAATGAAGAAAAATAAAAACGAGCTAGTGATGTGCGGTTTGCAGTTACTGGTACCTGTTCTATCAACAATGACAAATCAAGTTCTATCTCAATTGAATTGCTCACGAATATGATCGCCTAAGAAAGGAAAATGACGCAAACTGAATAGAGGGGGGCAAAAAAATTTTGAAAAAGCCTAGAGACAGAACTAAGAAACTCGATAGGTATCTGAACCATAAATGATTTGCAACTAACACTTCAAGATGCAGTCAAATTATCTTCTAATCAAGCAAATTCACATGATACAAGTAATTTGATGATTTTTATTGTTCTTTTATACTTCATTCATCCAGGGGAAGAAGTAATGGATTAGACAACATTTGAAAGCCTTATTTTAGGAAAAGAAACAGATCTTCCAAAGATGTAATTGAAGCTCATTTTTAACAACAAAAGGCTAGCTATAGAAAAGAGCAGGAAGACATACAAGCTTAGGCTTTTAACAAGGATGAAAAATCTAATAGCTATTACTGTCAATACAGAGGAATCACTAACAATAATATCCAAACATCCATAAAATTGAAGAAAATGAAGGCAAAATTTCTGGCTTTTCCTAAATTCAGAATATCCATTTTTCAATAAATTCAAGCAACTCATTTACACACATCAATTATCTTCTAAGGGACTACCCCTTTTATGACATCCAACTTGAACTACATATATATATATATATATATATATATATATATTATATAAACCAACTCAACAAATATCAATGTGGGTTGGTCTATTCTATCTTCAGTTATTTCAAAACCAAATCAATGGCCAATGCCACAAGCAATACAGTTCACTCCCTATAGCAGCTAGAACCTTGAAGCTTAAAAGAATTCAAGATCGCAACTTTAAGACATTAGATCACATCACATGCTGAAATGGATGGTAGCATTCCAATGTTCGAGCAAAATCACATAAATAAAAAAGATTTGATTGAATAATAGAAAACAATCAAACTAACAATAACAAAAAGAAAAAAGAGCAACTTTTTCAACTTTTGAATCCCCACGAGATTTCATGTTGGTGAGTCTTTTGTGAATGAAGATTGCAAAGAACGTAATAGTAGTACTAGAAGAGGAAAGAAAACAAAGGTAGAAACAAGAAAAGAAAGGGGGCATTGGTTAATGGGAAGATACCATTTAAAAGCCTTCATGGGTTCTATGAGATTGACGAGGTTGGCATAGCCCTTGATGAGTTGCTCAATCTCATCTTCTGAGAGCCCATCTTTGAATTTGGCTAGGAGTATGTGCTTGACTTCACCCTTGGCCTCCTCCATCTCTGATATTTTTTTTTTACTCTAGTCTTCTTCTGCTTCTTCTAGTCTCACACTCAGATCAGATTTCTTCTTCTATATAGGAGTAGTGGTAATACAAAAGGGTGGAGGTGTTGTCTGGGGGGTAAGTCTTGGGGGAAATACTTATACAAGGGACACAAGAGGTGGTTGATATTAGACACAGGGTACATGGGTCTGCCGTAAACCGGATCTATGAAAATATTTTCCTGTCGTAGGTGCGAAGTTGAATAAGATTTGGACGATCGAGTTTGGTAGAGATCTCACAATCAAATGGTAGTATTATTTATCAATGTTCCCTCGCTGGAACCATGGTCTACCTTGCTCTCCCTTAAAGTAATCATTCCCAAAATATGAAAAACAACCCAAATTATACAACCGAAGCTATACATATCTGACCCAGTGGGCCTATTCTTCAGACAATGATGGGAACAGGCCCAAATGCCCAATTTCTTTGAGTGGGACCCACCTCCTTCCTGTCCCTGTTCCTGTCCCTGTCCCTCTCCCTCTCCCTCTCCCTCTCGCGCCCCTCTTCCTCCACAGCCTTATCTATCTATATCCCGCAGAAGTCAGAACAAAACTACTACTATTATAAGCCAAGCACTGATGGTATTTTGATTATTGACTCCCCATTTCATACTTTCCTACTCCAACTCCAATAAAGCCTAAAACACACACACGCACACGCTCTCGAGAGTGTGAGTGTGTATTCTTTGCCTGTAAAGAGAAGCAACAAAAGAAAAAAAAAAAAAAAAGTAAAAAGATGGCATCTTTGGCTCAACAATTTGGTGGGCTGAAATGCCCGCCACTCTCCAACAATCTCAACAGTAATTCAAAAAGGCCCTATGGCCATTACCTCCTCTCCACAAGACAAAAGCAGCAGCTGCAGCCCAGGAGAGGATTAATGGTTGTAGCAGCAGGAGGAGGACCAGTGGCCGTCTCAAATGCACAGACAAGAGAGAGGATGAAGCTCAAAGAAATGTTTGAAGATGCCTACGAGAGGTGCCGCACTGCCCCTATGGAAGGTGTCTCCTTTACCATTGAAGACTTCCATACTACCCTTGATAAGTATGACTTCAACTCTGAAATTGGTACCAGGGTATTCCTCTCTCTCTCTCGCCTTCTTTTTCTTTTTCCTTTGCATATTTCTGGCATTTGTATTGAATATATTTGTCTTTCGGTTGATGGGCTGAGCTAGAATAATTTGTTGCTGGATAACTGTCGTTTTCTGAATCTTGTGTGATTTGACTCCTTAAAGATTGGATGTTTCCATTGTTAGCTTGGCAATTTATAGTAAGAGGGGTGAAAAAGTTTTGGTTTTGTAAAATTGTGTGCAGAGGAGTCTTGTTTCAGTTTGTAGATGGAAAATCCTATGTATGGGGTGATGAGTTCAGCTAGAGTAATCCTATTAGAAGTAACATTGGTGTTTATAACATTGGTGTTTATTGTGTTTGCCTGTCTGTGAATGTAAAATGCGTGGCATTGGGGACTAGATATCCACAGACAAAAAGGGAAGAGTTAAACGTGGCAATGAAAAGTTGGGAAAATTCATCATAAAATGGACCGTGCTTGATCCAAAAGGCAATATTTTCAAAGTTGGAGATGTGTTTGCTTTGTTTTATGATAAGAGACACACTGGGCTACAGGGTGGTTTTCTGTTTAACTCATGTTCAGGCTTTCAGATACAGTATTAGAAATATGTAGAATTGCAATAGAATGCATTCTCTTATTTCTTTGTAATATGCTGAAGACATATCATATTTCTGTTGTTGGGCAATGGAGGGAGAGAGATCAACTTTCGTTTTCTTGGATGAAGCTTAAGTAGTTGCAGACTTGCAGTATTCGGATTTCATGCAAATGCTTCTTTCCAGGTCAAAGGAACAGTTTTTGCTGTAGAAGCGAACGGAGCACTTGTTGACATTACTGCAAAATCATCAGCCTACTTGCCTGTAAGCCAAGCATCAATTTACAAGATAAAGAGTGTAGAAGAAGCTGGCATAGTGCCTGGTCTTCGTGAGGAATTTGAAGTCATTGGCGAAAATGAAGCTGATGATAGTTTGATACTGAGCCTACGTGCCATCCAGTATGACTTAGCATGGGAAAGATGTAGACAGCTTCAAGCTGAAGATGTTGTTGTCAAGGGTAAGGTAGGTTTTCTGCAGTAAAAGCTGCTATCCTTAGGTTTATTACTTCTCGGGGATTTATTGGAAGTCCTCTATCCACTTCCATTCACTCTTTTCTGGTTATATAAACTGCACAGCTTTTGGCATCCCTTATTGTAATAGCTCTTAGTTGTCAATGGAATCAGCTAATAGGATTATTTGCATTCTGATTAGTAACTCCAGTTTGTAAGTTGTTTTTCTGTGGCATACATTGGCAGGTAACTGGTGCAAATAAAGGTGGAGTAGTGGCATTAGTTGAAGGCCTCATCGGGTTTGTTCCATTTTCGCAAATATCCACGGTTAGTTTTTCAGTTAGACCGCCAGCCTTGTTCTAGTGAACTTTGTTTTGAAAGCGAAGAAAAGGATTTAAGAATATGCCATCCGGTATGTGTGTGTGTGTGTGTACAGTCATTAATTTTGGATTCAGATTTTGTGTAGGCTTCTTAAGATAAGTTAGTGTCTGCTTCCTCTTAACTTTTTGATGTTGCTGCTTAAATTGTCTTGTGATTTTAATCACAAGAGACATATTGTATTAGATAATACAAAGCAATTATAAGATTTCACACCTCTGCCACCATGCTTCCTCAATTTGGCAGAATAAAAAGATAAGGTGGAATAGTTTTAGCAAATACTAATATAAAATTTACTGATTAATCTATCAGAAATCAACTGCAGAGGAGCTTCTTGAGAAGGAGCTTCCACTTAAGTTTGTAGAAGTTGATGAAGAACAGTCTAGGCTCGTCCTCAGCAATCGTAAGGCCATGGCTGACAGTCAAGCACAGCTTGGAATTGGTTCTGTCGTTCTTGGAACTGTTCAGAGCTTGAAACCCTATGGTGCATTCATTGACATTGGTGGTATCAATGGCCTTCTACATGTTAGTCAGATAAGTCATGATCGAGTCTCAGATATTGCAACAGTCCTTCAGCCTGGTGACACTCTTAAGGTTTGTGTATATATGGATATTTTTATCTGTTTGTGGTTACTTGTCTTAAGCAATTTGCATTAAGGAGTTAAATCTTGTTCTAGGTGATGATACTAAGCCATGATCGTGAGAGAGGAAGAGTCAGCCTCTCTACTAAGAAGCTGGAGCCTACTCCTGGTGACATGATTCGTAATCCAAAGCTTGTCTTTGAAAAGGTAATCCATTGGGAATGCTTTAATTGGTTGTATTGTGATCTTCTGAAGGTGGCACCGAATACTTCTCATTTTGAAGAAAGTAACACACAATCCAAAGATCCAGTAAAATTGTTATCTGTTATTTTTTAATTCTTTTTCTTCTTTAGCATATTCCTCTTATCAGTAAAAGGATTTATAAATTTATACTTGTCTTATCTGAGCAAGCATCAGGGAGAGAATCATGAGAAATGGTACTAGGCATTAAGACCAAAGGATAAATTTTGTGATTACATTTTTACAGGCAGAGGAGATGGCTCAAACATTCAGGCAGAGAATTGCTCAGGCTGAAGCGATGGCTCGTGCTGACATGCTCAGATTCCAGCCAGAGGTAATTGCTTTGTTGGTCAAGTTCCCTTTCCATGAAATTCTTCCATCCTTTGTCAAGTAATAGAAAATGTGCGAAGCATATGAATTGGTCTCTGTTTAGCAAGTTTACTAATCCACTTTAATTCGCTGTTGTTTATCTAGCAGAGTGGACTGACTTTGAGCTCTGATGGGATCTTAGGACCACTGACCCCCGACCTGCCTGCAGAGGGTCTGGATTTGAGTGATATCCCCCTAGCTGATGATTCATCATGATTTTACACATCTTGTAGCTTTATCTGTATAACATGCATAAAGTGTACGCATCCAACCCTGTGTAACCTCTTCAGAGTTTAATTATTCTTTGATCCGGTGATGTTGCATATCAAATGTTTATATTGCCTCACCATATTGCACTTGGAAGCTTATTTCGCGAGTATAGTTAGTTCATTATTAAAAGAGTGCATATTGAATGTAATGGTTTCAAAGAGTGTCCTTTCTCTAATTTCACTTTGCTTTTTCCTTCATAATTAAATGTTAATTTCTTTTGTTCTCTCACATTTTCCGCTCTAGCTGTGCACTACTTAAAAAGATTCACTCAATCAAATGGTAAAAGTGGTTATAATGATAATAAAAGGAGTTGGCTTCCCATAAGGATTTATGGCAAAAGTGGTTATAATGATGATAGAAGGAGTTGGCTTGCCATAAGGATTTAATAATTCACTGGTTTCATGGACGCAAGGCAACGGGAAAAACTGAACCAGAAAAGTAACAGAAATATTGTCTTTTATAATCCAGACTGGAGACGAAATCGTTACTTTTGTGGTCTGCTAAATTTTAATATTTGATTTGTAAATTGAAGTTTCTATTCGAGATGGTATATCTTTTTGCAACAAAACGATATTTGTTCCTCAATTTAAGTATAATAGGGATTGTGACGAATTATCTATGCGTACTTTTTATTAAAAAAATTAAATATAAATTTAATTAGATGTCGAGAGACAATTTTGGTTATTTATTAAATTTATTTGTAGTTTTATTAGTAAGATACGCTGTCCTCAGATAACACCTCTATATAGTGTTGTTGTTTCTTCAGCGTTATTGTGTTGTACCAAAAAGCACATCTCTGAGGATTCTATGCACACCGGGTTATAAGTAATTAGTTTTTGGGCCTTTATTGATAAAACTTCTACGTTTTCTGAGTGTGTTGAATTCGCCACGGCGACGACTACTCAACCAGTACATCTTTTTTTTTTTTTTTAAATGAACCAGTACATCTTGAAACTCTCGGATTTCTTATTTGATACTTGGCACTTTAGGTTGTCAACTCATGTTCATTTACTCAACTCGGTTTTCCATACATACTTTGGTCAAAATTTTGCAACAACATTTGTACAGTGCTTTTCCAGAAGTGTCTGGCGCCTTTTCTGTTTTCCTTGCCAGCACTAATATACACTGAAAATTTGATGTAAGATACAAAATTCTTAAAAGATATACACCCCTAAACTGCTTCTTAGGAAGACTGCATGTTTATCTCCCCAAAGAATGATTTACATTGCCACCCCAATACATTTACGTCTAGAGGAACAAGCAGCCTTGCATAGTTTGTGTCTACACAAAACGCAGTTGTACATTGGAGAAATTGAACACGACGTCCCCTTGCTGCTGTTCATGCTTCACTCAGTCGAGCCCTAGACAATCACCAACGGCAGTTTACCAAGAAACGGACTTAATGGTGCTCAATTAAACAAAGCACATGCTCTCCTTAAACCAACTATTTCCTTTGATCCAAGTTACTCAGAGAAAATTCCGCTATGCTACGGATAAAACTCTACAGTGCCATATTTTTCAACACTAAAAATCACATCTCTGTCAGCTCAGATCAAAACCGGCTGATGCACTAATGGCATATAGCAACTTCTGTTCCATTTGCTCCTTGCTGTATCAAATTAAGTCAAATGAACATAAACAACGTAAGCATATTTACAATAATTACATCTATAATGCCAGATGTTTGAGAATAACAAAGCATGCCCTTTGGACACAACTTTTTCAAAGCTACATGGTCAACTAGCGCAAAACATCCTCAGTCAAGCTTTGATATGGATCTACCAGAATATGTTTTTCGGGCATATGGGATGGTTCCGTTTGTGGACACAAACGGGTAAAAAAGAAAAAAGAGGATATCAACAGACAGCTTAAAGTAATCCAAACCTTTTGTATGGAGGAAGCTTTAAAAGATTCATGCAAGTAGCTGCTGTTGGTAATCGATCAAGAGCTTCGTCAGAAGCAATGCCAGCAGCCCTGTTTCAAGTAGGAAAAAAATTTCAGTAAGGATTGACATGTAAAAGCACATAATAACTAGCATGTGTTACATTTTGCATCGTAATTCGAAGTCCTGCCTTTGTATGCAGAATAATGGCTCCAACTTTTTAAATCCAAGCAGGGGTCCTCGAGAACAGCCAGTAACAAACCTGAACTCACAAACCAGGAGCAATGTTCCTTTAGTTGAGCCATTTAAAGGTAGCTCATACCATTAAAAAAGCAACAACGATACAGTAGACCACCATGGAAATACTGCAACGTGCTTAGACTTAATTTGACACGTCAATGTACTTTGTCATGAACTTAAGCAGTACAAATAGAATAAATCACAGTAGAAGACAATATCTCAACTCCAAATGACATTCGCACTGCGGCCCGGGGGGGGGGGGGTGTGTTGGGGGAAGTAAGATTCTGGTTCTTGAAGCTGTAAAAGCTAAATTGTTTACAACAAGCAGATATACATGCACGCATATATAGTGAAATACAAAGCAAAACTGCTCTTTTTTTTTTTTTTTTGGTTTGTGGGTGGGGTGGGTTGGGGGGGGGGGGAGCAGAACAAGGGAAGGAAGGAAGAAATTAGAGCAGTATCCATTATTAACACTGTACAATAATTCTACAAAACAAAAGCAAACAGGAGTTCCAACCCAAACTAGTAGAAGTCAAATTAAAAGTTATAACGACAAACTTAATTTTGGCATTACCCTGCAAACATTATTGAGCATACATATTGCTCTTCCTTTACTTTTCCAGCCAAGGATATTGGCAACTAATTTCATCATAGATAAAGCAGAAAACTAACTATTGCATCCATTTTCTAAACTGGGTCCAACCTTAGAGAACACTGAGGCAAATGCGATACTCTCAATTTGGGAAGATGATACAACCATAAGGTAATTTTCTTTAGACAGCCTTGCCCATGCCAGCTGCTTTACTTGGATATCATTCCTCAGTCTTCACATTAAGGGTTATGTATTTACATGAAAAGGGTTGTATTTAAATAGAATATTATTTTATTTTTTGCTGCATATGATGGCTGTTTGGTACATTCATACCCTCATCTTCCTAATTTCCCTTGCCTGAAGTACTAAATCAATTTGATAGTGCATTCAATTTGGTAGAAGAAGATTTAACGAAGCCCAATAAGCCATTGACCCAACTTACTTCAAAAGTTTTCTCTGATTTTCCAAAGAGAAGCATTTGATAACTTCCCAGAACATCTCAATGGCATAATGCTTCTGCAAATCAGAAATATGGTTATTCAATTAACTGACACGCACTGCCAAAAAAAAAAAAAAAAATCAAGAGTAGGAATAATGTTAAGTGAAAAGCAACAAATAAAAGAGCATGTTTGAGGATCAATGATATCAAAGTTCTTGAAAACAAGCAATAAACAAGAGGCCATCCAGACACAAATGGCCATCGACTGATCATGGATAGAGGACTTTCAGTTGCCACTAGCTCTAATATCACAGCCAAGTTTAAACCTTTTCTAACAATAGATGAGTGAATATATTTTTGGGCAAAAAACTTCGTGATGCAGCACTAGAAGCTACTTCGGTAGCCATTAAACTTTTTCGATCATAAAGTTTTGACCACTAAACTTTTTTTGGTTTAAAAAATGTCATTGAACTCATAAAAATGGTTACTTATGGCCATTCTGTCAAATTTCACCGTTAAGGCATATAGAATCAGCTGACGAAATGACCATAAGTAACCATTTTTATAAGTTCAGTGACCTTTTTGAAATAATGGAATGGCTATAAGTAACTATTTTTTTTTAGTTCAGTGACCCTTTTGAAATGAAAAAAATCCTTTTGCCGTTTGGCTTAACGGTCAGATTGACGGAATGACCATAAGTAACCATTTTTAGAAGTTCAGTGACCTTTTTGAAACAAAAAAAAGTTTAGTGATCTAAACTTTACGATCGAAATAGTTTAATGGTTGCTGAAGTTTTTTGCCCTATTTTTTTTAATGAAATTACCGTTCACATAGATTACAAGTCTATAGGTTCGATATTGAAAACAGCACGGTAAATTTATCTACATCCTCATATTCGTAAGTATCTTCTCCTTCACTACTATTCAAGAATTGTCTACAATCCCAAACTCAGACAAGATAGAAATCAGGAGTCGTTGTTAAAACTATTCAAGTAGTAAATTTTCATTAGCATAAAAATTAAAGATGAACGCTCGACATCCTCTAACATAAATAACACTAGTAACTTAAAAGCCAGAGAAAAGAAGTGTGTGTGTGTGTGTGTGTGAGAGAGAGAGAGAGAGAGAGAGCGGGGGTTCCCGCCCGCATGTGGGGGGTGAAGAAATATACTTGATGATAGCCTCCTGCATAGTTTGTATGAGCTCGAAGATCATCAAGATCAAAGCCATCCACGGATCCAGATATCAAAAGCTGGAAAAAGTGGGGGGAAAAGATAAACATAATTGTGAATCCCATAAAAAAACCAATAGATGGCATTTGATCATAACTTTCTAACAAGAAAAAGTTTCGCAAATAGTTAGCAGGTATATCATGCTCAAAGTTATTCTTGTAATATTTCAATCTCACCGTGCATGATCAAATAGAGCCTGCGGGTAATAAAAAGCTTAAAAAACGAAGCCCATTTCTTTGAAATCCCACTATAGTAATGCCAATAAAAATGGAAAATGAGAGATCCATAGGGCTTCAGTGCTACTTCAGTGATTCGCTAACTCAAACCGCCACGATATATAAAATGTGAATAATATATTTTGAGGCCACACCAAAAAAATTAAATAAATAAAACAATCACCTTAACCTGAACTTCGAACACCAATGACTCATGGATAAAGATAGCCTAATTCGTGGGTGAGAAGGGAGAATACAAATATATGATGAGAAGATTTCACACATTAACGACAAAGTATAATTTTAGTTGCATGTATGAGGCAATAATTACTTGCTCACCTATTTCCCATTTGAATTTACATTTTGGTTACAGCCAAGCTGATGGGAGCTTGAAGAAAGAGAATTCAAAATCGGCATCTTTTGACATCACTGCCAACATTTTCAGACATTATTGACCACTAACAACAACCATCAAACTACTTTGGCCATGGGGGTTTTGCCTCTTTCAATTTACGAGATATGTCACCAAACTAATTCAGTTATTTTCCTACTCATCTTTTAACCATTTCAGGTGACAAGATTTTCCATCAGGAAGAGCCATTAAAATAGGACATATGCAATCCAGGCTCAAGCTCCCAAAGGATGAACAGGAAAATGCTCTAGTTCTTTATACATGGGTTTTTTTTTTTTTTTTTTTTTTTTTTTTTTGGTAAAAAACATCAAATTTTCAAAAAATTTGTGAAACTCCTGGTCTATTAAGAATCACAAATGAAACACCTCAGTTTCTCACATGCCGGATATTTTGGATCCAAACACTTGCAAATAAGTAAAAACTTCACCGTACCTACCCCAAAAGAAAAAGTAACATTTTCACCATGAACTAGAGCACTTAAGAATGAATAATTGTTAAATATCCGGTCCATATCATGTTTTCTGATTCATTTTACAAATCTTAAGGAATAGAATGCCTTCCCATCAAAATATTACCTTCTTCTATTTAATACCACCATAAAAGACATAACTTGTTACAGATAGGTCAACAAATATCTAACACCAAATATTGCTGATTTTACTATAAATTAGGTCATGAATCTGGACAGATTTACATTCACAAACTGGTGAATATAAAAACTATCGCTGCTACATCTTGAGAACCCTGAATTTATAGCTTTGATGGTGAAGGGAGAATCGTATAGCAAGACATCAAATTTGCACACAACTGAAATCTAAAATTTTAGAGGCTGGAAATACCTGAAGTTCATGCTCATTAAACATGTCAATCCATTCTTTCTGTATAAGCTGTTGAAACCCCCTCAAGAAATAAGAACTTTGTTGGCGTATCTGAAAATCATATTAACATTTTCAATCAAGATACTTGGAGGGAGAATTAACAAATAGAGGGAGGCATTCATAAATCAAAGACGAGGGCCATCTAATAACCCGCAACCCAAACGCAAGGACGCACCCACACAAAAGCATAAATACGATAAGCTGGACATTCACCTGAAAGTTCAAACGATGGTTGGCTACAAGATGAATAAATGTGATGACATTCTTATTTGTCACCCGTAAATTTTTCCCTCCAGGAAGCAGCTCTTCTTCTGTTTGCTCCCCATATTCATTATTTACAATAACAAAGTACAACTCTAACCCTGAGATATCACCTTCATAATGCTGTGATCATAATGCGAAATACATAAATATAATGGATTGCAAAATAAGAGGAACTTATCAACTTAGTAAGCAATCAAATATTTTTTGATTATCTTTTTCTCCTTTAGGGAGAAAAGGGGAGGATGCTGTCAGCAGGGTCTTCTTTTGGAAGCTAAGAATAACTTGGACTAAAAACCTCAAAGAAAGGAACAGCAAAGGAAAAGTTTGCATCAAAGCAGCCTCTATACTACCACAAAAGGTGGACCATCTATGGATAACTCCACTACAAACTTCTATATTTGGGTAGCAATGTTATAGGAAAATGTCATTACTTTGATGCTATAATACAGTTTGTTGTCCATTTTTCTACAATTGACTCTAAAACATGTTGCAAGCGCCATGTGCAAAATGAGAGAATAAGGAAAATCTCCTAAAAAATTTTGGGAAGAGAAAGAGAAGAATCTCCTAAAAACTATTTGGCATAAATGTTCGGTGTATATAATCATAATGAAGTAGAAACAAAGAAGAGAAAAGTATCACCTTTAGAAAGATGAGGTGTCGATATAATTCTGGATCCAAAGAAGGCAAATCATTCAAGTAATTATACCTGAGTAGTAACATCATCAAGAAGCCCCACTTTAGAAAAGTACAGCAAACTAACATGCCTATAACTGTGTTTCTTTTATTACCCCAAGAGGGTCATCTTTTTGGTTCCCCATTCTATCCCAGATCAGTCCAAAGAATTATGAACCTTTTTGCCAATAAAATAACACCACATGCAAATACAGCTGCAGTCAAATTTGATTGTAGATTTACTAAAGCACCTCTACATTGCTAACTGCCCCCTGATATGCATTCCTATTTTCATCCAATATTAGCGACAGACATAACATTCTTGGAGAAATTTAATGGATCAAATAGGAAAACAATCAAAATAAAATCTACTAACTTCAGTTGAGGTTAATTGATCCCACTGGTTAGCATGTCAATCAGCCCTTGAGTTCATGGTGTTTCACAAACACTCGAGGCTAGTGTGTGTGTGTGTGTGTAGCAAATTTTTGGGTATCAAGAAATCTCCTTGCTGTGATGAAGGTTTGGCTTCTTTCGTTCTTAAGCTTTTAAGTTCTATAGGTTTCCGTATTTATTGTATCTGATGAAGCATGGCTAGACAAAAGTATCATGAAAGGGAAATATAATATCATGTCAGAAGCAATTCAGAAATCCTTACTTTTGCTTCAATTTGCTGAGGAAAAAAGTGGCAAATGGTATATCAACAAGAATTCCCTCGAACATTGCCTGCAACAATAATTCAAATCATCCTTATGCATAAAAGACCTCATTAAACTATTGTTCTGAGTTAGAAATTGCTCAAGCAGATGCAATCACTAAAAACTACTGAAACAACTGATCATAATGACAAAATTAGATATTTGTAAAAAATTTGTAACGAAGTGAGAGCAAAATCAACATAAATCTGCAGTGACATCCACATTTTTAAAGGGTAAATGTTAACCCTTTTTGCATGGACCCAACAATCCATGTTTGGAAATGAAGAGATGAATCCATCTATCAGACAGAATAGAACAAAGTTTAAAACGAATTATATTCATCTTTGTTATGATTCAGTGGCACAAGCTGCAGGCAAAGGTAAAGCTTTTTCAAATGGATACTATCTTAACATGACTGCATTAGGATGGTTTAGCATCCAAATTTTGTTTCCCAGGCAACAGATTTACTAAGCCATATATCGCCACAGGGTCACGTTGGAAAGTGACCAGCTCCCCAAGGCAGTTCGGCATGGTACTCCATGGGACATCACCAAGTACACCATCAGTAATGTGGCAGTTACACCTGGGCATGAACCTATAAAAAAGTCTGAGATTGGACTTCAGACCTATTGAATGATTCAACACTTAGACTACTTAATGGACCCAAATCCAATGTCCGGCTGCCATGGACAGGGCGGTTTCCGTATTCCAAAGTCACGAGGTGTACAAGAATCACATGGTCTAGCATATATGAGGTGTATATGAGGTGACAAATAAAGAAAAGGTGCAACAGTCTACGAGTCATCATCAACTTCCTAACACAGACTCCACCAACAAAGAACAAACAACTTTCTCAAAAAACCTCCTAGAAACTGTGCCTTCTCTCTCTCTCTCTCTCTCTCTACTCAATCATGTATCTCCCTTGGTTCTTCCAGGACAGGTCGTCTCAAAACCGCTAACAAACATCCAGATCAGCTTTTAGAGTTCATAAATGTTTCTATCGTGAAAACCCTATTAAGCATGGAAAAGAACTTCTGCAACCAGAACTACAGAACATGCTCTCAAGGCAAAATTTCCACCGCATGTCTGGGTCGTGAAAAACCTGTTAAGCATGGAAAAGAACTTCTGCAACCAGACCTACAGAACATGCTCTCAAGGCAAAATTTCCACCGCATATCTGGATCTGTGCCCCAAATGTGGTGTACTCGCATCATTTTTAACATTGACACGTGTATGACAAGCGTTGCTGCAACATGAAAGTGAAGCGTTTCTCTTTTACAAGTACAGACATATCATTACCTTAGCAAGAACAGTTCCAAGAAAGTGAAAGAACTGGAGATGCTGCTCATGGACCAGTCCTGATCCAGGATTGGGATACAGTTGGAAATCAGCCGTTTCCTGCAAATAGGAAAAAAAAAAAACCGTAATTATGTAGCAAATGAAACAAGCATACATATATAGGCATATACAAACATATATTTTTGTCTATGCAATTTGTATGAGAGAGAGAGAGAGAGAGAGAGAGAGAGAGAGAGCTTTTTGCATTAAGGGACCACACTAGAAAAGGACAGAATCCTTCATGATGTGCTCATGTATCATCAACTTTAAATGTGCAGTAGATCCACACACATGTAGATGCATGCACAAAACAGCATAAAGATGAGGAGCACATTTGAAGACTAAACTCAGTGCATGGATACAACCTTAAATAATCCATACTGTACATCAAAGGCTGCTCGAGTGATATTTTCCATAAAATCTTTGAAAATGCCACCACCATCGATTCCGGCCTCCTCCGCTCCAAATTCATTGATAAATGTAACACGAATCTGGGAAAAAAACAATGATAATGAGCATCAGTTTTGAAGGTAAATGCTGCTAATCTCTTTGAAAGAGATTCAAAATAGTAAATATATAGTTTAGAGCTGCTAAATACGAAAATAAAATAATCACCTGTCCTCGAAGTTCCTCTTCAGCCAAGACATTCAACTGATTAAAGGCATCTTCCAAGATATGATCTCTTCTTACTCTCAACCTGTTCCTAGCATAAGCAACATGATGTAAACCCCGATCTCTCACTGCACCAAGCTGTGACTGGTAAGACAAATTCAACAATGACGCTCAATAGCAGTCAGTAAAGTCATAATCAAAAGAAAATAGAATTCCTTACAAAAGAATACCTGACGGAAAATAAAAAACCAAAAATTTAATAGATCCATTTTTCCCATTTTCTTTGAGAATTGCAAGTACACAGAAAAACTAACAGAATGAGAAAATCAATGGATAAGCAACTCACAGCAAATATTTTAGCCCTGCTTGTAAATGGAACCAAAAAGGGAGCTAGTTTTAGCATATCATTTGCTTTAGTATTTTCCATCATCGCCTGAAGAAAATCAATATAACATGATTAACAACTCGATTTATTTTTCAATAGGACGTGGGAGAAGCAAGAATTCTTTCAACTAACAAATTCAAAGCTAAAAAGCTAATACCTGAGAGATAAAATTATCATCAACACCGTCAGCATGGAAGTCACTGGGGGGTGTAAATTGCCTTCTGTTATTCCAATCTTGCAACTAAAGATCAAATCATATCAGACCATAAATGGAAGCTATATGATAGATGGCAGATGCATGAAAAATATCCAAAATTTGAAAAAAAGACCAACTAAGGATTTTACAAAAGATACCTGTGACAAGAGCTCAGAAGCTGTAACACAAACTCTATGCCGAAGAAATTCCACAGGATGCTTCTTCATGGCAAAAGTATTGACTGGAGACTTGGAAAAATTAGGTGGTGCCACAGGATTCAGCCACAGGAGTTGCCACAAGGCCTACGAAAAAGAGAGAGCAAAAGCATCCTGATTCACCACTATTTCATGTAATCGGTTTAAATAAAGAAAAAAGCTTCATCAATGATCCAAAAAAGCTAATATCAGACATACAAAATCTTAATGGCACCCTGTTCAGCAACCTCATGTTTCGACATTGACACATTAACAAGTAGGTACCTTCAATTGTCAATCAATTTAATTTAGTTCTCCTGATTCTCATTTATGAGATAGATTAGGACATGACTCATTTCAGGTCGTGTCTAGATTAAAATGCTAGCAATTGAGGAAGCAAGAGGTGAAAAATAAATTTGGTAAGATCAAATTCATGAAAGCAAATGCAAAGCTAAGCCCCTGCCAAATTTATCCCACTAGCAAACACGGACAAATGTAACAGAGAGGTCGGATTGCCTATTCTTGGAGCACTGTGTTTGCAAGCATATGGAGAGAGATGCATACAAGATATACTACAATTCACACCAAAAACAAGAAGGTATCTATAAGCTGATTAAATCCTGAATGCCAACGTCTCCTGCCTGTTTGGCAGGGACTAAGGGTATGGAGTATGCTCAGCTAGCTAAAGTCCAAGAAATGACTTTAGATAAAAGAGTGAAACTTCTTTTCAACATGTAAAACATCCCCAGATAAAACCTTTTAACAATCTGCGTGGTAAGCAAAAGACTACTATTAACCAACATCTAACGAGAATACCTGCCGTATAATAACAATCAAACATCGGATATCATCCAGTCGCAGTGGCTTCTCTTGCTCATAAAACTCTTCGTTATCAACAATCATAAGCATGTGCCTGTACAGCGTTCAACATAGACTTAAGATGCAACAGACGATACTAAATAATACAAGAACAAATGATACTAAATAAAACAGAGTTCTTACTTGTAAACAGGGCAGAAAACAGCCAAAGGTAGTAACCAACCAGGCGCGTCTTCAGGCAAATATGCAGACAGCTTGGACAAGGACGACCATTTAGAGTTGTCATGGCAGCATTTCATAAAGTTCCAAAGTACATGAACCAGCTCTGTTCTATAAGCTAGCACAGTCATGATGCGCTCTAGGGGCAGGATGTTGAAAGTAACGTGTAGGAAAGCACAAGCTGCACCAACAGCTGCAGCCTCTTTATCATTGGGACCTCCTATATATGAACTATTGGCAAGTGCAATTCCTCCCAATAAAACACTTGTCTGCTCAGTAAGGACAAAAGGTGTCAACTCATACTTGAGAAAGAGAATCTCATGACTCATTTTAAGATGAATAGTAGACAATGTTGTGACTATTAATATTCATACCAACTGTAAAATAAAGCGCGGATCTATCCTATTATAAATCTGCAGCTTCAAATCACTGTTTAGGACTTCTTTTTCTAGTTCATCTTCAACAATCATTTCATCATCATGAGCACCGGAATCTGAAACAAAAATATCAGAGAATCAAAAAATTAAGTTCAGAAGAGACAACTCTGTTGAAGTACTGTAGATTATCGAGTACGGAATTGTAGTATCACAAAGTCTCCAAATATAAATATCAAGGAAAGAAGTGTAGTATGAGGGCTTAATTAGTTTACTTCCTTCATTCAATGGTCTGATGGAGGGAATTGCTTCTAACAAAAATGTCGCAACAATCGCAAAATCTACAGCCTGAAGCAGAATAAAACAGAGAAAGAAAGGACAAATTTATAACAAATATAAAGCAGAATCAAAATCCACCAAAATAACATACTAATATGGAGATGAACACTGCACAACTAATATCATTCTACGGCAAGAACTCCATAAGTAACCCTATCCACTAACATATTGTAATAATCATATACAGGATGGGCTGAATCAGCTGAGGATTCCTCAAAGATTCATTCACTATCATGTGGAAAATTAAGGATACAGAAGTGGAAACTCAACTGCTGATAGTAGTACTGGTTGAAGAGAGGTACAAGGGAATAGAAGGAAGAACGGCATTAAATGAGGTAGCAAGGTCTTTAACTTATAAACGTGTCTTGAAACAAAGAGACTCTACGGGTAACATATTAATACATTTGAGTCTTACTCTCCTTAGATTGAAAATTAACTTTTCTTCAATGGATATTATATAATGCAAATCTAGGAGAAATGTAAACATCAAGAGACAAGAACTTTTCAAGCAAAAAGTATTTCAAAGCAGATACAAAAATATTTTCTTAGGACGCAGACAACATTCATCAATGAAACTAAACCATCAATATTTGAGCAGTTTATATCCTCAAAAAATCCCCAAAAATACAAAAAGATGGTAA
The DNA here is from genome assembly GCA_024721245.1 of Mitragyna speciosa. Classification (NCBI taxonomy): domain Eukaryota; kingdom Viridiplantae; phylum Streptophyta; class Magnoliopsida; order Gentianales; family Rubiaceae; genus Mitragyna; species Mitragyna speciosa. The sequence continues at coordinate 382,204 of CM045569.1, forward strand.
AAATAGATCTAGTAGTACCGTATCATATGACTTAGGCTGAGAGAAAACAACTCCAGCAGCTTCTAATATATTTCCCAGAAGGCAGGCAAAACCTGGAAAATCACTTGATATGTCTTCAGGTGGAACATTCTTATGATTTTTCACCCATAGTGCCATCTGATGGAAATACTGCTGACTCAATCCAGGAGTTGCAAAAGTCTAGATAAACAACAACAGCATTTAACAACAAAATCCATATAATACCAAAAAGCAACATATTCCAAAGAAGAAATACCACTTAAGATCAGCATAAACAAGTGCATATATAAATCAGGGCTACAACAGGATAAGAACATTATAAAGCTATTGCAGCAAAATAAAAACAATAGAAAAGAGGCAATGTATATTTGTGTACTGAATGCAGACGTTCAAAGCACTGGCATCATTAATGAATAATCATGAACTAGTCTACCTCTCTTAGGTATGGAAAAAGACGCCACAAGAAAGGAATTGTAAGAATTTGGGATGAGAAGCTCCAACTTGGGTCCACATTTGGACATATACAAGGTGTTTGCCCCACATGAGATATAATGAGGGCCAGAACACGTTCTAAAGAAAATACATCACCAACAGGGCCTTGAATATTTACTTCCTGCATGTAATCCATAGCACTGCAACTTTTAATGATAAATCTCATAAGAAGGAACTTTAAGGATATTCCAAAAAAGACAACAATCCTATATACAAAACAACAAGATTATACAAAAATCCAAACACCAAGAACACATAAAATCAAGAGAACCAAGGATGCTAATTACGAAATAAAAAATCAAGGTTGAATTTCAATAAAAGAAACAAAAGTAAAGCTCATTAGATTTCTATGCCATTAAACAACAAAGCAATCAGCTGTGGATATCAGGTTGAGCTTACCTTCAGCATCAAAATAACATTTCTAAACATGGAAAATATATTTCTTTGCAAGAGGTAGCTGACTGTTTTACAAGCCCAGGGAAGCCTGTGATCAATCAATAGATGCAAAGCATCTAACAAGAGAATTGCTGGAGCACCAGAACTTTTACACCCCTTCAGCTGGTTCCTCAAGTGAATCCTGTATAAAACGCAGCTGAAATAAGAAATTTATCGTTTCAAGAACTAACTTCAGAAGAAAACCCCCAGAAAGGTTTCCAAAATAGTTTGGTCTGAATTTTTTAAGACCATGAAATGATTGTGTTTGTATCAAATAAATCCTGCTAACACGTAACAAACCATTGTGGAATGTAACCACAGATTCATAACTGGATAGAGCCAAACATATAAATACTAGATAAAAGGATTGGAAGCATGTCTTGATCAGGCATATCTTCTGCCCTTAAATGCATTAAAGAAAATATTAATGCATAATGCAATATGTTTTTTAATTCTAATGTTATATCAACCATAAAAAAGAAATTGACAATGGGTCCAAAGTTATAGACTCTCATACAGATTTTAAGCTCTGTGAGATCTAGCTGAACAGCTACAATCAAGTTCCACATTAAAGAGCAGAGCAAATCCGTCAAGCTCTTGACTAGTCTGACAAAGACAGAATGTATATATAAAATGAAGTAGATTTTGGAGCCATCAAGTGAAAAACAAGCCCCACATGGGCAGGAGCCTTGATTTTTTATTAGCTCATGAATATGATGCTTGAAAATCACAAACATGCGGCAAAGACTTAACGTACCTATTCTCATAAATTGCCTGACTACATCCCAAAGCAAATTTCTTAACCCTGTAGTCCACTAGGGCTTTCTTGGACGGATAGTCAGCACCAGCAAAGAGGCTTAAAATATCCAGTACTGCAGATAAACACTGTTGGCATTAGAACTAAAATGATACATATACACACATAGATGCGTGTGTGTGTGTGTGTGTCTCTCTTACGCTCACACACACACATACATGTACAGATTGTATTCACATATGTATATACCTGGGCGCGAGTGTACATATATACACATGCGTGAGCGCGAGCACACATACACACACATACGGGAAGAGAGAGAGAGAGAGAGAGAGAGAGAGAGAGAGAGAGGACCACGTTGGTGATACAGGAAGATAATTTGCAAATAAATCCAAAAGCATATGCTAACAAGAGATGCATCAAAATGCATGTGCTTATTCAAAAGATACTGTATTCCATACAAGAGATGTTGTGTGGGAAAATAGCAATGGAAAGGGGATATTCTACCGACTGCACCACAGCATCTGTACAGCCACCTATGCATTATTCTAATGACTATTCGCTTAAGATACTAACATGCATACCAGTTTGCCAAAATTATTTTTACTGATGATTTCTCTGATTCAATAAATAAATAAATAAAAAACATGCTAATCCACTAGTCGATCCCTCTAAAAGATATAGTCACAAGCTAGTGTTGACTTACCATTATCTTGAATGAACTTTTGAAGCAACTGACATGCATCCACAAGGGCAGAAAGATCAACCGCATTTTTTGGGTTAAAAAAGAATAGAAGTTGGCGAAGAAAATCAGAATCTGGACCAAAGCAGTGCCTGAACATGAAAAGTAGGAAGAATTATAATATGTTAAAAAAGATTCTATGCATAATTTGTGTCCTACAAAGGGTATTGGAAACGTATGAAAGAAGAATTGAGAAAACAACTCATCCTTACCTTTTAAGTTACAAAAACAGAGGCATCAAAAAGGCAATTTTGCAACTAACAAAACGAAAATGAGAAAACCAAAAGCACACCTGTCAACATTATGGAGGTGCTTGCCAAAAGTGGTAAAGAACCTCTCTCGTACCGCACAGCGTTCAGCCTCTGCAAGCTTTCTTCCTCTAAAGCATTTCTGTAACATGAAATTAGTTAAAACATTGCCAAAAAGTTCGGTCATGGAGTTCTCAAGAACAAGTGCAACGCCACAGATAAACAATGTGTAAACAATTCAATTCTTTACACCACAGATACTAAACATGCCACTAAGTTCCGCCCTAGTCTAGCTCCCAATGAAAGGCCTCACAAACTACTCACGTCGACTTCAACTCAAAATTAAACAAATTGAAAATAAGAAATTAAACACACTATAATTAAACAAGCTAAAACCTCCTAGTACACATCAGAATCCCAAAAATTCATAGCTTTCCCATGCAAATAATAAAAAGCCAAATTACCAAAAGATATAAAAGCTAAAAGATTAGTACCTTTAATCAAACCGTTTAAATCTTATGCACCAAGGAAATTCAAAACAAATAAATAAATAAATAAACCTGAATTTTAAGGCTTTCGAGAGGGGGAAAAGAGGGAAAAACCTGAATTTTGAGAGCAGCAGAGTTTTGCTGACGCAACAAAAGGCGGCGATTCCTGTCGAACTTAGTTTGTTCGACAAGCTTCTTCCGGTCGCTTTCTTTGGAACTCCGTCCGCCTAAATCCACTCGCTTCTTCGTCGATGAATCGCCGGAGAAAAACATCTCTCCTTTTTGTCCCACCGCAAAACTAATGAATTAATTCAAACCAAAAATAAAAATTTTGAAATTGTATATATCTATTTATATTTTAGAAAACAAAAAAAAAAAAACCTCCAACCTAATTTCCCTATTAAATGGGAGTGAATATCAATTCTTTATTAATGGAATGGCCAAAAAAGAATGACAATAATGTCTCGGGAAAAATGGAAAAGAGAGGAAGACTTGACGATGGATGCCGGAGTTGCCTTTTGTAGCTTTTTAGTTTTCTTCTTTTTTCCAATCATCGCAGGAACATTGTAGTATTTATATGTATTTACAACTGCTCCTGTTGGGCCGGGGTGGAGTGGGATAACTTTCAATTTTAATTCACTTAGTCTGCAACGTTGGCCTTTTTTAAATTTTTTACTCTTCAAATTACAATAATCGGAACTCGCGTTGCTTGTGGTGCAAGATTGAAAGGTGTTTGGGCCGACCCAACTCTTTCTCACAAGCCGAAACGTGGTATTATGGCTCACACATATATTTTTGCAAGTAAAAATCAGTCCTTTCCAAGATAATACATGGCATTTAACATTAGGATAAAAGGTTGAATTTTAAAAGTTACTAATTATAAATGAGAGTCTTCTGTTTCTTCTGTTGAAATAATACACTGAACGCACAATTTTGATTGGTTTAAAGAAAACTTTAATGTGGGTCGGGCCCAAGTTGTAAGAAAATCTAAGAATCCTGAAAATTTTGCTTATAAGAAAACGATCCTCCAGTTGAATCCAACGATCAAATTAGCGAGGCCCAAGAGTGGCGTGTAAACCGAACCTTTTGACTTCTGTAAGCGTAGTCCCAGACAGCATACCAATTTCGGTCGCCATGTCCACCAAGTATAGTTGGGCCATCCTGCCCAACATCATGGATTCCTATGGACTTGACATTTTTTCCCTCAATATCTATCAGGTCTAGTCCCAACTCTCTGGTCCGTTGGTTAATAAGCCCCGTTCAACAATAGTTATTCTTCTTGTATTTTTTTTTTTTTTTGGGTGAAGAATCATGTTTTTTTTTTTTTTTTTTGAACAAACCTGTACTATTACGTTGGGAAGGGAATGGTGGGATTCGAACCCCGACCTCTAGAATGGAGTCATAAAATTCTAATTGCTCGACCTTCTGTTCGTTCCCAAAAATTATGTTACAGACTTTCAACACATGCACATTTCACAAACTTTATTAAAACATACGAGTAATGTGCCACTAATACCAAATTTACGTCTGCATAAAATCTGATCTCACACTTATTGACATGATCTGGAAATTTAAATCATATTGCACTCTAAGCTTTATTTATCTGCCAACATTAAAATAGGTAATAGAGTTGAGTCATCAACCACAAGGCTATAGGAGAATCATCAACAGCTTGCTTGTTGTCTTGATTGTTGAAAGTCGTCCACGGGTTACTGAATTTCCAATGCAGGGGTCATAATTTAATATTTGACTAGAAATCTGTTAAATTCTCACTGTTGAGATGAAGCCCATTTTTCAAATTCAATTAGGCAGGGCAGTCAAAGGTCAGGTTTAGTATACTGACCAATTGTCTGATTGCAATACGCAGTGCATTCCGTCAAATTTAGAGTTGAGAATTATAGATATAACCAAGGGTCATTGAATACTCGGCTAAATTTCAAATCAAGTTTTACAAGTAGACCTTATCGTTATCTTTGGAGTTTGCAGCTGTTTACCAATGCATTTCTGGTTGTGGTATGGTCTTACGTTTTAGAATTTCAAAAGTCACTCTTTCATAGTGGTGCTCCCCCTGCTCCAACACATGAAACGCAAGCAATCTCTATAATTCTAATATCACGAACTGAATACGTACCAGTCAAAACTTATTCATTCGTTCAATGCTTGTTATACCTGCATAAGAGGATTGCTAGTTCATCCCATGTTGAAATGATTTGTGGGCTATATTATATCATATTATTACTTGTTTATTCTAACGTGTTGTGTGATACTTTTCTTAGCCAAGTATACTAGAGCTGACTGAATGCTATTCTTTTCCACCTTTTCTTGGGTTGAAATAAATAATAACGCTTCGTGTGTCTTAAAAATATTCGTCTTCACAAATTCAACTCTTAAGGGTGCATGTTTTCTAACCTTGGTACTTGATACTCCAATCAACTAAACCTCAAAGTATTTGACTTTGAAACATTTGAATTTTGAGAGCCGATGGAACGACAAAGTTGGACTTGTTAAGAAACAAACTTTGAACGTAGCAGAGCTGAGAAATCATGTGAACTGGGAAGCATCTATAATGGGAGTTGATATAAGTCCACTCCTGAATTTTATAGGAAATGTCAAACGGCATTTAGGTTTGCTGCAGATTAGCACTGACTATTAGCTGCCACAACAACTTGCAAAATAGCAGTAGTCTAATAGTGATAAATCACAGTACTATAAGAATATATTTTACACATAATTACTTTTGAAGATAATCTAATTTATGTATTAGGACCTTAAAACCTGACATTCTTGCGAAGCCGTCCTAGGTTGGTTTGACCTGGGTGGATAATTATACTAGTTCTTTTAGTGAACTTTTGTTGAATGTTATTTGTTTTGACTTTGTTTCTCTGACCGACATAATTTTCTGGAAGCATTCAAATGTTTTTCGTGGTAATTAAAACTGTGGTGATGAAATGGATTAACTAAAATTTTCAAGTCTCAACTGACCTTCCTTTGCTTTTGAATTGTAGTGTAATCATGCTAACCATTTATGAATCTCAGTATTTTAGCATCATAAACAAAACAATGGATCTTGTTTTATGTACGTTGAAATCAATCTTCGTTCTCTATTTTTTTTTTTTTTTGTTAAATTGTCGGCTTTTGACGTAGATTGGTCAAATTTTTGTTACGGGTGTGAGGCAACATCTACACATGCAATTAGGGAATTCAATAATGATATCTGAACTATAAGTTATAATGTGACTTGTATACAAATTTGTCTAACGGGTTAGAATTTAGCCGCATATCAAATTCTTTTCCAACTGGTTTTTGAAGTGTCACGTGTGTGTGTGTGTGTGTGTGTGTGTGTATCACAAAGACACCATCGGAGCACAACTTGGGGCTTCTCACACAAAGAATGCATATTCAATAGCATTTTATTATTTGTGTTTGGAGAATAAAATATTCTTTGGGAGGGTCTCGATTTTAGTTTATTCAGAGGTAGCCAATTCTATGTTAATCGCGGAGAGAAATGAATTTTTTCAGTCAGAAGCTTCCTTTGTTGACAAGCAAACGCGAACAACTACATGGTGTCTCTGACTTTTGTGGACTTCCTTAGCAATTTGTAGCATTTTAGCATAGGAGTAATAAAAGATTTAGGTCGCTGTAGACAAAGGCACGATAATGGCTACAGTGCTTATTAGAATATTATCCATAGTAAATCAATTACTAAACTAATTAGCCCTTGAAATGTGCTACAGCTGACTTGAGTTCAGTGGTGTGTCTTTCATTTTCATAGCAATTGGATAAGAATTTCTTAAATAATTAGTATACTTTACTATTCCTCTAATACGACTGGCATCTTTATCCACATGCATGATTAACCAAATAATGTTTTAGAAGGGCACATGTGGCTTTAATTGGGTTTAATGTGCCAAGAGTGTTAAGGCTTTTGCCAACCCAGTGTTCCCTTTAGGAGCAGTTTGATGGGGCAAAAAAGTTTCACAAAGTCCTTTAATTTGTGATCTTGTAGGGAATGGATTGCTGAGTTCATACATGACAGATTCATCTTTTATTATGAGTTTTCTGTCCTTTCATTGGATCACTATAATTATTACTCTGCATATGCCTGATTCTTCTTATAGCTTAGCTTACGGAATTTGCCGGACATAAAAAGTTAAATTGCGCGGACTTTTGTCTGTTAAAAACTACTCCAACGCCATGTGGATTTACCCGACAAAACTAGAAAGTTAAAATTGTATTTGTACCTTTGCATGATTAGTGTTTAATTCGTGCTTTGGCTTTACCCACAAAATTACAAAGTGTTGTCTCACATCTTAAGTGTAGAGATTTCATGATCGGATCATGATTTAGAATAGTTGTACGCTGCAGAATGTCCGTAGCTGCAACTTATTACCATTTATATTAATAAAACTTATCACTCACATGATACAACTTCTATTTGACAAAGTTTTACTGATTTTCATATTCACAGTCACCAAAACAATATTCTTGTAATTTGCAATGGTCTACAAAGATAATTATCTAAAGAGAAATTTTCTCGTCTGCACAAAAACAACATTGACATTTTGACTGGCACACGAGTATTGACTTTTCGTAGTTGTCCATATTGTAGAATATCAAAGCCTCCTTAAAGAGCTACGAACCATGAATGAAAACACGTTTTACTCCAGTACAATAGTGCCACTAACATGCTGAATTTTCTGCAGAAACAAACAATTACAAAGACGATGGGCATGGGAAGAGTTTACAAGTTTCGATCCAAAAAGGGATTACTTGTGTGATTATGCTATTTAAGAACAGGCACATTCGGCCTCCTTTCTTTTTCTTTTCTTGATGTCCATCCAAAAAGCAGAAAGGCAAGTATGTATCCAAATGGCACGTCCACCTAATCTAACACGCACAGTTGCAAATGACATTGAATCTGGACTTATATTATGCATTTCACTTTCTTTGTCATAGTTTCTCACCATTGAGACTTTCTATGATTTATCCATCCGTCAACGTCTCAATTCGATTGCCGCTTTCCCCTAAACTGTACTCACGAAACCATTATCATCGAATTCGTCATTTATATCGTCATCATTATATGTAAACATTCCAAAACAGCACCGTCTTGGCAGCTCTAATTTCATTATTCAACGGCTATGGTATGTTAACACCTACCATTCTCAAAAAGTGAGCTTAGCTGCCCTAAGTGGCTGATTCTTCCTTACTTTAACTGGTCGACAATGTATTATGATGAGCTGTCCCAGTCACGTCAAATGTTGAAAAATTTTATACACCATTTCTAACAATTCCTATTCGTTAAGTGCTGTGCAATACGGAATTGATTGAGTACTGGATTGATGCTGACGTTATTTCATGTGTGTCTTTTATGAGAAATTAGATGCATCCTCAAGACCCAAAAAAAAAAAAAAAAAACCAGAGAGAGAACAACAACTCAGTAATCAAAATAACTTTTTGTGCTGTAGAAGCCTGTGGAGGATTAATGGTCCCCACGTTCCGAATGTCATAAACATATGAGTTTCATTCTGAAATGGCATTGGTTAATTCGAATTTTGGCCTTTGGTGATAATAGTCTTTTCAGGCAGAATGAAAACGTAACCTTCACGGTTAACAAAAACCATACGGTCAAATCTACTGTAGAGATTTTTTTTTTTTCCTTACTAGAAAAATGAGAATATAATAAACACATGGTAGAAAACAAATACTCCACCATATATATGCTAAAATTTGATTGGCGATACTAATCTTACTGGTCAAATAGAAGTACAAGTTTAAAATTTCAGCAACTAGATGAAGGAAATACTTAGATAGACCCAATCCACGGAATAGTTCTGTAGACCCTTTGGTTTAGAAGCAGCTAACACATTCATACGGCGAGTCATGAGTGACGTGGTAATTTTTAAACCAAGATGTTTACAGAAATATTTTATGTACGGAATCCATTTAAGTATTTTCCGACTAGATGATAGCAAATTACTAGAACTTGCCAATACACATGTACCACTCCCTCTGTCTGAATCTTGGTTGATTAGCGGCCTTTTCCGTTCCCAGGAAAAAGACTAAGCACGTAGTAATGTGACCAGAGTACTGTGCGAACATCGTGGGAATGATCTCCCAATATTATATTTTGTCGGAAAATGGTGAGAGACCTACGTCTGTGGATAATGCTACAAGGTAAATGAATAATTGGCAAAGATTCTTTAAGTTGGGATCAACTTAGTTTAACGTTAGAAATAATTTTTTTTTTTTTCCCAAAGAATGTGCAAGACTCTAGCAGGTAGCGAAGTCCAAGTCATTTATCCACAATCGGTGAAACTCCATTAATTTTATCATCAATCAGTGTGAACCGCGATTAAGAAAGATGGCTAAGGGTCCTAAAGTGTCTATTAATTATCACAATCAACATAAACTTTGTCATGGATTGCGTGCTTAGTGGTGCATGAACACGCTTATTCAGAAAATGAGAATTTATATTACTAATTGCTTAGCTAAATAAAGATGTGTAATCTGGACAAGTAATTATACCAGAAAGGAATGAAATGCAGAGTCGGAGAGCAACATGGTTGCGTACACTCAATTTAATAGGCAACGGATTGAGGGAACATGGACACATAGTTTAATACTTTAAATGAGAAGCGTGCGTCTAAGTCTTCTCTTTAAGAGATAAGACGGTGGTCTTTGGTCACCAATTCTTGTTATTTGCTTTGGCGGCTTTTATACCTTGTATTTGCTACAGGGAACATCAATGCCATAGATGGCTCCTTTGACGTTATTTTTTATTTGCACGTGAGAAGAATATACATTATATCTGTGCATCTCACGAAAGATAGAGATATCAGAGTAGGTTGAAATGTTGCTACGATACTTGTCTGAATATCAGCATTTTGCTGTCTCAACACTTCACCCTCTACCAAAGAAAAGAAAATTGCGGAAAAAATAGAAAATATAACTAGGGATTCAAATGACGAATAGGAATAGCAGCAAGTCGAGTTTAAAAGAATGCCTCTAAGGATTCGTGCGAGTTAGATACTACTTATGTGTAGTGTCCAAATGTTCGTGAATTAGGTTTTGTATTGTTATCCAAAATGTGTTCTCTACCGAAATCATACGGTGTATAAATCATTGTATGATATACTAAGCCGTAGAATATTTCTAAATGAAAAAGGGAGTCTACTTGCGTTGACAATTCAAACAAATTTTTTTAGTGCGTCGTTACTTTAATAACAGAAACATGTTTAGAGTGTTTCTTTAAGAAGTCATTTTGTTCTTTCTTGAGGCTGTCACTTTTGAAGGACGCACAAACAAGACGAAAAGGAAGAATGATCACAGGAGTATTTATCTAGCTCAAGGCTGCCATTTTGACGATATTGTTAATGGTGTGACTTTCTTGAGAGATACGTGATAGGATGCATCATGTTGTAATGTATTTTTGTTGCCATTCCTTTAGCTTTTGTGAGATTTGCATATTCATTCTTAACAATAATTTTCTCTATTATGACATAACATTTGATTTTGAATATTGTGCAATGTTATCTTTTTTCCTTTCCAATTTTAGCAATTACTACTATTGAAACAGGTGCAATAGTTGGGTTTATTTCCACACTAGATAACAATTTCGGCTTAAAAAATATCATTCATGACTAACTCAGTGTGAATTTGAATCTGTTGAGCATAAATATTTCATTGGTGTTTGATAGATTTGAGTACCCAATTCTGGTGAATACGACCTTAAGCCGCTGCCATTCTACTGAAAATTAATGTTATTCCACCAAATCCACGTATACATCGTACATAGGACCAAGTTGAATCTTGGAAACGTTCCTCTCTCTAATAAAGTTTTAGTACATGCCACCAAAGTATTGGACAGGTCTTAATAAATGGGCAAGGGTGGAGATGTACAATTTGCCACATTGTATAGCCTAGTTTTCCTTTTTCCTTTTTTTTTTTTTCTTTTCCCCACAGAAAACATGGAATTCTTCATAACAATTAGCTGTTCGAACCTACTCAAATTTCTCAAATAATGACAGGAAAAAAGAAAGATTAACCAGAGTCAAGAATTCGTTGGATCAGTTTTTAAAGCAATAAGTTCGCAGTATCAATCGTGTGAGTTTTCAAGACAGCCATGATAGCATACTTTTAGGACTAATTTTGTGAAAAATGATTGGTTTGTGACTTTGCTCCAAGTATATATCGGGTCCAAAATTCAGAATAGAAACCAAGGAAGATTTTTAAGCCATAAATCCTGGGTCCATTCTAAGACTTCTTGGCTAGATCCAAAGAAGAAAAGCAAACCTTTGAAGGTCTTACCAGAACACTAGGTTTGGTAAAGATTCACATAAGCATATCTTCAGAAATTCAATTTTGTTTGTTCCTTTTCCTAGTTGTTTTTCATTTTTGCCTCCGCGCTTTCATGCTACTAGAATAGCTTTATTGCAGTAGTAACAGTTGGGGATATTTATGTGCAACCTTCAATTTTTTTTTTTTTTTTTTGGAAATTAAGTTAGGTCAACAGCTCGAGTAGCCAATTTGTTACCATTTCACATTAATCCACAATTTCTTTTCCTTCTCCTCTCAAGTAGTACACCCCAATTAAATACACAATAAGTGATAATAGAAAGAATCTCAAATCACCTCCTATCGTTATACTGACCTAAAACTCTACTTAGTGAGAACCGTAGCTTCTAATTTTGTTTAATTTATTTATTTTATATTTGAAAGGCATTGCATGTACATGAAAAGCTTAAGGTAGCCAGAAAATTCTATACCTAATGTATACTTGAGTTAATACGCATGCTTGAGGTGGTCAAAAGACTTAGCGAGACGAAAAAATGGCAGCCTATATATGTTCAGGTCAAAGACGCTTCCTTGTGAAGAAGATGAAGAAGAGAATGATTATAACATCGAATACTATTTTTACCACCACTTATAAACAACTAGAATCCGCACAGATATTTATTATAAAATAGTATATGTACTAGTTGATCTACAAGTTTTCATTGACGTTTAGGAAAGAGATTTTTTTTTTATTTTTGTGTCTGTTCATATGAATGTGCATATATATTACACATACTAGTACTTATGACAAACCTTTTTTTTTTTTAATCAAACATATACTATTACAATTGGAGGAAGGAGAATGGTGCTTAGTGGAATTCGAATCCCGGACCTCTGAAGTGGAGTCGTAGAGCTCTAATTACTCGACCCTCTATTCGTTCCTACAAACCCTATGTTTGTACCATCAATGTAAAAATTAATTAAGAAAAATTAGTTTTGCATTTAAGTAGGTACATATTTATTTCATAAAAAAAAGTAGTTACACATTTATATGTTTTTTGTTTCCATTTTTTCCTTTAAAGAAAAAACAGAACTGTAATTAGTTACTACTCTCATGGGTAGTTAGAATCTTTAAACGTAGGATATTTTTCTTAGATTAAAAGCCTTAAAAGAGAGAAACACGACAGGCCAAATGAACATAGGATATTTTTCTTAAAATAAGAGTCTAATCGGGAGAGACGCTACAGATTAAATGAACATAGTATATTTTTTTAAAAATAAAAGTCTAAAAGGAAGAGACACTACAGACCAAATGATACTCTCCCTTTTTGTATAATAAAAAGATATATTTCTTGTTATGTTATCCTGAGTATCACTTGGTGTCTGGTGCCTGCATTTTGTCTTTATTTTTTTTTTTGTAAATTTAAAAAAAAATAGTAACTATATTGATAACTATCCATGATTATACACAAGCACAGATAACTACTTTTTATCGTATTTTTATTTCACAAAATTTCTATACAATTACTCTTATAATATAATATTTTTATTTCATAATTTCTTAAAATTTCTTCATATTTGTTATAAAATTGCAATATGAATTTTCATGAAAATTAATTTCTACAAATAATTTTAAGTTTTATTATTTGCACAAAATTTGAGTGTTCCATAAACACTACTATTTTTTCAAAGAAAAAAAAAAAGTCCTCTCTTCTATGTGCGTGTGTTTGAGAGAGAGAGAGAGAGAGAGAGAGAGAATATGAATGAAAAGTAATTTGTAAACGGTCCACTAGAAAACTGAAGCGCATAAATCCTGAAAACCCGGGGCATCATTTGACCCAGAAAATTAAAAAAAAAAAAAAAAGGAATACACTTAGAAAGAAGCGGGGGTCGCCCTCATGTACTTCTTTTTATTCATCAAATATTCCAACTCTTTTTATTCATTTCTACCCCACCGGTTGACTGTAATTCTACTACTAGCCGCTCAAAATTCTTCATCTGTATATTTGTTTAATTCATTAATTTGAATCTATGATTTTTACTAATTTTTTTTCATGTATTTTAATTTGCGTCCAAAACCATAACTAGATTATCAAGAGCTCGATACACTGTCTTATTTCTATTTTTTTTTTAATTCCCACGAAAGAAAATTGGGAACAACCACGCATATTATCACGTATACATGAATCATGGAACAAATTTACCGGATTATACGAGCAAGAGAAACCATGTGTGATGTTCTGTTATTCTTGCACTGAGAAAACAAAGTGAATTGTGTGTGCTAAGGACGAGGTTGGTGCAACATGTTCATTGATATTTGACAATGAGAGATAAGTTAATGCTCGTAGAAATTAGCTCTGACCTGTGAAGGATGATGTTGATTTACAATAAAAAACCAAAACCCAGAATTAATTCAATCTTGTGTGCCGGGAAAAAGAAAGGAAAAAATCAATCTTGTGCATGTGGGGTAGATAGAATTGAGTTTCAAGCAGATAAAGTTCTTATTTTCTTTTATTATTTCCAGGCTTTAGGGGCTGTTGGGGGGGGGGGGGGGGGTATTTCCCTATCAAGTACATAGAAATTGGACTTGGACACAAATATCCGAATGAAGTCGCGGAAAAATTTGACACTCCAAACACACGATGGTCAAACACAGATAAGTCTTAATCAGTTATGATTGATGGTACTTGTACTGCTATTAGTGTAACTGATGAGGAGATTATTTGAATCTGCGAGTCCTCACTATACTATACATTCAAAGTTGAAACACCAAACGAACTTAAAAGTAGCAGGTGACTCACTGACACACACACATGATGTATATCTTGCAAGAGGAAAGAACCAATAATCTTAATAGAGAGTGATCAATGGCGAGGCAATCGCAACCAAACCCCATGAATTGGTGGAGTTTTAATCTTAGAAGAAAAGGATTTGTTCACGAGTAGGCACGTGTCCCCATGAATGACTGACTAATTATTCCATCTCACTTAATTTATTTTCTTGAATATACTTTTTTTTTTTCAATTTTTCTTGAATACTTTTTTTTTTTTTTTTTTCAATTGCTTTTCTCCGACTCTCCAGAGTTCAGTCTCCTTTTGGGGAGTAAGGCAGGAAATATTTCTTAATGGAATCCTTCTAGAAAACTACTCTTAATTATTTCCCCCCAGCTTTATATATAATCTCCTTTCACACTATATTATAATCACGATTATACGTATGTCTACATTCTGCACCTTTTTTATATTCCTTTTTTTCCTTTAATAAATAAATCAATAGCTGGATTATATGGAATCTTATCTTTTCAGGGTACACATACATATATATATTTGAGGTAATGCATCATGCACATCTACCGTTTGACATCAGCTTGGCAAGTTCAGGAGAATCCTGAGATTAAGTGCGTTTAATTAATTAAAGCAACAGCAATGCATGGCAAAAATATTGCTTTAATAATTGAGAATCCTTCCGCTGGATTAATAATTGAAATATTATTGACTTATAGTTCTTGCAAAATATGATAATCGAGATTGAAAAGTATAAGTAATGTTAATTCTTAGTTGTTGGTTAAACATACAAAATACTTCTACTAATAACGTTTTACATTTTCCTACTTGAAAAAAAAACAGTAAATATCTTAAACATATCTATGCAAGAAGATATAATTAAGGGGAGAAGAAAATGTCACTGAAACAGAGGAATAAGGAATTTAGACAAGGAAATGATTATTAGAGGAATCAACACGGAAGCCAAATTAAAAAAAAAAAAAAATTGGAAAACCAAATGGTGCATACAAAAGTTAACCAGCAAAGGACAATTATGTGTGTGTGTGTAACTCTACCTTTTTTTTTTTTTTTTTTTTGAAATACCACATTCAATATATCAAGAATTGAAATGAAGTCTCCTGGAAACCTCTGAATGTAACCTACACTAAATATACTTCCTAAAAACCACACCCGCAATTCTTCTAACTATCCAAATCGGATTTTGAACCTTAAAACTCTAGCAACGAGGAACAGCTGCCGACCAACTGAGCTACTTCAATTGGTTTGTAGCTCTACTTTAATTAAGGAGGGAACACCCTTTAATTAAAGCATAAATACAACATTTATTAATTGATAAGGAAAACACTAGGGAAGCTTCCTCCCCCGTCCAACTTGAAAAACCCACCAAAAGCCAAAAAACAAAAATTATGTCTGAGGATTAGAAATGGTATACTTGGAAGTAGTCTGTGCGCAAATCTATTGGCTCCAGAAGGATGTTAAGAATAGCAAAAGCCGTTGGGCAAATTATGCATATAGATGGAGCTTGCAAATAGCCACGAGTGGGGATGGGGGGCCTGTACATGGCCCCTTTTGATCTTTAGATAGATTCATATAAAATTAACCCATTAAAAAGTTGTGGCATTTGATACTTTCCATCATATCAAACACCACACCGGGAATGAAATCATAAAGTGACGAGAAAATGACAATACTAATTGGTGCTGCAACACAAGAGATGTCCCCCTCCCGACCATATAACCCATATATTAATAGCTATATGCAACTCCACTAAGGACAAATATGTTTTATAAAGTATTATTAAGGAATAGGGGATAACTGAAGTGGATGAATTATAAGCGACAATGTGTTTTTTCTGCTGATCACGTGATTATCGTGCTTGCTATAATTATTGGTTCCTTTTCTTTTTTTTTTTAACTACGTCGATAATATCTACCTTGTGGTTAATTGTCCTTGTAAAACCGTTTTATTGCACCTTTATTAGGATATTACGTGCGTATTATAATTTTTTATTAGAAAATAGAATTATCACAGGCTGTAACTTTTAATCAAGTTACGGTCCATTATCTATTACGCAACTATACCAAGTAAAACGTTTCCTACTAAGTAATCTAAATTTTAGCAGAAAATCAATACTCAAACACAAGTAAAATATATTTCTATAACATGGATGTGTGTGATGCTACTACCATTCATATAGATTTTATATTTTTTCCTTTTTGTAGCACATCAAATGAATTACTACATAGTAATTTTTAACAAAGATTAGTCTTTTAAGATGTGATGATGATTTAAAGTAGTAGTATATCAAACAAGAAGAGAGATTTAAGCATAATTGTTAATGGCATTTGCAAAGATACTCATACGTGTCTTGCACATGAAATGTTACGTCAGAGTTTCTCAAAAAATTACACTACTAATTAATTTAAACGTTTATACTCTTAAGACTAGATAATCAACATATCTTCAACAGTCTTGTGATGAATTGTGTTCCGTACGAGACTGCTGCTTATTGGATTTTAAGATTAATTAAAGACTGTAGCAAAAAATCTCGTCTAGACCAAGCATTAGATTAGTAATAATTTCGATTTTGAACCAAAAGAGATTCTTAAACATTTTTTTAATTTAAAAAAAAAAAAGATTCTTAGACAATAAATACAGCGAAGGGAATAATGGTTTGACATGAAACGAAAGCATTATCCCCATCAAATCTTGCTTGTTTATAATTTGTTTATTCCAAGTAGTAGATATAGACGAATGAATATGGGATGGTGTATGATATCGGTTATTCATGTCCTATCAAAGAGATGCTCAGATATTATGGGGCATTTCGCTGCTGATTTGGTGCTTCAACAACCTACACTAATGTACCACTCGTATTTAAACCAAAAGGCAAAAACAAGTGAACAAATTATAGAGAAACAAAGAAAATAATCATAATAATACTGTGATTGTACTTCAAAAATGTCGGAGTTTTGTATTCTAGATGTACAACATTCATGAAGGACTCCCCACTCTGCATTTTTAATACGCAGATTCGGCTAGGAAGGCTGACCAGATCAAGTATGTATATGTGCAGCGGGTAAAACGCTACACACACATTTCATGCGTGTTGAATTTGCAATATGTTCTAGTCTCAATATTAATATATCGAAGTAAGCATATACAATACTGTTGTGGTCCTAAAACAATTAAGGTAATAGTGTGTTACCAATCTAATGCTGCCTCCTCTTGTATATAAAGTCCCCTAAAGATTTGGTCCCTCCCAGCAGCACATGTAGAGTCGAGTCCAGTCTACGAAGGTCCAAATGTTTTTCATTTCATTTTTTTATTTTTTATCTTTTCTTTCATTTTGGGTTGGGGGGGTGGGGCGGGGTTGGGGTGTTCGGGAGGGGAGTGTGAGAAAATAATACATCAATTTGTTTTTTGTTGGCAGTACTAGTTAACAAAAGGCATTAGTTTTGCTGATAAATCTCTTATTTGGACCTTTATGCGGAAAATAGAAACAAAGAAGTTATTGTCCTCCTAGGTTGTTCCACACCCTCAAAAGGGGAGGGTCCACTACCCTCTACTTATAGCTGTAAGGCTGATTAGATTAGGGTTGCATTTGCCTAGCCACATGGAGGAAAAGAAAAGAAAAACTTGATATCTTAGTAGTAGGTGGAGCTATTGAAATTAATAACTATGAAGTTTAGTCGAAGACTAATTAATGATGGATTAGTACTGGAATGGATATTAAACTGATATTCTGCCCTTAATTTATTGTGCTAAGTAATTGAGTCTTTTCCGATTTACATGTCAAGATTCTTTCGTGATCAATAACAAGTTCAAAGGCAAAAATTAAAAGGGATTAAGCGTAAATCTTTCATTACTTAACGGTTAGTAGCACTGAACCGTTCAGTATTTAGTTGAAAACGTGCTCACATTGAACAAAACATAAACTTTCATTGCACATCTACCTTCCTTGATATTAAAGGAATAAGAGAATGAACAAAATTCTTTCTTTGGAGATACATACAAGAGTGAGTTGCACTAGCGTGCCCTTTAAATTTACATGTAAGTCTTTGTTTGTTAATCCTAGAGGCACATTCACTAAATTGTAAAGGTACAAAAAACTTGGGAAAAAAAAAGTATATGCAAGTTGTTGATCATTAATAAATATGTGCGAAGGAAATCATCACGTCAAAATTCCAAATATATCTGCCACTGTTAAATTGTTAGCCTTCCATTTTTCATTTATTATCTTTTGCTTTTTAGCTGTTCAAGTGTCCACAACACCTAGTTGCCCTGTAGATAAAATATATGGGCAGAAATGTAAGTTGAAAAAGAGAAGGATTAAAGGAGTGAAAGGAAGTCAAAAATTTCATGACAAGTTGTTGGAAGGGAAAATAAAATAAAGGAGAACAAAAATTGTCATTTCCGTGGAACTGCTTTTAGTCTATGTAGTTAGCACAAGCTGAGAGAGAGAGAGAGAGAGAGAGAGAGAGAGAGAGAGAGAGAGAGAGAGGGTTGGGGGGAAAAGTCAAAGTGTCAAAGTTCTCAAAGCCCCGAAGGTCCAATCTAAGTAGTAAAATAATAATTGCAAACAAGTTCGAGTAGTGAAGATTAATTAATAGTGATTAATTAAGAAACCAAGTCCTATTGCGGCTTTTGCTACTTGGTTCTTCTTTCTCTCACATGGGTCATCTTTTTCGCCATTTTCAAACCTCTCTATCTGTCTCTCTATCTATATAAAGCCTAACCTTCTCTATCCTAATGTGTATGAATCCAATCTTACTTCTCTCTCGCTCTCTCTCTCTTTCTCATTCCTTTGTATTTTTTCTCTGCGGAGTTTAAGTTTAGTACTTGTAAAACTCTTTCCAACCCCAAGTCCTTTTTGCATCAATCAATCAGTTACTCCATTTACGGTAAAAATGGATCATCTTAAAAGCGCAGGCAGAGTTTGCAACCAGCACCAAATTAGCACTGCTGATCGAGAAGACGTGATGGCGATGGACCTCAGAAGGGGCCCGTGGACTGTTGAAGAAGACTTCATCCTCATCAACTACATCGCCCATCACGGTGAAGGTCGCTGGAATTCTCTCGCTCGCTGTGCTGGTAATTACAAATATCCCTCCCATGACACCATCTCATCATCTCATCTCATGCAAATATGCTACCTATCAGCCGGTTGATCAAGTCGGTTGAAATGGGATCTTATCAATTTTGCTGATCTTATTGATCCCCATTTTCTTATAATTTTGGTCATATGTATTTTTATGATCAGCTTGATTTTCTATTTCTCAAAACCATTTGAAGACCAAGAATCAAGATCTTGATGAAGTATTTTTCTCTTTACATACACGATATGTATTTACAAATATGATATTATAGCAGTACATTTTTAGTTGTTTATCCGTACAACATGATCTTGAAAAGCTAGCTAAGAACTCATCCAATTAATAAAGTTAAATCATGAAAATACTTTAATGGCATATCCAAGTTCCAACTCATAAAAGTAAAGAAAAAATTGATCCTTTTTAGTTTTCCCTTCTCTAATGTTTTTGTATGAACTTTACCAAAGTTCTTTAATTCTACGTGGACACGTCTCTTCTATTGTGAGATAATGTATGAAATTGAATTCCTCAGGTCTCAAGCGAACTGGAAAAAGCTGCAGACTGAGATGGCTAAATTATCTACGGCCCAATGTTCGACGTGGAAACATCACTCTTGAAGAACAACTCTTGATTCTTGAGCTCCATTCTCGCTGGGGCAATAGGTAAAATAAATATCTTTCCCTGATTGTTAATTAGTACAAGAGTTTATTTATATTTACCAATTTCCAAGTGTTGACTCAACCTAGAGATCAGTTTCATACTTATATTTGATGTGGGGTTCATTTTAACTTAGTCTTGGACCAAGTTGCAGTAACTAACGACGCTGGAAATTTGTGTGAAATTTTTATAGGTGGTCGAAGATTGCTCAACATTTGCCTGGTCGAACTGATAATGAGATCAAGAACTACTGGAGAACCCGGGTTCAGAAGCATGCCAAGCAGCTCAAATGTGACGTGAACAGCAAGCAATTCAAGGATACCATGCGTTATCTATGGATGCCAAGATTAGTTGAGAGAATTCAGGCAGCCGCTGCAGCCGGAGCTAATTCCTCTAGCACCGCCACGGCCACCACAACAACCACCAACAGCACTAACTGCCAACTCAACAGCAATCACAGCAACAATATCAATGGCATGGTGGATGTTAGTTCCGGGCAAGTTATGTTCTCACAGGCTAACTTGGCTGGCGGTCATGTTACCATGAAGCCTAGCAGCAGCACCAGTTTTACACCTGAAAATTCCAGCACAGCTGCCTCGTCGGACTCATTTACAGCACAATTTTCACCGGTTTCAGACTTGACCGACTGCTACAATTATCCAGTTAATCCGGGCAATAATCAAGATTATTATCATGCTAATAACCAGCTATCTTATGGAGAGACCTTGACTAGCCCCACCGGTTACTTTAACCAAGCTTTGGATTTCCAAGTCATGGGGCAAACCAACACATGGATGGACGGTGGGGATATATCCGACAATTTGTGGAATGTTGAGGATGCATGGTTCTTGCAGTAGCGGCTCAACAACAACATTTGATTAACGGACAAAATTATCAGATTTGCTTGTTGGAACTCAGCTGAATAATTACTCTTTTAAGAGGGGGGGGGGGGGGGATTGGGAAATTAAAATGCTGGTTATAAGTAAAGCATAGTAAATGTGTAAGGCTAGAAATTGTTCGTGATAATCCTCCAAGAATATAATTTGTAGCTAGGACACAAGTAAACTTTGTAGCTATGCAAGGACAAGTATAATTTTTGATTGTCATCTTTGTATTCTGTATTTTTTTGTTTAATATAAATATAATTTTTTAATTTTCTCCTTTTATGGCACCTTAAAAGAATTAGCACCCTTGAGGATCTTTTCTTACTACCATCATTCTTTGATATCGACCGCTATGAACTAGTTCCATCTTTGCTTTTCTTTCTTTTTTTTTTTTTTGGTTGAAAATTGTAAATCAGTGTCTTTCTTTCTTTAATTCATAGCTATTTATTTCTAATGGCATATGATTACATTATGGAAGCTGGTGTTGGGGGGTATTACTATAATAATGCTGTAGAAGTGCATAATTGGTTCCACTATCTTTACCGAATGTCTTTGTTGCTTGTTATTTTAATCCTACTCCGAGTCATGGAATTTGTGAAACATAGTCTATGGGGCCTGAACCAGACTAAAAAGCAAAGACCCTTGTCCTCGTTCTAGATTAATTTGGGAAAGAAAAGGTAACAAGCAATAATTTAGAGACGTGGCATAGTCTAAATTACAGATATATCAAATTCTTATTGTAAAGTCATCAATTACAGTGTTGTTGTCTAATGTGCTTTTTTATAATGTGAACGCCACGTGAGTGGCTTCCGGTGTCACACATACATTATTACCAACTGTATATCTGCCCATGATGTTTAGAGTAGCTTATGATTATATAGCCTCACCTTGGTGCTTGTTTGTTTGCCATCTCTCGGACAGAGTGACTTGAACCTATCGAACTCGACATCAACTTTGCTTCTTGGTATCTTCGATGCAAAATTACTCGTGTCATACACAAATATGTAAACAACTGTGGGGTTAATGTTGGCCCTTCAATATTAGCAAAAAGAATTTGATATGTCTCTTAAGAAACACATCGATCCCAAAACTTGGAAGTATTTTTCTCATAAGACTAGCATGTAGTACACGCAAAGGTATTTGGAAATATGCATATTTGCCTAGATGGAAATTTCCTGGGGAAAAAGAATAGCAATTGAAGATGCTATGTTATTACTTGGCTAATCAGTTAAGAGAAAAAGACATCACATCGTACTTGGTACTCTTAGGAGCCAGACGTGATTTTCTTGAAGAATGAACAGAAAATTATGAACCAATTCCCTGTTTCTCCCACAGGAAAGAAAAAAGGTGTAAACAATTCTCGTTATGTTTGAGGAATGTGTGAACGTTTTGACGCTATCAATCGGTGTATTCAACAATTAGTATGATTCATGATAAAGTTGAAAAAATGAAATTATATTTCTACAATTAGTGCTCACGTGACATAACACAGGACATTGAAATTTTTACTAGAATAAAGCGACCAAATAAAATATTGGTCATCAATTTCTCAAGCAATATTCTTGAGTCCCTTCGGTCTTGAACACGCAGAATTTGATAATTATTTCTCCTATGTGAAGAAACCATAGCCGGAGTAAACGCAAATGGTGGTGGACTGGTGGCAGTCAGCAGCCGCATGGTCCGCATCAAACAGAGGTATACATCGCTCTTGGAAAGGAAGTCCTCTAGGGTATGTGGTGTGTGAGAGAGACCCACAATGGAACGAAAACGTGATAGAGTAGTAGAGAGAGAGAGAGAGGAGTTGGCGGCGGGAGGAATCTTTGTAGGCCGCGTGCCTTTTGGAGAAGCCACCAAAGTGGTCCTCCTCCAAAGTGGAACTGCCGTGTTGTGGATCTTCCACGTGTACGTCCTAAAAGCATACAAAAATCAGAGTTAGGCTTGTTGGCTGAGGAGATTATTAGGTTGATCGAGTGTACGGTTTCATTTGTAGAATTTATAATTTAAAAAGGTATTAAATAAGTAAATTGATGTATTTCGAGTTAAAAATAATATAAAATGATATTCGAATATTTGTATAATTTTATTTTAAATTACAAGGATTATAAGTAGGACTACAAACAGAATCTATTTAAGAATTTTTTTCAAGAGCATTTATTTAAGAAAAAAAAAACTAAACTTTTTCTAATTGAAGTAGTATTATAACAGCCGCAACTCTTGAAACAAAACCCATCATTTCATTTCTCAAAATTCTATTCTTTTATTTTTCTCTCTTTTCTGCTTGCCACGAGATTCATGGTCATGTTTTATTGCCGGGGTGTGGATTGAACCTCACCCATTGTGGTTCAGCGGCTAGGGATTCAAGATATACAAGAGTTACTACGTACTACTTCATATTATAAATTCAATCATGAAAAATGTGTATCATCGTTGTTGCAAGTATTTTTAGGTTAAGTTTCACTGGTTGAAGAGACGAATTAATCACAAGATTCGAAAGGCATCACTTAATGTAAAAAGGGGCTGAAGAATTTCTTGTTTTCCAATGGCAATTTCTCGATAAAATGTTGACTGTATTTGCCATGTTGATTGGGACGATTTGGTACGAGTAATCCATGACCTAATCTATATCTATCTATAGATACTAATTAACGGCTTCTCAATTGAAAGGTAACATTAGCAACTTATTAGAGATTTGTAATATTCTATGACACTCCACGTGCGTTTTAATTGCAAAGATTAGCATTTCTATAATTTCAAAATCGATGTACTGGTTTCACCCTGTTAAAATATTCAGGTCGAAAGTTAATTTTAACAATATTCATATGGGATAATTACAGAAACCTCCCTTGAGGTTTTTGACGATTACACCTGGCACCCCTGAGGTTTGAAAAATTACACTAACCTCCTTGGCCAGCTAAAATGACTATAATGACCTTTGCTTATCATACTTTTCCCTCTCTATCCCTTCCTACAATCACAACTAGCCACCCATCTAAGGGCTTTGAAATTTTTAAATTTTTTTCTAATATAATATATTATTCTTATTATTATATATGAAATGATTTATGAATTTAGGGTTTGGAAGTTACTAAGTTACTAATATATAATTGGTTTTGGGCAAATAAATTCGGGTGTCTCGATAAGGAATATTTATAATTTTGCCTCTATAATTCGGTTACTTGTGATGGTGGTGACCTGATGAAAATGGAGCTAACGTAATATGGTGATGGTGATGGTTGTAGTTGTTGTTCAAGTGGTAAAAAGAAGATGAATTTTTTTGTTTTTATTTTCCTATTCAGTTGGTAGTGATGTACCAGTATTGGTCGGGTTGTTTTATGGCCGTTAGTGACTATGGTCATTAAGTTGGTAGTGGTGGTTCAAGTGGTAAAGAAAATAATATATTATTTTGGTTTTTAGATTAAGAAGGGCAAATTTGGATTTTCATTTAAAACTTGTATTGACAGGGGAGGTCTTGTTACTAAAATACTAAATGCAAGGGAGATTTGTGTAATTTTTAAAAATTGAGGGGTGTCAAGTGAAATTGTCAGAAACCTCAAGGGAGATTTCATTAATTATCCCTATTCATATAAAGTGATAATGATAGTAATAGTATGCAAGAGTAAATGCAGTTGAAATTTATTTCTTGAGTTGTCTAATGCTAGAATTCATGTTTCACCCATAATCCCTTAATTTAAGCTTCAGAAAAGCATAAAATATTCTGATTGCTTGTTTCCAAAAATCCCATTTCACAAAATGTTGTGCTAAGGTTGACATAGAAATTACTCAGTGCTCTAAGAAATCATGAGACCAAGTAAATAAATCACACGCACACAAAAAATTAAAAAAATAAAAAAAAGGAAGCAAATCAGTGTTCAGCAGCAGCATCGCTCTAATCACGGATTTATTAGTTCAATCCGAACACGGTACGATAATATTTTGGTCAGGTGTGCTTCACACGTGTTATCGTTATCGGGTAAACAGCTTGCAAAAATGTAGAGTACAACCAAGTACGCACACAATGTAATGGATATGGGTACGTACGGTCAGAAATTCTGAAAGTTTGATGGTGTTTGAGCCACGTCAGTTCTCCATTAAAAAATTGTTTTCCCCAAACCCCCCGATAATAATCCCCCACAAAAAAACGAAGGCCTCTTCATTCCTCTCTTCAAAGTCTTCTCATTCGTGGGTAGATAAATGTTTGACATGATGGTTTAGAATGGCAACAAAATGAGTGTGTTCAGTGTGTTGGTGTGAATATTGCTCCAAGGTTAGTTGGATAGTTTTTTTTTTTTTTTTAATATAATATTTTTCAAACACTTTTTTTTAAAAAAAAATATTTTTTTTATATTTTTAATTAATTTTTTCATTTCATGTGCATCGCATTTGTAAATTATTTTTAAAAATAACATTGATAGGTGAGGCGAAATGACAAATAGAAACAAGTTTTGTGTGGTTTTGAATACAATTCAATTTTTTTGGCTCAATCAATCAATCAATCAATCTGTTCTTCTGGTCACATTAGAAGGACTATTTACACGATTACAACAAATTACATCAACCTGGTTCGAGTTATGCTTTCTTAGTAATCCACTAGCATTACATTGAAATATCTTTCGTTATCACAATTGACACCATTATCTGCACTACCTTATTATGCGGCAATTTTCAATTAGCTGAAAAAGATCACTTAAAGCATAATTTTTCACTAAAAAGCATCTCTTTTACCTAGACAATTTACTCCTTAGAGTCACTCTAAAATTTTCTTATGTTGGGAGTCGGAGTCGCTCTCTTAATCATAACACAGTTCCACACACTTCAAGATTATAATGTTGTTGTTATTGTTATTTTGGTAGTATAGAATCATGTGAATGTGATTGTAAAAGACTCATGAATAATTGATGCCATGTGGGGTTTGATTTTGCAATTGATACTAATAAAGTGGGGTCAGAATTTTATTTCTTCCACCCTTAGAGGACTGATCTGGAATTCAAAAAAGTGGTTAGTTACTGTCAATCAAATCTGTGGTCCTTAAAAAGTAGTTTTGGGATGATTTGGGGACCCCCAAAACTTATCCTACATTCTGATATGTGCACTTGTTCATGATCAGAATCAACTTTCCCCATTTACCAATTGCTATTGCCACCAGAGGCTCCACATCAGCCAAAATTAATTACTTGCGGGTAAAAAGAAAATTATACACAAATTGAATGAAATAAGGAATAAAAAAAACGTTAAAATATAATTTGACTGGATAAGATAAGCCTTAATTACATGGCTAAGCACGATACAGAATTGCTTTTAGGAATTTTTTTTTTTTTTGGTGTAATGAAATTGATTTACAAGTTGTTTGGCGTCGTGCTTAGTTTTAAACATTTCAGAATTGAAAATTGAATTGTTTAAGTGCGCCCCCCCCCCCCCCCCCTTCCCCCAAAAAAAAAATTTAGTTGGGGAATTTGGGACATAAAAAGTATCTTGTGATCGTATTGAATCTTAAAATCTTGGTGTTTTAAGAAATTGTCGTGTAAACTCTTAGATTTAGCATCAATTATTTATCAAAAGCTTTTCTCTAGTTTCAGCAAACAAAAGCAACTCTGATTAGGTCTAAACTTCAAACATTAAATTCTATCCAAGTTAAATCTTCTTCCATTCTGATCCAACACAAGGAAAACAAAGAAGAATGGATTAGATCACATTTGAAACTCAGGGTTTTCTAGAGTTTTCTTTCTTCTCATTTCTTGACCTTTTTAATATATACGTGGAATGCTACAGTTTAATATTATACCAAAGTAATTCTAGCAAAAAGTGATTTTGGAGAATTCTCTCTCTCTCTCTCTCTCTCTCACACCCCCCCCCCCCCCCAATAGACCAGAACGCTGTCAATTTGGTGATCTTTTTTTCCGAACTATAAAACCATTAGCTACATGTTTTAGCCTAGACCATCACCCTTTTCATTAACTTTATAACAAAAAATACAAATATTGCACCATGTTTTTAGATGCTTTATATTTTAGTATATCCTTTATAATTAGCACCATTTAAGGAGTTTGATTATATATGTGGTCTATATATGGTTTCTCTTTTTCCTTCTTGACTAATCCTTTGCGTAGTCAGTAATGAAAGCGAGGTGACAATTATGCCTTTTTAGGCTTTCACAACCTCTCAGCCACGAATTTAATAGGGCTACATAACAAGAGAGGTATTGGGTGTCACCTCTTACAAATTTTCTGAATTATCCTTGTTCAAATAGAGTGTCTTTCCAACCCGTAAGAAATACGGGAAAGTTCGTCATGATATTCCACTATGAGAAGCTACAATTTCGATCCACTCATGCATTCTTATCTATCTCTTCAAGTTTTGTTGAGATTTGTTTCTAGATTTACGTAATTCACTAGTTTCAATTTTTTGGATTACTGTTCAATTCTATTAATTATTGCACAATAATGTGTACATTTAGTTTCTTAAACTTACGTTTTAAAGGTTTATTACTAGCATAAGATATTCATCGTTTTCAATAATTATCCTTAGAAAGTTTTAAGAAGAAAATTGCATGATCCCATTGATGAAGACGTTTTAAAACTATTACTCCTGAGAAGGATAAATCTTTAGTATTATGTTTGGTTAATATTTTCATGTTAGAAGGTTTGCGAAAATTTAAAATTCACTACAATTCTAAGATTTGCTTGTTCTTGTATAGCGTGATGTGGGGAAGCAAAAGGAAGTTGTGTGGATGAAGCATGTTGTTAACCTTTCAACTCCGCATAACATGGGAGATATGCTAGTGATGGAGCTTACTTACGTAACATATATTATTCATCAAGTGCAAGCAATTTGAATCCACAACTTCGACATTTCTTTTTCATGACTAATCAAATAAGATTAAACCGAAATTTGACGCTCTTATTTGATCCCTTTTGTCTTCTTTCTCTTAAATAAGGTTACAAGAACTACAAAGCAAGCATGGAATGGCACATGCATCACCTTCTTTGAGTAATAAATCACTTGCTGATGTCTGACCTCTTGATGATTAGGTTCATCAAGATAAGAACGTACAACTAAGTACACCTTCCAAATAATTTAAATGTTGATATGCATGCATTTATAGAGCATGAATGATATAATTCGAGTGCATTAGTGAATACTGATTTAGGACAATGATATGAAAGAGAAAGGAAAAAAAAAAGAAAGAAAGAGAGAGCACTTAGGGAAAAAGGAATAAAAAGCAAAAAAATTCAAATCGAATATCTTAGTTTGACCAGGCATGAGTTCAAAATTTACACATTTGATGATTAGTTTACGCAGCACTGGTATTTTGAGAGAGAGAGAGAGTTGAAAATAATAATTTAAATAGTTAGTGGAAAACAAATGAGATCCACTATATTAGCCAATTGAAAATTAAGAAAATAGTGAGTAATGTATGAACTTACATTTTTAGTGCATAAAATTTTTGAAGAGAGAGTAATTTTTAAGTTAAAATTTGCTTTTGAAAAAATTAGAGATTTTTTAGAAGCAGACTAAAAAAACAACTAAGACATTCAATTTGCAACATTGAGATTAGTCTCTAAATTTCGCTAGCATATAATAAAGGATCTTATAAGATTATGAGTTACTCCTTTATAATAAAGTAGCATTTTCATGACTTGTACGAGAAGGAATAATTCTCTTAGTTAAACTTATAAGAACTGATCAATCGTTTCAAATCGTCTGATCCAAAAAGTACCTTTTCCCGCTTGTCCGTTTTTATATAATTGTCACGTGTATTAATTCATCATATTTTTAAAAAATTCACAAAATTTACAGATTATTTAATACATAGATATATGAATTAATATTCATAGCAAGGTGGGACAATGACGCTTTTCACGACTGAAAGTGCCGGTAAACTATTGTCCTTGGTCAAATTGTATAATAATTGTGCTGAAATATGATCATGAATCATCTTTTAAAATTAAAATCATTTAAAACGGTTCATCTTTAAATTCTCTGTTTCTCAGCCTACGCAATAGGCAACGGAAATTGAATGGAAATACATTTCTTGAACTTTCAAACCTCAATTGGTGGAAAATTCTATCTCGGGCTCTCCTGAATTCTACTTGGCTATAATAGCAATGCTATACACACACAGCCCACTACTCCCGGAAAATGAAGGCCACACGAATTCTAGTATAATTATATGTGAGACTGCTGAAGTTGATGGAAAATGCCTAGGTATAATAAGAAATTTTCAATGAGATCTAGATAGGCTGAAAGGGCATAATGTTTCAGTGGATGGATGTTTTCGGGTACTGAAAAAATTGGTGTATATCCAATTGAATGAAAAAGCAGACGAAAGTTAGCGGGAGACCGAATGAGTTGAGTTGTTAAACGCTGAAAGAAGCTGAGCAATGAGAAGAAATGAAAGGATTTAGCTCATAATTAAAACAAGAAGGAACAGAAAAACATGCATCGATCCACCACTGCTTACTGTCTACTTCTTATCACTTCAAATTCTCTGTTCAATTTTTTTGGTTTCCAACTATATTCAATACAAAATTACGTCGTATCACTAAATGGTATGACTTAATTTTATATAGTTTCATATTGATATGACGTAGTTTTATATTGAAAACAATTGGATACAGTAAAAAATTAGACAAAAGATCTTCACTGAGTTGTTATCACTCGGTAGTCAAACTACATCATTAATTCTTCATCCTACTTAACGTAAGGAGGTCAAATTTAATTTGTACTAAGTTTTGCTTGCGTCGTTCATTTGTCTTTCATTAACAATTAGCATGATTACATGCTCAAAAATAATCTATCAATCTATCTAGTGCCTAATTTAATATTATCAACTTTTATTGTGAATTTATACATAGTGGAACGTTCAACACAAGCTAGCACCGGGACAAAAACAGTGTACTTAATGTATATAATTAAGTAAGATCAAGAATATTCAAATGCAGAATGATTGAAGCCATACTTATATTTATAGAACGAATGAAAGAGGTTGATTGATAAAATTGTGTTTGAAACGTGGTTCACTGAAATAAACAATTATTCAATAGAGGTCTCAATTAGCAGGCCAGTAGTTTGACTATTATTATTATATATATATTTTTTTTTTTACGTGTAAAAAACTCGAGTCGGATATACAGACAGTACAATACAAAGGATATCTCATACGTGATAAGAAAACACGGGGTCAAAGCGTCAAAAGCTAGAAAGAAGCTGACAGTCTGTGCGTTATTGTATTGAATAGTAAGCCATATAGTACTAGTACAAGAAGGCGTTATTTGGGCATGTTAGTGGGAATAGTACAAGAAAGCTGACAGTCTCAATGGTTGGATCATTGCTTACGTTAATGAAGACGAGGTTTTCAACTTCAGCCTTCTTTAACAGTAAACGTAGAATATTTTGAATAATTTTGACTCAAAACAAAGAGCCAAAAAAAAAAAAAAAAGTTAAAGGAATTCTGGAAGCCTGCTGTTTCTGCTGTAGACAATCGATGAGAGATTTATCCTACGTTTGCAAGTTGCAGAAATCCACTTCAGCAAGTTGCCTAGTGTTGTGACCTGATCAAATGTCCCATACTTTCCCCAACTGAACTTCCCAGTCAGTTTTAGCAAAAACGCAAAACAAGTTCGCAACTCATGAGACTCCTGAACGGCTCCAGGTTCTTTGTTACATTTCATGTTACATCCGTTGATAGAGTGACACATGTCCATTGTGATGGAAAATTACAAAGAATTTAGACTTTAATTGAATATGTGTCACTCAATCAACAGGTGTAACATAGAACGTAACAGGCTTTGTGTAACAGAAGATCCTTTGCCCTCATGAACCATGGGTTGAGTTTGCTTCATTTGGAAATAATTAGTGAATAATGACCAAGATTGAAGAGGATGGGTTTCCGCTGCCCCTGCTAAATTAGCTTTTTGTTTTTACTCGCATAACGCACTGTTATATAACCGCCAGAATCTCCTTTTTCATTTATTTATGTTTGGTAAATAAAACTGGTAGAAACTGGTCAAAAAACCTGAAAACGAATAGAGGATTGAGCGGTTAGAGCTTTATAACTCTACCCTAAAGATTGAGAGTTCGAATTTCACTAGTACCATTTTCCTCTCAATGTAATAGTATAGGTTTGCTTAAAAAAAAAAAAACACTATATCGTGCTAAAGTCATTTGCCCTACCCTCCATTTCCAGCATACTTCATGGGCCTAACGAAGTGCTTTCCAGCATATTTGACATGGGCTAACTCATTGCTGTTTTTCAAAAAGCAGCAAAAGAAAAGTCAGCTCCCAGAGAGTGACACTGTCCAATGGGCCTAACCGCAGAAGATTTCCGGGAAACAAGCCCGTACTTATTCCCCGTAGTAAACAATTGGGCTTCCAGTCCGTGTGTCGAAGACAAGAGAAGAAAGCGAAAACGGGCATTGACGTTGGAAGTTCAGGAACTTGATTTGATTATGTTTATATGTTTCAATCTATATATGTTATGAGTAGAAATAAAAGCAAGAACAACTTAGAGAGTACACGAAAAGGAAAACATGCAAAAAAGAATTAAAGAAAAAGAAAAAAGAGTTGACAATGTATATTTCATATACCACGCTTGGTTTACAAAATTATGACATTATACGAAAAATATCATAGGAGGTAAAAGGACGTCATTGCTCAATGTTCAATGTGATATGAATTTTGAATTTTGGATGATAAAGTATTGTCGATTAAACAAAATTTTATTGCAATCTAAGTAGTTTAGCTTACGCTTAAAAGATGGTTAGCATTATTGTTTCATGAAAAAATAAGTGGGAGACTGAGGGTGAAATAATCTTTATAATATCATTTTGATAACAATCTCAATGAATAAGCATGCTAGCAATTCTAGCTTCTTGATAAATGAAAGTGTCATCAACCAAATTTGCTAGGGTTTTAACTCGTATTTGTGAAGACGAATTTAAAGATAGTTGTCTTTGTGGGATGAAAGTATTCATGTGAAATTTTCTTATCTCTAAGTATTAAAGTCTATCAAGTAAACACAATACTGGAGTGAAGAAATAAATGTACAAGTTGTTAGGAATGTTTTGCCTAACTTCATAACAATTCCCAAGGAAGTCTGCATTGTTAGTACTTATTATTAACATTCTACGTAGAAGTATGGCATACGTGAGGTTGTTACGTATACTAACTCCCGACAGTAAGAATTTATATGAGGTAAAAATAAGAATTTTGTACCTTTTTTTTTATGTAAACTTTTAGTTTTATTGATGTATGGAAGTTCTCTTGTTACAACATTCCATACAAGAAGTAGTACCATCTATCGAATACCATTTTTACAGTTTTTCACATCTATGCACTATGAAAGACTAGGTGGTATCCTCCCCTTCTGCTGCTAACCTCCAGTTCTCCATCGACCTTTTTACTCCTCTCCATGACAATGCTACATGCCTCACGTACTCAACAATTGCTTGTATGATTTCTCTTCCACTGCTTCTTCTGGCCTGAAAGCAAGCTTTGTTTCTTGCTCTCCACAAATGGTACACTGCTGTTGCAAATGTCAATCTCCTCACCTGCCTCCGAAGATTTTTGTACTTAATTTCCCTTTAAACTAGAATCTTTCAGTTTTGTATATTGAATTGTAATATAAGATCACGAACGTAAATTTTAACATTCGCATACCAATACTGTCCGGATATAGAATTTAACTAACTTTGTAAATCATAAATGCTTGGAATTTTATTTTTCTCTTACTTCGATCAAAATTAGAAGGATAGCCAAAATATCATGTGTAGTGCTTTTGACGTCTAGTTATCTTAGTGTGACTTGGAGTTCAATCAATTGACTCATAACCGGATGAGGAATATCAAAGAACTTGTGGGCTCAAGCCAATTCTTTCTTTTAGGTCTGCGATCTGTTTTATATGATGTAGCAATGCTTCAATTAAAAGTGAATCAAATAACTAAGGGGAATAAATCATAAATGGCTGGAAATGTGCAGGCAACCAATTACCAGCAGCATGATGACCATTTTAATTGACGATGATATGTAACTATAACAT
Source organism: Mitragyna speciosa (assembly GCA_024721245.1). Lineage (NCBI taxonomy): Eukaryota > Viridiplantae > Streptophyta > Magnoliopsida > Gentianales > Rubiaceae > Mitragyna > Mitragyna speciosa. The sequence continues at coordinate 415,112 of CM045569.1, forward strand.
ACCCACTGGCCACTTGACATTCATATAGTCCAAAAAGGCACACATCCTACACCTAATATAGTAGTTGGCAGAACCTGTGGAAAGAAATGATTGATGATTTAAAACACCTCTCCGAGCCTACAAAATCATGGGTTCAGTCGCAATTCTTTGGTTGGTGAAATCACTTTCCAAATTCATCATTTGATTGGAACCGGAACAAATTGAGACGGCTATCTCCGAGTCGTCGAGAATAAGTAGCTTTCTTGTATTCGGCCCACGTAAATGATCTGTAAAGACGAGGATTCTCTGGTGTCTGCATCTCAGGAATTGGAGTGATCCCTGCACGGAGTGGTGGGGAGCCAAAGTAGGCCACTGACATTCTGGACTCGTACAAGTCCACGATGGCTCTATGTTTCACACTCAAGAACCTCCCATTTGTCATGGCCTTCAACATCAACAACAGATTTGCACAATGACACAGAACATCAGTCAGATTTTTTTTCCCCCCTTCCCCCCTTACCAAAGTTGAAGATTTGGTGAATTTAAGATTGTTGATGACCACATTTGACCTACCAAATCATGCACCTTAAAGTTATGATGCTTTTCAAATTCAATAAAACGCATCACTATCATTGGGTATGTGGAGTCATTTTTACTTCAAATGTCCTATTAATCCGACCGCTACATGTTACCAACGTGAAGTGGTAGCAATAGAATTTTAAGTAAAATAAGACTAAGATTTATTGGTCTCATGCTGTAAAGAAGTAAGACAGTTTTTAAGGCATTTAATCTGTTGCAGTTTGAGACAATGTTAGGCTCACCAATTGTTGTTTTTTTCTTAACCTATGAAGGCTAAAAGTGAAGTTGATCGAGAGTTGCTCCCGGAACACAAACAAGAAAAAGAGGGATAGAAGACAGAGTGGAGTCAGGGGTAGTGTATATCTATATATTTTTATTCATACTGAAATGTCATTGGTAGAAAACTGATTAGGTGGCCCTCTTGAACCATTAGGTCCCAGAGAGACTGATGAATTTTTATCACAATTCACATCAATGATCAATCCAATTGCGCCCTGAAATCTATTGTTGCATCAACTCGTCCTGACTGACTCTGATTTCAGTTCAGTATCAGTTTGCAGCAGAAATCAGTCAATTCAACTGCCTTTTTAAGAGTGTTATGATTACCATGTATGACTCGCTCAAAATTAAAAATGAACGGATGAATGAATTGATAGAATTTATTTATTTAAAAAAAAAAACAGAGAGAGAGAGAGAGAGAGGGAGATTAAAAGAAGGGGGACCCACCTGTAAGACGTCACCAACATTAACAAAGAACGCTTGGGGGTGGGGATTGACAGGGACCCACACTCCTTCCTCCGGTGAGATTTGGAGGCCACCCACATCGTTGGATCTCAAGATGGTCAAGATCTGAGGGTCTGTGTGCTCTCCAAAACCAATCCGGTTACTGCTGCCGTCAGTATTTTGATGACGATGACGATGATGAAGATCCTGAACTGAGGAAGCGGGTGACGTGTCCCTATCCCTTAAGGGTGGATAGTGATTGAGCCTAAGGAGGGAGTCACTATCAACGTCCCTGATGAACCTGCTGAACACTGAGGTGTCTGGGACCCCTAACCCTTCTGCCATCAGATCCAATATCTCACATGCCAACTCCCTAACTGCTTCTACATAACTACTCACTACACAGCTGTCACCACATTACACAAGCATCACATATTAATAGTACACTACACATACCCAAGAGAAAAAAAAGGATACTATATTCTCTTCTAATAATTCTATTTACTTAGAACAACAACATACACGTATATTTTTCAAGAACGCACGCACTCGTTAAACATCACAATCCCATTTTTCATACTTGGGATTGGTTTTAGCATTCATATAGTTCATGAAGAAAATAGCAATAATTGATAATGCACACTGCCATCAAAGCTAGGTATAGGCTAGCTATTGCAACGGGAACAGGGGGACTGACCATTTTTTGCTTTGCAGTTTTACCCTGCCAGTTTTCTGGAAAAGGAAGAGCCTGCGGGTTCTGGTATCTGGGAACTAGGAACTGGGAAAGTGGGGTTTGCTTCGTTTTGTAAAGATTGTCACCTAGGGCTCCCCCCATATCTGGGAGCCTTCCATTTTCTTTTTAATCCTTTGATTTGATTGGAACTTGTTCATGATGTTTGTTTTGACTTTGTCAGTTGACTCTAATCTGTATTTAAACTGTTGTATTCGTAGAGAAACGATACATACCACTTCTGCCGCGGCCCCACTACTATCTCAACATAGATAAAGATCCGAAGGCTACTTTTCTATGCATTTACAACATACTATCCCTAATTGCAGCCATGCTCCAAATGGTTTAATTATGCATTCCATTTGGTGGTATATTTTTAGCATTCTATGCTTCATTTAGAGACATTAACACTTTTTTTTTTTAATCTATGCTATTATACTGTATTGAGGGTGACATGATTCCAAAAGATGTCAAGTGTCTAATTATAAAAAGTGTTTGTGCATTACCGTGTTGTTTCGACAAAGCTTGAGTTGAATTATGTCTGAACAAGTTTCTTAATCCAACCAATTATGTGCTGGTGACTTAATGTGAAAAGGGCAGTAAGTCAAAAGACTCGAGCTCATCCTGTTCTGCGTAATAATTACTAGAATTAAAATCAAGAATGGAAATGTGTCCATACTCCATAGTTTTATTACTTGCACATACATGATCAAGAATAAGCTTTATGTCTATGTCTTAAGATAGTAACCTAATAGAGAGATTGTCTTTCTCCAAAAAAAAAATAGAGAGATTGTCTCCATCAGCGCTTTAATCAGCACGGCGGTGGGGGAGTTCTAGATTTTGAGTTTTTTTTTTAGTGGCAAATGGTCCCTCTTGTCTTTCTTCATATAACATACTCCTCCTATATAGTAACTTAAAATCACATGTCACAAGTCGAAATCATCTAGAAAAATATCTTCTGGCCCATTAAGTTAATGGAAAATATATCTAAACAATAACCGGGTGGGCTAGAAATTAAAATTGTAGCCAAGGGCAAGTGTCAAACAAGTTGGCATAACCTCGTCCACACATGCATGGGAAAGGGTTGAACAAATGCTTGAATTTCTCTTTTCCTAATTCCAAAATGCGTTGGAAGCAATGTATACTGTCCTATGACAACTTATAAAATAGGAATAAAGTCTGTCATTATGAAAAAAATAAATTGGACTTTTACTTACTAGAGAAGATCTAGACGAATTATTTGAGCCCTTGCCCTACCAAGCATATTGCTTTTGGTTCCCGTAGCAAATAACATGCAACATATATGTCTAGATTAATGGAAAAACATGAGATTTTAGTTCTCATTCATGGTTTATTCTTTTCTGTACGAGATTAATTGTAAACAAGAAAAATAAAAAAATGAAGTTAAAGAAAGATATCTTGACAACAAAACTGAGTAGAATCACTATAGGATATATGAAAGCAAAGTAGTGAAAGGTGGAATCCTAAAAAAGATCAAACATGGTTGAGACAAGTTAAACAATCCTACAGCTGGCCTGCTCGATATATGCATGAACTACTATAGGCCCCCTCATACTCACCTCTCTTTTTCTTATTTTTTTCAGACTTTTTTCCTACCCAGTGGCACCTATTTTTTTTCATCTGTATCTTCTTGAACAATAAAAATCGTATTCCATAATCACTATTTCTAATTCCTACAGTCGCTACCTCTACATAGAACATCTCTGACATTTATATCATCTCCAGCGTGATTCTAATAACTTAACTAGAAATCGTTAGCCAAGAATTTACCATACACTTGCCCAATTATATTGTCTATATGGCTGTGTTTCTTTTCTTTTCTTGTCTGTACAACAATACTTATGTGTATCAATGATGGGAAGAAATTCCCAATAATAACTATTGCATGATCTTTCCACTGCCAATGTTCATTATTACATATAGACAGGAACCAAGAAAACGCAGTTACGGGTGTAAAACCACATGGAAAGCCATGTAAGTTGCATAGACCAAGACATGCAAATGTAACAAGAAAATCAGAAGGTGGAGACTAGATTGATATTAATAGTGCAATAGTGGTAAGTAATTGGCTGTACCCGAACTTGATGGGGTCGTTAGAAATAGTTTGGGAGCTACGAGAAATGGAGAGAGGGTTGGTCTCTAGAATGAGATATTCAACCTCTCCAACGTCCCCATTGCAGCCAATGTTCTTGCAGCCGTAGCCATAAGGATTAGAAGGGCCCGCTAGTTCTTTTTCGGAGGAGGGTTTTGCAAAAAACTGGCAACTTTGTTCTTCCATTTTGGCAATAACATCTTCAGCGACCCCATGATTGATGAGCTTGAAAAATCCAAAGTTTTCGCACGCCTTCACGATGAGCTTTGAGACCTCAGACCTCTTGTCCGTAAGGTCAATGGTAGGGAGTTCAGTGGCTCTTATTTTTTCATTAGCAACTGGAGTTGTAGTTGCCACCACCATTGCTTGTTGTTTGCAAAGGAGAAGAGAGGAAGAGAAGCAAATCAGAAATTACACTTCGGAGGGCTTAAAATTAGTAGGTGATATGTATATTATATATAGAGAGAGAGAGAGAGAGAGTGGGGGGCCGGGGGCGGGGGGGAGAGGAAGGCAGGGGAGCCATAGGCATCTACATATCCAATTAAAGTATACAAGTAAAGGGATTGATGTCACAGCATGTCAAGAAAACAGTGGGGTTAAGATAAATCTCGGCAATTTAGGAACGGAAACGAAGACCTCGGATGAAGTACCACTAGGCAAAAAGCTAGCAAATTGATGTCACACAATTATGCTGACCTATTTCTTTCCTGCTTCCTAACCAGATTTTTTTTTTATTTCCCCCCAAACCAGTTTGCCTTTAAGTTGTCACCATTTCCCCTGTACCTTTTTCTTAAACTTTACATATTAAATATCAGACGTTACTACACACATATATACACACAACATTCAAAATCATCCGTGTGAAAGAATATACGGTAGGCTATGACTAATACTTTTGACCCTCAAAAATCACTAACCATATTCTGATAGAGAAATTTCTTTCAAGTTCACGACAGACTTTTGCCAGCATATGTTAGACATGCAACATTAATGGGTGATGTTTTCTCCAACATTCTTTTTCCCACGAGGAAAAAAGAAAGAAAGAAAGAGAAGATATGAGGTGCAAGGTGCTAGATAGCTCGATTTGTTATTCAGTAATATTCTAGGTAGGCAATTATTAGCAAATGGAGGAATGACACGGAATTCGTTACGTACGTTTTCAATTCCGTTGGCATTTGATGGCTTGTTAGTTAACCAGCATCAATCCAATTGACAAACAATATTATAGGCTGGTCCGTAATCAGTCAACCACTTGGTTGATGATGTTGGAATAGGTTTAATGCTCAATACTGGTATCCTTCGATGGTTTCCACATCCATCGGACAATTAGCTGAACTGCAGATCTTTTAAGCAAGCTTGAAATCCGTGGAGCCACAGAATTTTCAATGCCCATTTGATTTGTTAAGATAATTAGTTACCTGAAGCTTTCAGCTGGAAATGAGATCGAATTGTGTGAATTCTTCGACAACTACTATTATTATTGTCGCTTTCAAGTTACAAAAAAAATCACAAAGGAAGAGTGAGGTTGTCGGCATCATCGTACCTATATGATGGTGAACAAATTTTCTGTGGACATCGTGACTAATATGGATTTAGAAGTTAACACACCTGAGATCTCCGGCCCATTTCGAATTATTGTATTATCACTAAATTTTGTATTGGACTACAAATGTCAAAAATTATAAAATCGGTAAATGTGCTCTCAAAGTAGCTCAAGAAATCCGAATGTTAAGAATTGGGTCACATTATTACCGGTATCAGCACAGTAAATGTATACCAAAAATGTAAATACGCCTTGGACTACTGAACCTGTTCTTGTCACTTGGTTAGTTCTCGGAGAAGCCCGATTGCTTAAAAGCATGACAGTCTTAGAGCCCAAAAAAATAAAAGATGAGAGAGAGAGAGAGAGAGAGAGAGAGAGAGAAACTTTATTTTGATGGAAAGCCTATTGCCAAATACAGTAACAGATCAGGTTTACATAAATTGCGTCTCATAAGAAAAAAAAGGCGAATCTCACTAAATTTTGTTTGTGATTTGATGTAAGACGTTTTTCCTTGCCGGATGGCTCTAGTAGCCATTTTTTAATAATTGATGGCTTTGGTAGGAGCACATATTTTCGGAAAAATATACAATACACCACGTGCATTGCTACGTGGTATACTAAAACCAATCACATATTGTCATGTGTCAATGGTGGGTCATACCTTGTATTATTTGACGATGCATGATTGGTTTTAGTGCACCACGTGACACGTCACGTGGCGCGCGTGGTGTACGCAATACTCACTCCATATTTTCTCCTTTTCTTTTTCCCGGCCGTGGCCAAGATAATGTTTACTTTGATCAATCATTGTATTTTTTCCCACAAATTATTTAATTTTTTTAGAACATGAACAAATTACTCAAAAAAGAAGCCATATAGGAAAACCTTCCCTGAATATATAATTATTGTACTAGGTCTATGAACGCATAAACACTTCATTAATCTAAGCAATACCAGTGGCAATATCTAAAAAACTCAGAATGGTCTGGAAATGCAATCTTCGAGAAGTAGTGGATAACTTAGGGAGTAGGTCAAGGGCCCAAATTGCGTAGCAACGGTCATTCCAAGGCTAGACTTCATCAGATGGTCCTAGCTAGCTCCGTAGGGGGCTATCAGTACGAAACTTCTTCGGAATTTCCGACTGCAATGGTAGCGATGGCAAAGTGTGGCCACATATTGCTCATTCTTTCGCCGACTAGCCTTCTTCTGACCACTCACCAGTATTAATATCTCATTGTATGGGTCCCAGATAGGCCTATCAATCGAGTTTCAGGAATCGAGTTTTAACAATCTAGAACGCAACTCACTTGATTAATCGAATTAAGAGTTTCGAATTATGAGTTTTGAATTTATAAATATAAAATTTAGATTTAACTCATAAAATATTCGAACTATGAGTTTAAGTTTACGAACATAAATTTATTGAAATATTTTTAAAATTTAACGGTTCTATAGATATAATAAGGTATACTTTAAGCACAATAAATAAGTTTAATATATGTGATTTTACATGTTATACAAGTTCATTGCAAGATGTAAAATCTATATTCATTATTAAGAGAAAAGTTAAATTCCATGTCCACATGGAGCAATAACTTGATAAGATTAAAAATCTTGCGTTATTTTTTAGTTAGAGTCAATAATTATGTTATATTTATCTTATACAATTTTTTGTTCAAAAAGTAATGAAATAGTTTTATGTTTTACAATCCAAAAGGCTAGGGTCACGAGTTTTTTTTCGGGCCGAATAGATAGAGTTCAGGCTGGCCCGGCACATTGACAATACTACTGACAGCCGATTTCAGAGCCCAGCAAATGAACCACCTTTGCAATTTGCGTGTGGGATTTCCTTTCTTCTCTTCATTTCCGTATTCTACTTTACCAGAATTTGCATTCTGGTTTCCCTTTCTAAAAATTCAAAAAGGGTCGTGAGGGAGAAGAGAGATTTGATTAGATGAAAGATGGGTTCAAGCTTTCTTACTCAATGTGGAAATTATTATTATTATTATTATTATTTTGTTTTTTTTGTGGGGTTGCCGGGGGGGGGGGGGGGGTTGCCTTGCATTCGTTTCTAGGAAAGGCAAAACAGCCATCAGATTTGGTACCGCAACAATTGAATTCGAAGACAGAGACTGGTGTTTACAAAATTGTCATGCGATTATTATGTTTACACTTACTAAAATAATTGTACATTTAAAAAGGTTTATATGAAGGCGACTTTCAAGAGAATCAACCAAGAAATACTCTGTTTGTGTCATTCTTTTTTCTTGGGTATGATGGCAGTCGTAGTCCTTGGATCAGTAGCTCCACTTTTCAAAATAGATATGAATTGATTAACGATTAAAAAAACTAAAGAAAAGAATTAGAGAAAGGGTCCTCAGGCTGACCACTCTTATATGGTTAACATTTGTTGCGCAAACCACGGCAGTGAGCATGCCTTCGAGGGGGCACCCTTTTGACCTTGGTGTTTGAGAAGATAATGGTCTCCCGTGACTTTCACTGCTCAAAAATAAAATGCCTTTTTTTTATTGTTTCTTTTCATTTTCTTTGTGATGTGATATTTTGGTTCATGCATGCTTGAACAGAAACCTTGATTGATTCAACTTTTTGTTACCATTGATTGATTAGTCAATGCACACTTGCATTGACAGTAGTCTAGATTCACAATTAAAAAACACTGCCACAAAGAAATTTTTACCTAAACTTGGACTTTGGGACTTCAAGCATAGGGTTATAATTGTAAGATTCTCAACTTCAAACTCCAATAACACAGCAATTCTGGTCAATTCAGCCACTGCACATTCCGGCGAAGCTAAGCTAACAATAACATGTCAAACTAGGATTCATGATAAAATCTAGGATATTTTGATTTTTGACTTTCATCAAACATGAACGATTCCCAAACTGCTACAAGCAATGCTGTCACCGTTAAGAATAGTAGCAAGTACATGGGTTTTCGAGCTTAAACTAAGGGTACGTTTGGTTTAAGGAAATCAAGAACGAAACCGGTGTCAACAGTGATGATATTTATTATTAATATTTGGAACATGACTACTATCCTTGATCGAAACAAAAGTGATTAATTGAAATTTTTATGATTCTCTCAAATAGTATTTTATCAAATTTATTAACATTTTTAAGAGAATGATACATATTTTATTACTAAACTAAATATGTTGGGAAGATCGTTAAAACTTATACTCATAACACAGTTAATAATATTTATAGTAATAGTGATTAAAGAATTTGAATAAAATGTTTGTACTTAAAAGTTTCAATAGAGTACTTATTGAATTATTGTTTTTGAAATTTTTTGGAAAAACATAATTGTAATACATTTTTTAAAGAAAAAATGTATATGCAAAATAAAAAAAAAATAAAAGACATGTTTAGAGTTTTTTAAATATAGAACCAAATGCAAATTTCTAAAATCCAGAAAAACCCTCATCTAAGTCGGATAAGCTATTTCCACATTCAACCAACTTGATGATGATGAAATCGTATATGAATGAGTTTGAGTGCCAACAATTAAGTAAAAGTGCAATTATGGATTTAAATTAATAGCATGATAAAAAAAAAAATCCACACACTCAAAGCATTTTTTTTTTTTTTTTTTTGCCCCTAGCAAGGAAGCATCAATTTATCTATGAATACTGCGAATCAGATTACTGTGTAAGTAAAAGGCTAAAAGTTATTAACCTAATTTCCGTAATATAAGCTTGCAACATTACTCGTTTGAGCTTGTTTGCTCATGAATCTACTTCAAATATCAAAAACGACAATGATGATGATGATGATGAATCTACTAATCGGTTTGGAATCAATTGCGCCCAATTTTGGTGTTCAAAGGAAGACCCAAAGCCTTCCAACCCAAAATTTGTGTTACGGTTGGGTTACGGGTTGTGGACCTGCGGTGTAATCACACAAGTTAAGAGAACCGTTTTGACAGAAGAGCTGAACCATGATCAGCGAGCGGTGGTGCAACTGCGGGGCTAAAGGCCTTTTCCATGGGTCCACGAAATTAAATCTCATCGAAGTTGGATTCGGCTTCTGGTCGAAGCCCGATGTAGTTTTCTCAAGAGCCGAGGACGGCCTGAAATTTTGGGCCGTAACGTGCCCGTTTGTTGGCATTAGGTAACGTTTCTAAAAAAAAACACACACACACACACACACACACACATATATATGGGTTAATCGTAATCTTTAATTTTTTTCATTTTATCCCCCATTTTAGTCCACATCATCAATTTAATATTTAAAATATTATGAATTGACAAAAATTCCACCTTGTAAATAATTTTTCAAATTACAAATTCTTTTTCACTTTTATCTTTGTAAGTTTATAGTTGAAAAGGAAAAAAATTGTCCAAAAACTTTTAAAAACTGATTGCCCCTGAATTTATTTGATAGGCCTTAAATTCTTATCATACACTAAAAGCTTACCAAAAACTTGTGTTTGATAAAAACTACAAGAATTTTGAAGGTCTAATTATTTAAGAACTTGTCCCAAAAAATACAAGTAGTAAAGTAAAAAATAGATTTTTTCTTGATTTTTTTTGGCGAAAACGTCTTGATATTTTTTTAGCGAAAGGATCTTAACTTTTAGGGCTAGTTTTAGGTACTTTGGACAAAAAATGAAAAGAAAAAAATTTAAAGAAAAAAATGTGTCGTTTAGGAGTTAAAAAAAAGAATGAATATGAATATATATATATATATTTCTATTTTATAGTCATTTTTTTTTTGAATAAACTATTTTATAGTCATTGATGGAAAGTATTGATAATTTGAAAAAAAAAATTGTTTAAGAAGGTGGCATTTTTGTCAATTCACAATATTTTAAATATTAAATTGATGATGTGGACTAAAATGGGGATAAAGTGATAAAAATTAAAGGTTAAGGGGTAGACTGCAACTTTGATCAAACGTTAGGGGAGTTTTGGAAATTAACCCTATATATAAACTATTAAAAGTAGGAAAAAAGATTTATATACTCCTCTTCTTATTTCTATAAACTAAAAAGTCCTTATCATTTGAGTTTTCTATATTTGTAACAAAATTTGAAGTGTAATAACTTAATGAGTATATTACTCTAATTACAAAATATAAATTATCAATTGCGATGTACAAGTTATTACCCTAATAATAATATCCAAATGGCATTAACTTTTAATGAATGATCAATCAATTCTTCTTTCTTCTTTCTTCTTCTTCTTCTTCTTCATTTCTTTTTTATTTTTTAGGTTGGTAAGTTGTTCGCTCCTGTTTTGTGGGCCAGAAACTCAGAATATTCTCATGATGAGATAATAATTCTACTCTAAACTAATAACCCTCCTTAAAAGAATAAACCAAGCACAACATCCGGCACTTGGGAGAACTACTTCCCCAGCTCAGCTGAATCGTCCGGCACTAGGATGTGTTTTAGCAATTAAATTACCATCACATCGAGGTGCAAATTGGACGTATGTTTATTTAGGCCTCACAAGGATAGAGCTGTGGGCGTTCTAATCTTGTTAGGCGCTGCACACTTGGCAAAAGTTAATCACTTTATTAGAGGTCTCTCCTTTCCAAGATATGCTCCAAGCTAAAGATTATGAATTGACATGTTAGGATATGATAACAACATCAAACTCCAAAGTCCGGAAGAAATTCCTTCATCAAGGCATTATTGAACATTGAGAGGTCTTTTGACAAAGAATGATCACATGGCCTACTTTTGTTTGAGGTCTTTGAAGGAATCATGCGAGTAAAAGTATAAAGTCCGGTGGAAAAGCCAGATTAGCATGTTACCCAAAGATGAAAAATTGCTCGACAGTGCTGGCCCCAGTGCCGGCTGTACTCAAACAGCTTAAGCTAGGATGTCAAGCAAATTATCAAAATCCATCCACTCATGATTTTGTTTTTTTGATCTTTTCTTTACAGCCCTAAATATAATGGAGATAGAATGGTAGATAATACTAGTAGATGAAAAATGAAGGACATTTGGTGGAGGATTTCACAGGGTACAAAATAAAGTTGTAGACACGGTTAACGGCTCTTATAGCTTTTCATAGCCCACTTAGGAACATCATCATTTTGTGCTTAAAATCAAGACTTTGATCACTTTTCCCTTTGGGACTTGACTATTACCAAGTCTAAGCAAATGATGAATGATGGATACCAAAAATATCGCATTACTTGTGGAGCTTAAGATACTTGCATCTTATGAGAACTTCGAAAACTTAATTTGTAGTCATCATTCTATGCATTCATTAAGATTAATTAGGTTGTACATAATGAAGAAATTAAAATTGACACATTCTACGTGAGTAGCATATTGTAATTAGGTAGTAAAATTTGTATTCGAACCTTATCCTCTCTTCCTCCTCCCACAAAATGGAAGAAAGGAAAATGGACTTTCAATTTTTTTTCATTAATTTATATACACCTATGTTACAACTTACTTGGAGTAAAAGAAGTCCTTTCAAGCTAGAAAAAGAGAAGAATAGAGAAACGATGGAACTTTGACCCAAAAAAAAAAAAAAATGAGAGAAACGATGGAATGATTTTTTTACTGTTTTAACCAACGGGGAGATCAACGTCCTCTTTGTTAGTCTGTCCCTACCATTTCGCCTCCATCATACTCGGCAGAATATTATTCTTTAAATGCATAACAGCTAAGTTAGGTCATTGACAAATACTTCCATGTCTTAAAAATATATACTAGCCTACAAAAATGGAATATTAGTCCTAGTTTAATAACCTTTTTTTTTATTTTCTCTTTTTAATATGGTTTTGAGTATTAAGGACAAGCCAAACATATGAAGAAGGCTCCAAATGGTCATCTCCGCATCTTTACTCATCCCTTTCTAATTCTCTTGCACAAAAGAAGCAAAGCGTATGCAAATGAGAAAAGAAAGAAAAAGGATGCGAAAACCCAAAGAAAAATACTTGGAAGGGTACTATTCTCTTTCTTCACCAGCTACACTACTCTATTTTAATTCACACGCAGAACACACACTAAACACAGAGACAACAATAATAGTCCTAGTCTTTCTGACTAAAAGGGATTCAGCACCAGAAAAGTGGTATGTAGAAAAGCTGATTTCTGAGAGGTAATAATTCTTGGTTTTTTGCAGTATTTTCATTTTGAATCGGTCCACCATGTACAAGCGATATCCCAATGGATTGATGAAGCAGGAAATCCTTAAAAGATAGAGAAAAAAAGTATGCATACTGATGAACATGAATAATACAGTGAATATTAGACATGTTGTACAAAAGAGCAGTCACGAGAAAACTCGTTGGTCATTACACAAATCTGCCAAAACATTAATATTTATTCTCCATTACTTCTTCTGGGAATACACAACAACTCAAAAAGCAAAAGAAAAAAGTGGGAACTGAACAAATATACCCCTATGATACAATTTAAATTGAGCTAATAAAGAATATGTACTGTATTTTGCATATCCATACAGATGTTTTCATGCAAACAACAGAGACAAAAGAATAGCACGAGTATTAGCATTAACCTTCTAAGTAGATTAATAGTGATTGACAGCTTGAGAAGCACTCTTTATACATCATAGGAAACTTAGGCTAATACAAATTTTTATAAGTTTGAAATACAAGAAAGAACCTAATTCAATTTGAAAATCGAAATCCTCAGCATTCGTATATGATTTAAGATACTCGCAAGTGATCTTGCTTGTATTAGGCGATTTCTGAAGCGAGACGCCATAGAAAATCTGGTTCAGTAGCTCAGGAGGGATAGACAAGGAAGGAGAATGTGAGTTGGGCGGGAACGAAGAAAGACAGTGATTAAACCTCGTATCAGTAAATCCTGATACAAGGTTTGTAACGAGATGAGAAACAAAGGCAAAATATGCGACACAGGGTCTTACAAGGTCAAGAAAAGGTCTTACAAGGTCAAGAAAAACCAATGTAAAAGAAAAACAAAAGGCAACAAGTCAAAAAAATCGAAAAAGAAAAAACGATAAAGAAGGTGTTGTGGCGAGAAAGCTCAGGTAGGATAGCACCCAATTAGAAAGTAGGAGCAACCATCAAGATGGAGCTGCTCAGAGAAGAGTAGTCCATCTCCAATTGTGAACTCCAATTAATGAATATTTGCATTTGCTCCTTTGCAGTTTTTGCAAAGCTTTGGCACATGGACTCTGGCGTTGGTGGAGCCATACAAGTTAATAGGAACAGCACCTGCAACAAAAGGAAAAAAATGTTAATTAGGTTCATAATTATGTTGTCATAATGACACAAACGCAATTTTTTTCTTAAAAGAAAAAAAATTCTGAAGAATAACTAAGCAGGGAAGATATCAAGGTTGATGAGGTGACAGGCCTACATTTTCATCAAGGTAAAGAAAATTAGAAGTGGAAAGAGAAGAGGAGAAATTAAGGGGTGTGTGTTAGTGGTAGCTAGTGGAATACGTGGTGTTGCAGAAAGTCAATTTTGCCAATTGGAGGAAAGGGGAACGAAGTTTAAAAGAAGGAAGGGGTGTGTAGTGTACTAAAGTAAAGACTTCTTAGTTACCTTGAGAAATTTTCAGTAATGCTTTCTGCTTTGCAATCTTTTCTCTTCTCCCCATAAAAGAGATGGCAGAGAGAGAGAGAGAGAGAGAGAGAGAGAGAGAGAGAGAGAGGGAGGGGAAAGAGAAGGGGGCAGAGTGAGTGAATTGAGTGATGTATGAATGAACGAAGGAATGAGTGAAAGCAGGGATAATTGGGCTTTATATGGAGGAGAAATTTGACTACAGCCAGCCAATGGGCTGATAGCCCTGACACTGACAGGTCCAAGGCCCAGAAAGAATGTATAACAACTGCTCCCCCACCCCCGGCTGACGTCAGTAAGGCGCTGCCCCTCCACTTGCCCCGGGATCTGGCCGCGCTACCGGCCGACTATGGTGAAAAATTGGCAAAAAAATAAATTTTCTATAAATATATTCTGTTATTCGTAAAATTTGGGTTATAAATAAACTATGGTAGGTAGTGCACTGAGATTCAAATTCAGGTTGAATTAAATGGTTCTCGAACAGATTTTGAGTTCTGACAGGCCTAGTTAAATTAAATCCTTTTCAGGGTACATTCTAATTTAGAGGTTTCTCTTTTGTTATTTTTTTTTGTTGTTGTTATTCAAATCTTAAGGTATACAAAAGGTCATAAGTAAATAATTACTTTGATCTGGAACCAGATCATAGTACTAAAGTCCAATCTTTGACAACTCTATGGTTCTAAATTATTAAGATTCAAATTGCAGCAAGAGAGTGCAAAAACAATTAACTCCTGTATTGCACACGTAGGTGGTGGATTCTGCATTAGTTGTATGCCTCGTTAAACTTAGACCTTAGATAATCTTAATCTTGGTTGATATTATAAAAAAGTACAAGTAAACAAGGCTAGTTGAGATCACAAACACTCATGTATTGGCTTCTGGTCAGTTGAGTGCAAATTTACAGGTTAAAATGAAGATTTTCAAAGTAATTAATAGGCAATCTAAATGAATTTTTGTAGAACTTCTCTAAGCCTCATGTAACTAAAAATTTAATCATTTACTTCAAGTCAAAATTTGGGTGAACCAAAAAAGGGCAGAGGAATGTTAAGACAAGCTGTTATACACCTTCGTAAAATCAGAGACGATCTTATAACGAATATTGCTCCTAAATTGTTCATCATCGGGAGTGGAGCGCGGGTAGTGAGGTTGTGGTCTTCACGAACTATACAGAGGACAGCAGTTTTGTCAAAAGAGAAGCTAATTGAGAAGAGCAACGGAGGAGAGCTGAACATCATTAACATCTCATCTAGGTGACCGCGGGTCAGGGGCGTCGCAAGTTCAAGTCTCACCAGTTCGGACCGGTTGAAGTCTGCGTAAGCGGCGAGCATTTGTGTATAACTGGCTAGCATTTGTGCGTAACTATTTTTTCTTTAAAACGACGTTATTTTTCGCACTTATTTTTGGCTTTATTGGTTGCATCTCATTTATCTATTTTTTGCACTTTAAATCCCAGCCATCAATTTATTCTAACTGGAACTTGTGTGAGGCCCCTCGTCCGGTAACCGCATTCGGCCTCAAAGTGCAGAATGATGTGATGATTTTTTTGTTTATTTATTTTTATTATCCCTAATTGTTACTGTCACGCTTGTTGATGTTTAGTTTGAATTTAATAAATAATTGGACTTAAAAAAGCGACCTTTTCTTGTTCTGGTACTAGTAATAATAATTTAGTAAACAATTTTCAGTTAGTGAAGAAGAAAATAAAGACGTGGGCGGGGGAGCCGTATGGCCACGAAGAGAGGACAATGCCACGGTCTTTTAAGACACGGTCAAAATACATCCCAATTCTTGCCTGCTTCAGCTCATTTGAATCATTGTCATCCCCTTATTTGTATTTGCAAATTATTTTCATTTATTGGTTCTCATTTGGGTCAAATTTTCCAATGGCATCAATGGGATTTTCAATTAAATACTGCATTCATAAAGTTTGCACTCATATGCATATTTATTGTGGCCGCCATTTTTATTTTTTGACCATGTAGTCCACCATTCCTAGACGGAAATTGTTTTATGGTCAAAGTTGAAGGCTTCATTCTTGGCATTAAATAATAACGATAATTAATTCTGAACTGATGCTTGATAATACAAAGGTCTGTCCCCCCATAAAACGGCACATAATTGCTTATCCTCGATGAGATTCGCTCGGTAAATTAATAATTTAATAATTTAAAATTGGTCATTTTAATTTTTTTTTAATTTTTTGACCAAATTCAATTATGATTTCAATTGAGATACTGATCCCAATTCGATTCAGTAATTCAGTATTTAAATTTGATATCTTGGAAAAAAAAAAAACCTATCACACTTACATACGGACATAATCCACGATTGGAGTTCGCAAATTATGTCCTTATATTATGTCTTGCATTTTATATGGAAGTATACCTTGCACATATAATCAGATCAATTTCTTAATTATGCATATTAATAAACAACAATAACATATTAGTAGGCACATCATACAATGATGAACAATAAAGGTAATAAAATAGAACTTATAACAATGAATTTAATGAATTTAATAACAAGGACTATTCTATGAAATATATGAAAAGGTGTATTTTTTTTCTAAATTCGATAATTCGAATTCAATATTCAATACTGGATTCAAATTTGACACTGCCGAATAATGGCATTTTCGAATACCTATAAAATTCAATTTTATTTTTTCAAATTTTTTTGAATTATCAAATTCGATTTACTAATTTAAATTCGAATTCGATAGTTACCAAATTTGTTAATCCTAGGAGAAGAAGCCAAAAAGCTTATTCCACTTTTTGTGTTCCTTTCGATCAGACAGGGTTATACGTTTTTACATGTGAGATGTTATCCATTTTCCAGAAATCCCAGTCTGTGAGCATAATTTATCTTGTGACCACGAATGAGTATGGGTAGTTCTCCATGTCAATTTATTCTGCAGAAAACGTTAATTACTATAAGATAAATTCTGAGTAATCATAAAAATGACACTCGTTTACATTCTTTTTTCGGAACGTGATTTGAGAAAATCTTAAATATAATAAATATTTGTTGTAAAATTTCGAATAGTACGAAATGCATCAACTCGTTAACTCTGCAGATTAACAAACCATCCCTTCGCCACATTACAGATTTGTATAACTAGAAAGATACTATCTATTTTCCTCCTTGAATTTATTTATTGAAGACATCCAAAAAATGAACAAACAAATTAAAAGAGGTTTGCTGGAATAATTCTCTCCAAACGGCAAAAATAGAATATCAACATGAAATAGATTACAATATGTTACAGCTTTTGCTTAGCAGATTTTTGTCTCTCATTTCATTGTGTCAAAACTCTAGAATACTCAATTAGTCATAAAAGAGATTTGTCACAGTTAAATGGAAATGGGGAACAAGCACCGGCAAAAGGATGAGAGACAGATTCATTTGGAGCATTTTTTGACTACCGATAGTGGTTCTGCTGAATTCGTAACACTTAATTTAATTTGTGTAAACACAAATGTAAATCTAAGAAAAATAGCTTTGTCAATTTATTCAGAGCATGTTAATTTCACCTTATTCTCTCCTTTATCATTTAAACATAAACTATCATAAGGGTACGACTTTTTGCGAATAAGTAAACTCACAACATGTTAAACTAAAGAGTTACAAACTAACAAATCTTGAAAGCCCTTCCTCATTCATAACTTTAACTGTCTCCCTCATGTCTGCGTTATTAGAAGTTGACAATGCATTTCTTTTTACTTGTTGTAATTCGTAACTTTGATCTTTGATCGATATTTAATTGTGCCAAGTTTTATCTTCTTTTGCTGTTTTGAAAATCTTCAACCTACACCCTTTGGCTTATATTAATTAGCAACAAGTAATTAGGGGCTAGACATCACAATGAGTCATTTGATGTGGTTGCTAGAATGAAAAATAGAATACTGGAATTTCGGACTAAAACATGCAGCGTTATGGTAGCATTAAGCTGTGAATTGTTTGTAACTTAATCTAAAAACTACCCATTCTTTTTAAGTAAACAAAGGGCTCCAAGCCATTCGAGGAAGAGAAGAGTGTTGAGAGTCAAAGTAGTTAATGTAAAGCACTTAATGGATATCCCAACAAGCTAAATCTGAATTGAAAGACAATAGAAGATTTACTATCATTTGCTGTGGAAACGTTAACTACGTATCAGTTGAAGGATTGATCATATGCAAAGTTTGATCTATCAAGTTGTGCACTTTTTCGAGTTAAACTGAAACTTAGGATCTGATCTCATAGTTATCCTCGAATCTAGTATATATTACCCGGTTGTTTGTGCGTGGCACGAGACCATCCAGGGAAGAAAGAGCAAGGCTCCAGTCTCCAATAGAGGCAAAGCCCCTTGTTTATTCTCTTAAATTTTAGCGAGGAAGAAGAAACAGTGCCTGCCAAGATTCTGGCAGAGTGAAGAAGCCAACTTTTTGGTAAATACGCTGTGGTCCACCTGCAGCTCCCTTGATGACAATGTTCTACACCCCCACCATCTTCATTAAATTTTACAAGCTTTCCCATTTTCCAGACATCAAACAACTAAAACAAATCTTTAATTTACTGGCATTTAAACAACCGTACCAATTTTCGTGCGCAGCAAAAAGAAAAACTCTCTGTCAACCAAATCAAAGACCTAAAAAAATTTCACCAAGCCATGTCATTTTATCAAGGCAATTCTAATCAACAGCATTAATCCCTTGTAATAAGCATTAAACAGAATAGTGCAATGCATAGGTTATTCTTTGAGTCATTCTAATCAATGAAATCCAACTTTGTTGTGCTTAATTGCTTAGCAGAAACGTATACTAGGATACACAACTTATAGGTTGTACCTACGACAATTAAGACCTCGAGCTACATTAATTATGTATATACACCACCAATGTTACGTTGTACTACTAGTAAAGACCCTCGAATGCTTGATACTGAGATAGCAGTCTTAATTTTGTTAGCATACAACTAAACCAACTCAACCTACCCCTAGTTGGTGATCGAATTTCCTTTAGATAACAAGTAGCAAGATGAAACAGCGAATGCCTATGGAGGACAAAAGTTAAAATTACCAGCTATTAGTACCATATATTTTCTTGAGCAGCATTTAGGTCCGTGACCACACTGTTCACTGTTGCTGATTCTGAACCATATAGAAAGCTTCCAACCACACAAGTGCAGCCCATCCATATCTTAGTTATGGAGGAGATCTATCTATAAGCCTTCACATTAATTAGGTTATGGCCTAGTCTATTTATTACTACCTGCCTAAATTGTCCAGAGCCTCAGCCCATGTCTCTCATATATACCATTCCACCGGTCCTAAACTAGTGCTCAGTACACGAAGTTAGTTGCACGAGGAGAAAAGCATGTGATGATCACATATTCACATATAGGATTTGAACAAGATGAGACCTTGAGGAGATGGGGTGAATTTATTCTGGAAAGTGATGCATCAGTGTTGGTTGACTCTTAGTGCACGACTAGTAGCTTTCCTTTCCAAAATTCCCTGCTCAAGTAATCATTATGTACCGTGCTGCTGCATTCAGTGAACGGAATTTTGAATTTGACATTATTAAGAACTGATGGACCACATCAATATGTGACCTGCTTAGCGTACTCCGTTGTATTCATTCAACACCTGTACAAATTGTTAGAAATTTTAGACGCAGACAGAGCCATTTACGTATATGTCTTGCTAAATAACGTGTTTGATCAAGAAACGCTGAATCAAAAGTGATATTCAATTCTTGTGGATGTGGTGGTCGCAGCAGCAAAATGGATATGGCTTCTGCCTTTTGCTACTACAGAGACCTGCATGCAGCAGTTTCATCTTTTGTGAGGCTACATCTAGGTAAAAAGAAATACAGAGAAAATTAATTTATGCCCTGTGTTAAAATCTAATAAGCTACATCTCAAGTTGTCCAACACTCGTATACAAATACAAGAAAAAGCTATTTAATTAAGGAAGACCCTTTTGATTTGAGACTTTGAATGTATCTGCTAGTGTACAATGAGAAAACATCAACTTTACGGAGGAGGAAGTAGAATATAATTGGGTAAAGATTTCAAGCCGAATATAAAATATTTTGGACATGAGGGCACCTACGGGTTGTGTCTTCGACCATATCATACGGTTGAAACTCTCCCATCCTAATGTAACACTTCAAGAACAAGAATTTAACCAACTCAGCTTTACTGGGTTGGCTAGAGTTGCTAAACAAGATTGGGAGTTTGAACCCCAGTCCTGAGAGTTAGGAGAGGGAAGGAGAGATGGGTTAGTTTAAGAATTAATATTGGGAATCCCATTCTAATTATGTGTTATTAAAATTTGGGAGCTTAACCTCAAATAGTACGAAGCAAAATATTTTGTAGTATTGTAATGAGAATTGATTTCAAAAAATAACAACCATTGGGATTGGACTCTTAGAAATTCAAAAAATTAATAACACCACCTATTATTTCCACTAGGATAAGTAAAACAAGAATACAACATAGTGGGCACACTGTTGGCCCAAATCTTTATTGTGTAAACCGTATAAAAAGTTTAGTGGGCACACTTTTGGCCCAAAAATTCAGGCCTTGGGCCTTCCCCGCCGTGATGGAAGACATAGAAAATTCCAAGAAGGAAGAGGAAAGAGAACAACAGCAGGCTTCGGCCATGGCCTTCATAATCACCGGAAAATAGACGAAGAACCAATGCCCAAAGCTCAATATTGGAAATAATTTCAGAGCCGAAAGCGAAAACGACGTCCATTTTATCTATCAAACTGTCAAACACGTGTAAAAACGCTCTGGATACTTAACGCTATTATCACTCAATCCCACCACACAAATTCCTGGAAATGTCCAGAGCCCCCATTGGCCCAGAGGAGTCTAATCCAGTCTAGTCTCTCAAGTCTCTCGAGTAGCAGTCTAACTAAACCAAATTATTATCATTAAAGTAAGCCTAAAGTATAAAATTTTAAGTAATTTGCAACTCCTAAACTCCTGCTAATACTAGTGTTGATAGTACATAATTAAATGTGGGTGGCTATCTTCGTGTCGGCGACCAAGCTCGCCGGACTATTAGTCACGGTTACGGTAGCTGCCAACGCCGTCTCTTATCACCGTTTCAAAAGGAAGAACCTCATGCCAATTCCTTCTCCCATCGACGAGTCTTCCGACGTCCTTGCCGTCTTCACTATCGACCCTTCTGATCACGGTAACTAAATCTTCAATAAATTCTTTTCTCTGGGTTAATTTTATTTAACTTGTTTAACTTAAAATATTGAGCTCAGTTTTATTCTTTTGAATCATTGAACTTGTTCAGAGCTTAGCTTTTTCATCAGCAGAATTAACTAGATGGGTAAGCTGCATTTTAGTCTCGAGTTCTTTTTTCTTTTGGGGAGAAAAAATCCTTGCTTTATGGGATAAACAAGGGTCATGTTGACTGATTGGTGAGTAGTGAGTTCAAATTATTCGGAAGGTTTCAAGTTGCGGGCTTTTTGAATTTTTTGTTAGTTTACCTTATTAAAAAAAAAAAAACGATTAATGAAGTCAACAATACAAAAGTGGAAAAAGGAATGGAATCAAAGAATGAAGATTAGAAGTCAAAATAATCAGATGTGATTTGAGCTTGTGGTTTATTGAATCAAGCTCTCTCATATCAAGTTTTGTCACAGATAGATGTCTTTGAGGATGTAGAGAGAAAGTGCGTTATCAAATGAAATGGCACATGCCACTTGAATATGTGTATTTTCAATATTTAAGTATGTTTGGTGAATAGTCAACCAGGTTCAGCATTTTTTGCAGTATATTGTGGTCAAATTCCGTTTTGCTGGGGGGTTGGCTTTATATATTGCTTCCCATTGAGTTGAGGAAAAAGCAATACACATACGTTTCTTAGTTTCAGCTGAATGCCTGCATGCCTGTAAGTTTGATCTAGTTTCAGATGTCCATTGTGTCAGGCATTTTTTTTTGCTTAATGTTTATGCTTGGATGCTAATTGACTGTTAAGTATTGGCATTTGTGTGTATGTCATGAAGTCCTCAGTGAATGTTAGGTTTGGGAATTATTCCTTTCTTGATCCTGCATTGGATCATTTCATGCTTCTTTCTCTTTAATTCATCTCAGCTACAAAAGTACTTTTGGTTTTTTCCCATTTTTTATTCTTTTGTTTTGAATTTGGGTAATCTTCTGTCGAAGGGGAGAAAGGGTTCTTTTTTGGGTTGGCAACAGCACCAGCGCATGTTGAAGACAGACTCAATGACGCTTGGCTTGAGTTTGCCGAGAAAAGCCCTTGTGACAAGTTAGAGACTCAGCACAATCCCCTGCCAGCTGACATGCTTATTGGTTCTGCTTCTGGTGATGGTGGATCACAGCCAGCTTCTTTACCTCCAAAAGAAGCTAATAGGACTATAAAGAGAAAGAAGCCACTTAAGATAGCTATGGAAGCGAAAATTAGGGGATTTGAGAAGTATGAAGAATTAGAGGAACCCGTGCCCCCTGAAGAATGTCATCACAATGTAGCTGCCTGGCATAACGTTCCACACCCGTAAGTACATATAAAACATTGCTTTTCCCATTCTAAAAGTTTCTTCAACTATGCAAAGCTTTCCTCGTATTGGCTAAGTTCATTTTTCTTCTCATCATTTGAAATGAATTCACTTTAACAATATACAACTGACCAAACTAGTTGGAAAGAGGCTTTTGTGGTGGAGTTGAGTTGAACAATGTCAAAGATCCAGCGTATGAGTTTTATACAATTTGTAAATTACACTTTACAAGTCACGGACTGTTTGACTTACTTCCAGGGAAGAAAGATTGAGGTTTTGGTCTGATCCAGATACAGAATTGAAATTAGCTAAGGATACTGGTGTGCAAGTTTTTCGGATGGGAATAGATTGGACGAGGATCATGCCAGAGGAGCCAGTGAATGGACTCAAAGAAACTGTAAGTAAATAAGGACATAACACGATAGTACAATTTTGGAGAAATATTGTTGGGTGCTCTGGATTTATTTATAGCATATTTTGGGTCCACTGAGAATACATAGAGCTGATTTATGTTTCTTAGGTCAACTACGCAGCATTGGAACGATATAGATGGATCATCAATAGGGTTCGTTCGTATGGTATGAAAGTGATGCTGACATTGTTTCACCATTCCTTGCCACCTTGGGCAGGAGAGTATGGTGGGTGGAAGCTAGAAAAGACTGTAGACTATTTCATGCAATTTACGAGGTTAGTGTCCTGTAATTGTTCATTCACAAGTTGCTCGTGCACATGTCTATCTATGTCATTTCAGTTGTGGTTGAGCATTCCTCTATAGTCCTCCAATTTGAATGCTGATTTATCACACAGTTTTGTGCGTCAGAGTTCCTGTATGTCTTGCTTGCTTCAACACGATTCTATTGATTAGTTGGATCAGTAAGATACTTGAGTATTTGGTGAATTTGGTTTGTAACATAATTGATGGCTGAGTAATTCTTAACTTGATGGAAGTTAATCATAAGAAATATTCTGAGAAATGCATGGTGTTTTACAAGCTTCTGGTTTAACAGGTTCTTCTATCTGTTCTGCAGGCTTGTTGTTGACTCTGTGTCAGATATTGTGGACTATTGGGTAACATTTAATGAGCCACATGTCTTCTGTTTGCTCACTTATTGTGCTGGTGCTTGGCCTGGTGGTAATCCTGATATGTTGGAGGTTGCCACATCTGCTCTACCTACTGGTGTTTTCAACCAGGCCATGCATTGGATAGCCATTGCTCATCTGAAAGCATATGATTACATCCACGAAAAGAGGTTCTTTTCAACCCTATACAAATGAATATTTGGCTAGTTATTTAGAAATGTTTGGTTTTCATATCAAGAGTATTTTCTTCTTTCCTTTTTAGAGTGGCTGTTGTATATTTCTATAAAGGGCACCTGAGGATATGTGAATGCATGCACTTGTATAAATAATTTCCTAGGGTGTTTAAAAATAAACAGTTGCAAGCATTATGTTAGATACTGTACAGAAAAGAGAAGAGGTCGGCTGTCATAAATAAGTTTTGATGTCAAATTTTTGGGCCTCTTTCATTTGTTGGGACATGTAAATGCATTTTATGAAAAAGAATTGGACATATTGGTATTTTTGTAACGCTATTAGTAACTATTTTCTCCATCTTCATTCCCTGGATTTTCTTTTAAATTCTCTTGGTTTTTAAGTGCATTTCTACAACTTATGTCAAATGTCTTCTTTCTGTTTGCCTATTAAATTTGCCGTTTAATGGGGAATTTTTTTCTCTTAAACTCTCTCTTTCCTCCCCCTCCCTATTGGGGACTGAGCTTGGAGATAATTAGATACAATCATTTTTCAGTGAGATGTTACATGATTTTTTTTTGTGCTTCGTTTGTCAAAAGGATGACAAACCTGTTATGCATATGTATTTTGGGTGATTTAACTTGGTGAATAACATATCTTTGATTAAATCATTTATTTCAGTGGAGAGGTTAAGGAGTTTTCAGCATGACTGGCTTAACTATAATCTAATCTTTTCCTAGTTTTTGGGGTTTCCTAGAAGCAGAACCTTGAGCTTGGAGTGTGTATGATATCACAATCTTAAAGCACTTTTATTCGGAAACTCTAGCTGCTTGTTGCATCTTAACCACCCCCCAATCTTTCTTTTTGGTGTCTACCATCCTTGATGTCTTACTAGCCTCTCTGGTCTTTTGTATGCCATAGCACAATATCAAGTGCAATTGTTGGAGTGGCACACCATGTCTCATTTATGCGCCCATATGGCCTCTTTGACATCCCTGCAGTTAAGGTCACAAGTTCGATGACGTTGTTTCCTTTCCTGGATAGCATTTGCGACAGTCTAGATTATATAGGGATAAACTACTATGGACAGGTATATGACTCTCAAACCATTACATTTTACACAATCATCTGCTGCCAACTTTTTGGAATTGCTAAACCCAAAAATTTGAATGGTCTCATTTTACAGGAAGTGGTTTCCGGTACTGGACTAAAGCTGGTTGAAACTGATGAATACAGTGAATCTGGTCGTGGGGTTTATCCTGATGGCTTGTATCGTGTGATCGTTCAGTTCCATGAAAGATACAAGCATCTTAATTTACCATTTGTTATTACTGAAAATGGTGTTTCTGATGAGACTGATTTGATCAGACGCCCATATTTACTGGAACATTTACTAGCAGTTTATGCTGCCACGATCATGGTTTCAACTATAAACTCCTCAAATATTCTTGACTGGTCCCTTCTCTCATAAAGTAATATGGTCTAACCTGTCTTTGTTTCATGAAGGGTGTTCCCATCCTTGGTTACCTGTTTTGGACCATTTCTGACAACTGGGAATGGGCTGATGGATATGGTCCAAAGTTCGGGCTTGTAGCAGTCAACCGTTCCCACAACCTTGAAAGGATTCCGCGTCCCTCCTATCATTTGTTTTCCAAAGTAACAAGTTCTTTGCTGCTTCTTTGATTGGTCCTTTCATTACCTTGTCTTGTTGCAGACGCTTTAGCTGGAAATGTTCAATTTCAGGTAGTGAAATCAGGCAAAATCACACGGGAAGACAGGGAGCAGTCTTGGAATGAACTTCAAATGGCTGCTAAGGAGAACAAGACAAGGCCATTTTGTCGGGCAGTTAATAAACATGGCTTGATGTATGCTGGTAATATATTGCATTCGGTTGCTTCTGTTCAATGACTTTTCTGTGTCTAGTTAGAAGTGGACAACTTAGCATTGACCTGATTCTTTTGTGCCTCATAACCATATGACAGTTTTTGGTTTGACAACGGGATTTAAGAGGAATGGATAATATTTGTAGACATTGGAAAGAATTGTGAACAAAGTCCTTTGGAATGAATCATGCGGTTCCTTATTTTTCAACTCCTGGCCAAAATGTGGTCAACACTTATTTGGGAGTACGGGAATGCCATATTATTTGTGGTGCTGATCTTTTAAGCTAAACTTAAAAGGAGAACACATGCACATGCATATTGGTTCATATCGATGAATATAATTATTCAATTAATATATTTAAGTGTTATCCCACACTGCAGCTCTTGTAATTATTCTTCATTCATGACCACTCTAGCTTTGTTTTCAGCGATTATGATGTTATGTTAGGAAGACATGCTTTAATATGCTGATTACATCAATTATTGTTTGATTGATTTTATCTTGACAGGAGGTCTTGATCAACCCATAAGACGACCTTATGTTAAGCGTGATTGGCGATTTGGGCACTATGAAATGGAGGGACTCCAGGATCCTTTGAGCCGTTTTTCACGATATATCCTTCATCCCTTCTTCAACAAAAGGAAAGCAAAGTCTCAGACAGATAGTTCTGACTTGGTTCTTGAGCCACTGAACTTAACTGTGTGATTCTCTTCTTTCTGTGCACAATGCCTGCAAGACTTACCAGTGCAATTTCAGCAAAAGCATGGAAAGGTATGTCTCTCAACACCTTGCTTTCTTTTGTAGTATACTGCCTTTCTAGTAATTTGACAAAGTGTAGAGAGTTCTGGATGTGTTCCCTAAAGCATCCGGTCTCCACGATCTTTCCATGTCTCGATTATGAAGTCGGGAATCCTCTGAGCAAAATCTGTAATTGCACCTTGAATGCTATGTTACACTAGTTATGTCATTGTAATTTGCAATATTTTCGAAACCCAGTAACATGAGGGAGATTCTTTATTCTTGGCAAAATTTTGGGACCTTTGGCCAACTGAGCCTTGTGACTGATTTATACTTATAACAATTTCTACTAATCAATGGGGACCTCGGGCTTGAGGGCATTGCATCTTCATTTTCTGCATATCAATTTACATTGGTATTTCTGTCTTAAAAAAATTATTACTGATTCTTACTGATGCTTAGTGCTGCAGATTGAATTTACTTATTTGGGGACAGAGCTTCATTCGTACTTTACTTGGCGGAATGGAGATTGAAGAACTCCATACTCATGGCAATGTCCTGCGTTTCTCGTAATATGTCTGGAATTTGTCCATTATGAGCCTAAACAACCAAAATACAAGATCTGATACACTATTTATATGTGTGATAGATTGATACTCGATTTTATTGTTGTATTAATAAAGCATGGAAAGTTTCTGTTATCATATATGGTGATGAAAGTGGAAAGCTCATGTTGTCGTATATATATATAGTGACAAGAGACAATTTAAGCGCAAGTGTAAATAGATGATTCTTCACACTTTGTGCTATTTTGCTTCAATAACGACTTTTTGTGCTATTTAATGTTGGATTTTCTGATATGAAGATTTAGGGTTAAAAATATGCGCACACATGCGCAGAATGGGGGAGCTTTTTGACTTGTGTTGGCGCATATTGCCCTACTTTTGAAATCGTAAGATAACCGGATGGGTGATTTGGTAGTTAAGCAAATAAGACCACCTGCCAACATGAACAGGATTGTATCCATTACGTCTGTCGATATTGAATATTGTTTGTCCTGCTTTAAAGTAGTAGCTTGAAGTTTCCACAGATGTCGTTATTATTCTTTCCCTCAAAAGATTGGTGCTCTGCACATGCTCACTGTTCTCTTAAATTTCTAGGAAGTAATAGATCGTGTACTCAAAAATTGAAACGGAAACGGTGGTCCCAGAGACCAGCAGGAAGTATTATGTTAGCGGTATCAAACATCTTATAGCATCTACTTTTTCAACATCTAAGATAATTTTCTCTTTTTCCTACTTAGCTCTTTTTCATAGGAAAATGATTGTTAGTCTGAATGCTCCGGTCGGATCATCGTAGTCAAACGACGTGTGAATGTTAAAAAGACCACCTCATACCCATTTCGGCCAGCCTATCAAAATCTGAGAGGTAACCTTAGCAAGACAAAAGAACAGAAAAAAGCTGTAGCGGGTGTAGGTTTTCGTTGTCCATTATAATCAATACCTTCAAGAAAGCCAGTCATTTGTCAAATGGGCCTTGGATCCTCCTCCAATTATTAGTTACTGACAAATTCTCAGAGACTTTTATTCCCAAAAATAAATAAATTTACCAAAAATCTTCAGTCAGTTTTGACTCTTCAGTCTCCGCTCTCTTTGTCTTGACCTGTTTACCCATCTTCATTTTAGGACTCACACGTGAGTATGCGCGTGTTGAACCATGGAAGCTCAACTACTAGTGATCGGTCAACTCTATCCATAAACAACAGTACTAGTAATTCCTCCTTTGCAAGTTCTATTTCGAGAGGTGGAGAACCACAGTAGTAAATGCAGAGCAGTGGGAATTAAAAATAAGAACATGCAAATGGTATCATCAGCTTCAAATCCAACTACAAACACGACCCTACTTGTATATTTACTATGTTTCTGCGCCTTTCTTGGTGCTTTAATGCCGTGCATTAATGCCTACCAAAATTCCCAAGAATCTGATAAGATAATAAAACTGCCAGGTCAACCTGAAGATCCACAAATCTCCCAGTTTTCTGGTTATGTTACTGTCGATCAAGCTCATGGGAGGGCCCTTTTCTATTGGTTCTTTGAAGCAGAGTCTGAACCAACCCAAAAGCCTCTTCTCCTCTGGCTCAATGGAGGTACAGGACACCTGCTTAACAATTAACAAATTTTCTGTTACTACAGTTAGCGACTGCCTGACCAGTAATAAATCACTCTTTCTTGGCACAGTATTTTATGCCATATAGGATACTTTCTGTTTTCCAATTACAATTTTTTGATGGCAATAGCCGTACTCATTAGCCTCTAGGTGTGCCCGAGTTGGTAGACGTAATTGTCTTCAAACTGTGCAGAAAAATATAAATAATGCGCATAACAGTCAGCAATATATGTTGTAGGGTGCGCAACTGGCGTTTTGTCCATCAAATTAACGATTTTGTCGGAACGTTTTGCTGTAACTAAAAGATCAATCACCGATTCTTATAGTTTATTGTTGATAACAAAATTGATGTAGTATTAGTTTTTTGGTCACTGGCAGGGCCTGGATGTTCATCAATTGGATATGGTGCAGCTGCAGAATTGGGTCCCCTAAGAACTACTCAAAACGGAACTGGTCTAGACTTCAATAACTACTCCTGGAATAAAGGTTTGGGTTTTTTATTTTTCTATTCCTCCTGTCCTCTCTCTGCGTTAATTAAAAAAATACGCTCTAGCCCAAGTCAGCACCCGTAGAAAGAAAAAAGTTGTCTTCTTTAAAGGCATAAGAAGTAATTAAATTAATTGATCAAGTATCTACGGTGCAGAAGCCAATTTACTTTTTGTGGAATCTCCAATTGGGGTTGGATTCTCATACACCAACACCTCCTCTGATCTCACTAAACTAGATGATAAGTTTACAGGTAATCGACTCTGTCCATCAAAATATGAGCATTAATGTGGTTAAATGCATACGCTGCAAGTGTACTGTATTAAGTTAAAAAAAAAAAAAATCCTATTTTGTAATCTCCAGCTGAGGATGCATACAGTTTTCTCGTGAATTGGTTGGAGAGATTCCCTCAGTTCAAGACTCGTGATTTCTACATATCAGGAGAGAGTTATGCAGGTAATTTAAGGCCCCATAACCCTGATTCTTTTTCCTTTTTTTTTCCTTAATAAGTTTTTTGTCTTGTACAGCCATGTAGTACTTTCTATCTCTCAAGAGGTGCATTGTGCATAACATGCAGGTCATTATGTGCCTCAATTGGCTGAGCTTGTCTTTGATCGAAATATGGATGCAACAAAATACCCACATATCAATCTTAAAGGATTTATTGTAAGTAGGTTCTTGTATCACTGGTGCTAGAGTGTAGCTAGTAACCAATTTGCTAAGCAAGCTTTCAGACATTTCTTTTATTAAGATGGAAAGTATATGCTACGTAAGGAAATGAAGATCAATCACTAGCATTGAACAGGAATTCTCAATTGGACAGCCACTACGAATAACATGTAGAAGGAAGCAAAATCTAGTCTTTATCACCAAAGAATTGCATTTTTAAGCAGTGAGATTGAGATTAAACATACTTTCAGAAAGAAACAAACAATCTAGCTAACTAACCCTATGATTTGCAGGTGGGAAATCCTGAAACTGATGATTACTATGATTATAAAGGATTGTTGGAGTATGCTTGGAGCCATGCAGTAATATCGGATCAAGAGTATGAAAGAGCTAAACAAGTATGTAATTTTAAGCTTTTTGACTGGACGTCAGAATGCAATGCTGCAATGAGTGTGGTCTTCGCGAAATACAATGAGATTGACATCTTTAACATTTATGCTCCCGCGTGTCTACTTAACGGCACCTCTTCTTTTGCTGATGATATTGGTAGTGACTATGACCTTTCTCATTCTAAGGTGATTCTTTGATTAACTAGCTTGTTCTGCATTTCCATAACCTTATAATGAGAAAATAGATAAAATTCTGTATGTGGTATTTCAAGTTTTTTTGGATGAATTACTTATTTATCAGGAGGGACGATATATCAGAAGGATGAGATTCATCCCAGGTGGTTATGACCCGTGCTACTCCAAATATGCGGAAGAGTATTTCAATAGAATAGATGTTCAAACTGCACTTCATGCAAATACCAGGGAAGGGAACGCCACAATGAAATGGGAAGTCTGCAGGTAATTAGTTCTTCATTATTCAACCTCAATTTTCTAAGGAAGCGTATCACATTCGTACTTTTCTTTTCATGTCAATTGATGATACCTACTGTTTCTTTTTTTTTCCTCTTTCAGTAATTTTGTGTTTGGGACATACAATGATACTGTCCCTTCTCTCCTACCTATATATAGCAAACTCATAAAAGGCGGCCTCAAAATTTGGATTTACAGGTATCTCTTGCCTTTTCTTACTCATGCTTATAGCTTTCGTGCCATCCCTTGCTACTAATTAGTCCAGTATACCTTCAGTAACAAAAGAATTGAGGTTATCAAGGATATAATTGTGTGACAACCGTAAAGCAATTAGCATTCACATAGTCCAATGCTTAGAAAAATAATACGGTATTACATTAGCATTTTGTCGTCACATTATATAAGAGACTGCATATTTTTGTTTCAAGTTATTTGACAAAATTTCCTCATGCCAGTTTAGATAAAGAACTCGTTCTACTTTTGCATGTCTCATGCTTCTTACGCCTCAGCTTTTGATATTGTTTGTGTTGCATATGGTTTTAGTGGAGATGCTGATGGTAGAGTGCCAGTGATAGGTTCAAGATACTGCACTGAAGCCCTTAATCTGCCAGTCATATCCCCCTGGCATTCTTGGTACCACCAACATCAGGTAATGCCTCATTTTCAGTAAAACAATTGCCAAATGACTAGCTAAATTTAGTTGATAAAACACCTAAAATGAGTGAAAAAAAAAAAAAAACCGTTCAATCAGTATGGCATCAAGAACAACTATCGCATTTAGTTGCTTCTTTAGGATTTTGAAATCGCTAATGAAGCATAATTATGTTTCATCCACGCACCTGGCCGTAGAATTCACGACTTGTGAGCTTCATGAACAATTGTGTAGTGAAATGCAGGAAAGTACGACGGATAAAGGTCAAAGTCACGTCGCCCAGCCAATTTGGCTAAACATGGTTCTAAAACTATTACAACATTCTTTCCCTCCTTGAAACTTGATGAAATAATTACATCTGCAAAGGTTGCTCATTCTGCAATCAAATGATTACAAGATGGTTGTTAACATCATAATTTGCACTTAAAACATGGGGTACGAACCTACAAATTTAGACTTACCCTTCGGCAAATATCTTTAAATGGATTCTTACAACTGTAGATAATTTCTTATAGTCCCTTAAATCATAAAGAAGGAACGAAATTGTATTCAGCTAAGGTGGTGGTACTTTGTATTATGATGTCTACCAATGCTGATGCATACAGTGTGATAGTATGATGCAAGGAGAAGAGCAAAAAACCAGAAAGTTTGACAGTGCATAGACGATTACTTAATTGATGCATGCAGGTTGGAGGCAGGATAGTGGAGTATGAAGGATTGACATTTGTGACTGTAAGAGGAGCAGGCCATCTGGTACCTCTCAACAAGCCGAGCGAGGCTCTCGCGCTCATCCATTCTTTCTTGTCCGGGGAAAATCTTCCGATTCATCGATGAAATAAAAATGTAACATTTTGTTCATTGGCATGCACCTTTCGTCAGACATGTCAAAAAAGTACTCGTGTGATGACGGGAGTATAGAAGAATCAATCTTTCAATAGACCACCTTTAAATGTCTATGTTGCATTCTTCAGCTCAAAGAATTATGAATAAATTCTCCAATCACAACTGGTTGATCGAGAAATGTATACGCACCCTGCTGCTGTAACCTTTTTCTTCTAAATTATATCTGCCTGTTGGTTTCCATATTGTCAAAAGGACAAAGGGGCCAAAAAAATAAAAAAAAAAATCATAAAGGCATACTCCAACTCACTATTTCACTAATATGAAAAATCCGCCAATTGATTTTATATGCCCTTAGCGTGGTGGCAGCCTTAAGATTGAAATATCAGCCTTCATTCAGTCCCTTCTTGATTAGAGAGAATAAATAACGGCATTAATTGTAATTATTCTTCTGTTTGTCACTTTGAAGCAGTTAAACCTTTTGACATGAACCTGTGTTGACGAAGGCGTGTAGTAATATCTGGTTTCTGGGCTTTAATTAATACGCTTTTGTAATATTCGTAATTTTTTAAGCACTTCCTTTCTCTCTTAGAATGACAGTCCTTTTTAATGTTAAATGGAAACACCAACTATTCTATCTGTTCAAATCGACACACATTACTAACTTGCAAACAAATGTCTTAAATCACTCTTTTTTTTTTTTTTTAATCCATCCTTGGATAAGTCTAATATCAATGTTTTTTTCTTTTCTTTTCTTTTTTCCTTTTTTTGGATAAAGAAGATTCTAAAACCACTGGGCAGAATGAGCCCGAACTTGACTTTCTAGCCCTTTAAAATTAAGCTTGAACACAAAAGCTTGGGCCAAACTGAAGTTAGAATTTTAAAGCCAATCTTAGAATGGGTCAACGTCGGACACAACATTCTTACAATTTTTTAAGGGGCGAGTTCAAATTAACTAAAACTAGTTCACGAAGCTAAATTAAGAACACCTTAAGGTGCAATAGGGGCTAATAAGGGAAAATATTTACGTGGACCGGATCCACGGGTGGAGCCGTGGACCCTGCGATCCACCTTCATCCACATCCACTAAAAGTGGACTCTTCTGTGGATCCCTTGTGGCCTATATGAATCCCATAGCACTTTTGGTGGATGTGGATAAAGGTGGACCGCAGGGTCCACGGCCCCACTCATGAACCGAATCCACCTAAATATTTCCCGGCTAATAAGGAAGAAAGAATGAAGTAGGACATATGGGAAGGAATTCGCAGGACATTTTGACTCCGTTTTGGATGATTATTTTTTGGAGTATTTTTTAAAAAATATTACTGTATCAACTTTAAAGATTTTTATCGATAAATATGTTTGTAAGATAAAAAGTTAATTGAAAAACACGTTTAAAATTTCTAAACAATATCTTTAAAAAACACAAATAAACAAACGCAGCCTTTAATTGTCGAGACTGCTTTTCCCATTTAGCTAAAGGCTTATCACGATTTAAATGTGTTAGGGTACGACTTCACAGTAAATAAATATTTAGGGTGGAGTGTGTTCGCGTTAATTGAATTTTCACAAAAGTTTAATTTTAGTTAATTCTATTAATTTGGAATCTAACATTTAAAGTTAGCAAAATAAAATTGATAGAATGTGCAAAATATAACACTAAACAATACTTGGATAACTAATTATAGACTATTAAAGTTGAATGACTAAAATAATACTTTTGTGAAAGTTATAGTGACCCCTTTTGTCCCAAAACAACTATTTTTATTTTGTTTAAATAAAGTTCTTAACTTCATTTTTTATTGCTTCCAATGTAGTTTGACATTTTCTCTGGGTAGCCAGCCACATTCCTGAGCACACACAGGTCACGATATTGAGATGGACTTGGACTGACTGATAATACTTGAAACGCCACCGTCTCAGTTTAGCGAAGGAAGCCAGAAGATGCTTCATCAATCATTTGACAAGGGGGACAGGGTAGAGGTCGTCAAGAGAGAAACTGATGACAATGACAACGTCGTTTCCATTTGGTTTCCGGCCACAGTGCTCCGATCATCCTTCCCCGGTAACCACCGAAAGAACAAGATCTACGTGGAGTTCGAGACTCTTACAACAGCAGTTGACGACAACGATGATAAACCCCCTCTGCAGCTGAGAGAGTACGTAGAGGTTGCTGACGTCAGGCCGGCGCCGCCCCAGGAGCTGCACAGGTTCTTTAAGCTTGGAGAAACTGTGGAGGCGTTCAACAATAACAAGGGGTGGAGAAAAGGGAAGGTTTTGAACATTCTGGAGAATTCCAAGTATGCGGTGTCGTTTTATAAGAATGCTACTGATACCAGTACTGACGATGATGACAGTAAGAGGAGAAGCGTGGTGGAGCAGTGGGGACTGAGGGCTTTCAGGGTTTGGGATGATGGGTCTTGGGTACCACCTCTTCAACTTCAGGTACCCCGACCCACACTCACGCACAACATTTCCAAGTTATCTTATTATTGTTATTTTTTTAAGAAAAAAAGAAAAGATTTTTATGCTTTTCTGTTAGTTAATTGGGGTGTGTAAAAATGGGAGGGAATATGTATAAATAAGTATATTTGATGAGATTTTGTTAAAATTGTTTAAAAATTTTTGTAGAATGGAGAATAACCAAGTTGATCTTTGTGGTACAGTTGAGAAGAAACAAAATGAAACAAACTGCTCTTTTAGATGGAAGAAGTGAAATTTACTGTCAATTTTATGAGAAGTGAACTTTACTGTCAATTTTATGCCAGGTGTATTATTCTAACTGCTTTGGTGTTTCTTGGAGTAGTCGGTGGTTTTACTTTTTTCCTCAAAGTTCGTGGCAAATATTTTTTTGCCAGACATGCATAAAATGGTAAAGAGAAATAATAAGGGTGGATATGCTGAATTAGTTGTTTGTCTGCTTAGTTCTCAAATTATTGGAATGCAGAAGCCCTCGCCCAAGTCAGATACCGCTCCAAGGAGTGTCAAGTTGAGGATGAAGTGCAGCCAGAGGACACCAGTGGTGAAGTTTAGCGAGGGGATGTTGGTGGAGGTCAAAAGTGATGAAGAAGGTTTCCAGGGTTCATGGTATCAAGCAACTATACTAAATTCACTGGGAAATGACAAGTTCTTGGTCGAATACCTTACACTAAAAACAGAGGATGAGACTCAGTTTTGCCGAGAAGAGGCAGACATTTCATGCATCAGACCTTGTCCCCCTGAAATTCAACGGGTTGAGCCTTTTGAACTTTTTGCACAAGTGGATGCTTGGTATAATGATGGTTGGTGGGTGGGTCACATTTCCAGAGTCATTGATGGCTTGAAGTACATGGTTTTTTTCAGGAACACCAATGAAGAAATGGATTTTGAACACTTAAAATTGAGGCCTCATCAAGATTGGATTGAGGACAAATGGGTTGCAGCTCCCAGAGTATGATTCCTTCTCCCTCCCTCTTGTTTTCTTATCTGCTTCTTGTGTTCTCCTGGAAAATCTATTCTATTGACAATTTATTGCCCTGTCTCGTTTTATTTGGTCGCCTCTGTTTTCTGGTGGCAGATGGTTGAATTGCAGAGAAGTTCAGCTGATATGGAGATAAAGCCTAAAGAGCTGAAACTTAGGATAAAATGTAGTGGAAACACAGAAGAGCAGAAGTTCAGCAAGGGGATGATAGTGGAGGTCAAAAGTGATGAAGAAGGATACCAGGGTTCTTGGTACACTGCAGTCATAATTTGCCCCATTGAGGATAATAAGTTTTTGGTTGAATATCAAACGCTGAGAACAGATGATGAATCTGAACCCCTTAGAGAAATGGTGGAAAGTTCTTACATTAGGCCTTGTCCACCTTGTGTACAAAAGCTTGACCGCTATCAAATGCTTGAAGAAGTTGATGCATGGTATAATGATGGATGGTGGGTTGGCCTTGTTAGCAAAGTTCTTGATAACTTAGAGTATGCAGTTTATTTCTGGACCTCAAATGAGGAGCTGAATTTTGGACATCATGATTTGAGGCCTCATCAAGAATGGATTGGGGGCAAATGGATCACTGCTTTCTGGGTATGGATTCAAATACTTTCACTTAACAATTTCTTGGGGTCATATATGAATTCAGCTTATCATTTCTCAAATCTCTACTATTGTGAAGTTGAATCCGTTAGACGTTATAAAGATATTTATGATTATGAAGTTAAACAAATTCCTGTGAATCTTTGCTCACTATGCATATTTCTTGAAATACAGAAGAAGTCCAAGTTGCTAATGAAGTCAAAGCTTGGAAAGTTGAGGGGACAAAATGGTGGAGTAGCATTGGGTCCATGTTTTTGCAATGGGACAAAGGTAGAGGTAAAAAGTGATGAAGAAGGTTACAAGGGTTCTTGGTATCCTGCAATTATTCTTAGACCCATAGGAAATGGGAAGT
The DNA here is from genome assembly GCA_024721245.1 of Mitragyna speciosa. Taxonomy (NCBI): domain Eukaryota; kingdom Viridiplantae; phylum Streptophyta; class Magnoliopsida; order Gentianales; family Rubiaceae; genus Mitragyna; species Mitragyna speciosa. Next base: position 451,809 of record CM045569.1, read on the forward strand.
ATTTGGTAGAGTATCAAACTTTGAAGACTGATGATGAAACTGAACTTCTCAAAGAAGAAGCTGATGGTGTCTGCATAAGGCCTTGCCCCCCTATGATTCAGCAAACTGACCGGTTCAAACCACTTGAAGAAGTTGATGCCTGGTATAATGAAGGGTGGTGGGTTGGTCAGGTCTGTAAGGTTAGTGAGGGTTCAATATACTCAGTTTATTTCAAGACCACAAATGAAGTCTTGAAGTTTCAGCATTCTGATTTGAGGCCTCATCAAGATTGGATTAATCAACAATGGATACGGTCTATGAGGGTACGAATTTCTAGGGACCCTACTCTTATAAAGCATAATTACTTGGCAATAAAGCTTCTAAAAGCATAAAGACTGCTGTTCCCTTGATTGAAGCTAGCAAATACAGCCCTTACACTGACACTACTAACTTTTTAAGCCGTCTTATTTTTTCTCAAGTGCAAAATAACCAACATGGATTTATTAGCCTGTGTCATTAAAATGAAGCACGAGGTCAGGAACAGGATTGACTGTTGATCCATACACTGTTCCAACAAGCTTGTCCAGGATACAATTTTAAGGAGTCAGTTTTGTCTCTTGGTACCTTAGAGTAGCAACTAAGACAAGACATTGATATCTTTTCAATTGCAAAAGATTTCTTGTCTGTGTTGATCACTTGTCCATGCATTTTCTTGACACTCTAATTTCTTTTTGTTCTCTGCTTTGCAGGGAAGGATTCGATAATCACCTAGTAGGAAGCAAACCATGAATGGCCATGCATACCACTTGTTTCAGATTTTATGTTGATAGACGTTTCTTCTAACTTGCGGTGGTCGAAGCATGACTTCTTCCCATTTTAAAATATAGGATCATATTATGCCTTGTTGCAGTTGGTGCATCGAACACTGCTATGATATCTAAAATATATGCTACTTTCAGTAGTATTTATATATAGTAGTATAATTTCAGCAGAAAGTTTCCATCTTAAGAGTACGAATCTGTTGGAGCTAAACAATTTTAGTCTCTTTATATTATGGTAGTTAGCACAATATATGTTGGTCAGAAACATCTCGTTTGGTTGGCTTTGACTGGGGCTCTTTTTGTGCCCTGTTTTTGTGATTGTTTAGCCACAGGGGTAATTTTTCAACTATTTCACTGTCATTTCGCTGGCCGATTGGATATAAGTGTTTTGGACTAATGAACTACATCCGGACTTAAATCACCCTTAGTTGATTGCCTCTAAGAAAGTCAAAAGGTTAAAAAAACAAATATCGCTACATTTTATTTGTATCACATAACATCGATTGGTTATTTTTGTTCATTTGGTGCCTCGAAATCAGCTGGTGCAAATCTTAAATTGATCACTTCCTCAAACTGGAGCCCGTCTAAAAGATGATAATGATAATAATGATTAAATTTGACCAAGTCAACGAATTCATCCCGTTTGATCTATGGACTGAACATAAACTTTCGATCAATTGTTTTGACAGTCTTGGCCACTTGAATTAGATAATGAGGTTAGATCCTTATCACCCATCGAGACATGGGAGAGCACAAAGCAAAAAAGTGCAGTTGTACAAAAAAATAAAATAAAATTTAGCTCAAAAATGATAAATTTTTTTATTAAGATTTAACAAAAATTTCCAGTTGTTATTTTTTTTTTATTCAGAAATCAAAAGTATTTGTATTACTGTCTGAACATTTACAGTTAATTTTACAAAAGGGGCACTGCCAGCTAAATAAAAAATTTCCAGTTGTTGGATTGAGTAGTATTGTACTCTTTTTCATTCCCATCTCTACAGAAGTAATCAAGTTGGTCAAACCTCTTTAATGCTTAATCACAACCGTCCAATCGAAATCTTATGTTCATTTCATCTAAATAAACAAATACCAAATCAAAGAAACTTCTCGCCAACATAAACTTGTCAATAATTTTGATGGGCATATTCCACATCCCTACTTTTTTTGTCAATTTTCATTCAAATACCGAAGGGCATTGAATTGACAAAAAATAAATAAAAATTTCCACATCTCTACCGAGCTTTCCCTATTCTTTAATGCCATTAATTATATCACTTCTGCGCCAACAATCCAGTGCTCCACACATCCTTTCACTTTGCAGAAAACCCATTTCACTTCCATTTTTTTCTGCTGTAATAAACCTCTAATTTGATAGATTGTCCACTCTCATGATGCAAGCAATTGGGTAAGGTTTTCATGCACCCTTTCCTGTGTTCTCTTCACAGTGCTCGATTTACATTGTAATCATGGATCAATCCAGCCAAAGATTTGATTTTTTCCCTGATGATGTAATCCTTCAAATTCTTGCAAGATTGCCTGTAAAAGCCCTTTTTAGAATCAAGTGTGTATGCAAATTGTGGTTTAAATTAGCTTCTGGTGATTATTTTAGGCATCTTTACAATGACCTTTCTATTAGGAATCCTGTGGTACTTGTGGAGGTCACTGATTCCTCGTCAGAATCAAGATCAAGTTTGATTTGTGTTGATAATTTAAGGGGTGTGTATGAATTTTCCTTGGATTTTATTAAGGATAGAGTTAAGGTTAGGGCATCTTGTAATGGTTTGTTATGTTGCTCTAGTATACCTGATAAGGGTGTTTATTATGTCTGTAATCCAATGACCAGAGAATATAAAATGCTTCCCAGAAGTAGGGAAAGGCCTGTTACTAGATTTTATCCTGATGGTGAAGCTACGCTTGTTGGTTTGGCTTGCAATTTGTTGACAGACAAGTATAATGTTGTGTTAGCGGGTTATCATCGATCGTTTGGACATAGGCCGGAAAGGAATTTCATTTGTTTGGTATTTGATTCGGAATCAAATAAGTGGAGAAAGTTTGTTTCTTTGCAAGATGACCATTTTACGCATATGAATAGGAACCAAGTTGTGTTTATTAATGGCGCATTGCATTGGTTGACAGGGAGTTGTACTTGTTTGCTTGTTTTGGATTTGAAATGTGACATGTGGAGGAAAATCTTGCTGCCTGATGAGGTGAGTTGTGTTGTTGGAAACCGTGTTTACTTGTTGGAGTCAGAAGGGTGCTTGTCTGTGATTCAGATATCAGAGGCTTGGATGAATATCTGGGTAATGAAAGACTATGAGAGGGAAGAATGGCATATGGTGGATAAGGTGAGTCTTCGGTGCATTAGAGGGATGGTTCCAGGCATTTTTCCAATAAGTCAGACTGGCGAATATGTTTTTCTGGCAACACATAAGCAGGTTTTGGTCTACCAGCGAAAGAGCAAAGCGTGGAAAGAGATGTATTCTGTGAAGAACAGCTCCACATTACCATTGTGGTTCTCTGCTCATGCCTTTCGAAGCACTATTTTTTCGTGCCATTAAGGTGTGGATATGGCTGCTTATTTGCTTGTAGAGAATTGTTGTACATACTTTCACAGTTGTTCTATGGATGATGTTTAGTTAAGCAAATATAGAAACCCAACGAGCTTGTGTTGTATGTGTACTTTTATGGTCGATGGATAGCTTCTTTGATGAGCTATCATCTTAATTGTTTTTCTTTTACCTTCAGTATGATCAGCTGGTTGATAATTATTTTGAAACTCTTTCATAGTCTGGTTACTCCTGTTATGCCATTTGATCTGGCTTTCTGTTGTGGAGACCATACCTCACATGGTATGCCAAGCCAACAATCAGGAAACACTTGTGACAATGCGTGCCTCATTTTTCATCTGCGTGCTTTAGCTTGTTGTTTCATAGTTGTTGAGAAAATTGGCTACTTTAATTCTTAATATTAAGCTACTTTTAACCCATCAAGTCTTCTTTTACTTCTGAGTGATGCTAAGCCTAATAAGTCATAGAACGTCTATTTTAGTGTGGCGGTAAATCTATTGGAGACACAAAAGAAAGTGAGTTTGTAAAGTTTTCACTTGTGTTATTCTCAATGGCATGGGAACACAATAGCAAGTACGTTTTACAAGTTGGCCTAGCACTTCTTAAGTGTTTGGAGGTTGCTGTATGCTCTGGTTGGTTGACAGTGCTTAAAACTGCATGTCTTGCAACCAGAGTCTATTAGCTGAGACTATTGTCTGAAAAGGACAGGTTTGGTTACTATTTATTTTGGTTTTGATGACAACTAGTGGCTGTCCCGTGGTGGTCTCCTTAACGTTTCTGCCCTGGTTAGGAAAGACATGAGGATTATTTTTCTGTTTCCAGTGGAGACACTACTGTTTCTCAAGTTTAAGTAGTGTGCAAAACAACTTCATGTTGTAGTGAAGTCTGACCTTTGTATTGAGCTTTACCTGATACGTTCCAGATTTAGGATAATGATTTACGGCGATTAAAAATTGAGGCACTTGTGCATTCACGCATAAGAAGTGTGTCTTATGCATACATTCAGGAATCAAGACCGTGCTATGCATAAAAATGGGTGACATGGTACACATGCTGGCATTAAGTGTAATAGTTCTTCGTTCAGTGATTACTTTGTTCAGGAAAGATGTGTGTGCTGTGTTGTTGATGGCTTTGCATAAGCTGTCCAGAAGCAACGGTGAGAGGTGTATTTGTTGATTCTTTATCATTTGGACACGCTGAGCTGATGCAACCAGCAACGGTGACAGGTTGATTAATTGATTTTTTTATCATTTGGACATGCTGATGCACAATGAGATTGGAAAATCATTGTGATGTTGCGTACCTTTTGAGGGATTTATGTTGTGTTCCCGTCTCACTACGGCCATTTTTTTTGCTTCGTTATCTCTCAAACTTGTACAATCTTATTTCGTTCAATGCAAGATGGTGTGGGGAGGGCAGTCTATTTTGGCGAGTAATAAAAATCAATTTGCAAATGCCACAATCAACTTAATGAATATCATATAATCTTATAATCCAATCCATTTAAATCCAAATCATATACTATTCAATTTATTAATCATCAATGATTCAATAAAATGCAATGCAATGGTTCAATGAACCATCGAATTGTACTTTTTTCTCGCTACTCCAAACTCACACCTACTTCAATTGTACTCACACGTACATGAAGTGTATGATTGACTTCGATGATCGAATGGTACTGAATTTTTTTTATCGATATTAGGAGAAATGCTAAATTGGCTAAATAAAACTAAAATAGTGTCCATCATTTTAATAAAGACACAAGATTTATGTGAATCATCTTCTTTTTTTTTTTTTTTTTTTTTGGCAATTTCTTTGATATCAAGAAATTTAATGTTGAAATACTAAAGATAGTAGTAGTATAACAACGCTCAGTTACTTCGAAGGACAAATGGCAAGATTAGTGAAAAGATATTATCAACTGAAAAGTTACATTTTGAACAAATTCACAAAATATGGTCTGGAATTTGGATTTCCTGAAGGTTGAAGGGCTCCAGTCTCAAAGTCTCAGAGCATGATAAAATTTCACCCCTGGTAACTGGTTAGAAAATGAAAGTGGAGAAAAAGATTCACGAGACGAGGCCAGGCAAGGTTAAGCTATTGGAGACACGAGGCTGAGAGGTCCAAAATTGCAGCAGCCCTCTCCTCAAGCCTCATAAAATAAAAGCCTTTTGTTTTTGTCTTTGCTCTTTTCATATTTCTTTTGGCTTGCCTTCCTTGCTGACCCAAAAGGGCTCATCAGCCTGCTGACATAGTCATCCATAATCTAGTTGTTCTGGACCAACCCCTGCAGCCAATCCCTCCCAAAGGGGCCGTCTTCTTCCCCACAGCACAGCTCTGCATCCACCACCATCACCAGCAGCAGTAGCTCCTGACCTAAAGAGTACAGAGAAAGATGGCGACTTGGGAACAGACAGACTGCGTGAGTCTGCTACTTTATTTAAATCTCCAGATTGCATTTTAGTACTATTTGATTTCTTGCGGGCTTTGTTGCTCATCCTTTTGGCCATTTAGTTTTTTTAGTGTACCCTTTATCGTCTAGTCAATCATCTTTTATTGGTAAGCTTTTTTCTTGATTTTATTAATTTTCTGAAAGGGGGGAAAAAAAAGAGGGAGCTCTGTGGGGAAAACTAATAAATAGTCCTACTAGATATTGAGTTTTGGGAAAATCCCTGATACAGCGCTTCCAATCAAGTAATTATTTATTGCGAAGTTTGCTGACATTTTAAATATCTCCATTTTCTTCTTGAATTAATGCATCTTGTTTCTCAATTCACTAGTTTATCACCTATGTGTGTATTGGCCTGTGGGTTTGGTGTGTAATTAGCTGAACTGCGATGTGATTAAAACTTATATTTTGAGTGTTATGTTATTGTCTCTTTAGTTCTGAATTGCTATTCATGATGAGCATGTTAATATTTGTACTTTAGAATTTAGATTAGGTTTATATATACTTTGCTTTTACCTGCACGAGTGTAAAGGGCAATTGCCAAATGCTTTGCACTAAGTAGTTATTTTTTCAATCCTGATTCAAGTTGTACTTCCATGGATAGTGACTAGAGAATTGTTAAAAGTACTTGCGTTGTATCAGCAATTACTTTATGGTAAGATAATTATAAATCAGAAGCTGTTATATCTTTATCATGCAGATGTTTCACTAGTTGTTACTATTACTTTCAGTAGCTTTCAATGTGTATTTTTCTGTTATTCTGCTGCATTTCTTTGTCTTCTAAGTTTAGTAATATGTCAGGTCTCCCTCGCAGGGACATGTTTTTTAAAGGGGTCTTGACCGATGTCTAGAAATGCTTGTAGTGTTGGAGATTAAAAGTGCTCGACGCGGAGTCCTTGATTTTTTTATAAAGTGAATCTTGTTGTACTTCTCTTTTTCATATTATCCACTAATTTAAGTCTAAAGGACTTGGTTCTCTTCATTGTTTTCTTCAGTGTGCCAATTCTTTGATTGTTCCAATTTTATTTTGACAGGGTATGATCCAATAATCGGTTAATCTCATGCACTTTTTGGATAGCAACTGATAATAGTATAGTTTATGGCACGGAAGAAAGGAAACCAACAGAAGAAAGCAGTTCCTTGTAGTGGGTCTGAATTGCCAACTAATGCAAGTGAATTTAAAGTTTTACATGAGGAAGAACTTTTGAAAAACCACTCTAGGGTTACTTCAACAGAGAGCATTGACAATAAACACCATGTAGAAGCTGAAACGAAAGTTAAGCAGAAATCCCATAAATCTCCTAGAAGAACAGAAGAAGTTGTTAATAGAAGACAGATTGAAGAGGAATCAGAGAATGATGCAGGAGATTGCAGCACAACTGTAATGGCTGGTGAAGGTTCACATTCAAAAAAAAAAGGTGTCATGCCCTCCAACACTTGTCACAGCACAAAAAATTCAAAAAGCAACAGTGGAGATGATACTGTGGAACATGTGGAGCTCTCATATGCATTGATCTTAAGGCGCCTGAGGAGCTTTGGTCTGTCTGCAGTGAAGGCGTCAGCTGAATGGATGGAAAGACACAAACCACTGCTTGTCATTACAAGAACAAGTATTCTAAAGGCTTGTCATCATGTTCAAGTGAAGATTGAGCATGCATATCCTATTATTCTCAAATGGATCATGCACTTTGTGAATATAGTGCTCCTACTTTTTATGGTTTGGTTGGACTGCACGCTCAGAGGCTTCGATTCCTTTCTGCGCATGGGAACAACTTCATTTTTCTCAGTTGTATGGTGTAATGTTCTCTCAGTCACTGCAATGGTTGGACTTTTCAAGTTTCTCATTGTTCTGGTAAGCTCTAGTTTTTGCCTTATCTATATGCATGGCTTTCCTTTTTTGTTCAGTTTCAGGCTATTATTTCTAGTAGATCTATTTACCTACTTTTTTTGAACTGATCATGAGTCCCGTTACCTTTATTTGATTGCTAGTTCTAATGTCTACTAGTTGTTGTTCCTTAGCTATAGAAGATAATGTATTCAAGTTTGATGGGAATCTAGAGATTTTGTTGAAATTCTTTGGTGGAGATCTGAATTACTTAAATTTGATAACGAATTATAGGGTTTTCCCTCTTCAACAGCAATGAGTTATAGTGAAGCCAATCTTATGTTGGGTTCTCTTTTTCATATAGTTGCTTATTTACAACATGTGTGAAGTATTTCTTTTTTTTTTTTTTTCAAATGAGACTCCTGAATTATTTTTGAGCTGGGATGACGAAAAAAAGAGCCTCCCCCCCCCCCCCCGGTGGGGGGGGGGGTTGTTGGAGATGGAAATGTGAATATATTTGGTATAGCTTGGATATTTAAAGATACACAGGGAACAAATCATACAATACGCAGCAGCCTTTCATTCTTTTGTTTGTGTGGGCCTTCAAAATTGGATGTGCTTTGGATGCTGTTTTGCAACTGTAGCCAATTGAATATTTGTAGCTTTTATTCATTCCTCACACTGCAGCTTGTTAATCCAAATGTGATTATGACATAGTTTGTGAATTTATTTCCAATTCCTTATATTTTAAAATGAAAGGCTCTCTTTTTGGTTTGTTTTACTAGTCTCATTGTCCATTGCCTCCCCCCATCCTCCAATTGGATGTACCTGAGTATTGTTCATGAGAATGTGTGTTATTTCCTGTATTTATTCAGGTTGTGGCTGCTTTAGTTGGACTTTTTGTTGGGTTCACCATCACAGTTATATTGATGGCTATTTCTGGCGTAGTTCTTCTCTGGTTCTATGGAAGCTTTTGGACAACAATGCTTGTTATCTTTTCTGGAGGTGATTCATTATCCTTTTTTTGAGAATATTTGGCGTCTTGACTAATGCTGCTTCTTTGTCCTTTTGGCATTGACATTGGTGGCTCTTCAAAATGCAGGATTTGCTTTTATATTGAGCCGTGAACGCCTTGCACTGTTTATTGCAACATTGTACTCTGTATATTGTGCATGGTCATCTGTTGGGTGGCTTGGTTTACTGTTTGGTTTGAATTTGTCATTTATTTCCAGTGATGTTCTGATATTCTTCCTGAGGAGCTACATAAATGAGCAAAGAAGGGCTAGTGGTCCTGCACAGCAGACAACTGAAGTGCCAGATCAATCAGGTTCCACTTCTGGTGCTGCTGGCCCATCCACTGATCAAAGATCAGGAATTCCTTCAACTAGTGGATTGGATTGTGAGACATCATCTGAAGATGAAGTTGTTAGGTTGTTGAACTGTAGTGACCACTATGCTGCATTGGGCTTGTCTCGGTTTGGAAATGTTGATGTTTCTGTTCTTAAGAGGGAATACAGAAAAAAGGTTGGTGATTTTTTTTGCTTGTCTTAGTTTCTATCCTGTTGATCATTTTGTTTAATCAAAATTACCGCAATTACTACTGTCTATATATTTCATGTGTTGTTTGAAAATATTTTGCAATCAAGCAATGTCAACAATTAATGCTGGTGCTACTGATAGTTAGACAAAGCAATCTTAAGAGTAAAATTGGTTAATAGTCTTTTTAAGCTTTTTTTTTTTTTTTATAATATTTCATTCATAAAGTAAGCTGTTGCAATAGGCTGAATGCACTTTGATAATCAGGCAATGCTGGTCCATCCTGATAAAAACATGGGCAATGAAAAGGCTGCTGAAGCTTTCAAGAAACTGCAAAATGCATATGAGGTACATTTACCTCTCTTTCAGTCTTTCTTTTAGTTGTCCATCAGTGTTTATAAGTTTTTCTTTAATCATTTTTCCTATGTCCTGCCATAAGTTTGGAATGGTCTTTTTCCATAGGTTTTATTGGATTCTTTTAAGAGAAAGGCATATGATGATGAACTGAGGAGGGAAGAACTGCTACATTATTTTCGTCAGTTTCAAGAAGCTTCTCAAAAGGCATGAAATTGTATTTTCTTGGCTGTTTTCTACACATCACATTAAATACTCCATGCTTTGTTTTATGTCCTGCCCCGGCGTTCATCTTGTAATTTGAAAAATTTTATTTTCAATGAGGTATCAGATCTCTATAGATCTCTGTCTCTCTCCACTGTTAGCATGTGACTTAAAGAAGATATCTGATCTAATTATTTCAAAATTGGATCACGTATATTTCAAAATTTTGAAATTTTCTAGCATTCTGTTGCATGGTATTTCTCTTCCTTGGGTGATTCAGCATCATTTTTCCTGTCTTATTTTATTCGAATCATATTCTTACCTTTTCAAATAAGAAAGTAAAAGACATTGAAAAGATGTCCCAGATTAGTTGTTTATTTGGAATTTCCATGTACTGGTTGCTCCTGTCTGGCTGCTTCTCTTTTGTTGTTGTTTCATTTTGTTTCAACTGCTTGAGGGTCAACATTTCATTGTTGTGTATGAAATTATTGGGAGAAAGTTGCTGACGGAAATCTTTTGCCTTAGAAACTTTGTGCTTAGAACTAGTTCCTTTTGGATGTGGTCCATGTTGGTTTATTGGCTATTCTTTAAGTTTTGATAAACTGGAGAACATATTGAGGTTTTTGATTTGGCTTAGATTATGCTTCATACCAATTGTTTCCTAAGAGTCCAAGCTTGAACAATTTCTATCTCATCTGGAAATAATCATTTAGGATCACTTAAGTTCTCAAATACCTCTATGTTCTTGCTGTACAATCTCAGGTCTACTTAGGCTTGGTTTGCTAAAAACACAAGCTTCAGTACGTTTCATATAGAGGCTTGTGGAAAGTGCTTGCTGTTATGTAACCTTCCCGAACTTGTTAGACAATATTTCAGTTATTCATGAAAAGATATTCTCCGAACTAAAGGACTACATTAGGAAAGTTACCAAGCTTAACTAATGTATTATTAGGTGATTGCTGGATGTAATGTCAATTGAGTTACTCACTATTGGCTCAGCATTTTATTCTGTAATTGCAGTTCTATTTTTCCCTACTTCCCTCAAGTTTCAAGTATTGCCTTTTCAGAATAGAAGGCGTGGCTTCTTTTCTCCTAGTTTTACTCGTGGAGAAGCTAATGATGAGGACCCTCTTAAAGAATCGAGACGAATTGCCTGCAGGAAGTGTGGCAATTTTCATGACTGGATTCACACTAGTAAAGTAAAATCTAGAGCAAGATGGTGCCAGGTTTTCTTTCTTCTTTCGTGTCATATATGTTTTAAGTTCTACTATGCATGTCTAACTTAAATGCAGATTAACGGTGCTGAGGTTTTTACTTATTTTAATGTCAATTCTGGTATTTGTTTCTTTCGCTCCTTTTTAAAGGAATGCAAAGATTTTCACCAAGCTAAAGATGGAGATGGATGGGTTGAACAGTCTTCACATCCCTTATTTTTTGGGATGCTGCAGAAGGTATGTACCTCTGGAAAATGCTGTACGAGTACCTAGTATATCTACTGAGTTTGGCCTTTGGCCATTGGTTCATATCCTTGTCGCACAAACAAAGTCAAATTTAATTGCACATATCTCTTCTTCCTCTGATGAGCTTCTGCTGGTTTTCCTAATAATGTACAGGTTGCACCTCCCATTGCATATGTTTGTGCGGACAGCAAGATCTATAATGCAACTGAATGGTACATTTGTCAGGTAAGGTTCTCTTCCTTTGATTCTAGGAACTGGGAATCATTATGGAAGACAAAATGCAACTGGATTGTGTGTTGCTCTGGTAAAGTTAGCTCCACCAGATATTAGAAATAAAGTTTCCGCACCAGTTCTTAGCATATCTTATTAATTATGAGTAAAATTTCCTTTGGAAAGAGAGAGAAGCACCTAGCCACGAGCTTCCTTAAAGTTTGAGGAGTGTGCACTTGGTCAAATGTTAAGAATGCTTAAGGCTTTTGTTTAAGTTTATATATAGGACAATAGAGGTTCAGCAATTTAAACGTGCAAAAGTAAATTAAAAGCAAAAGATTGATCTTATGCAAATTATGTGAAATTGTGATATTCTTGGAACCACCTTGGAAGTTGAGAATTTTGTTGTGTGTTTGTCCGAGAAGGGGAAAAAAATGCCTTTTCTTATATAAATCTAATTGGAAAAAGAATGTATGTCATATTCTTGTCCTCTTCGCCATCACAATGTTTAGGAGGGCTCAATCTGGAAAGCTCTTTTCTTTTGTTTATTCGACTGATTCTCCATATTGAGGAATTAACACCATACATAATACATTTATTCAAGCAGAGGTATATGCTTCAGCTGTGTTGTCATTAAGTTGTTTAGCCAATTTTATTTCAAATGTTATTATACAAAATCTGAAAAAGTTACGTTTTCTGTCCCCATATTCTGACCTCTTACAAATTTAACAGCCTTTTGTGAAGATATTATTCTTTAGGTATTTGGTTTTCTAGGAGACTTCTTTCTTTATTCTAATTGGCATATGGTTCCAAGCTCTGAATATGCCGTACATCCTTACATCCTTACTACTTCTAAGAAAAAGTTTTAATCTATTGATCCAATGCAACATTTTGGTGTCATGATACCACCAGCATGAGCATTTGACTCTTGGGAGTGGATGATTGGATTGTAGTTTTTTTCGGTACCTTAATTATTTCAAATGAAATATATTGTATGCATGGATAAGCATTCATTTGTCTTAGGCTTACCAAGTTGAAGCAAGTTAAAATACCACTTCTATTGTTTTTTGTTACAGGGAATGAGATGTCCTGCTAATTCTCACAAGCCAAGCTTCCATGTGAATACGAGTATTACCTCAAAGCAGGGCAACGGAAGGGGAGCAAACTCAGGACAAAGAGGTGGGATACCCACACCTAACATGGAAGAAAGCATGACAGAGGATGAATTTTTTGAGTGGTTACAAAATGCTGTTCAATCCGGCAGGTTTGACAATTTTCCTGGTGGTGCGTCTGAGTCCCCATCTGCTCAGTCTGGAAACTATTCTAAGAATGGCAGTGGCACTGGTAGTAGTAGCAACGCCAAAAGAAAGAAAAAGGGTCGAAAATAGTAGTGAACTAGTAATCATTTGTTGTTTGAAGTCTCGGTCGCTTCGAGAAATTGGCTGCTTATTTATGACCAGAATAGTTTGCTTAGAAATCATAAAAATGGCCCCTGAAAGACAGGGAAAACTAACAGCTAATTGTACATGAGGAAGAACCATACCCTCTTGAACTTGCATCATACATCATATGTATAGCGAATTTTGTATTTTGTTTTCTGAATGCAAAAAACAAAGGAATATAATACATTTGTTTTCCTTCCCTGAACTTTGCTGCTATTCTTCGTTTGCTTTTTCCATTTTTGGATTTATACAGAGAGGTTATCGGGGCAGAGTGGAATTAAGCATGTCAAATCTTTGTCCGAAACGAATTAACATAAGCAAGCATAAACATAATGAATTAGATATCTGCTTTGGCAACTAGTGAACCCATACGCATAAAATAGAAGGGAAAACTTTTCTCGTTCAGTCCCAAAAGAGATTGCACAATTAGGCAATTTTAATTGTGCAATCTCTTTTGAATCCTATCCTACCCTAGATGTCGAGCAGTTAGCGTTTTACGACTCTATCACAGAGGTCAGGATTCGAATCTCACCAAGCATTCCCCCTTTCCAAAATGTAATAGTATAGATTATTCAAAAAAAATTGTGTTTGAAAACAAGATTTCAAAAATGCTATTGAATCTTTAGATAATGGCAAACTCCTTCTCATGTTCTTTGTTGCTCTACTTCAATAATTTGGTGCTACTACACTGGCAATATAAATTTTGATAAATATGAAACAAATTTCAACACCACTAATATTAGTACATACTAGTGTTATTATTTCTTATTGTTACCTTATTAAAAACACATTATTCTTCATTATAATGAAGCACTTCTGGTGGAAGCATCCTCCTTGGTGACCGGGAAGACGAGAAGAGTCCATCAAAGTGTAGCACTGTATTTTGTTTTTTTTTTTTTAATCAATATTAGTTTCGTAATATTTTTTTTATCTTGAGATCAATATAACAATGTCACTTTTTAACTATCCCAATATATTTCTTAATAACCAACTACCCCAAAGTTATCCAAAAATTTGCAAACCCGTCCCCTTCTCCCCTTCTTAAATCCTGCCCTCAGTCTCGAGTCTGTATGGTCAAAAACTCCTTTTACTGCCGTGCATCATGGGCTCTCTGATGACTTCTACTCCAGACGTTGTAAAACTGATGATAAGCTGTTGTAGTAATGGGTTCAATCAGAACCAAAATTATTGCTTAATTTCAGCAAATGGGCACCCTTCTTTATGGCCTTTGTCTTCACAGTATAAGTCCTCTCTGAAGCTGAGGACCTCGGCCATTGTTGCATCCAAAAAGGATCCAAGCAAGAAGAAATCTGACTCCCACAGCTTTGTTCCAAGACCAGATGAAGCTACTGGTCCTTTCCCAGAAGCTGTTATCCTTAAAGAGGTCTATTTCTTGCCTCCTCCACCAATAAAAAAAAAAAAAAAAAAAGTTAACAGAATTGAAGGGTAACCAAGAAAAAGAATGGGCCTTTCACGTTAACTTGGCCAGTAAAAACTCAATCGTTTAGTTTAAAGAATTATCTTTCTTTAATTCTGGGAACAGGGTTTTGAAAATCCATTGATTATTTTGTTGGTTTTGAACTAAATGGGGTTTAGTTGTTTTAACAGAAGAAGGTTGAGGAAGATGGTAGGCTTGTACCAGAGTTTGCTGATGCTGAAGAGAGTGAGTTATTGCCCCTTTGGTTGAAGTAACGAATTTTCTGATTGGAAATTTTTTGGTTATAGGTGGAAGTGGAAATGATTGGGAATTTTTGTTGATTTTGCAGAGGAACTATTTGAGGCTTTGAGTCTTGAGCTAGAAAGTGATTTGGATGTTGAACGGAGTAAGCTTTTTCTCCATCTCAACTCTTGGCTGCCTAATTCCTTATCTTCTTCTTTAGGATGATTTTGGAAGCCCCTAGAACATTTTCATCTCTAGAGAAAAAGGGGTCATCCTCAGTGGTAAAATAGCACTTGGAATATGATTCATAATCATCCTCCATTGAGTAATCAAATACAGGTTATTGGCTATTTGCTGTATGGTAATTCTTTTGAAAAATGAGTTTGATTGCTGTTCATCATTCAGGATCCATAAATGTTGTGATAAGATTAATCGAGTAATATAAGTGCAAAAAAAAAAATTGTTCCGAAAGGAAGGAAAAAAAACCAATGTTTTCCATCGTCTTTTGCCATGAAATGAAGCAAGGATGTCTTTTTAGTATACTAAGTATTTTTGTGCTGGCGAACTTCACTCGTAAAATATCTTCTTCATACCTTGCAAAGTAGTTAGAAGAAAACTATCAACGTGCAAGTTATCTTTGATGTCACACTTTCATATGACTCAACTGTTGTTTAATAGATTTGCAATGATTTCTCCGTTACACAGTGCGGCACTATGAGGTGGTTTATCTAATTCATGAAGACTGCAAAGACGAGGTTGAGAGTGTCAACATGAAAGTTCAAGGTGACATTATCTCTTATTTGTGTATTCACCACATCTAAATTCTGATATCACCAAAGTTCACTTAGTTTACATAAAGATATTTGTACTCTGTGTACGTCTAAGTGCTTTATCTTGTATGCTTATTGGAGGAATCTCTTGTGCCACGGAGAGAATTTCTGAAGAAACTAATTTAGTTGAATTTCTACTGTTTTTCTTTATCTTTATCTTCTTTTTTTTCACTTCTTTGTTTATATTCTCTCTTGGTTGTTTCTTTTTTTTTTTTTTTTTCCTCACATTGTACGTACCATAAATTAGTAGCCCTCTTATTTAATGTTTATTCTCATTAAACTTCTGATTTACCATATTGCAAGTACAGAGCCTGTAAGAATTCTAACATCGTTGCTTCTTCACATATGCATGTGCCAACAGAATTCATAAAAGAGAATAAAGGCAGAATATGGAGATTCAGTGACTGGGGCATGAGAAGACTGGCATACAAAATACAAAAGGCAAAGAATGCTCACTATATCCTGATGAACTTTGAGTTGGAAGCAAAATTGATAAACGAATTCAAGAGCATGCTTGACAAGGATGAAAGAGTCATTCGACACCTTGTGATGAAGAGGGACAAGGCAGAAACTGAAGATTGTCCTCCTCCTCCTGAGTTTCACACATTGCGCTCTAGTATGGATGATGACGATGTTGATTGGGAGGATACAGAATATGATGATGAAGATGGTGAAGATTTCACTGATGAGGGTGAAATAGACATGTCCCCTTTCAGGGATAACACCAAAGGTATGAATCATGCCGATGAAGATGCAGATGATACTGTAACTAGACGGAATCAACCAAGTTTTTTAAGTAATAGTGCTGGGAGAAAGAAACAAAGATCCGAGAAAGTAGTTCGGTAGTCTTAGTGTATTTGTGATGTAACAGAAATCACTGCAAGTGTTGATGGATTTTCCAAACAAATCCAGGAAACAACTATACATCCGTACATCCCTTATCCTTCTCTTGTATCGGGTGCGGTAGCTCAAATGGCTGCTGTATTGAGAGGTTGAGACTTGATTTTCTTTAACATTTAATGATGATGTATCAAACCCCAATCTGCTTTGTTGCATTTGGGAGAGTTGTAATTAGTTCTTGTACTTCCATTTGATTTTTGCTCTATTTGCCATTTGAGCCTTGAGGTGTTATTTGCACTTTTAAGCAATACTATTCCGGATGCTTTACTCAAAATCATTATCTGATTGCATGAAATGAGTTATCTTTGTTGGTTATCTAGGATGTAGGAAGTTTTACGGTTCAGAGAAAGAGAGGGAAGACACTCTTGATTCTGTGACATACACGTCTTTTGGTATGAAGAAAAAAGGAAGAGTGAAGAGGCAGGGAAGAGAAGAATTTTTAAGACAAAAAAAAAAAAAAAAAAAAATAGAAAGGACGACAGAAATTATTGGTATGGTTTATGAATTCATCATAAGGTCAGTGCTCTGCGTATTAGTTAACTTATTTATCATCCAAAATAAAATTCTAAACAATATATTTTCATTATTTCTAAATTTTTGGCAGAAGGAAGATCCCCATATTCTATTCTCTAGTAGAAATGTCGTGCTTTACTACTCACCACCCTATATTTGGAGGCTCTTATAACACTTATGTCGAAAGATTCTTTAAAAGTAACTATAATGATTCGCAACTTGGAGATGTTTATTCTTCGAAGAAGTTGTTCTTAGTTATAGTACGTATTTCAGTGAAAAGGCATTTGAAAGCTCTTGTGGAGATTATAATTTTCACTCAAGAGTAGAACGGATGTTGAAGGAATGAATGTTTACTTTTTTTTTTTTTTTTTTCAGTCCTTATAATGTTAAGTAATGGTATGTTTGTAGAGTTTTCACGAATGGAAAGAACATCAAAATTAGTGATCCAATGTTTTAAATTTAAATAATTTGTTGTAAGTTTTGGAGTCAATGGTTAAATATCTCTTGGATTTGGTTTTAAGGTTTAGAGATTTGGAAAACATAATTCTTTTTAGCTATTTACTATTTACGTCATTTCCAAAAAAAATTAATGGTACCCACACTTTATTTACATAAATGATTACAAATGTATTTCCATGAATGCCAAGAGCGTTGAGGTTATTAATCCGTGTTTGAATTTTGAAATAATTTGTTATATGTTTTGGAATTAATCTATTATATATATATATATATATATATATATATATATACTATATAATATATTCATGTTTCTGCCTTTTTTTGTATTTCCTAATTTACCCTCACTTAAATTAACTTATAAGTCACACCTATTTACCACAAAATAAAAAAAGTTCCTTTGTTGAACTCAAACTGGAATTCTAAACACGTTCCACTTTTTTTAGAGCCCTTTACTTTGTGAAAAACATAACTTAATTACAAGTCCTAACTAATTAAACATCTAAAATCTCTCATAAGTCAATATACAAATAATATAGCTCCTAGATCATCAAACTAGAAATCGTTTACAATCCCCCGAGATGTATATAATTCATTCTTTCAATACCTTAATTGCTTCAAAACTTAATTTTTAACGTGTCAGAGGATGCAAAAAAAATATTTTTTTTTAAGTTCTACAAAATACATCTTCATCAAGCATAGAGCTAATCTTATTTTGCTGAAGTAATTGATGCACGCAATGCATGACAGGGAGCTGCTTTTTCGAATTGCGGTAAAACTAAGACGATTAAAACATTCCCGTGACTCTTTCAATCTCTTTTATTTTGAGATATATAATTTCTTGGTTTCCTGCTATCTTATCTTAAAATCCAATCCAAATGGTTTAGTTTTAGCTATCAAGATAACCGTAAACTATTCAACGAGGAGATTGACTTGGAATTTTTATTTGTTGGTTGGTGGTAGGGGTGAAAAAAAATTAGAATGAGGTAAAATTTATGCTTTTCTATTATCGATCAATTTTTCTTTTTGTTTGAATCGTACTTTTCCCCTTTTGTTGTTATCATCCATTTTAATTTTTCAATGCAGAAGAAAAATACAAAAATTGACCCTTTAATTATTCTTTCTATATAATTGAAAATGCCAAATTAAATCACCAAAATAGCATATTTGTTACCACAGCTCCGTCACTCTTCTGCTTCGGGATGCAATATTTTCTTTCAATATTCTCCAGCTAAATTACCCAATTTCTGCAGTACTAAACTTACAACCCAATTCTCTTGAACAATCTAATTTAATATGAATGAAGTTTTTTCTTAAAAAAAAAAAAAACCAATTCCGTAGGAGAAATGTTCAAGCCTTATGCTACCACAAAGGGCAAAAGAATATTTGTCCGAGACATAGTCATTATCTTTTTTGTTTCGTGGGTAGTTCTTGATAGCAAAATTATAAAGCACCTTAACAACAATTGTTTTGAGAAACTATTTTTCCACCCAAGTATTACATATTTTTCCGCAACTAGCTTGCTCTTTGTGATCCAATTTTTTTTTAAACTGACTTATCAATATAATCTCAAAGAATCTAACCCTTTCTAATTGGATCCTCTAAAACTGAAGGATAATTGACCGCTAATCCGGGGCCGCAGCATGTTGAACTATTGTTATTTAACTTATTTTGTTTTTCATTTGTTACTATTCTTCTTCTTGTAGCTTATCAATAAATTGCTTCTTCAACAGACGGTTACAACATCTTTAAAAAATCCAATCAAAAGTCATCATTAATTCAACTCTAGCATTACATTAAATCATAATTTTTTAGAAACTTAGCATTTATATGATTCTATTTTTAAGTGTAAAACAAAGGTATAATTCTCCAAAAAATTAAGCATTGAATTAAAAAATTATAATAAGAAAGAAACAATTAGGTCCCAAAAAAAAATTAATCACTTGGTCTTTCAGCATGATAATTTATCATAAATAAGAAATAATACATAAGAATAGCTACCAAAAAATAAAATAGAGAAAAAATGATTTTCAAGTTATTCAACCTGCTTCTCTTTAGACTTTATCTTCTTTAAATTTTCTCCTCCAATCACATATATATTTTTTCAAGGTTTTTTAATCCTTTCTTTTGTCCTGTCTTAAATCAAATCTTAGTTATTATATAAGAAATTCATTCAATAAAGAAATTTACAACTCTAAAATTTATTGCATTTTAGAAAACCACTGTCATTCTATTAAAACTACTTAAAGAAAACTTTTACTTGCCTTTTACATTTGAACTTCAATCATCCAAAACAAACTATATAATTTAATCATTTTTTCCCTTTTTTGATTCCTAATATACCCTCACTTAAAGTAGTTTAGAAGTCACACCTAGAAGACAAATCCTGCTTGAATTCGACATAATTACCAATACAATATGCGTGTTTTTGTTTTGAAATTATTGCTGCTACATCATTGTCATAAATAAAATTTAATATTAGCAGTTGCAAAGTAAATTACTATCTATCTGTTACATCTTTGATTACATATCTTGTGTTCGTTTGTTGTTGCAATAATATTCCTAATTATAGATAGAATGATATGCAAAGAGGTTTTTCATGATTCTGCTCATGAGTATAAAGCTCATCTTTAATTTCTTATTTTACATAATCCGGGACCAAAACTTTAGGGACATAATTATACATGCGCAAAATACATGGGGACATAATTATATATCTGCAAAACACGTGTATTAATAGGGTGATATACTAAATACAAGAATTAATTGATGATAAGTTACTTCTTATATACAAAATACGTGGGGACATAATCATATATGTGCAAAATACGTGTATTAATAGGGTGATATACTAAATACAAGAGCTAATTTATGATAAGTTACTTCTTTATCTAACAAACATTTATAGCGAAACTTTTCTATATTGTGTTAAACGTCACTATTCAAAGTTTTAAGGGAGAAAAATTTTGGTATTGGATACCTATATATCATTGGATGGGATTTTTCACGATAATTGTCTATACTATCTTACATGATAATTATCTCAGTACAGACAATTAGAGAGATATAAATACCACCAAGTTACTATAATCTTTTTATGCACTCCAAACTTAAGTTCTTTAATATTTACTGGTAAGCAAATGATTGTAAGGTAATGATTGTATCTTTTAACATAAAGAATCCGATACTTATGGATTTTGGATTTTTTCCCTGATGAAATGAATAAATTTTGGCAAACCTACAAGTCTCTAAAGGGTGAGTTAGTGTAAAATCACTCTTGTAATATTTAACATTTGAAAGTCACACCTAATACCATAGACCACGCCTTCATCTGTTCAACCTAATCTTTAGTTTATCTGCACCATCCTTATCACTGAGAGCTCAAAATACAATTTTATCAATGTCACAGGTACGAACACAAACTATTTTGAAGACTTGAAATTTGTGCGCAGATAAATGCTCGGACTTCAGTTTTTATTTCATACAAATAGGTAGGTAAATTTATATTTATTATATGTCATTTTTTCTTTGAGACTCTTTTGATTTAGTGCTCATAGTAAATCTTTTGGTCTTTTATCTTGCCATTGCTCTGCCTTTAACATGGTTTATGCTACCTTTCATCAAATTTAAGGCCAATCTAGCTAACTGCATTTAGCTAGATTTTCAATTTTCTTATTTTGTTGCTAACATTTGATATTGAATAAGGTTATTTTTTATAAAAGTTAATAGAGATTGTACATAACATATATTGGTTTTTGTGTTATTATTTGTTTTATTTGGATTATGTCGAGCACCTCCAAAAAATTCTTTTACTCATCTGAATTTTGAGTTTAAGCAAATAGTATGTACTTTTTCATTAGCTATAATCAATGAAAATCATAGGAGAATTGTTGATTATAAATTGAGTACTTTAATTCAAATAATTTTGTTGTGTATTGGATGTTAGTATAAATCAAAGGAAAAAAAAAAAGAACAGTGATAGCCTTTATTTAAAGGTGGAAAAATATTGTCTCTTAAACAATATGTGATAAATTATTACCCACATGGAGATCTTATGGAAAAATATTGCCTCTCAAAAATATGTAATAAATCCTTACACACATGGAGATTTTTCCTATTCCTAATTTAACTCCTTGTGTTAATCCAATAATTTCTCCGAATAAGTTCTATAGTATCGTTCTTGTGATGACACTTGCCTCACGTCCTTTTTTTACTACAAGTTTTTGAGAGTACGAATAAGTACTCAATAGATAAATTTATAATGATAAGATCAAGAATTTTTGTAACATTTTGAAGGCATTAGATTTTGAAGATAAAGTAAGGATGACAACTTAGAAACAAATAATAGTATTTATTAAGTGTAGTTGATTGTAAAATTAAAATAAAATGTTAAAAGTACAACCAAATGACAAGGTTCTGCAAAGAAACATTTGGACAAAAATTAGACAAGGAAAGAGTTTTGATACTAATGAGTGGGACGAAAAGGATGATTATACAATAAAGGAAAAGGGATAATTTTAGATACATCGCTTGAGGTTTCGGATAATTGCACATACCTTTCCTCACATTTTGAAAATTTCACTTATACCCCCTGAGATTTCTACTCAATAACAAAACACACCCATGACCAATATTATTCCAAAAATGTCCTTTTTAGTTAATAAACCAATAAAAAATACATACTAATTATAGAAAATTCTTTCCAATTTTCACTTTTTACTTTTCTTTTTTTTCATAAATAATTTTTTTGTGTTAGTAAACTCTTGCTAATACCTAGAAAACAAAATAAAAAATAATCAATTTAAAACTTTCAAAATTTCTTAATCAGATAAAAGCCACAAATACAACAACATCAAATTAAGTCTAAAATTATTCAATCAAAATATTAGTTGTATTTAAATAATTAAGTATGCTTTCTATATAAAATATAGTTTAAATTATTAGATAAAAGCACACTGGTGAACAAAGTCATTTGCTGACAAAGTCAAAAGACTAGCATTGGCAGTAACAGTTTATCACGTATGGAAAGGAAGGAGACTGATCACATTTCAATCAGGAGAAGTAAACAGACTTGAGATGGTAGCAGCAATTGTTGAAGATAGAAGGATGGAGGAAAGTATCGTAACCAAAACAAATTGGGACCTAGCACTAGAATGGGGATTCACGTAGGAATGCTTCCAAAAATTGTAAATATGTAAAAGAGATAGAGATAGTAAGCTGGAGTAAACAAAGATCCTATTGTACAAAAAGTTCATTGGTCAATGATAATAAAATCTCAATTTTGCTAAAAAAAATACAGTTTAAATTTAATGCACTTTCTATATAAAATAATTTAAATTATTAACACAAAATAAAGGAATTAATCAACAAATGGTATCAATTCTGGAATAATCTTTATCAAAATATTATTCGAATTTGAATAATATAAGTGCAGTTTCCATATAAAATAGGCGTTGATTTTTACAAGTGTGGCTTTTGTATAAATACATTTTAATTTTTAATACCAAAATAAAAGAATTAGTTGATAAAAGGCATTTAATTAATCAACAAGGGCATTTTTGAAATAATATAGCTCATGATTATGTTTTGTTATTGAATAAAAAACTCAAGGGATATAAGTAAAATTTTAAAAACGTGAATGAAGACATGTGAAATTATCAGAAACCTCTAGGGACGCATCTAAAATTATCCCTAAAGAAAAATATGTCCAATGTCTCTATCAATCTTTATTATGCATCTTAAGAAATTTCTTCCTTTTTTTGCTTCTTAAATCTAATTCTTTTCGGTTAGTATCTGTAGCTATTCCTCTTATACTTTGAATTTCTCAATCATTACTTACACGTGTTCTACTGATATGTAAATCTCATAAGTATCTTTAATATTCGACACTTATTAAGAAAATAATAAAGTAAGTCTGAGTAGTGTTTTTTAAGAAATGTTATTTTGAGTCTTAAATTGTAAAAATCCATTTTTGGACTAGCCATCATTATGTGGAATGCAGCTTATGACTCCACATTCCCCCCCCTTTTATTTTACCTAATGCGATATGTAATATGAAGTCAGTGTATCATAATTGCTAACTGGATCTATTAGCACTTCATTCTCCAATTCATAATCATATTTATTTGTGCTTGATTTACCTAGGTTGCTTTAAATATAAATATGTAATACCTTTCAAAAATAGATAATTATAGTAAAAAAGAATCTTATGCTATTGTCTCACCTCAAATAGAGATGCTAAATAATAGAACGAATGTAAACTTTCTTAGTAGACCCTTCTAATGGTGTTAGAAAATTATTGACATATTTTATGAATTTATGAGTTATTTTAAGAGTATTTAACAAATATTATTAGCCATTTGACATGAATGCATAATCGACACTTTTTACTGAAAGTAATAGCATAAAAAGATTGTTTTTACTTTATATGGCATTCAAGAGTAGTTTTGAAATGATTTAACATATAAGGAGAAAATAAAAAAGATGGTTTATTTCTTTATGTTTTAAATTATTAATAGGAACAAAAATGTCCTTGGAATCAACGAAAGATTGAAGCTAATGTTTTAAACTAACAAAATGTCTAAATTTGCAAGATTTTAATAGTTTAGTACCCTTTTAATAAATAAGGTTTTTTGACTTGATAAATTGTTACATAAAAATAGATTACAGCCCATTTTAGTTGTTTGAGTAATAAACACTCATATTTAACATCGAATTGGTATTAACTCTGAGTTTGGGCTAAAATTAAAACCATGTCCTGTTAAAGCCTGTTAGAGTCTAATTAGGGTTATGACTATAGGTGTCACACATTAAAAGTCATGAATCAATAATCAAAAAGCATACATTAATAACAAGTTAATCCCCAAACACTACATGTGCACTAATTCTTTTATTATCTTTTAGTTATAACATTTTTTAAAGTTAAGAAGATAATAAATTTTAGTTCATAACTAACACGTGCAAAGCACGTGCTCTTTTCTAGTAGTTAAATATTTTCGCAATTCTGATTTTAAAATTTAGAGATTTTAAAAACACAACTTCTGATTCTCTTTTTGGTCATTTGTTATTTACAGCATTACAAAAAATATAATAATAATATTCTCAATTTATTTAAAGAAATTAATAAGAAATGTGCAACCTGCACGATGGAAATTTTATTTTTATTGAGAAACAACCATATTTCTCTTTATTATCCTTTGTTTAGCTTTAATTTAGATCTTTAACAAGAATCTTAGGAATTCTAATTCACAAATATGTTTCTAGTAAGTTAAGAAAAGATTCCCAAATCCATCGTACCTAAATTCTGACGCCAAAATCTTCATTTCAACCACTTTCGAATAACATTTCACATTTGTTACTCAGGCACATTTCCTTGCTCTTTTTATTTTTTATTTTTTATTTTTTTCCAAGTAGTTTCTTTAGCAATATTGAAATTCTTTTCCAATTGAGCCTTAATTCTCAGAAACAACAAGATCATATTATGTACAGTTGGTTATAATGTATCCACGTCGCCAATTCCCATTGGAATAGGTTTACAATTTTATACCCTTCATCGGTGGTCTACTACAAGGCCTAGTCACAACTTTCTGGATAACTCATGTATCACCAAATATACTCCTGTATAAAAGCAATGTTCTTGAGGGTACCGAGGAAGAACATGCATTCTCATTTATAGCGAAAATGTAAACAATTTAAGGAACTTTATATTGAAGGAATTTGCATTTGACAGCATGCCAACCTAAACATGGTATACTTACAAGTAATTGACACAGGGTCACTTGTGAATCCGGTAGGTTCAGCATGAAGTAGAAGTTAATGATGATGAATGACTATTAACTATAGAAATTAATTGGCAGGCAACTCTAAAAAACTATGGCAAAGGTTGATCCCGTGACACGAATGTTGCATATACATCACATATGAAAAACATAGCCTTCATGAGAAGTTGAAAGCTGGAAAGACAACCCCTTGCATTTACGATTTGGAAACTCTGATTCAAAAGTGCCAACTCTTGTGCAGGAGGTAGGTATGTCAGCCGTATATGGTTGCAGGTGTAGTCTTTTACAGTACATTTGAACTGATTCAAACCTGTAAATTCGAATGATAAACAAAAGTTCAGCCTTATGACTATCGTCCAGTGCTATTTATATTGCAAGAGAATTTCTCATTTGTCATTTCTCAGCAAAATTAGAAGATGCCTCAAAGAGAGTACACTGAAATTACTTGCAGATGGATGACTGACATGAAAAAGTATTGCAACAAACAAAATAAGGAAAAAAGACTAAATCACGATCAAAGAAACATTGGACGATAACATACTGAAGAAAGAGTATAACTCACCAACATCCGAGGTATCCTTAACAATATGAATGACAGCATGTATAAACCACTTGATATTACTACTGCTGCAAGTATGTTGTGACCCAGGTGCTTATTATCTTTGCTGGGAATAAATGTGGATTTTAGCATATTTGTCAATTCAAAAAGCCTGTAAGAAATCTGCAAACATAAGAAAGAATTAGGTTACTCTCTCTCTCTCTCTCTCTCATTCTCTCTCATGTGGAGGGGAAAAGTAAAAGATCCACTTACCGCAATATATATGGATGTGGCAAGCATAAAGTTCAATAAAGGGTAATCTGGAATCAATGACAACAACAATTTTGGTTGACCATCTGGCACACCAGATCTGCATGCACAGGAGAACCACAATTACAATGTAACCCATCCCATTCCAACAAACTGATTTTACTTTTTACAAGAGAACTAAAATGAAGTTCAATATAATTATAATCCCATTTGATTATTTGTACAGTTATGCCAAATTGGAAGAACCTGTTTGTGTTTAGCAACCCTGTCCATAATCCACATTTCCAGTATTAAACCTTTTAATTAGTTAGAGATTTGCTAAGGTCTCCCTTTACCATCTATGCATTTTATAAATCTTCACTATTGAAGCAAAGCAAATTGTCAGTGTGACCTCCTAATGGACCAATTATGTATTGTGAATCCTATTGTCCTTAGATTTCAGATCATTATTGAGAGAAGAGTCCCCCACCCTCACTATCAAAAGCCGAAAAAAGAAGGGGGAAATATAGACTTGTAGGCTATATTCTACTGTATTATAGTTTCTTTAACCATCACTGACAGGACCCTTCAGATTTCCTGAAATACCAACTAAGCATAGCAACAGCAACCCAAAAAAAAAAAAGAATGAATGAATGAATAGACAATAGCAACAAAAGCAACCAAAAAAAGAAAAAAAAAAAAAAAGCAAGTAGGCGTATACAAGTCTCAGATTATTAACATACCTCAACCAAATGTGGATCTGTGAAATATAGGTTTCCAGAGTGATCTTTCCAAGCCATCTGTTTGTTAAACAAGAGTATGTCTGTCAACTAGAACATCTTAAAAGATTCCTAGAGTTAATTTACAAAAAGGAAAATTTACTTGGACTTGCAAGTATGAAATAAAATAAATAAAAGGAAAGGCCACTTACGCAAAGAGCGTCAAGGTGTAGCTGCGAAAATACTGGGTGACGTTTCGCAAGCATATGTAAACACTGCCAAACAGAAATAGTATAAAACATTGGAAAATTAGGTTAGATAACTAACAGCTGCAAAGAATTTCCACACTAAAAAATGATGTAAGAATCAACCAAGGAAGGCGTACGTTATAGGAATCCACGATGTATATGGATGATACTTGTTGTATGTGATTTTTGGAAGCTTGTATATATACTCAAACCACAGATATCCCACCTAAGAATGACAGTAACTCGTATCAGACAAAATGGTAAACAACGAATGTGCTGGAAGTCCATTAGATGTATGCTGGAAGAAAGACATGGTACCGCCAAAGATATGATCACTGCAGTTGTCTTGATCGATATTCTACGTTTTACTTCAGTTTCCTCTAATTTCTCCATCCATCTCTCCACCTACAATAACAAATTCCAGGAATTTATACCATAAGGTTATTTTGAGAAAACAATCCCTATGTCCCACATACCCAGCTAAAAAGAAAGTGTTGGAAAGCAAAAGGGAAAAAAAGAAAAGCTAGAAAAGAAAGAGTAAGGCAGTATTAATAGAATGTAAAAATCTAAAAAATACAAATCAAATGCTATAGGTTCCTTCATTAAATAGCTAAAATCTCCCAGAAGGTCCTAAGAATGGCAAAAATCCATTAATTAGTCATTCTATAGTTGCAAGCACATAAATCAGTATGAAACTTACTGTTGGATGGTAGTATGCATAAATCATTCCAATTATCCATATGTATCGATCAAGGCCTGAGCGGAAGTGCCACTCACGCAGCAAAGGCTGTGGTGGTTTTGAAGGATCTGAGTATCCTGAAATGTATTTATACATGAGTTTTCTATGTCCAAAAGGTTGCAAGGATGTAAGGTGGTAGAAATCACTAACCAAGAAGGAAGGTGAGTGGGCTCCATATCAGCTCAAAAACACCAGGAATTTCCCATATCAGAATAACCACCAAGAAGCAAGCCATGATCTTTGCAGCAATAACAGTTCCATTCTCATTATATTTATTCAAGATACCAAGGGCACCATATACCATAAGGGTGAAGAGGGTATGCATGGGGCATATGTAGTACAGCATGTAATTGTTATTCAGGATAATGCAACAAAATGACACCAAAAAATTAAGCCGCCACATCATCTGAAGAACCCAAAAAAAAAATTATCAGGAAAGTTTCAGTTGAAATCTACAGGATGACTTAATACTGCAGGAGGAATATAATACCTGAGCAAACCTTGTAATGCTAAAATCCTTTCGGATGTAATAATATGAGAAATTTCCAAACCCAGTCATCCACACATATGCTGCAATAAAAATCCTTATAGCATTGTATATTTCTGCTGCAGCGAAGTAATGGTACATCAGAAATAATACCTGTACAGAGCAAGAGAAGGAAACAAGCAAGGAGTAAAGATGGGAGTAGTAGTTGTGCTATAATAGCATGCAATTAATATCTCGTAGCAAATGGAGCAGTACCCAAAGGATATATCAAGTTCAGATTAACTAAATCCCACAGAAATTAACATACCTGCATCCAACCTTTCCATTCCTCAGTTTGATGCCTGTTGAGATACATTATGGATTTTCCAGAGAATGGTGACTTATCATGATGTATCTTGAAGGACGTAATTGCAGAAACTATGATTAGAAGGAAGTAGAGAAACAAGAAAAGATCCCGATTGTAGCTCTGCAAATAAAAGTACAACCAAAGTCAGAAGTCAATGGAAACCTCAGAACCACAAAAATGCCATCCAAATATTTAGTGAAGAGAGGCATTATTCCGAGCCAAATTTTCAGAAACCTCCATAAATAGCGCAATACAATGGATGCAGGGAGAGGAAAATAGCTTGGCATTTTTGGTGAAAGAGTGAATATTAGCCCACGAAATAGATGGAAATAGTATTGGCTTTTTTTTATATAGTTGATAGTTTACAATATTAATACATCTATCAAAAGCAAAATCCAAAAAGAAAATGAAAAGTAAAACGGGAAAAGAAACAAATATAATCATCTAACAGCAGTTATGTGTTAACAGTTTATTATGAATTTGGTTACATAAGAGTTTCCCATATGGCAATATAGTAAATTAAAGCAGCAATCAGAAAAAAAATATACAAGGCACCTTCTTTGATTGACCAAAAATACTTGTGCGATCACATATGTAAAAATAGATCAAAAGGGCTCCAAACTCTGATCTGGAAATGAGGGAGGGAAGGAAAGAAAGAAATGAGAATTCCTCATGCTGCTTTCCACAATTGAAACTCAATATTTTGAAAACAAATCCACTAAGCAACTTACATAGCCCTTAATGTTAAACGGTTTTCAACCAAGAACGACTCATCCATCATCAAAAATCTGTCAAGAATGGTAAGAGATGGCATCTTTTAGCTATAGACAAGTCAGTGTTGCTTAAAGCCTCTAATAATCTCGACAAACCTGGCAATCTGAGACATAACAGATGAATTCCTCGCTCTTGGATCTGAGTGTAGGCCACCACTTTCCAATAAGACAGCACTGTCCTCTTCTTTAACAGCTCCATCTCCCAATTCAGCCAAACTAATATCTGAATGCCTGCTACAAAAGATGCAAATGGTGAGAGGAGAAGGAGAAAGAGGGGGGTGGGGGGGGGGGGGGGGTAGAGAGAGCACACTGCTTCAAATACATGACCATATAAAGTAATTCATAAATTGAAAGGAAATAGCATAACAATAACTTTCTACATAAAGAGGGTTTACAAGCATTATTTGTAAGGCATTATACATATGCAGGTAACCAAGCACAGTACTAAGTTTGATATTCGAGATTTTTTATGAGGACAGGCTCATTAGTTGCAGTACTAATTGGACTGATCTAATCCGTAACTTAAGCAATTCATATACCCATCCCGCATTCCTTGCGAATTAACAAAGCTCCATAACACTTCTATTGTTGCGCACAGCAGTCATAGTTTCCAAAAAGATTTAGATAAATAAGAGCATTTCAGAGCACCAGATAGGAATGAGAGAGGGAGACTTGTGACTTAAATGCCAAATGCAAAAACTACACTAGTTGGCTCATTGTGATTCAAATAATACACTAGTTTGTCATTTTTCTTCATAAAAAGGTGGGAAAAATCGATTATTGTGCTGCTCATGGCAGGCAGACATTTTTGGACAATGAGAAAAGAAACAAACTACCACAAAATTAACCAATTATCATACTCCACCAACCAAAAATCACTACAAATCCATCCATTAAAATGAATACATGGTTTTACTCACATTTTCGATGTAGAAGTTTTCCTGTACTCCAAAATCTCTGCATATATCCAAGCTACAAATATTGGTACAATTCCAATAACAAATGACACCTGCATTTCATTTTCCACCGAATGAGGGGAAAAACAAAAAGAAGGAAAAAAGGAAGGAAGTTATCAAGCATAGATTAATACATTATAACATCACCAAATTATGTCAACCATTGAAAACAATAACAAAAATCTACCCACAAAAAAAAAAAAAAAAAAACACAGACACACACACGCACACACACATCAAGATCAAGTCATTAGTAAAAACAAATTATAAAATTCTACCACAGAAACTTGGACGAATTAAAAATAAAAATTAAAAAAAAAAATCAAATCAAAGCAAATTCAACATATCTAGAAATCACTAATAATAATCAGTTTAATATAACAGGCAGCCAGTTGAGAGAAAAGGCTCAATTTCGAAACAATGCAAAGATCCAGTAAACAAACTCAATAATATTAAACAATAACAATAAAAGAAACTCTGCTAATAGAATTCTAGTAATAAGTAACCTGTCCAGGCGTCAATGGTCCATAGATCACCACCATTTTTTCACCCAGCCTCCCTCCCTCCCTCCAACTCCAAAAAGAAAATGATTAAAAAAAAAAAAAGCAGATCTGATGGAAAATCAAAATTTGAAAAAGGCGATAAAAGTGGAATCCTATATTCACTGGGATATTAAGACAAATCTAATCCGTTTGTTACTAACTAGTAGCAGTATTAGCTGTGAGTGAGTGGTGAAGCGCAATAACAAACAAAAAAGGCGCGTAGAGAGTAGTTGGCAAGTGCGTGTTTGCTTATGGTCTTATTCAATGCTCCCATAACACTGCCATGGAACATTGGTTTTTGCCAAAATACTGCTCCCCCTATATTTAAAGGGAATTGTATTCAGATTTTGTCGGTCCACTGTGTCAAAGTACTAAACCCTTGGATTTTATGCCTGTAGCTGTGGGTTTTACTTATTTCCTAGTTGTTTATTAGTTTTTTTTTTTCCCCTTTATTGACTCTTGTTGAAGAACTGTACTGAACTGGCTGCTCAAAAGCCCAATTTGTTTTGGCGTTCAAGTCAAATTTAACAATTCAACGAAATAATTTTTATGGAAAGTAGAAAAATTTTACTTTGGCTATCCTTTTAGCCGAACTCGAATTTTCACAAGTCGAGTCGAGTTGTGTTCGCGAAGAGCTCAGTTTGTTTACTGCCTTACTTTTTTGTGTTATTTCTTAATCTCTCTCCTTATCTTAAAATTAGAGAACAAAAATTGGATGAGAGGTAATAATTAATTACCTTTTCTCTTGGCACTAATTTAGTTTGGGTAGTGTGAGTGTTTGGATATTTAAGTTGACAAGGAAATTTTAAAAGGTCATATCCCTTTTAAAGTATCCATCAACTTCTATATCCATTTCCCTTCCCCTTATGAAAACTTGACAAAAAAAAAAAAAAAACTAATTTAGTTTGGGTTTGTCCTCACCATTACCGTACCAATATGACCAAAAGAGTACTTTTTGATGGAACTCGTGAGCAGCAAAAGCATTCCAAAAAAATTAGTTTTTAAAGCAGCACTTGGGATCATTTTTGCTTGTTTTAAATTGGATTGTGTATAAAATATCCACGTCAAGAATGCAAAAGAATATTCAAATTAACTTTCTTGTTAAAACAAATAATTAAATTAACTTACTTTCAGTCAAATAGGAATAAACATTACTCTCATTCATCTAAAGAATATTTAGGGAATCAATTATTCACACGAAGGAAATAACATAGATTATGCAAAACTTGGGATTATAAAACAAGAACCTCGGTTCTATTTTTATAATTCAGTCAAACCTTAGGTGCACAAAACCATGGCATCACCCTCACAAATATAAATATAAAAATGGCATACACGTGCTGGTAATATTTGCTACGAACGGTAGGTTAAGCAAATTGCTGGACTATTTTTGGAGTACCATTTTCAAGAAAAACTGAGAGGATCTATTCATTTAAGTTGGGAAATTGCTTTCATCATGCATCATTGCTTGCTTGTTTATTTTATCCGATTTAGGTAGGGGTGACCAAAGACTACCACAAATGTCATTGCGAACAGGGATAGGTATTTGATTTTCTTGCAAAATTTTTAAGACATATCCTCTTTTTCAAAATGACTTTTAAGCCATATCCCTCAAATTGCAAAACTCTTTTTCACAATTTGAGATATCCAACTCTTGCAAATCTTTTAAGACAAAGCCTCTTTTTCTTTGGCAGAAAACATTCATTTAAAGTAATTTAAAAATAAAATGAAGCCAACCATGGTATTTGAGCCTTTCCATCTGCCCTTCAAAGGCCGTACAAAATAATCCGCAGCCCGTAGTCCATTTGTCACCAATTCACAATTTGTTTGACCCATAAAGAAAGGGATGCCTTGACTCCTCATTTTCTTCCCTGCCATTTCCCATGGCTACCCGGAGCCCCAAATCCCAATATTTTACGACACCTCTGCCCAATTACAAAAGATGCCGGGTCCCATGGTTAAGTCCTCGTCCTACACATCCAAATCTCCAACGGAGTTTCACAAACTGATACAATGCTCAAATAATAGCCCATAAAGAAAATGATAATCATCTTGTCATGGGCACGCATGATTACAACACAGATATAACACAAAATGAGAAGTTAGTGAAGCAAAGCACTTTGTTCTGAGCTAGGACTGGCAACAGGAAACCCTCTTTCATTAGTCTTGCAGCCAAGCACAACCGCGGCATTTGCCAAGACCAATGGGACAATTTTTTTAGTATAAAAGCGATGAAAAGTACAAGGATGACTTTAACACAGCCAGAAGCGTAAAGACAGGGGAGGGGGAAGGGGGAAAGAGACAAAAAAGAGGGAGGGGGCATGCGTAAGCAAGTAAAACTGAAAATGGGACTGCCAAACTAATCACCAAGGCAGGCAGGAAAGCAGATAGCTTCTCAAATTATGGCATTACTCCAGTCTATCGCTTCTTTCAAGCTCAGGAGAAGAAATAGGTCAACCATAGTAGAATAGTGACCAAAGAGCTTGTCTACAAAAAGATGCCAATTTATTAAACCACATAGCATCCAACAGAAATCAGATCAACCGTAAACCAAAATGCCAGAAGATTTTGACCTACAAGACCTGCAACTAACCTAAAATTTCTAGTAGCAAAGCATATGAAGCTATTGTAACAACTGTGCATTGCCCAGACAAAATCCAACCTAACATAACTAAACTATGATAATACATGAAGGAACTTGCATTTACTGAAGCATCCCCATCCTTGTTTCTAAAGAGTTATGGATTAATTGTAGAAATAGAAGAAAGAGAGAGTGACACAATCTTAAACAGTCAGGCCATAAAAACCAGATTGGCCTAGACCTATCTCTTGGATGGCCTCTCATCATCCTCACCTGAGTCATCTTTGCCCCTCTTCCTCTTTACAGGGGATTCAACCTTTGCACCAGCAGCAGCACCACCATCGTCTTCATCATCCTCATCCTCTTCTTCAAAATCACTAGCATCTTCCTCATCCTCAGCACGACCGACTGGCCTAACAAGGTATTCCGTGCCCAAATCCTCCTACATTGAAATAATAGATCAGAAGATCACTTAAACTGAACAAGTTAACAGAAAACTAGACTTGCAAAAGACCCATTCCTTGGATATGATTCGGACTAATGAAACTGGATGTACCAAATAGAGTTCCTAAGAGAAAGATGTCAAAGATTCAGATTTTCAAACAAACTAAAAGACAAATCAAGTTGTAATCAAGTGTAAAATCAGTGCGGATATTTTTAGATATTGTCAAATAACAGCCGTCAAAACCGACAGAGACTTAAGGTAGGAATGATATCTACAAAGAACGAGAAGAAAGAGCATGACTAAGGCCCAACCAAAAAAAAAAAAGAGGATTAACCTGGCAAAGCAAATAAAATTGAAAACAAGGGACACCAAATCATATTTTGTGCCAGCAAAGTTTGGAGACACCAAAGAAGCAACGGACTACAGTTTCAGGCACACACACCAGAATCAGCTCTGGAAGGGCAGGATTATACTTAGATTAGCAAAGAGGGAATTTTGTACGGGGCGCAAGGTTAAAGAGTGGCAAAATCGATCAAGTTTAACTATCAATTTCCTCTCTAACTTGGTTTCAGAACCCAGATCCGTACCACCAAAAAAGAAAATGAATATGAATTGACAATAATCAAATGTACATCTAGAGATTATCAACAGAAATCACAATCTAAGAATGGGGAAAAACAGTTCATTGTGAAGGAAAATACATCTGGAACTACAACACAAAGAATTAACTTTTATTATCAACGGAACATATAGCTAAAATTATCATTGTATTAAATATCAAAATAACCGAAAATAGGTATTGGTTAAAAAAAGTTTCAATTTTCCTCCAGAAATTTCAAACAGGATTTTAAAGGATTCTCAGTAAAATTTCAATATTTCAAAATATTCACAAAAAAAAAAAAATTCCAAATTAATCAGATCTGAAAATTTTTCAAACTGGAATTGACTAACGTGAACCAGTATATGACATCAAAAATCAAACTTCACAACAAAATAATCACAAAATAGGATACTTTTACCACAAAAAATTTATGTCTTAACAATATACTGACCTGTGTTATTCAACTCCAATTTTTTGACAGATTTTAAACTAGATAATTAGGTGAAAAATCACAAGAAAAAAATCTAAAATAATTCTCAAAAAATCAAGAAATTGAAAAACAAAACAAAACTACAGCTGATCTACTTTTCCAGAAAACTTAAAAGTTTACCTCCTCTCCTTCGGCTTCTTCATCCTCCTCATCGTCCTCGTCTTCATCATCCTCATCATCTCCTTCGCCATCGTCATCATCATCGTCATCACCGTCGCCGTCCTCGTCGTTGTCACCGTCGCCGTCCTGCTCGTCATCATCATCATCTACGGACTGAACCTTTGGACCGCCAACTGAGCCATGCAAAACCTCTCTAACGTCATCCTCCTCTCCGTCATCTTCGTCGTCATCGTCATCGTCATCTTCGCCGTCGACTTCGTCCTCAACCACCTCCTCTTCCTCGTCCTCCTCGCTTTCCACTTCTTCAACCTCCCGAATTTCCTCCACCACCGTCATTTTCCCGACCAGAATTCTTTTCAGGAATTTTTTAAATAAAAAATTAGAGAAGATTTTTCAGAGACGGAGGAGAGGAATAGAGGAGCTTCTTCTTCGTTCTTCAGAGTAGCTTTGCAGAAGGATTGATCTGGACCGTTGAATGAGGAATCCAAGCGGATTGATGACGTGGATGATCATCCAACGCAGCAGATGAATTTCTCGTGTGCTTTCAATATGCGGCGCGTAGTATTACAGTTACAGGGTCACGTGATCTGCGCGTGTGGGTACCTAGGGTTTTGGGGTTTTGGTTCTTTGTCTCCCGGAATATTCTGCTTGTGACCTTTTCCTTTTTTTGTGGGTCTGGACCCTCGGGTTCATGGGCCAATTTTCACCCAAAAAAAAAGGTTAATGGGCCCATTTGTGCAGTTTCATCTCTTTCAACACTACACTTGGGCTGAAGATTGAATGTTGGTCCTTGTTCATATGTTATTTTTGCCCAAAAAATGGTCATTTTGTAACTAGCATGATGTACAAAAATTTTACCAAGACATTTTTGTTTTCTTTCGGATATGAAAAAATAGCCAGTCAAATCTGTCTGTGGCTAAAAAATTTATTCACGGAATGCCTTCTTCTGGGTATGTATTTCATTGGTAATCGTAATTTGTGGTGGAGGATGAAATGTGCAACATATATATATATATATATATATTTATTTATTTATTTTGCTTGTGATTCATTTCTCACTCACAAGAAATTTATTAGGGGCCATGTGATCGGGAGTTTGATTAATGGTGGGAGAGAATGACCATAATTATATCAAAACCTCAAAGAGGGTGTGAAGAATTATATCTATTTCATATCAAACCAAAAATATTGAAAAAAAAAAAAGATAGAAGGACTCAAACTGCTTCTTAAGATAATTGACTTCCAAATTCTATCTCAATGTTTGGAGCAAACTTAAATTGTATTTAGGAAATTCTGAAAGAAAGTCAGATAGAATAACAAGAAAAAGGCAAATTATTTTATATAAACTTCAATTTCTGAAAATTTAGTCCAACTAAAATTTAGTTACAGTGCTAGCCCTTATGATCCAGACTATTAACTAAATTAATTTGACAATGAAGTTGAATTAAGAAATCAGGCATTTAATTACATCATTTTCGAAGTAACATGCGAGTTGTAGTCGGGACTGGTAGATAAGTCAAATTCTCCAACAATTCAAATAAGATACTAATAACAAACTAGGCCAATGGTTAGAAAGGCTATAACAAGGAAGGTAAGTTAATAGGCGACAATTTGAGAAAAACAAAACACGATGACAATTTAAATTTGGTCAAGCAAATGATAGCAAAGAAAGACTACACATGAAGTGGAGTAGTTAAATTAGCAAATTGTATATCAGGTTTGTTTAACTTGGAGATTAAGCATACAATATCGATATGTATGTATGTATGTATATGGATACTTTAAAATGAATTATATCTTGTAATTCGATTTGCACAATATTGAAAAGACAATATAATATCACGAAAAGACAATATAATATGTCGGGACAACATATTATGCCAGAATATACCTTTGTAGTATTGTAAGTTGATTGTGCGACTACTCCAGCATGTCATGTGATTTTTTTTTTTTTTGTCAAGATTCAACATACTAGTCTACTCTTAATCTACTCTAGGGGATGGTCCAACTGGACCTGAGGGGCCAATGAAGACTAAACCACCATTGGACCAAAGGAGGTGCTCCTTCGGATTTAATACCAAAGGAGCTGCTGCAGGTGGGGCTTGAAACCCCAACCTGCAGCAGAGGGAGCTTTTACCAACTGCTCCCCTGACCACTGAGCCTTCGGCTCAGTGGCTTAGCATGTCATGTGATTGCTCGGTGGTATTTTACGTTATATCCTAGATGGAACAATTGAGATTCGTGCTTTGAGACTCCCAAAAAAGATTACAACTACCATACAATGAGAGGGAAGGTGGAAGTTGGATTAGTTGGTACGATTGCCATTAATAATATAGTAATTACATGTTAGGACGCTATTGAATGAGGGTTGATGTTTTTGTTAGCATTAGAAGAATATGAAGAAGACGACTAAGCTTCTTGACTCTTTATTTTCCTGAAACACGTGGTGTTTTCGTTTCATATTTCTCTTGCCTTACCCCATCAGTCATTATCTATACCCCAAAATATCCTTCCTCCTTAATTATTGGTCTGTGTCGGTTGGACAAAATGACCATGTCATGTCAACTATTGGTAAAAAGAAGGTGATGAGATTATGAGAATCACCGGTGGTTTGGCGAAGGAGAATCTGCTAATGCATCACTAATTATAACAGTGATTTGAAGGAGAGAAAAGGCATGTGCCCAGCTAGGTGGCACTGGTCATCGGCTTTCAGTTCCATCAGGTGGCCGGAATTCGATTTCTCTATAATACCCACGTCTCTTTTCAGATGGGCTACCGGAATTGACTTCTCCTACTTCACCACGGCTTGGTCTCCTCCAAGCTTCGGGTGGCTGGATTTTTCCATCCTCGATAACGTCATGTGGACCTTAATCACGGTGCTCGAATCCGTGGCTCTGGTTGCCATGCTTTGTTTTTTCTTCATCTTCTGCGGTTGTACTTTATGATTGCTTCATTTTATACTCATTTATACAACAAACCTATGCTTTATTTTGTAGCGTTTCTTCAGGAAGTGATCGGCTACGTTAATTTGTACAACTTTAGAACCTTGATTGACGTGTCGTTTCACAGTTTACTTAATGTGTTTCGTATATTAATTACTACTTATATAAGTTATTGTATATATGTTTTCTCCCTGTTGTTTTTGTTCTTTCTTGCTTGGCGGTGTCAATCTTTACATTGTCCTTGCTAATTAGTTGATTCAAAAATCAGTTTTGCCCTTTTGAGATTTGGGTATGGCTTCAAAAAAATTAGGATCAAAACTCGGCAACATCAATCACTGTTTACCATTGTCCAAAAAGCTACTCTTTGTCGATCCAAAAATAGACAAAAGAAAATGCACATGTTTATTCAGAAAATATAATCTCATGTGCCATCAAGGAAAAAAAAAAAAAGAAAGAAAAGAAAAATACAGAAAATCATTCATATTTGGGAGACGCAGCCAACCATCAAAATTCCAGTCCAATATATAATAGATTCGTCTAGAAATGTTTATCAGGCCCATTAAGCCCAAGACTTTCAATTTCTCCACCACTAGTCCACAGTTGACCGTTGGAAGCAAGCAGTCTCGTGTCGAGCCGCTAAACACAGAGATCCGACACGTGTCCTTTCGGTTCATTGAAAAGACCCTTTTACCCCGACCTCCCTCCACTACCTTTTATATCGTTATGATTTGAAAAACAAGAACCGTACAATTCCTGAATATGGTTGAAATTCAAGAAAACCTGAAAACCCCAGATTTTCAATCCAAGAACCCGTTTTCTCTTCTCTCTCATTCATCTCTACATTTCTTTCACAAACTTTTATCTTTCTTCAATTTCTGGAAAAAAAATCCGTGAACATTTATTATTATTCTTATCAAATTCTTGAATTGATTGGCTACTTGTGCATGGAATTTGAGACCAACTATTGTAATCATAATAATAATAAAGGAGGAGTTTTTTTGGTTCCCAATCAAGAAGCCATTGATTTTAGAGGTGTAAATCCTCCTTTAACCTGCCATTCCGGGCTGCATATAAATCCTCATCAGGGTCCATTTTGGCCTCAACTTTGCCCAGTTAATCCATTCTTAGCTGGCCTTATTGAGTTGGGATTTAACCCTGATGTCTTAATCAAAATGGAGGTCCAGAGGTCAATGTCTCTGCTTCAGGTAATATGAAATTTCACAAATGTATATGAAAAACATCAACTTTTTCATTGTTTTGTTTTTAATTTTGTTAATTATTTTTCATTTGTGGGCTTGGTTTTTATTTATGTAGTTCATGGCAGATGAGGGTCTGATTCCATCTCCTGAGGAAGAAATTAAGAGAAGAAACGCTATTTCCAAGCTCAAACAGGTACATTTTTGTTGTATATTGCATTCAACAAGAAACGTTTTTTCTTTTTGGTGAATCACATAATAATATAATATGTCTCTTCATTTGTGGAATGTATTTTGATTCTAAAGTCAAATTACTTGACATTGCAAAATTATGAGGTGGGGTTGGTTGGGCCTGGGAAATTAGATTGCAAACCTGCATTGTACGGTTTGTACCAGTTATCCTTTTCACAAGGGAAAAGTGAAAAAAAATAAAGGAAAAAGAGTGCAGGAGAAGGAAATGAAAAGGAAACCTTTTACCAGCCTGCAGTTTTTTTTAGTTTCCTTTTGTATCAAAATCAACTAGCATGTTGCTAAGCCTTAATCAGTTGTTATTTTAAGTTGTTGGAATTGGTTGGATCAGTCTTGCATACCACGCTGCTCTTTTTTCTTGTTAGCCAATGCATATATTATCACTTGTCATTTGTGTCAGGTAGGAGTCGATCTGTTCAAGTTTAGTTTGCGGTACTGCTTCTGTTGTATGGCTTGGCTGAGGCATCAATCTAGATAGATCCATTGCTATTAGTGTATTTTCTTCTGCAGCTGAATTTAAAAAAAAATTAAAAAAAATTCCCTGGTACTCAATAACTGTTTGAATGGTGCCCTGGCTGGATGAGAAATGAATTCTATTTTGTGCCTTCTTAGCTATAGTATTTTCCTACTTATTTCTTCTGGAGAGATGACAATTTGATATTACAGTAACAAGTTCATCATAATGCAACTATCACTACACTTTAGTTGTTTTGTGTTTCCTCTTATTGATGCTCGCTTAATGTTTGTGCATCTGAATTTCTTTACTTACAGATAGTGATGCAATGGGTTAAAAGGGTTGCTTACCAGTGTCAACTTCCAAAAAATCGAATCAGAGCTGCTTCTGCTACAATATTGACATTTGGATCTTATGGCCTTGGAGTAAGGCGTGATTCATTTTCAGTTGTACTGCAATTATTGTTTTTTTCTTTCTTTTCTCTGTTGATTGAATTTTGAGTACTATGTAACATTGGGGCTATCAACTTTTGAAGAAGATGGATTTCATAACTGTGAATTTAGTCTTATTATTAACAAATTTATCTTTCGGATTGGATCTTGAACTAGTCTTTTTGAAACTACTGAAAGCTAAAATTGAGTTCTATCTTCACAACATCCAACCTATGCTTGGATACTGCCTATTACAGTATTATTATATTTATTGTTCAAATTGCATGAATTTGAATTGTACAAACTGGGATTACTGCTTTTGCTAAAAAAGACTTGACATTTTTCTTAGTTTTGGATGATATATTACCATGGTATTTATTGTAATTTAAATGAATTCAGGTCCATAATTCAGGTTCAGATATAGATGCTTTATGCGTAGGCCCATATTTTGCAACGATGGCAGTAAGTGTTACTTGTTGGCACTTTGGTTCAACTTACAATTCAGCAGGAATAATTTACAATGTTCTCTTGTTTTGTGTAGGATGACTTTTTCATGCTTCTTCGAAATATGCTTGCAAGCAGACCTGAAGTGACTGAGATACACTGTATTAGGGATGCAAAAGTTCCTCTAATGAAATTTAAATTTGAGGGGCTCTCAATCGATCTGCCTTTTGCACAACTTAAAGTAATATCTGTTCCGGAGGTACGTGCTAAGGCCGTTATATCCATGTCACAGCAGATTATTTGAGTTTTAGCAAGAACAACT
The DNA here is from genome assembly GCA_024721245.1 of Mitragyna speciosa. NCBI lineage: Eukaryota > Viridiplantae > Streptophyta > Magnoliopsida > Gentianales > Rubiaceae > Mitragyna > Mitragyna speciosa. The sequence goes on from CM045569.1 coordinate 492,668, forward strand.
GACGGGATTAGTATTCATGTAGATTTTCATAAGAATTATTTTCTAGTTTGCCCCTGCCGCTAAATTTTCCCTTGTTTCTACCGGCGGCTTTTCTTTGTTGAGCCTTATTCTGAAAGTTACTGTGTTGAACATGTTATTTTATCAAAGTAGACTTTACTATTTTCTTTCTTATCAAGTTTTTTACTTTTAAATTAACAATGCGTAGAATGTGGATCTACTCAATCCATTTTTTTTGAGGAACATTGATGACACGAGTTGGAGAAGTTTGTCTGGTGTACGTGCCAATAAAAGTATTCTTCAACTTGTGCCAAATGTCGAGGTAAATATGTAGTTTTAGCCATTGTTGGTATTGATCTATTCTTTTTGGATTATGATGTTGCAATTACCAAATTGTATTATGATATCTTGAATTAGCACTGTAACTTACGGATATTTTCAATGCATTAAATGCTTGTGCAAACTTTTTTTGAGTCATATGCAAACTTAAAACTGCAACATTTTTGCGTTTTGCAGTCTACATATCTCTGATACTAACAAAGTGATCTTTGCAGTTATTTCAGTCATTGTTGCGTTGTGTTAAATTATGGGCAAAAAGACGAGGAGTGTATGGAAATGTAAGGGATTTGTACTTTCTATTCATTTGGTTTGCATTTTATGCCATTAGTATATCTGTCTCAGCATCTCACCTTAATGGGAAAACGGCATAATCTAGTTCATCTTTTTTACATGCACTGCAGTTGCATGGATTTTTTGGAGGTGTTCATTTCGCAGTCCTTGCAGCATTTATTTGTCAAAGGCATCCAAATGCTAGTCTGAGTCTTCTGATCTCAATTTTTTTCAAGACATTTGCCTTTTGGCCTTGGCCGAGACCAGTATTTCTACATGGTCGAATGATGCCACCAACTATTCCTAGTGACTCACGATTCTTGATGCCTATCCAATTACCATGTAGCCCAAATGAATATTGCCATTCTAACATTACCCGAAGCACATTCTTCCGTATTAGAACTGAGTTCCTTCGCGGGCATGCTTTGACTAAGGTATAGTAAGTCATCTGAATCAAGATTTGATGTAACCTAGTTCTGTCATTTTTTAATCCTTTTTGCTATCATCATATATCTGCAAAGTAGTCCATATTTGTTGTCTCTAACTGATAAATACAATGTGGTGGATATTTGTACTTAACATCGTTTTTTTTTTCCCTCTTTTGTTGTCAATTCTCATATTGCAGGATATTCTGAGGCCTGATTTCAGTTGGAGTATCCTATTTGATCCTTTTCCTTATGCAAAGAAATATGCTCAATTTGTCAAAATATGCCTCTCAGCTTCTGATCAAGATGAGCTAAGAGGATGGGTGGGTTGGGTAAAATCTCGTTTCCGCTCACTTCTTATCAAGGTTGGTGGTTGACTACTTGATGTCAATTTTTTTTTTTTAATATTTGTGCAGTAAAGGCAACAACAAGATTATCGTATCTGTTGCTAATGAAAATGATATGTATCCACTTTAGATAATTAGTTGGCCTGTTTTAATCCATAGGCAAAGGGACAGTTAACCAACATTCAAAATTTATATTGACTTTTTTCTATCCCCCAACTGTCGATTTGTGCAATCTTTGCCATATCTACTATGCAATTTATCTATACTGCTTAGTGAAGAACTGAACGCTTTAGAACTTCCATCTTGAGATATTTGCAATTCTTTGAGTAGGCATCAATAGTTGTTTATTTCTCATGATATTTATTGAGTTCACTGCTGCCTGAGAAATTTGTGCAAGCTATTGAGGGCTCTGATTTTTATCAGGTTTTGGGTAAGGACAACAGTGCCTTCTGCTTTCTTTTCTTAATGGTTGTTAAAAATAGATCTCCTAGGACAGAAGTTCTTGTTCACGATCACGCAGTGGAATTTTTGGTTTATCTTCTTGACTCTGCACTTGTGCTTTGTGGCGCTTTTAGCTTGTTTTCTATCTTGTGTCATTGAGCAGTCCATTTCATCATCATGGCTTCTTCCATCTTGCTTGTTTCAAGGTTTTCTTATTTAATTCAGACTTTCTGATTGTGTGTTGGTTGTTCATTCTATATTCTTTTCATTTCTTGCACAGCTGGAGGAATTACAGGGCTTTTGTGATCCCAACCCTTTAGAATATGTTGATGTTGATCTGGCTACACCAAATGTTGTCTTTTATTGGGGTTTGCAGCCCAGCAGGAGTGATATTATAGACATAGACTTTGTTGATGAAGATTTTATGAGGAACATGAGCAACGGTTATCGTGTTCCTCCTGGAAGGATGAGGTTATCAGTTGTGAAAGCATCTCAATTACCTAAAAGTGTGACATGCAACACTGGAAACAAGGGAGTGAAGGTTCGCTGGAGAATTTTAGATAACAGCCAGAGAAAGATCCCACTGCACACAAACTCACTACCACCTCAGGAGTTCGTTGGGTTCATGGCGACCAGTGGAAGTGCAGAGTTCCCTAGTGCTGGGGTTTAGGCAACAAGAATGAATATTTCTTGCCTCAGGATATTTGTTTGGAGTGTGTACAGGCGTTGTTAGTGTTTTTAAGCTCACACAGCATAGGAAATACTGTACATAAAGCTAGGGCATAGGAGTTTCACGTACAGTTGTTTTAGTCATAGTGATACTTTATAAACTCACACGGCAAATATTTTGTTTCTGCTCAATTATCTGCCAAAAAATAGCTTCAGTTACTGGACATCAAAATTTTAGGAGATTTTTGAGCTTAGATCTGGATCACTGCTTTTTTCATGAGGATTTTTTATTGTATTTTTGGCTAGTGTGTTTGCTATTGGAAGAAACAAAGAAAGAGGTTCCCTAATCTGTGCAGCTGTCCAACAGTTTGTCCTTTTGCATTATGTATAATTTTCCTACCAATACATGAAATCTCTTTAAGTTAAATAAGGAATCCTGGGCCAATAATCAATGAAGTGCTAGATAATTATTAGCCGGCTTTTGCCTTAAGTCCTATCAGCCTTTAGCTTCATCAAGATTATGAAGAACGAAAAGCAAATCATTTATGAAATATAACGTCAGCATATTGTTTACTCCATGTTAGGCTTAAAAACTCTCATAAAATTTGTTTTTATTAATATCAATCGACCATCTAAACAACGTTCATAGCAAATTTTTCGGTGCCACATTAGAGCAATAACCTGATTATGGCTACAGCAATAGCAGCAACATCTTTAGCATCTTTATTCACACCAGTTTAATGGGGAAGGGGGTGGTTTGAAACTATCTTCACATGATTGAACTTCGACAGCAGCATCATTCATGCCCTCTTCACCAAATTTTGGATTGCCTTTGAGCAAAGCCTCAATAGCTACACTAACATCATATTCTATAATAAATTTGTACTTTCTGCTGCACTCAGTTAAGGGAGCCTTCAAGTTTGGTTTGGTCTTCAAAAGCTCCTCAATTACTTTTAGTGCAGAAGATGACTTAGAATTGAGGGCATTAACCATGATAAGAGCAAGACCAGTAACATCAGCACCAGGGGCTTTAGGATCCGATCTCAGAATGGAGACGCAAAGTTGGTAATTTGGAGTGTGTTTGCATGTGTTATCTATTAGATCATCACATGAACTTAATGGTAGAAAAATGGCAACACCACAATGGCAATACTAAGAACTTTGGATACAATACCCCTCATCTTCTATTTCTATATATGCACTTGTATAATTTAAGCAAGATCTAGAAGAGCAAGATTGGACAAGGAATAAAGCCAGAGATGGAACTTCTTTTATAGCCATTGCTGATTATCCAGTTAGTTATGGTTCTTGTCAACTTTGTATTCAGCCCGAGAATAAAGTTAATGCTATGTGATTCATATATAGTAGTTTTTGAATTATATACCTTCACTTGTTGCACAAGTTTGACAAATGTTTCTCCTGTTTTTATGTTGACAAAAAGACGTAAACAGAAAGGAAAAATTGATTCCATATCTCAAAAATAGAACACGCATCGAATAAGCAATCCATCAACAACAGTAATTGCACTCCCAAATAGGCTCTACATAAATTTCGTATGCACAAATTTGCTTGCTAAATTCAATCCAAAGTTGCCAAGAGGAAATATGTTTCGTCAAGAAATTGAAGTCTTTCGTTATGAAAAGAACAAAGAGAAGAAAACAAACTCTTGTTTATGTCTAATTACATATAACTCCTCCTAATTTCTGTAACAACGTACTTAATTTAGGTATGCGTAACTTGTATAGCAGTTTAACAAAGTAAACCATCTCCAAGGACAACAAATTGAAACCAACCAATCAACCAAAGTCCATCATTTTGTCAGGAAATCTCATACTTATTACTAGGTGTAATCCATAGTTTGTCAGCATAATCTCGTACTTATTACCAGGTATAATCCATAGTTTGTCAGCATAATCAACTCATACTCACTAATTACCAGGTGTAATCCATAGTTTGTCTCAATTTCATTAAAATTCATATCAGAGAACACGAAATACAGCATTTGGAATTACTATAGTTTAATCATATCCAGGTCTAAAGAGGAGTTTCCTTGAAAATGTTTTCAAGGCATAGAAAGAAATTTACTTTATCCAAGTCGGGTGCCTGTGTTTCAGCCGACCCGGATGTCAAAATTATCCAACCTACGCAGCACGCAGAGAACATATTCCACGAATTACATGGGAGAATTCCGCAAATTGGCATTCATATTTAAAAGTTATTACTTTTTAACACTTCAAATCTAAAATAATGCGATTGGTCCCTGACACATTTAGAATTTATCAATTCGATCCCAAATTTATTTTTCACTCATTTTGTTTTAAACCGTCATATTCAAATCATGTGCTTATAAACTATGATGAAAAAATGAAATTACACAATATTTATTTTAATAAAAGCTATATGTACGAATTATATGTATATTTTATAAAATTATAAACAGTAACAATACATTTTAATTTTTAATTTATTTTTTTCAAGCTTATTATTAACATGTAACATGACCGTGATACTTCAAGGCAAAAGAGTGATTCAAAATGAGGTTTAGACCACATTGCCACATTCGATATATGTTAGGGACTGAAAAGGATATTGTGTAAATGTGAAGGCCTATTTGTGAGTTTTTCCAAACATAAATTACGTTAAAAATTAAAAAACCTAGTACTTCTATTACAACTCTATCTTCCCCTTTCTCCTCTCCTCCGCCGCTGTCGTCTTTTGCCACCGCCACCCCCTGAGTTTCAGCCCCCTCTCACCATTACTCTCTCGCTTTCTCAAGGTACCTTCTGTGCCTGATGTTATAATTCGTTTTTCCCCCCTTTTCTCCTTTCTATTCTGTTATTAGTTCTTTACTGCTTTAAAATTTTAAATATCAGTTAATTTGTAGTGTTAATCAGCTAACGTAAATGGAAATATTACTGGGTTTTTCGTGATTTTAATTTACCGGTTGGATTACAATGTTGTTTTGCCTTATGTTTGTCAAAGATTGAATATTTGGCCTTCTCCCTGTAAATTTGATGAGGATAATTTTTGATAGGTTGATTATGATATGTAAAAGTGCTAGTAAATTAAAAAGACGGACACTTTGTTCTTATCTGTTGAGTATGGACTTGACTTGACATGCCAGTTAAATTAGCTATGGATTTGATGTGGAAATTTATGTTATTTTCAGTTTGAGCCTTTTTTTTTTCCTCGCGACTAATGGCGCATTACTATTCAATCCTCGATTTTGTTATAATTTTGCTGCAATTTTCTGTGCCAGTAGGCTGTGATTAGTGCTTATGTTTAGTTTGAACAATTTTTGGAATTTTATCTTTTCTTAATTTGGTGAATGGTGTTAATTTACCTTCTTGTTTGTCTTTTTAGATCCTTAGTTTATTTCATGACATATTTTATGTGCTTGGAATATGTAGGATAAAGAAAGCTGTTGATTCAAACCTCACACAATTTATGAAGAATTGCCTCTGATACAGTAGCTTGGCCATTTTCTCTCACTCTCACAGTCTGAATCTAAAAAATTTAGTTAATTGTGGCGTCTCGCGTCTTGAGACACTCTCTGCAGCAGGCCAAGCTTCCAACGAGATATACTCTTTCCACATTAAGTTTCAATAAACTAGGGTATCCTTCAAATCTTTCTAGCCTAGTTTTTTTCCGAACATGAAGTTTCTTAGTTCATGTAATTCTCTTTTTTTAATAACTTAACTTTTACATGAATTTCCACATCATAGTTTTGGCCTAAGTCTGTTGTGTATACTGTCCAAGATTTTATCTTTTCTGATTTGTTTTGCTTTTCTTTATATATTTTTTCACAACATTATGCATGGATTTTAAGTTTTTGATTTGACTTTAATTGTAGTTTCTCACTTTGATATTGGCTTCTGTAATTAATTGAGAAAGGAAGTGTTAAGCTCTCTAATTTGCTGGTATCTTGATGTTTTATGCAGAGGATTTAGGCTTCCATATTTATGCTGAATTTGGTGTATTGTTTTAAATAACAATTTTGTGGAGTAAAGTGATTGCAGATGAAGTATGTAGTTTTGCATATTTAGAATCGGTGTTTGAGTGTGGAAATTGTTATCTAACATGTATTACCTGCTGTATGCAGTTTCTGTAGTGTTGCTAGTGATATAATGGCTGAGGAAAGCGGGAAAAGCTTTGCTCGCCGAGACAAGCTGTTGGAGATTGAATCCCAGGTCCAGAAGTGGTGGGCTGAAGGTGATGTGTTCAGGGCTGATCCCAGAGAATCTGTGCCAAAACCAGGGGAAAAGTTCTTTGGGAATTTTCCTTTCCCATACATGAATGGATATTTGCACCTTGGCCATGCTTTTTCGCTCTCAAAGCTTGAGTTTGCTGCTGCTTATCATAGGTTGAGGGGTGCAAACGTGCTGTTGCCATTTGCTTTTCACTGTACTGGCATGCCTATCAAGGCCTCAGCTGATAAGCTTTTGAGGGAAATTGAGAGGTTTGGGAACCCACCAATATTTCCTGTAGTGAAAGAGGAGACTGTTGAGCCAGAAGTGAAACCTGAAGGTGAAAGTGAAGGGAATCAGACTGCACCTGGTGGTAAATTTAAAGGTAAGAAGTCAAAAGCTGTTGCTAAATCTAGTGGGGTCAAATATCAGTGGGAGATAATGCAGAGCTATGGTCTGACTGATGAAGAAATCGCTAACTTCACGAACCCTTATCACTGGCTGACATTTTTCCCACCCCTTGCTGTTGAGGATTTGAAGGCATTTGGCTTGGGGTGTGATTGGAGAAGAATGTTTATAACTACTGATATGAACCCCTATTTTGATGCATTTGTGCGATGGCAGTTCAGAAAATTAAAAGCAATGGGGAAAATTGTAAAAGATCTAAGATACACCATTTACTCTCCCTTAGATGGTCAGCCATGTGCTGATCATGATCGTGCATCTGGAGAAGGTGTTCTTCCACAGGAGTACACGCTGATCAAAATGGAGGTCGTCTCACCTTTTCCCCCAAAGATGAGTGTCCTGGAAGGTAAGAAAGTTTACCTTGCTGCTGCTACTTTAAGGCCAGAAACCATGTATGGGCAAACAAATGCCTGGGTTCTTCCAGAGGGGAAATATGGTGCATTTGAAATAAATGACACCGACATATTCATCTTAACCAAGCGGGCAGCGCTTAATTTGGCATATCAGAGATTGTCGCGTGTGCCAGAGCAGCCAACCTGTTTAGTTGAATTGACAGGTCAAGATATCATTGGACTACCATTGAGATCTCCATTAGCTTTCAATGACATTATATACACTTTACCGATGCTTTCAGTTCTTACTGAAAAAGGTACTGGGATCGTTACCAGTGTGCCTAGTGATTCACCCGATGATTACATGGCGCTCCATGACTTGAAGTCAAAGCCAGCTTTTAGAGCTAAGTTTGGTGTAAAGGACGAGTGGGTTTTGCCCTTTGAAATTATACCTATAATCAACCATCCGGACTTTGGAGATAAGTCTGCTGAGAGAATTTGTGTAGAGAAAAAGATTAAGAGTCAGAATGAGAGAGAAAAGCTTGATGAGGCCAAGAAAATAATCTACAAGGGTGGTTTCTATGAGGGAACTATGATCGTTGGGGATTATGTGGGAATGAAAGTCCAGGAAGCAAAGAGTTTGATTAGGAACAAGCTCCTTGAGAGTAATGAAGCAGTGGTCTACAGTGAGCCAGAAAAAAAGGTCATGTCAAGATCAGGGGATGAGTGTGTTGTGGCATTGACTGATCAGTGGTACATCATTTACGGAGAACAAGAATGGAAGAAATTAGCAGAGGAATGCTTGGCTAGCATGAATCTCTACTCTGATGAAACGAGGCATGGCTTTGAGCACACTTTGAGCTGGCTGAATCAGTGGGCTTGTTCACGTAATTTTGGACTTGGGACTCGCATTCCTTGGGATGAAGACTTTCTTGTCGAGTCCTTGTCAGATTCCACGATTTATATGGCATACTATACAGTATGTCATCTATTGCAGAAAGGGGATATGTATGGTACTGATACATCTGCAGTCAAACCAGAGCAGCTGACAGATGAGGTGTGGGATTTCTTATTCTGTGGTGGTCCATTTCCCAAGTCTTCAGACATATCTTCTGCTCTTCTTAATCAGATGAAGCAAGAGTTTGAGTATTGGTATCCATTTGATCTAAGGGTGTCTGGAAAGGATCTCATTCAGAATCATCTTACCTTTTGCATCTATAACCATACAGCAATCTTTCCTGCTAATCATTGGCCTCGTGGCTTTAGGTGCAATGGACACATAATGCTGAATTCTGAAAAGATGTCCAAGTCTACTGGAAATTTCAGGACCCTTCGGCAAGCTATTGAAGAGTTCTCAGCTGATGCCACAAGGTTCTCACTTGCAGATGCAGGAGACGGCATGGATGATGCCAACTTTGTGTTCGATACGGCTAATGCAGCAATCTTACGGCTCACAAAGGAGATATCATGGATGCAGGAGGTTCTGGCTTCAGAGGCTTCTTTGAGGAGCGGTCCACCTTCCACATATGCAGATCAAGTCTTTGCTAATGAAATAAATATTGCAGTGAAGATGACAGAGAAGAATTATAGTGATTACATGTTTCGTGAAGCTCTAAAAACAGGCTTCTATGATCTTCAGGCTGCTAGAGACGAATACAGGCTCTCCTGTGGCTCAGGAGGTATGAACCGCAATTTGCTATGGCGGTTTATGGATGTCCAAACTCGGCTTATTGCTCCAATCTGCCCGCATTACTCTGAATATATTTGGAGGGAACTTCTGAAGAAGGAAGGCTTTGTAATAAAGGCAGGAATCCCTGAAGCTGATTTACCAGATCTTACCCTCAAGAAGGCAAATAAGTATTTGCAAGACTCCATAATCTCAATGAGGAAGCTTCTGCAGAAGCAGGTTTCTGGTTCAAAGAAAGGCAATGCAAACGTTTTAAACAGTCAGAATAAGCCGACAATTGGCCTGATATTTGTAAATGAGCAATATGATGGTTGGAAGAAGGAATGTTTGATCATACTCCAGAATAAATTTGACAGCATTACCCGTAAATTTGCACCCGATCAGGAGATAATATCTGAATTGCAGAAAAGTGCTATTGGGCAGGAAGGTAACTTTAAACAAATACAGAAGCTCTGCATGCCCTTTCTTAGGTTCAAAAAGGATGAGGTTGCCGCAGTTGGCATTCAAGCATTGGACTTGAAGCTGCCTTTCGGTGAAATTGAAGTCCTCGAGACAAATTTAGACCTGATTAGGCGGCAGCTAGGTCTTGAACGTGTGGAGGTTTTGTCCGCAGAGGACCCTGATGCCATTCAAAGGGCTGGCCCTCATGCTTCACTTCTAAGACAGAATCCACCATCCCCTGGAAATCCCACTGCAATCTTTTTGAATGAGTGATGTATCTGAACAGCATGACTAAAAAGGTTTAGATTTTGCCTTTGAAATTCTCTCTGAGGTTGCTTATTCAAATATTATTACTGGTTCGTAGGCTTACTCAAATTTCATTGATTCACAGGTTAAGAGAGATTGAAGTTAAAACCATAGCAAATTGTTGATGTTGGCTTACACGAAGGATCTGAGTACAAGGATTTTGCTTCATTTTCTTCCTTTTTCTGCTCTGTTTTCTTCTTCCTTTATGTAATTGGAATACTTCGCCTATCATATTTCAGTCGTATCAAAACATTGTTATGTTAGCCATTATACTGAGATTCCTTCTTTGTACAAGAGATTCTTCTGCTGGAGGTGTATGACTCACATGTCACACTAATTTTGCATTCATGAACCCAATACTCTGATTCACAAAATTTTTGTTGTTTGTGGACATTGAGATTCCATTTTTGTATTCTAAGAGATTGTCTTCCGCTGGAAGTGTGTGGCACGCTAACTTGCATTCGGGTCTAATACTGACTCCCAGCCTGGAAAGCTAATATAATCTGATGCGATGCGGCTATATTTCTTGAGTCCTGGTTTTGGTTACAGGCAATAAAAGACCGTTCTATTCTACAGTATGCACCATCACGCTATGTTTTCATACCGAAGATTAAAACGCTTTAATTTAACAAGAATGATGTGCCAATTCTCAGATAACGGGAATGTTATTTAATCTCAGCACCCCATTGCTTCTTTAAAAGTACATGGATCGAATGGAAATGAAATCATTTGGTGACACTAAAGCAGCAAGCAAAATCCGAGCTATTGGTCGAAAGAAAAAGAAAACTACACAAATACTTTCATTTTAGGCTTGAAAATGGATATCTAGTAAATAAACCTGGATTTATCATTTATTAGTTGATTGACCATCTAAACATTTATAGCAAATTACTCAATTACACTAAAGCAACAACTTGATTATAGCCGAGGCCACAACAGAAATACCATGAGCAGCATCATTTGCACCGGTAAGGGGGGAGGGGGATGGTTTGAAACCATTTTCACATTCTTGAACCGCATTAGCAGCGTCATTGACACTTTCTTCAGCAAACTTTGGATTTCCTTTAGTCAACGCCTCAACAGCTTCAGGAACATCAGAATTTATGATAAAATTATACTTCTTGTCACAATTAGTTAAGGGAACCTTCAATTCAGGTCTGGCAAAGAAAAGATGGCCAATCTGTTCAAGTGCAGATATTGACTTCGTCTTGAGGTAATCAACAGCAATGAAGGCAAGGCCAGAAACATCAGCACCAGGGGCTCTAGGATCTGGTCTTAAAATAGAGTCACAAAGTTTATAATCAGGGGTCTTTTTGCACGTACTGTCTATGAGATCACACGAACATAATGGTAGAAAAATGGCAAGAGCAACTATGGTATAAGAAAAAGATTTCGAGGAGACCAAAGCCGTCATTGTTGGTTGTAGATGTGTGTTGATTCTAAGCAAGACAAGAGAGTAGTAGCAACAGCAAGAACATGAGACATGGACTAAAAGCAAATATCATCTTATATAGCCAAAGGCAATGCTGGACATGGTTCTCGTAATATTGTGGAGTATCAAAGAAAGTTAATGCTCTACATCTTTATAATAAACGTCCCCTTCCTTAAGTTTCTCACATTGCCTATATATTCATGTAGGATAGCTTAGAAACTGATGCCATTTAATGCTCTATATCTTATAAGAAACGTCCCCCGCTTACGTTCATCTTGGAAAGTTTAGAAATTAATGCCATGTCAATCTCCATTACGCTTATTTAGGGAAGAGGATAGAGGCATGGATGACTACACTATAGGTGGCAAAATGAATGAGTTTGTAAATGTAGAAATTACATAATTGATTGTAGATTGATTTCCACATATAAATGATTCTCTGTATATTATTCAATTTTGTTTCTTGATTCACAATTTATTGTACGCTTATGTATATAAGCTTCTTATAAATTTATATATCAACAGAATTTTATCAATATACATCATCTCTTTTCTTACTTTATATTTCATTCTAACATTCTAACCGGGCAATTAATTGGTAAACGGTTTTGAAGAATGGACAACTGATGAAATTTATCCTATCTATTTAGAACTATGTATTATATATCAATAGATGGATTTAAATGGATATTTCAGAAAATAATTATCCATATATATAATTTATTTAAGCGCATATATTTAGTAAGTTTTCTTAACCTCCTATTAACAACACACAGTTCCACAATCTTATGTCTACATATATATAATTAGATTATATAAATAATCCATTTGAAATCAATGATTTAAATGGATTTAGATCTAGTTTGTGTCATAGTTTTTTTCCCAAAATTGTTTAAAGTGAATGGATTTGGATGGATAAATTATTTTGAATTAAATTGCCACATATAAGTTAGAGTATTGTAGTCGCAATGTTTTATTATAATTTTGATTATCATAATCCTTCTTTTGCATTAACTATATAGTTACTAGCCTTTTGAGTTTTAATTTTAATTCGAACGATACATGAACTACTAGTAATAGACAAAGGCGTGAGGAGAATAATGAAGAAGGATTAGTTAAATTATTAATGTCATCCCACTTTACATAGATCGGCGTAATGTGAAAAATGAAAATTTTACCGTCACAATTTATTTCATCCAAATAATTCTATCCTTTGTATGGAGTACACAATTATTAAAAAATAAATTTAGCATATTGAGGTAATTTGTGTGTTATTTTGTTGATTAATTTAGAAATATATGTAGGAAATCTTGTAATTTAATATGTTAATCTCGATATATCATGCCACGGAAAATTTCTCTTAGGGAAGTTTGAAGTCTTTTTTTTTTTTTTGAATTTTTTCGGCACAAGGCCTACAAAGAAAATAGGGGAAATGGAAACTTAAACCAATTCCACAATCCATCCCAAAAGTCAATTGCTGACTTAAGGGATGAACCATGAAGCTTAAGTACTATCTCACTCACGCTCAAACTCCCGATGTGGGACAAGTTTCTTTTTGAATTTTTTCAGCACAAGGCCTCCAAGAAAAATAGGGGAAAGGGAAACCCATCTTTTTGAAGTCTTAATTACTAGACATCTTTATTTTCTCTAACTCAACATTCGACCAAGTAACTATTATTATTATTATTTTGGGTAACAATTGTGGTATCAGAGCACGTTCTTGATACTTGTCGTGCTTCATGATGGTTGGATCGGGCAATTCCATTTCTGAACGGCTGTCTTGCCATGAGGCTGCGTTTGATGATTTGATGACCCGAATTGGGGATCTTCCCCGTGGCTATATGCTCAAGCAGGCCATAGACCAAACGAGGGATTCATTGGAGGCCCTTCGCTCAACTATGCAACAACATGAGTGTCGTTTCACTGCAGAGATGGAGACGTGGCGACATGAAACGGAATCCAAATTGGAATTGATTCCAAAGATGCAGGAGGATCTTGCAATCTTGTGGAAGGCTGTGAGTGCCAGTCCCTCGGCACCCACTGCCAAGCCTTCGAAGGCAAAAGTGAAGGTTCCAGAGCCTAAACCCTTTGAAGGAGAGCGAAGCGCCAAAGAGCTAGAGAATTTTCTTTGGGATGTTGAACAATATTTTGTGGCTGCCGGCATCCCAAACGAGGAAAAGGTCTCTATTACCAGCATATACCTGACAGGTGATGCAAAGTTGTGGTGGAGGACCATGCTGGCTGACCCAAATTCTACCAGAATTGAGACGTGGGAAGCACTTAAGGATGAGCTCAAAAAGCAATTCCTGCCGAGTAACACTTCTTGGCTAGTGCGAGAGGCGCTACGAAAGCTCAAACACACGGGAAGTGTTCGAGACTACGTCAAGGAGTTCAGTTCCCTTATGCTAGATGTCCGAGAGATGTCTGAAGAAGACAAACTCTTCAACTTCATGTTCGCCCTACAGAATTGGGCACAAACGGAGTTGCGACGACAAGGTGTCCAAAATATGTCGCAAGCTATTGCGGTAGCAGATCGGTTAGTCGACTTCAAAGTGATTAACCAAGGTGCGGACAAGAAGAAGGAGAAAAAGGGAAAGGATTCGAAAGAGGGAAAGTTCAAGAAGCAGAAAGGGACACCAAAGGATGGAACGGACACCGCGAAGGCTGCTACAGCAGGTAAACCAGCCTCCACGGGTAAGAAAACAAGTGGTTGTTACATTTGCAAGGTCCACACCTTGCCCGAGATTGTCCCAAACGCGAGAAGGCTACAAATGCTATCGTGGCAGAACCGAGTAGCAGCAGCCAGGAGACGGAGCTTCCTCGTTTAAATCCCCTTCAACTAGTAAGTGCTATAACCACCCAAAAAGCTCCTTTACCTAGTGACGGCCTTATGTATGTGCAGGCTACTAGTAAATGGAGTCGATGTGAAGGTTATGGTGGACAGGGTGCTACGCACTCGTTCGTAGCTTCAAGGGAAGTGAACAGATTGAAGTTACTATTGAAGGAACATGGGTTCCGAATTAAGGCAGTGAACTTGGAGGCTAGACTAGTGCAAGGCCTCACGAGTGCGGGAATTAAGATTGGCTCGTGGTCAGGATTATGTAGCATGATGGTTGTCCCTTTGGATGATTACAACCTAATCTTGGGGAAGGAATTTTTTGCCCTTAACAAAATTTTCCCCATCCCCCACCTAAATGATTTGATAATTGCAGATGAACGGTGCCTAACTTTTGTCCATGCAGTGGAAACGAATGGACCAACGTTGGCAAGTTCTGAGAAAGGCATTGAAATGGCGTCGGCAATACAAATTGAGTCTGGACTTAAACACAGAGAAATGACCTACCTAGTGGTTTTGGTGGAGGTAAAGCCCGAGGTGTTTTAGGAAGTCTCAGACCCAGTTGCAAAAGTGTTGAAGGAATTTGCTGACTTGATGCCTTTGGAGCTGTCCAAAAAGTTACCTCCACAATGGGTAGTGGATCACAAATTGAGCTGATCCCGGGGGCGAAACCACCGGCCTAGGCCTCATACCGGATGTCTCCCTTAGAGTTGGCTGAGTTGAGAAAGCAGCTGGACGACTTGCTGGAACATGGACTAATTCAACCGTCCAAGACCCCATATGGAGCACCAGCTTTGTTCCAAAGAAAGTCAAACGGGTCCCTACGATTTTGTGTGGATTACCGGGCGTTGAACAAAATAACAATAAAGAACAAGTACCCGGTGCCAAACGCCTATGACTTGTTCGACCGGTTGGTGAAAGCACAGTACTACATAAATGTGGACCTACGATCGGGCTATTGGCAAATCCGGATTGCTAAGGGAGACGAGAAAAAAGCAACGGTTGTCACGAGGTATGGCTCATTTGAGTTTCTAGTTATGCCGTTTCACTTAACAAATGCCTCCACAACATTCTGTAATCTCATGAACAATGTTTTATATGACTATCTAGATAAATTTGTGGTAGTGTATTTAGATGACATTGTTATATATTCTGAGACATTAGAGGACAACATTGCTCACCTTAGGACCGTGTTTCAAAAACTAAGGGAACACGAGTTATATGTAAAAAAAGAGAAGTGCGAGTTTTACAGGGAGGCAATCATTTTTCTTGGACACATAATGAGCAACGGCTTCATAAGCATGGACCGAAGGAAAGTGGAAGCTGTAGTAGATTGGCTGCCCCAATGACAGTGTCAGAGTTGTGGTCTTTCCTAGGCCTCGCAAACTACTACAGGCGGTTTGTGCAAGGCTGCTCCAAACTGGTAGCCCCATTGACTGATCTTTTGAAGAAGGAGACGAGTTGGGAGTGGAATGCCAACTGTGAGGAAGCATTTAGAACGGTGAAAAAAGCAGTAACTTCTGCCCTGGTCCTAAAACTCCCAGATTTCAGCTTAGCGTTCAAAGTTCACACTGATGCTTTGGACAGAGCCCTTGGCGGTGTGCTGGTACAAGGAAAACATCCGGTTGCCTTTGAGAGCCGGAAATTGAATGACCATAAACAAAAGGTACAGCACCCACGAAAAGGAAATGACATGCGGTTGTCCATTGCCTCGGAACGTGGAGACATTATATCTTGGGCACCCAATTTACCATGGTCACGGACAATGTGGCCAACACCTACTTCAAGACCCAACGAAAGCTGACTCCGAAGCAAGCTCGATGGCAAGAGTTTCTTGCGGAGTTCAACTTTGAATGGCTTCATCAACCTGGGAAAGAGAACTTGGTGGCCGATGCCCTAAGCCGGAAAGCAGTGGGGGAGTATGTGGCGGCAATGACAGTTGTGACCTCCAACTTCCTGAAGGAAATCAGAACGACGTCCTTTCATGATGCTGTTTACTAACAGATAGTGAAGCAGGTAAAGGAAGGAACGGTGCGACGATATTGGCTAGAGAACTGTCTTGCTCTATGCCAAAGGCAACCATGCCTATGTACCAAGCAGAAATAACTTGCGAAGGCAGCTTTTGAGGGAAACTCATGACTGCTCAGTGGGCTAGTCACCCCGGAGTGGAACGAATGAAGGCATTGTTAGCTCGCAAGTTCTATTGGCCAAGAATGGAGGATGATGTCGAGGCCTATGTGCGGACATGCTTGGTATGCCAACAAGACAAAGTTGAGCATAAGAAGGAAGCTAGGTTACTTCAACCTCTATCTATCCTCAAAAGACCGTGGCGGTCGGTCTCCATGGATTTCATCTCCGGATTTCCTAAAGGTAGATGGTAAGGCTTTCAATCTTTGTCATTGTTGATCGGTTTGCAAAGTATGCTATGTTTATTGGGACACCTAGTGTGTGCCCAGCTGACACCGCAGTTGAGTTGTTCTTTAAAGTACGTGGTGAAGTACTTTTGGGCTACCCGAGGATATTATCAGTGACCGTGACACCAGGTTCACGGAAAGGTTCTGGACGACGCTGTTCAACCTCATGGGTTCCCAATTGAAATTCTCAACAGCTGCACATCCTCAAACGGATAGGACAAATGGAGAGGATCAATGCATTGTTGGAAGAGTACTTAAGACATTACGTGTCGGCAAGCCAACGGAACTGGCCAGATTTGCTAGACGTTGCCCAACTGTGCTATAACATGCCTAAGTCCATTTGAACTAGTGAACGGACAGCAACCACTCACCCCGCACAGAGTTGCTGCCCAAGGGAGTTCAAACTGTCCCACTGCCCAACGGTTTGTCAGAACGAAGCAAGAGCTTATGGAGGAAGCTCGAGATAGCTTGACCGTTGTGCAAACCTGGATGAAGCGGTATGCGGACAAAGATCACAGAGATGTGGAGTTCCAGGTCGAGGACTTGGTGATGCTCAAATTGACTCCGCAAATCTGGAAGAAAATTCACAGCAAGACGGTGACCGAGGTTTGGTATCTAAATATGATGGTCCCTTTGAAATTCTTAACAAAGTTGGGAATGTTGCCTATAGGTTAAAATTGTCGGACAGATTGAAAGTTCATCTAACGTTTCATGTTAGTTTTCTGAAACGGTTCAACCAGGATGAACTTGATGAAAGCCAAAGGCAAGCTAAATGAGCTCCACTAGTGATCAGGACGCAATTTGACAAAGAGATTCAGGTTATCCTTGATCACCGAACGGAGGTTTATAGCAAGAAGAATCAAAGGACGGACTATCTGGTGCATTAGAAATGTGAGGATGCAGTGGATGCCACTTAGGTAAAGGGCGTGAACCTTTGGCAGTTCGAAGACAAAGTCAAGGAGTACTTAAGTTCTCAAAAAGCCATTTCGACGAGAACGTCTCAAGTTCCAAGTGGGGGAAGTTTGTTAGACCCCTATGCTCCGTTTCCCGGGAGCCCGGCACTTCATGTGTACTATTGGCATGAAGTGGCCGAAAACCTTGTTCGTGGGTTGGGAACAACAAGGCAATCGACGGTTTGCGGGTTATGATACTCGGGAGGACCAAGGGACATGCACTAAGACTTGCCAAACGATGGCCTTGGAGGAGGCAAGGTACGGTTCGCACTTGGGAAAGGTGAACGGAACCAGCCGGGTCCTTAGCGACACTTGTGGGTGTGACTCGGCAACAATCATAGCAGTCGGCAAGGCAAGTCCCGCAATAGCTGCACGGCAGCGTACATTTTGTACATCTGCCCCGTCACCAGCGTACGGAGCGCGCGCGACAGGCAACGAACCCGGATAGTCAAATGCCCAGGCATGCGACTAGAGCTGTAAATGAGCCGAGTCGAGCCGAGTATTGCCGGTTCAAGCTTGTGTTCATTTAATAAACGAGCCGAGCCGAGTCGAGCTTAGCTCGTTTATTAAACGAGCTCCAATTTGTATTCGAGCTCGGCTCGTTTAGTTATACGAACGAGCCGAACTCGAGCTTTCACGAGCTGAGCCGAGCTTTGTTCGCGAACAGCTCGGTTCAAATAAGCATAAAAGTGTTATTCGAGTCGAGTCGAGCCGAGTATCTCATGTTCGAACTCTTGTTCGTTTATTAAACGAACGAGCTCGAGCGAGCTCGTTTAATAAACGAGCCAAAATTTGTGTTCGAGCTCGGCTCGTTTAGCTTCACAAACGAGCCGAACTCGAGCTTTCACGAGCCGAGCCGAGCTGAGCTGTGTTCGCGACCAGTTCCGTTTGTTTACAGCCTTACGTGCGACCAAGCAGGACAGACGCACGACCTGGCAGACAAGCGTTTGACTAGGATGGACGGGTGCACGACCAGGCAGATAGGCGTGCGACCCGGCAGACGGACATGCAAGCAGATGAGCACACGACCAGGCAGACGGGCACGAGAACAGCACGACAGGCTGCTGACTAGAGTGAACAGCATGCGGGGCGTGCGACCAAGAGAATGAACTTGGACGTTTTTGTGTACTTTGGCCAGCAGCTAGGCTTTTGTTAGCTGCACGATTTTGCCTATAAATAGGTAGTGGTAAGGCAAGCAAACTAGCAAGTAAGTGAGCTGATTTTTGTGCTTGCAGACCAAAAAGTGTATTCCTTGTACTTCATTCAATTGTTAATAGAACTAAAGGTTAGCCGAAAGGTCGTAAACTTGGTGTGCTTTCCTACTCATTCTAACCTTGTTCTAAGTGTCCCGTTGTCGTTATAAACTTAGTCCTAAGGGTTAGGTGGGAACCTCCGTTGCTGGGAACGGATTAACCAGACTCAAAAACTTCCGCTAAACTTGTGGAAACGATTCCGAAGTGTTGTCAAGCTTGTGTGTTGAACGCGCAAGTAAGGGAACTGTTTGGTGAAGGCTGAATTGTACTATGGCTGATTGCGATTGTCGGTCACTTAGACTGATTCGGTGCGGGAACGAAGTCGGATTGTGACTATCATTGTGAATATCACCTTACTAAGAGTGTAGGTTTTGAAGATTCTCCCTAACATGTTTTGTTTAGTAATGTAATAAGTATTATTCCTCCATCTCTCAAAAAAAAAGATAAATGAGTTCGAACTCTAGACTTTTGGTAAGGATAGTCAACCGAGCTTGCTTTGTTGGTTCAATCCGATCATTTAATCCTTGACTCCTGTTTTCATTCTCAAACATTTTGTTCCCTTTCTCAATGTTGAATCCCGCCAAACATGAATATTTCTTTTAATAATAGATGCCTTGTTAAAAAAAAAAAAGGTGTCAACTTCAAGTTTGAGCAACCTTTTGTTGCATTAAAATTGAGAATTGCAAAGGCAAACAAATCAATTTTTGTAACACTACAACAACAAACCGAGCCTCGGTCGTTGATAATTACCACTTCGTACTTAGGCTTGAAATTGCACAAAATACTTGATAGTTTATACAGCATCTAAAACTTGACTGCATATTAATTTTCTGACTATCATACTAGAGTAACAACCTAATTATGGCAGCAGCCACAGCAGAAATATCATGAGCATCTTTATTCACTTTAGTCATAGGGGAATGCAATGGTGTGAAACCATCCTCACATTCTTGAGCCACCATGGCAGAATCATTCATGCTCTCTTCACCAAATTTTGGATCACCTAATCTCAAAGCGTCAAAAGCTTCAATAACATCATATTTTAGAATGAAACTATATCTTTTGCTGCACTCAACTAAGGGGGTTTTCAAATGTGGTTTGGTCTTAAGATGCTGCTTAATTGTTTGGAGAGCAGAAGTTGCCTTAGACTGAAGTGAACCAACCATTATGAGGCCAAGACCTGTAACATCCGAACCAGCACTTTTAGGATTTGATCTTAGAATTGAAGCACAAAGTAGAAAGTTTGGAGTCTTTCTGCATGTGCTATTTATGAGATCACATGAGCTTAGCGGTAGAAAAATTGAAACAATAACAACTGAATAGATAAGAAATTTGGAAGAAATTGCACCCCTCATCTTTGATAGATAAATTTTTTGCAAGAAAGGCAAGAGATTGATGTATAGATAGATTATAGAAGGAACAAGAAGAAGATTGACAAGAACTAAATGCAAATATGCTTCATCTTATATAGCCGTAGCCCATGCTTTCGGTGTTATGGTCCTTGTGTAATTTTGTCGAGGCAGGGAGAAAAAAGTTGATGCTATTTTCTTATTGATAATCAGTTCTTTTCCTATGTTTGCTTGCACTCATTGCACGAATTTGAGAAATGCTAATCCTATTTAGCAAATGTGATGTAGACAAAAGCAAGCCCAGAAAGGAAAAGGTAACTCTTAGTTCAAAAGTAGAACATTATGAAATGTTATCTTTTCAATCGTAATAGTGATAAACTATGTTCCTCTTTTTTAAAAAAAAATTTGGGTTGGTAATCATGGTCATGATACTGATTAATCATGAAAATATCTTTGAAATAATAAAAAAGTTAATGTTCATCTTGTTAAATTTAGGAACAGCAACACACACACACATTGTACATCTTGCGTACATCCAAATTTTTTTTAAAAGATTATTGTTAATTAATTATTGATTATTTTGTTCACCTCTTGCGTGCAATTTTTCGCCCTGACTCACTAGTAGGTAAGTAATCATAAAAAGAGCTTTATTTATAGTAAATTATCCATTAATTAATCAGTATACAACTTAGCTTAAGTCGAAATGCAGACAACTTTTATCCATACCGTTTAGTGCTGATTTGTTTATTATTTTTCTTGAAAGACTTTTTTCCTCATCTCCTTATCTTATGTTTCCCTTTTTACTTTTGGAGGTTTGTGCCTTAATTCAAGCTAATCAATTATCATTTTTAGTATTTCCTCAACATTTTATTTTAGAAGAAAAAAAAATCTTTGTGAGTCTAGCTAGGACAGACTTCAATATTTATCCTGAACTTCCTTCCATTTCTTTTTCTGGTATGAATGAATTCTTCTCTCACTGCTATTTTTCTTCTTCTATTTTGTCCCCAGGCCAGTTTTGTATGAAAAAAAAAAAGACCAAATTTATAGACCTATATAAGTACGAGGTCTATATTGAATCACAACACGGTAAACCTATTTTATTTCTTACTTTGAAGTACACTTGCCCAACATGTAATATTATAAAATTTGCAGAATGCAATAGCCGCAACAAGTTGTAAAATATCATGGGGCAATTGTGTCAAAGATCAAAAAGGATAAGGTTCGAAGTGGAGATCCCAAGGCTGGGTGCCATGATTTCTGTGGGCTTTCGATGAAAAAAAAAGATTAAAAGCAGTCTCGCTTGTGGGTTTGGGCTCCAATTCGTTAATCTTATCAATACTCCAGAAAGTGGGAGCGCAAATGTGATCTGCACACAAAAAATCTTCTCACCATATGTGATGCAGGACAGGCGTAATGAATAATTAATGTAGTTTAAAACGACTCCTAAATTCTAAATTAGACATACACTTGAGGGAAATCACTCACACACACACACACAGAGGGAGAGAGAGAGAGAGAGAGAGAGAGAGAGAGAGAGAGGAGAGAGAAATAATCCATAGAAAAGCTGCTGCAAACGCAAGTGAATATGTGATAGCCAAATAACGCTGAACTTATATAATTAAATTAAATGCTAAACAAACAAATTAATTAAACAAAGTTATCTGAACCCCTTGGATTCCCATCAAAATGAAAAAGTACTGTAGTCTTATATGCTACACGAGCCTAGAAACATGATTTGATGCGATGAATGAAGCTTCTTTAACTTATGCTGATTGATAACAGCTTCTCTAATTTTTCATTTCTTTATTCATACTGGTTGGATAACTGAGGCGGATTTTTTATTGATCCCTTAATGGAAAACACAGATAATGACAAAAGTAGGCAACTTGCACATTTGGCTAGTCAAAAAAATAAACTCACTTGTTTTATATACTTTTCTAGTTGAATATTCAATGTTGTGAAATTCTATCACAACTAATATATACAGAACAGAAGCGTCATTGTGCTGGTTTATCTGTTGATAAAGAACACAGTAAAGAAAGCTAGCATGCATGTCATCATGTTATTTTGAACAATTCACTCTTTAATGGCTTGTATCCAAATGAACTTTGGGCAAATGATTGAAATTTCTAGTCTTCAGATAATTAGAGTGAAGTTCGTCAGTTCAATTTGAACACAATATTTTTAGGCATACAGCATGGTCTGACCCGCAACTTATGGTGCTCTTCCATTTTTCAATAAAGTATTGTTCATGCAGCTGAGTGTCATGGGTACATATTCAACGAAGGATTTTCTTCATTCATCCTGCTATGTCAATTTATGCCACATCTTGTCAACAAGAAATGAAGGAATGAAGCAAGTTGAAATGAGCAGGCCTGTAACAATAAATAAAAAATATATATATGAAAATTCGAAAATTAGACGGTTCAGAAAAATTTAAAGGTTTACATCTAAACCAAGGATGGCGAAAGCATTACTGCAAAGGATTCCTGGATTAAGATGAAAAACAACCAAGGGCCAGGAAATGATGTGACTTAAGATGTCACCAGGAAAAGAAAACTAATACTACCTAAACCGTAAAAAATAGATTAAAACAAAGGTCACCTTATGTCAAAATCTTCTTATCTTTAGCAATGTATGTAGTCAGTTCAGCTGACTAGTAGGTTTTACTTCTAGTTGCAGATGATTTGACGTAAAACTAAAGAATTCATCATGGCCCACCTTCAAATGTTTCCTAACCAAGATATTTTTCAGTATGGCAATTTTTTTTGTCGACAGAAAAAGAAACGAACCCCAGGTTTTCCTTTATCATGTTACAGCACGGATGAGTTAAGGTAAATAGGACAATAATATTTAGCTCTAATCCAACCAAGAAGTGGGATGATAAATTAATACCACTATCTTAGCACATAGATACCCACTTCAGCCAGCTTTATTGCATTTAGGACAATTAAACTAGGCCATATATAACATCAAGCACTTCCTCCTAGCCAAAAAGGCAGACCATCCTGATCCATCAATATATTATTCCTCCCAGCCAAGAAATCCTAGTCCAATCTTTAATCTACAACAATCTTTTCATCCTTCTATTCACTTAAAAATAAATGAGGAGTTTTGCTCTTCCTTGCATTGTTCTTGCCATTCTTCTACCGGTAAGCACGAGCTATGTATTGCCTCTAAAGAAAAGCAACCATATTTTCATGGTGAGTGAGAAAGGCTATGAGCTGATAGAGAGTACTTGTAAGAACACCCCAAACTATCAACTTTGTCTTTCAACTCTGCTATCCGATCCTCGAAGTTTCGACACGGATACTTACGGTCTAGGCCTTATTATAGTTGATGCACTCAAAGATAAGGCAACCTCTACAGTCGATGTCATCAACAGGCTCAAAAAGTCCAATCCCGAAATTAGACTCTCCTTAACTGAGTGCAGCATTTTATACAATGCAATCCTAAAAGCAGATATCCCTCTAGCAATCGAAGGTTTGAGAAAAGGGGATCCAAAGTTTGCCGAAGATGGCATGGCTGACGCTGCTTTAGAGGTTCAAGAATGCGAGAGCAGTTTCAAAGAATCAAATTCACCACTCACTGATATGAACAGAGATGTCTATGATCTTTCTGTCGTAGCTAAATCAATAATCAGGATGCTGTTATGAGGTCTGTTGCTTGTTCAGTGACCCCTTTTCATGATATAAATGACGCTAGAACAGGATGTTTTTGTTGTAAGATAGTCTATAGCATTTGCTCTTCTTTTGGTCATAGATATATATATTTGCACGTCCTCCGTGTTAATGACCAAATTCTGTCGTGTCTTGCATAAGATTGAAAAATGTATTGTACAAATATGCTATCGGCGACTAAAATTAAACATCATTTCCTGTTTCATTATTTCCCTTTTTTTTTTTCTTGCAGAAGATCAAATTCAAGGTTTAACTTTGTTTCAGGAAGTTGTGATGGTATATAGTACTATTAAACATTTCCCGTGTGTGGAGCTCAATATTCGTTTTCACATTTCGGCAGCAGAAAGTGGTCGTTCTTGATGGATGGTCATAGGAAGTGACAACTTAACTGATGTATATTTTTTCTAATTTCTTGTTCGTGTAAACTTCTTGCTCCCCTGATCATAAAAATGTAATATTCATATTTATACTTACATTGAAACTATGAGTGTTGCGTAGATATGTAATTTGGTGAGTGTTGTGAATCCCCATTCCCAATTCCCCAAATTGTCAAAAAAAAAAAAAAAAACAAAAATACTTACATTGAAACTATTTCAGAAGTTTCCAACTTGAGTGAGTCTATACGGTTCCATTGATTTTTCAAGTGCTTTAATTGACAAATTTATTCTGTCAATTACTTTTTAAAGGATGCTCAAAGAAAAAATTATTAACCTCAAAGAGCCTCTTCACCACTTGTTTTCTCTTGATTCCATGAATGGAAAAAGTGGTTGCGAAACAATCGCACCATTGGTGGTTTGGAGAGTCTGGTGGCAGAGTTAGATAGTTATACAATATATGGTTTGTAAATTGGAGAATCTGATGCTAGAGTTAGATAGTTACACTCCATGTGGTTTGTAATTTCCCACTTCATTTTCTTAACCATATTTTCAAATTTCGCTCCTATCATGTCATAAAATCCACCAGCAGAGACAGAAATGCCAGAAGCAAGGCAAAAAAAATATGTAATACCATCAAGTAGTAATTCTTAGTATAACCGATGCCATTCAGCAAAGTCAAAAAGAGAATGCATGTGTGTGTGTGTGTGTGTGTGTGAGAGAGAGAGAGAGAGAGAGAGAGAGAGAGGCAGAGAATGCAAAAATGCCAGAAGCATCGAAAAAAACCCTGCCATTCAGCAAAGCAAAAAATAGAATGCATGTGAGAGAGACAGAGACTGTGTCAATGTCAACGCATTTCTCTTGGACATCCTCAGCAGTGAAGCACATAGAAGCCGGCTGAGAGCATGAGATTATTTTCCATGATTCAGGTGCCAGCAATAATTAAACAAACAAAAGAAGTCAAAATATTTTAATCCCACATATGCCACAGAAGCCAATAGCTACTTATTTAGCGGATCTGATCACATGAATTCAGAAAACCAATACTGATTTGAACCTCACTGAGAGCAGAACTCAAAAGAAATGATATTGAAAAACCTTACATTAAGCTCACAGTCCAAAAGTTGGTCTCCGTTTTTACCTGTCAGCTAAACGGCATGAATTCTGATAAAGCATCAAAAACACAGAAAACATTCACAAAGTTTGTGACACAATCTGCATTTGAAGAAACGGGATAGGCTCTTATTCTTTTTATTTATGTTAAAAAAAAATGCTTGCTACATGAGCAGGCATGAGGCACTATTACAGTACATCAACCCAAAACTCAGAAAACATTAACTTATTTATTCTCACTGATACAATTGTCCTATCACTCAACTTGATATGCTGCTAACATGGCACTCCAACCTGGTACTTCCAGCAGTGTAACAAAATATCAGAAAAGTAAGCCCACGAAAACCTTTTAAAGGTCAGAGCAGCTTGATGCAGAATATCATGTTTAGGGTTTCTGGTAATGTACAATACCCTTTGCGCAGCAGATTTGGTATCAGAAGGCAGGTGACCCATTTTTGAAACATGCAGGCCAATGTCCTATATACCGCAACCTGCAACCACCTTTGACCTTTCTGTGTTTATATCAGCCTGCTTTCATTCACCTACTAGCTCTCTTCGCAAAATTATCAGTATCTAAACCAGAAGCATGTTCCATTAAACTGCAAATGACCATAAAAATGGAAGCTTAATTTCACTTCATCATGATAAGGAGTTCCAATCTTTGTAGAATATTAACTACTTTACTACTTTAAGAAACTAAATGCAAAGTCCGAGATGACCTACTTGGGAGGTTCAGAATTAGTGGAATTTTTTGCAATTGCAGAGAGACTTGTGGGGTCCTGAACCGCAATAAAACTACTATTGCTTTTTCCAGCTGAGACCAGGGAACTATGGAAGCTTAGAGCTGCGTCATCTCTAGAGGACATTCCTGTCAACACAATATAGCTTCTTGAGTTTTCCTGCCTTGCAATAGAAAATTGACAAAAATACTAATAGTCCAGAATTTAGTACACTGAAGGATTGTTCAATAAGTAAAGAATAAGGAATAATCAACAGTCATCTGTCCCAAAAAAGTAAACTGGGATAGGTAAATGGAAAAATATAGTCAAGATCAGAGTTGAGGGTGAAGAAGATGCTGGTTACTGAACCACGACTAGTATACGTTACTAGAAAACCATAGCCTGCTGCGAAGTACCAACTGGACGTTAGCTGAAGAATTAACTTACAGATTAGAATATGTAGAAATACATACATGCAAAGAACAATTAGGTTAACAATCTAAATATCTGATTTTGGAAGATTAGTCAAATAATAAAGACATAATAGTTAAAAATGGTTGGTTCAGGATAGAGAGGGAAAATTACCTTGGCATATGATAACGACACAAAAAATAACAGTACACAGCATGGCAAACAAGCTTCCACTGGATGATGATGAAGGTGATGATGCTTTTGCAACTTTCATTTTCTTTAGTGCCTTAATGCGCTCAATCTTTGCACGTTTGATCATAGCAAGTTCGGCTAACTCTTTAATCAGCTTTTGATCAGCAGCATCCAGTGACAATCCTCTGGGAGGCCGGGGAGGTTTTGGAGGCTTCTTAGCACTCACTGATTTACGCTTATCCTTCTCCATTTTCATCTCCACTAGATCTGCAGCCACTACTCCAGCCATCTTGTTGTCTATCTCTATCATCACTTCCACATTTTCCGGACATACCTCATCTCCAAATTTAGGAATGCTTCCCAAATTATCCCCTTTTCCTTCCTTCACCGACAAATCAAACCCAGGAGAAACCTTTGCTGGAAAAGGATTGTCTAGTTTAGTACTTGAATTAGGGACAGGAACCCCTTCTTCATTCACAACTCTACAAAACTCAATATCATCCTCAAAATCCCTATCCATAAAAAACATGTGATCCATTGAAAATTCAATACCAAAGCTCAGAATTGATTCTTCATCAACTTTTTACCAAAGCTCACCAGTTAAATAGTCAACTCCTATTTTAAACTTTCATTCACCCATTATTTCAAGTCTTAACACCATAGACCTGGGACAACTAAACAAACTGTCCCAAATTTGAACACACACAGAGGAGACAAATTCTTAATTCAATTGTAACTACTCTGCTACCAAGTTGACTCAGTGATAAATATGCTTCGTTCAATCCCTCTCCCCATCAAAACGAGCACCTGACTGCAAACCCCCTGTATCCAACAGAATAGACAAATTAACTAACTTAACAACTCCAAAGCAATCAAAATTGGAAAGAGCATGCTAATTGACTAACCAAATTGAAACATATGGGACTTAAATTGGAAGAAGCAGCAAATTCCGAATGCAAAATTTAACCAATAACAATAAAGATGCAATTTCTATGGCCAACATTTCTCATCCAAGAAAGGAACAATACATATAGCACCGACCAGCTTAATTACCTCAACACAACACAGACCAATAAAAATTCGAACTTTGAGGGAAACGTTGGGAAAATGGCAGAAAAAAAGTACCTTTAGAAGAAAGAAACCAAAGCCCAGATCCAAGGAGGACAAAGAGCAGCAAGAGAAACTATTATATAGATGGGGTTTAAACTAAGTGGGGTTTAAACTATAGTTTTTTTTTTCCCCCTTCTTTCTTTGAATTATAGGAGAGAGGAAGAGGGAGAAAGAGAGCGACATATGAGGGTTAGTACACGAGGGTTCTAGGGACTCTGACCAGGGAACAACCAAGAAACTACCATTAATTCCACTAAACTATTTGCTCACCATTAAAGTAGTACTACTAACTTGTTTGTTGCAGTACTAGTAGAAAAAAATTTCACATGGGACTTCTCCTGTCTTAATTAGTACCGGAGTGCTTCCTAGTCTCTTTGCCCCCACAATCAAACTCCACACACACAGTCACACAGTTACATAAGTCCCAGTCATCTTATCAGCCAATAACTTACCTGTACTTCTTGAATTTGTAAAAGACACGAGGATCCTTGAAAACTTACTTCCTACTTGCGCTTGCAGTAACCACTAGTAGTATGAATTTGCATTTGCTTGAATCAAATCCAACAACTATGCTATAAATTAGTATAAACCATTGAAGCCCTTCTGATATCTCCACCGACACTTTCCAGAAAGTTAGTTTGAATGTCCATTAATGATTAAAAAGGCAGGCAATTGTTAATTTTCCTTTTGTTTGGTCAAATATTCAAGATGGAGGTGAAATGTGACACGTGATCTAATATATTGTGGCTTGAATTAGAAGCCTTTTGATTTCTTTCTATCTTCTGATAAAAGAACCATCTTGATTTACAGAGAAAATATTGACAAAAAAAAAAATTTACCGAGAAAAGAAGAAGAAGAAGGAGAAAAGAAAAAAAGGGATATTAACACACACAAGTAAGAGTGCCTGGAAGAAGTGAATGGGACATTGCTGCGTTCAAATTTGATTCTAAAATTGTGTCAGTTGATAAGTTTTATTCCAACTCAAGGCGAGCTTGAATAAATTGATTTCTTTTAAATTTTAATTCAGCTCAATAGACAATTTTCTGTGTCTCTTTTATTAGTATATGATTCTGATTGACTTGATATTTTCTGTTATAGATTATTCTGACAAGGTATGCTTAATTTTTAGAAATATTAATTAAAAACTACTTTTTAACCAATGCAATGGGCGCGTGTGTATATATATATATATATTATAAGTCGGGCTTATAATATACCGAGCTTTGTAAGACCCAAACTCGACTCAAATATATTTCGGGTTTAATATTTCTGTCCGAGTTCATAAACTTTTTTTTTTCAGACCTAACGGGTTGAATTCGGGCCGGCTCGACCCTATTGACAGCTCTAATCTTGAACTGTATCATTATGTATGTACATAATACATAAAAAAAAACCATTTACTACTTATTTCAGTTTTTACATGGGCAATTGAGCAATTATACTGCAGACTTTTTTTTTTTGGTAAGTTGCTAGATGGAAATTACAAGTTCAAAACGTTCACAGAATTTTCATCAAGAAACAACAATTCTCTAAGGAAATTTTTTTCCTATTATATAATAATTCAGGCTTTCATTAATTAATTCTTGCTACAAAATTTGCAACTATAAAAGCCCACCCACAGATTAACCTTTTTGTTTCACTTTCACATTGTCGTTGTCAATCAACACCATGAAGAAGACATTCTACCACAACTTCATGCCATCAAAAGCAGAAGAAGAAGCCTGCAAAGCCAACACCACCCAATTTCAAACCACCCGAGAACTTGTTGAGATAAAAGATGTGTACCCACCATCAGTTCATGACCTCCATAATCCATGGAAAATCAAGAAAACACTGATCGAATATGAAGTGGTCACTGGTAAACTTGTGATATCGTATATGGACAATTTTGATCACATCTTTCGTCACTGGACATTGGATATGGCTAATCATGTGGTGTTGGGGCATAGGGTGAATGTTATTTTGTGGGATGTTAGTGATCAAAACAATCCTAAGAGGTACTGCAGTGACTCAATTTTTTTCGAGATGTTGCCTAATGATGTATACGTTCTTGCATGCATGGATGTGTTCAAGGACCAGAGCTTACATGTTGGAGATGAAATACGGCTGTATTGGGATCTTAGTTCTTCAACTTTTCAATTCAAAGTACTTCATAAGGCTTATTGATCTTTACTTTGTTATCTATGTTGCTTATTTCTCAAATTTCAATTGTCAATTGAATCAAAATTAGTTCTATTCTCGCCGTGGGGCACTAAAGATGTTCGTTATTGTTATTTATCTATTCGTTATGTCTTTTTGTGAAGCCAATTTATCCATTAAAAGAGTTTTGTTGTTTTATGGCGTGAACTTTGATTTTTGTTAAGCATGGTAATTAATGCAAGATTTTTGCTTTGACTAAAATATGTATGTTAGTACAATTAATAAATATGAATACTGCAGTATGTACAATTATGGAGAGACATATTTTTATTTTCCAAAAGGAGTTTTTAGAAAGCCTCATTTTGTAATGGGAAAATCTTCTAAATTCCAAATTTGAGGACCCCCTACAACAATTGGACTCATCTATCTAACCAACCAACACATTCGAGATAAAATGAGGCAATTCCCTGTTAACAAAAAATGGATGATTACAATTGCAATGAAATAGGGGAGATATTATTATTATTTTATTGACTAAAAAAGTAAAGAGAAACGTAATTGACAAATTTAGGAGTACCAATATCAATTCCCATAAAAGTATTGATATTATATAGTAGAAGACAGGGCGCGTCATGCACTTGATACCACTGGAAACTGTTGGAAAATTGTACCTTAAAAAGAAAAGAAAATTTACTGTTCAAAGATCTTATTGAA
Source organism: Mitragyna speciosa (assembly GCA_024721245.1). Classification (NCBI taxonomy): domain Eukaryota; kingdom Viridiplantae; phylum Streptophyta; class Magnoliopsida; order Gentianales; family Rubiaceae; genus Mitragyna; species Mitragyna speciosa. Next base: position 523,262 of record CM045569.1, read on the forward strand.
GTATTACTAAAATGTAAAATGCCAGAGAGAAAACAAAACTGAAAACAGAACCAGGCGATATGACATTTCATGGTGTTCCTTTTTATTTCTGTTTTTGTTGGTAGGTGAGGATCCAAAATATCAATACAAATTTTGTTCTTTTTGCAAGTCTATTTTAAAACTAATTAATGAACAATATTACCTGCTCTGCAGGTGGCGAACTGAACTTGGCCCATTAGTTCAATAATTGTTCAAGGTGTAATGAACTAAGCTCCAATTCCATCGCCCAAACCCAAAGGGATGGGATGGTTGGTTTACCATTATTTAACTCCAAGACCCAATGTGGACAGCCAACTGGGATGGCTTGTTTTATCTGTGGGCCTTTTGTAGTTTTGCTAGCTGTGATTTTTTCACAAGAAACAACCCAATCCATCGGAGATTTGGATATTCTTACCCCACCTTTAAACCCAACATCCATGTTCTTTAGTCTGCATCACATTTTTTATTTTTTATTTTTTACGAGGCAATTCCCAAGAAAATGTAGCAATGTCTTTATGTGCAAAGTTGTGTCGTTTGTGATTAGTAACTCAACTGTGTCAACTGGCACCGACTGGTAGCATTCAAAGCACAATTTTTGATCTCCTCTCATCCCAAAAGATTTTGCAAAGTCCATCCATTGAAGAACATCCTTAAACTCGTCTAGCAACTAGGCCACTTGCCCTGTTGTCGTTTGTGACAGCAACAAGAGCATGCCACTGTCTGATAGATGTGCAATTGCAAGGTCACATGGGCTTTGGATATTTTGGAATGAAAAATTAGCTCAAGTTTCAATTAGTGGGACAGAGCATGCAAGATACCCTAATGGCTCCATCAGTCCCACCCAGCCCTACTCCTTCAATGAGCGTGGTTAACGGCTATCATTGATAATTGCATAATTGACATACAATATGAAGAGAGAAAATGAGGTAAGTTTAGAAACTTGGATCAATATAAGAAAACAGCAGGCTTAGTTTTGGATATAAATCATAAATTTTATTATCATATGAGCAGGTTTGTGCACCAATGCCATGCATATTTTGGGGTAGACATACTTATGTTTCCCTTTGAGAGCAATTGTATCACTAAGACGAACTGAATTTAGTGTTTCTCATAATTAGCAGAGCTTAAAATTTGAAAATGGCTGCACCACTTGATGGCTTGGAGGCAAAAACGTACAGCACAAGATCATTCTATTTTTATGAGCCCTTTGTCAATTCTTGATTGATAAAATTGTTCCTGAAACAAACAAAAGATAATGCCCAAAGGCATAATTAGTATTTAGAGATTTTGCATCAGCTATTAAGAGTTACTGGGAGGCTAACCTTCAAATTAAGGATGAACTGAGGAACAAGACTCTCTTTCACCAAAGCAACTGCACAACCACCCCATCCAGCTCCAGTGAGCCTAGCTCCAAGAGCACCATTATCCCGGCAAATCTTTACAAGTTCCTCCAATTCCGGGCAGCTGAAAGCAGTTGGAAATAAAGTCAAAAAGTCATAACATGACAATCAAAAAGTAGAGCCTAATGTCACTAAACAGACTATACAGGGATCTTTTTGCCCATGGTATACAAACATTTAGAAAGTTCGATCTGTACCTGCATTCGTATAGAACACTACAGCTGTAGTGACTCTCATTCATAAGGTCGCCAAGTTTCTTAAGCATGTCTTCGTCACTGCAATAATACAAATCTTTGTCAAAAAGAAAAACTACGGAAGGAATTTAGTTCACTACAGGATCTGTTTACATATACATTCTCCAGGAACATCTTGTGCAAGGACTGTCTTGAAGAGTTTTATTGTGGATGAAAAAAAGCATCCAAGGAGGTATCACAACTTTGTTAACTTGCCTCAAACTTGATGATACAGTGTCTTTAAAAGCATGCACACGCTTGGCTTCAGAATAGACATGAGCAGCTCTCTGAAACAGTATTTCAGACAAGTAAGTTGGCTAAAGAAACTAAACACTTGCCAATGTCAGATTAAAATAGTATTGGAATTTCAGCTATAAAGAAGAACACGGAAGTAAACATATGAAAACTGCATAAATTTCTAGAATAGTTGACCCACAGCTTGATGATTTGGATGAATGATAATCGATACAATAGGCAAAGAGGTATCCGGCCTGATAGGCAATAAAGTGCAAGATTTGCAGGTTTTTCTCCCACCCTCTCTATCATGCACAATTTGAAGCTTTTCCCCTTCCCTCTATATTATACATCATTTTAAGTTTTTTTCTCTCTCTGTATTGTTCTCAAAGTTTCTAGTGACAATATTTTGCTTCGACACTCTAATCATCCAAGCAAATTTTATAATTGTAATGCAAGAAAAAAACTTGAAGCTCTAAATATTTTACCTTGAAATAGAAGAATAGTAAAATGCGTTGTTAATATTTTAGAAAAAAATAGCATGTACCTGGTGTAATTTATAGTGCTTGGCAGCCCTCAATACATCCAACGAAGTAGGAGATGCAGCAAATATAACTTCCAAATTTTTCTCTGTAATTTTCTCAATATCTTCAGCACTGTAAGGTTCCTCTTTCAAAAGTTCCTTTGGCAAAACCAACAGCATTTCAGATTGAAAGGCTCGAAAAAAATATATGAAAGAAAAACCACAAAATCCACTAAAAATCAGCATTTTAGATAACCCAGTACACAAAAATAATTAATGAATGCCAAGCAGACTAGAGAAATCAGAAAAAAGATAAGTTTCTTCTTTCGAAATTGCACGAGAGGAAAACATACCTTGACAGCAAGGACAGGACCAGAAGATCCATGAGCACCAGCAAATGATACGCAGAGTCCTTCAACATCAGAGAGAGTCTTCACATTAGTTATTGCATCCTCAGGTTTCATCCCCAATTTTATGCCCAGCACAATCTGCAAAAGCAAAACTTATTAAACATGCACTTAGTCAACTGAAGAAGTCACATCATTTACAAATTTATTTTCTATCTTTTTCACACATCAAAATTCATCACTTGTACTTCAAGAGATTTTGTCCAGATATACAAAATGTCGTTCTTTTTCTCCTGTTTCCTATTTTCATTTTGTTTATGTTATTGTGGTGCTAAAGATAGGGAATAAAGTTATATCCTGCACAATATTCGAGCCAATGACCTTGTAGATTATCTAAAATATGAATCTACCAAGCAATACGTTTGAACTTAATGAAGTCAAGATAAAGAAAGACACTGCTTCACTCAAGATAGTAGTTTTATATCAAAATATATTGGTATGGTGCTCACCAGTATACAGTTTGCAAAAGGCCATGGATTTAATATTCTACAAAATAGCTAAAATCAGCAAAACTTAATTGCTACCTTTGGAACAATAAAATAAACAATTCTTAAAATTTTCACTCCAACACAATTTTTGTATCAGATCATGAAGTTTCCAGAATCACATCAAAAGATAAAGTTAGAAATTTTTGTGTAAGTGAACGACAATTTTTGGGAAAGGTGGTATGAGTTCAAATTCACGTTTTTCAGACCATTATATGCCAATGGGTTTCGACTTACAAAATGCTTGCTGCTGTGGAATAAAAAATGAATCATAAATTTTTAAATACTTACAGCAGCTAGCCGACATTCGACGACCCTATTATTGTAATTAGTTGCAGCAGTAACGGCTTTCTGGGATTCTGCCAATGAATGGCCTATTACAAAAGTTCCAGCAGAAGGGAGTTGTACATCAGTGGCACGAATAGGGTTGAAATCAATCAGCTCAGCAAAGCCACTTTGGGCCATCACTGATATAGCCTGTCAAATGAAGCAGAAACCTTACTGATTATAAAATTAACGACTCGATACTTTTTGGAAGTTAACAATAATATCCACATCCCTTTTAGACTGATATACATACACAATTTTTTTCAATAAGTACTTGTATCAACATTTTAAGACAGAATAATAAACACATAAAAGACTATTATTACTGATCAAGTATTTTCTTATATGATTTTGTATTATTAAGCATAATGTACATCTTTAACTTACTGTTCTTTTGCGAGGGGATATGACAACAGCAATGACAAGAAGGAGAAGCACAAATAATTTTCGTCTCATAAAATAAACCTTCAGGTAATTTAACAATTATTTATCATGCAACCCATCACTGTTGGTAACTCTAATAGTTGACAGAACTCAGTGGAAAATATAAGTTAGTTAAGCTCTGAATTACACAAACTAGATATCCAAAAACTCTTCAACATCAAACCACTCTTAAGATAGAAAGGCATTTTCTAGACTCCAAGTAAAAACTACCCAGCATTTTACTTTCTGCATTCTGTCTAGAACTCCATATAAGACCTGGAATATAACTTAATAATTGAAGCTATTATCAAGTTCACGTGGAATTAAATAAAAATAATATTCTGACAAGTAGAAGTCTAATAAAGCTATTTCAGAAGAAACTAGCACCTGGTCCATTCCGCCTGATTGTGTTCCAATGTGTCTTTCACACTCACATGTAAGTTGAGCAAGTTCTTTCTGTTGAATAAAGGTAAAATAAATACATTACATAAACAGTATCTTTCAAGATCAAAATGGGTAAACTTCAGTGAAATACTCGGTTATAGCCACAAAATCTTTAGAATTCTTATGAATGCTTAGTGTATATATTACAAATAAAATCATGAGGAAAGCTTATTTCAAATCATGAAACTTTCCACAGAAAGTACAAATGATAATGGAGCTAAAACATGAGATGAAACATGTATCCAGGAACAGAGTCTCAACTAACCAACTCGTATAACAAGCAGAAAATGTGAAGTAACCAATCACATGTGACATTAAGTATATTTAAAGCATCCAAATGCATACCCATTAATAAGCTATGGAACTCTCTCCTCCTTTAATTTTCTTCTTTTATTTGTTCAAGATTTATTTACTGATCCCAATCGCAAAAGGTATCAGATATTAGTCAACACATTGCTGACCATTGAACAAATTTGTTAGTCATATTATCCCTTTTTCTAGGCCCAACACTGATATTTCTCTTGAATGAAGTCTCACGAATTTCCTTTTGATAATGTATATGGTACTACTAACTTCAAAGAAGCAAAAAATCGGTTTATTATTTTCTCTGCAACTTTGAATTAATAGTTAGAACATACCTTAGGAAACTTCACACCAAATGCAGCCATGACAGCAATTGTAGCAGAGCATACAAATGCTGCAGAGCTTGACAATCCAGATCCTGCATCAAAGAGAAAACTTCATGTATGAGACAAGTGTGTCAATCAATTACACTTCCCTTTCCCCAGTGGTCCAAAAAAGTTAACAGAATGTATTTTCCAAAAAGCAATTGATCTACTTGCATTTGAAAGCCAAGTAGTTAACATACCTGTTGGGACGGTGCCACCAACAATGACATCAAGTCCAACTGGTGCACCAATGTCTATGCCTTTTGATTTGGCATACTCATGATACCCTTTGTACCTGAAAAGTTCAAGTAACCATATTCGAAATGGAAACATTTACTTTATAACTTTCTCTCTAATGTTACAAACAAGAGTAGTAACTTCTATCGAACAAGTCCTAGCTCCAACGCTAAATCAGGTCACTACAGATGCCACCAGACTTGTCAGCTCAACTCAATCAATATCAAGGTATCTAATATGCAAAGCTTAATGTTAAACAAGGACAGATTAAATCTTACCCACAGATGAAATAATGACCCCATTTGTGGTTCTTCAGATCAATTTCCTGCAACGAGAATGTACTAATACCAGCATTTTTTACAGAAAAAAAAGAGAGTAATGATGTGAAGAACATACAATAATCTGCCAGTAACAATCATTACTTACTCACAGTTTAATGCAAGCACCTTAGACATTGTTACCATCCTTAATCAAATCTATACTGCAAGCAAAAAGACAAAGTCCTACTGACTTAACTTTCAATATTCCGAAATGTGGAATTTCCATCATTGCATTCGCATTCACAGAGAAAGTACATGCTGAAAGGATTCGTACTCTCCAAAACGATTACTGTAATAAAGTACTCCAGTAGAGATTTCGGCTTTTCGCCATATTTTTTGTTTTCAGCAAGTCAATGGTTCCCAAGGAATGAAATAAAGAACTTGTTGTACTCCTAAATTTTCTCAATTAATAAAGGAACACACAAACAAAGGCCAATACTGAGCAGCACATGACCAAAATTTCTGATATAGTAAGCTCATTTCTTTAAGAAGCCATTACAAAGCACGGAACTTTACACCAAGCCAAAAAAATCTAAAATGTGTATATGAGTATCGCATTTACATCATTTCCATTAAAGTGCAACATCCCACCATCATACACAACAAACAAGGATAAAAATATGGGACAAATACCTGTTCAGGATCAGCTGGATAAGTACACATGGAATACTTCTCATTGACATTAGCAATCCTCAGGATCTTCTCCGAATGATTAATCCTGATGCCAACGATGGTATCTTGCCTAATAGCCATAGGCAAAACAGAGTATCCCTCATAGTCAATATGCTCCCCAATCAAATTCACTCTTCCTACACTCAAAAAAAAAAGATTGACAACAACCCTTTTTAAAATCATTGCATGCAATCACATAAAACAAAAGAAAAAACCAAAAAATTTAAAACTTCAAATTATCAACCTGGAGATCGAGCATAAACGTCTGGAAGGTGGCCAAAGAATTCCTGAAATTTAGACTTCAAATTGTCAAAACGGAGCTCAGCTTCTTCAAGCTGGGATCCATCGCCATAGACTGGCTCAAGGGATGTGTAGATTGGCACTGGTGACTCCTCGTGTCTTGCCATTGGAGCTTCAAGGAAAGAATCAATCTTCTGCTCAGCCAAAGATTCCCTCTGGATGAAAATTATTTATAATAAATGGGATAGGGACGAGCGGTAAAGTGAAATAAAAAGGTGGCAGTTTTTGGGTGGATGAAGGAAAAGAAATTGAAAAAGAGCAAAGAAAGGATACTGGATAAAATGCTTACTGTTATAAAATTAGTAGTATTATAGTACTACTAAGATAGAAATAAAGCAACTTACAACTAGCTATAAAAGTGAAGACAATGTAATGACAAAATCAAAGTAAAATGAAGCAATATTTTCTCTTCTTTTCTTCTTCCATTTTTTCATTGCATATAAGCCACTATTTATAGGCTTGAGGTTCACTCCTCCATATTAAAGGTCATAAGGACCCAAATGTAAGTTACATGAGTTACATGAACTAATGAGAGATCATGGGGTAGTGGGAGTTATAAGGGATAATGTGGAAGATCATGGGGTAGTGGGAGTTACAAGGAATAATGGAGAAGATCATGGGGTGAACATGGGTGGACATCCACTAAATATTTCATAACACTCCCCCTTGGATGTCCATCTTTAAGAAAAATGCCTCATTAAAACCTTACTAGGAAAAACCCAGTGGGACAAAAACCTAGTGAAGGAAAAAGAGTACATTCTTCTGAATACAACACTGCCTCAAAAAAAAAAAAAAAAAAAAACCTTGGTTAAGGAAAAAAAAATGCAGCGTGTAATTACTCCCCCTCTTGAGCACATCATTTGACATCTTTCAGTCGTCTCATTCCAATCTTGTGAACCAGCTTTTCAAATGTTGAAGTCGGTAGTGATTTGGTGAATATATCTGCCAAATTATCACTCGAACGAATTTGCTGAACACAAATTTCACCATTCTTTTGAAGATCATGAGTGAAAAAAAACTTTGGTGAAATGTGCTTCGTTCTATCACCTTTGATGTATCCCTCTTTCAATTGAGCAATACATGCAGCATTATCTTCGAACAAAGTAGTAGGAACTTCCTTGTTTAAGGGCAAACCGCATGCTCCTCGAATATGATGTATCACAGATCTTAACCAAAAACACTCTCGACTTGCTTCATGAATTGCCAATATTTCAGCATGATTAGAAGAAGTGGCAGCTATAGTTTGTTTCATGGAACGCCATGAAATAGCTGTACCACCATATGTGAATATATACCCAGTTTGTGATCGAGCGTTATGAGGATCGGATAAATATCCAGCATCTGCATAACCTATTAGATCAGCTTTAAGTGCATTGGAATAATAAAGACCCATATCCTTTGTACCCTGAAGATAGCGAAATATATGTTTAATGCCATTCCAATGTCTTCGAGTAGGTGAAGAACTATATCTTGCAAGTAGATTCACGGCAAATGATATATCAGGACGTGTATGATTTGCAAGATACATTAATGCCCCAATAGCACTAAGATATGGTACTTCTGGACCAAGTATCTCTTCATTATTTTCACGAGGTCGGAAAGGATCTTTATGCACATCAAGTGATCTTACAATCATAGGTGTGCTCAAAGGGTGTGCTTTTTCCATATAAAATCGTTTAAGCACTTTTTCTGTATAAGCCGACTGATGTAAAAAGATGCCATTTTCTACGTGCTCAATTTGTAATCCAAGACAAAATTTTGTCTTTCCAAGATCTTTCATTTCAAATTCTTGTTTCAAGTAATTAGTAGCATTTTTAACCTCTTCAAGAGTTCCAATAATATTTAAATCATCAACATAAACTGCAATGATTACAAATTTGGATCCAGATTTCTTAATAAAAACGCATGGACAAATAAGGTCATTCATATAGCCTTGTTTCATCAAATATTCACCAAGGCGATTGTACCACATGCGTCCAGCCTGTTTCAACCCATATAAAGATTTACACAATTTAATTGAATAAAGTTCTCGAGAACCAGAATCATGACCTTTTGGTAGTGTAAATCCTTCAGGAATTTTCATGTAAATATCATTATCAAGTGAGCCATACAAATAGGCTGTTACAACATCCATGAGACGCATTTCAAGTCGTTCATTTGCTGCCAAATTAAGCAAATAACGAAAAGTTGTTGCATCCACCACAGGAGAATATGTCTCCTCATAATCTATGCCAGGTCTTTGGGAAAAACCTTGTGCGACAAGTCGTGCCTTGTACCGCACAATTTCATTTTTCTCATTTCGTTTTTGCACAAATACCCATTTATAACCTACAGGTTGCACTTCTTCAGGTGTGCGTATTACTGGTCCAAAAACTTTACGTTTTGCCAGTGAATTTAACTCTGCTTGAATTGCATCTTTCCATTTTGGCCAATCATTTCTACGCCTGCATTCATCTACAGACTTTGGTTCGTGATCCTCATTATCATTCATGACAGTAATTGCTGCAGCATAGGCAAATTTATCATCGACATTAGTTGTACATCGGTTCCATCTTTCTCCAGTCATGACATAATTGATTGAGATCTCATGATTATCAAACTTTTCAGGTACCTGAACTTCTTCTGGAAGTTTATTATTTGTCATATCAGAAAACTCTTCAAAAGTTTTCTTTTCTGGAGATTTTTCAAAATTCTTAATTTCCTCGATTTTGCCATCTTGATTATTTGCCCCTTTTCTTTTTCGAGGAATTTTATCTTTGGAACCAGCGGGTCTACCACGTTTTGCAGGTGCTTTTAATTCATTACTAGTGGTAGAAGGTCCTTTGGGGACATCGATTCGAATTGGAGCATTAGCAGCCGGTACATGTGACTTAGTCACACGTTTTGAATTAGTAAAAGCATCTGGCAACTGATTTGCTAAATTTTGCAAATGAATTATCTTTTGAACTTCTAGTTCACATTGTCTTGTACGAGGATCAAAATGAGATAATGATAATTCATTCCAACTAATTTCTTTGACCGGCTGTTTATTTTCTCCCCCTAATGTTGGGAAAACTGATTCATCAAAATGACAATCAGCAAAACGAGCCGTAAATAAATCCCCAGTTGTTGGCTCAAGATATTTTATTATAGATGGAGATTCATATCCAATATATATTCCCAACCTCCTTTGAGAACCCATCTTTGTGCGTTGTGGTGGAGCAATTGGAACATAAACGGCACATCCAAAAATCTTAAGATGGGCAATATTTGGTTCTCGACCAAAAATTATTTGTTGGGGAGAAAACTCATGATAATTCGTTGGCCTTATGCGAATTAACGCTGCAGCATGCAAAATAGCATGTCCCCAAACACATATTGGGAGTTTAGTTCTCAAAAGCAATGGCCTTGCAATTAATTGAAGGCGCTTAATAAACGATTCTGCCAAACCATTTTGTGTATGAACATAAGCTACCGGATGTTCAACACTTATCCCAATAGACATACAATAATCATTAAATGATTGGGATGTAAATTCACCAGCATTATCAAGACGTATCGTTTTGATAGAATAATCTGGAAAATGCGCTCGTAACCGAATTAATTCTGCAAGTAATTTCGCAAATGCCAAATTGCGAGTTGATAATAAGCATACATGTGACCATCTAGTTGATGCATCAATTAATACCATAAAATATCGAAATGGTCCACATGGTGGGTGAATTGGCCCACAAATATCACCATGTATGCGTTCTAAAAATGTAGGAGATTCGGTACGAATTTTTACTGGTGATGGCTTTATAATTAATTTGCCTTGAGAACAAGCAGCACATGAGAATTTATTCGATTGAAGAATCTTCTGGCTCTTCAATGAATGACCACATGAATTCTCTAATATTCTTCGCATCATTATAGAACCGGGATGGCCTAACCGGTCATGCCAAATAATAAAATTATCATGATCAGTAAACTTCTGGTTTACTGTTGTATATATTTCAGTTGTATTAATACATGTATAATACAACCCAGAGGAATAAGAAGGTAATTTTTCTAATACAATTTTCTTTCCATAACCAGTACTTGTAAGATACAAGTATTCATTATTACCTTCATTCCTAGTCTCAATATGATACCCATTTCGACGAATATCTTTAAAACTTAATAAGTTTCTTTGAGACTTTGGAGAAAATAATGCATCATCAATGCAAAATTTTGTTCCTTTTGGTAAAATTATTGTTGCTCTTCCGGAGCCTTCAATCAACTTTGTAGTACCAGATATAGTACTAACATGAGATTTTTCCATTATTAAACAAGAAAAATATTTCTTGTCTTTAAATATGGAGTGTGTTGTTGCACTGTCTGCCAGACATAGTTCTTTGTCATTGATTTTTGAAACGTCCATTTTCTTCAAAGAAAACAAAAATTCCAAATGAGATGCATTATATATTTATTTAGTTGTTTATTTTAAGTTCAATATTTATGGAATATAAAGATCATGGAAACAAATATTGATAATAAATATTTTTATTTGAAAACAACAAATAAAAATTTATTAATCAAAGTAGACAATTTAAAAGATCTATTCTTGAACATTTTCATCACTAATTAAATGACTAGTATCACCTTCAGGGTGATTGACAAAGAAATCAGCAACATCTAAAGAGGTAAAATCAGTAAAACCATTGTCAACAAGACTATGGTCAAGGCCATCATTATAAATAAAATTTGTCTCTATCTTTTTCTCTTTATTCTTCAATGATTCTTGATAGAGATCAACAAGATGTTTTGGAGTACGACAGGTACGAGACCAATGGCCTTTCATGCCGCAACGGTAGCACTTGTTGTCCACTTTTTGTTTATTTTGGTTTCCATTTTTCTCGTCACTGCTCTCCCACTTCTGGTGGTGAGTTGTACCTTTCATGTAACCACCACGATTATTGTAACGGTTTCTACCACGTCCACGACCTCGGCCATTGCCTCGACCTCGATTTCGTCCATTATTGAAATTTATGGCTGCCGCATTTGCTTCAAGTAATGGGGCAGTACCAGTTGGACGTATCTCGTGATTTTTTAACAAAAGCTCATTATTTTGTTCAGCAACAAGAAGACAAGAAATCAGTTCAGAATATTTCTTAAAACCCTTTTCACGATATTGCTGCTGCAGGAGCACATTAGATGCGTGAAAAGTGGAGAATGTTTTCTCCAATAAATCTTCATCAGATACTTTTTCTCCACACAATTTTAATTGAGAACTGATTCGAAATATTGCTGAATTATATTCACTTACAGTTTTAAAATCTTGCAAACGCAAGTGCATCCAATCATAACGAGCTTTTGGAAGAATAACCGTCTTTTGGTGGTCGTACCTTTCTTTCAAATTTGTCCACAAGACAAAGGGATCTTTTATAGTCAAATACTCAATTTTTAGCCCTTCATCAAGGTGGTGACGGAGAAAAATCATTGCTTTGGCCTTTTCTTGACTAGTGGCATTATTTCCTTCTTTGATAGTTTCTCCAAGGCCACTAGCATCCAAATGGATTTCAGCATCCAACACCCATGACAAATAATTTTTTCCAGTGATATCAAGAGCAACAAACTCAAGTTTTGCAAGGTTAGCCATAACAACAATTAAAATCAAGAAAACAAATAAAAACTTACCACACTTACTTCGAAGAACGCGTTGAAAGTTGGCTAGAGAATCGTGCTGATAACGTGTTATAAAATTAGTAGTATTATAGTACTACTAAGATAGAAATAAAGCAACTTACAACTAGCTATAAAAGTGAAGACAATGTAATGACAAAATCAAAGTAAAATGAAGCAATATTTTCTCTTCTTTTCTTCTTCAATTTTTTCATTGCATATAAGCCACTATTTATAGGCTTGAGGTTCACTCCTCCATATTAAAGGTCATAAGGACCCAAATGTAAGTTACATGAGTTACATGAACTAATGAGAGATCATGGGGTAGTGGGAGTTATAAGGGATAATGTGGAAGATCATGGGGTAGTGGGAGTTACAAGGAATAATGGAGAAGATCATGGGGTGAACATGGGTGGACATCCACTAAATATTTCATAACACTTACTAGATGTTGACTCTTACAACAACTCTACCGAGTTTAGGAGTTTTTTTATCCTAAATTTATTTATGGCTAATTTTCAGGAATAAAAAAAATATTTATTTTTTTAAAAAGAAATATCCATTACTTGAATTTGTTGGATCGTATTCAAGTTTCTTTCTATCTATGTGGGTCTTCCTTAACACGGTCTTGGATTTCGGATAACATATGCCTTGGGCTTTGGGAGGAAAAAAGGAAAATCGTACAAGTTGGGCCCAAGTTTGAAGCAGGATACATTAGTGTGAATCCAAGCTTTGGACACTGGTGATGTTGGGCTCGTTTACAAGCCCAACTACAGAGAAGTCACTTGGATAAGGCCGAAACGACAACGTATAGCCACAGAGAACAGAATTTTCCCCTTGGGCAAAGATTCTCATTTTTCATTATCGGCAGCTTCTCTCAGTTGATAGATTCCTACTAGAGCCGAGCGCTCGTGTCAGTTTTTCTCTGCAGTCTTTCAATCAAAAAAGTCTTTCTGTCTTTTTTGCGATTTTAGGTTAAAAAATTCCCAATTTTCAGCTATGGAAAGGCACAGAGGAGGAGGAGGAGGAGGAGGAGATCGTTACGGTAACAGCCCGGACACCCACCGTCACTTTAATAGTACCAAATATTCTCGAGGTGGGCCCCCTTATTCTTCCCGCTCCTCCTCCTTCTCCTCCAGTAGTTATGATGACCACCACCACCACCACTATCCCCACCACCGCCGTAGCCCTAGTAATGTTAATATTAATACTTCTGCTAATAATTACCGCGGTGGAGGTGGGGGAGCTCGTGACTACCAACGGGCATTTGATAGCCCTCCCCGCTACAATCCTCCACCTCCCTCCGCCGGTGGTCCTGGCGGAGGTGCTGGAGACCGCGGCCGTGGCGCTGGGGGCGGAGGGTTTGATTCGGGCTATCCGATGGCTCCGCTTCCTGGTCAGAAACGTGGGTACTCTTACTTTGATAGCAGAGGGTCTCCTAAAGGTAAGCTTGAGATTTTTGTTATCCCTTGTTATCTAAGCTTTCATTTTCTAGTTTTTTCTGTGTTTTTTTTTTTGGCTAACTTTTTTGTTTTTAAGTTTTTATATTTGTTTAGTATGTATTGAAAAAATGAGGCTTTTAGACTGAGTAAGATAGTGAGAGGATTTGTTTGCATGTTAAAGTATTTTCATTACATACTCAATAGATAGATTGATAGGTGTGGTGCTGCTAATGGCAATTGAGGCCTTGTATAGGTCTTTTGTCTAAAATTTGAGGGGTTCGACTTTCGTGTCTATAAGAAAGGCGGCGAAATAGTAATGAATAATACTTTACATATTAAGAGAAGGGCAAACTAAAGTTGATACGTGGTTTTTATATGGCCATTACTGTAACTTTGTCAGTTGAATAGCCTGATTTCTACTTTTTAGTTTCATTGTAATCAATATCTGATGCGTCTATATCTCAGTTTTATGTAGATACTACACAAAATACTCGTGCTGTATAACTCAGTGTTATATTTATGGTTGTATGCTGTTGTTGCAGTGGAATATTTGGTTTGCATTCTTTTGGTTTTTGTGCTTAAACTTTTGTGGTTGGTATTCTCATGTCTTTTATCTGGGCAAAATGTGTAATTTGTCTCAGATCGACTTGATGGAGGGAATTTCACAAAACTTTTTGTCGGATCAGTACCGCGGACTGCAACTGAAGAAGATGTGAGTTCGAGCTATTTAATATATGCTGCCTGAACTTGCTTGAAGCATTAGGCTTCTGCTTTGTTCTCATGAAAATCTCATATTTATCTTGTGACATAGCCCGCAGATCATCATTTCTCGAATATCTATGTCTTGGTTTTACTTCGACACTAGGTTTTGTTGTCTTGGTGTAAGATATCAATTTGTTCTTTATTAACTTTTTTGGTCTATCTCAAGAAACTTGAAATTGGGAAATTAACATAATTTCCATGTTGTTGTCGACTTTGTTCTTGGTCAGTAATAATGTTGGATAAGAATTTATCTTTATGATGTCAGATTCGTCCCTTGTTTGACGACCATGGGCGTGTTTTAGAGGTTGCTTTGATTAGAGATAAGAGAACAGGACAACAGCAAGGTATATGCTAGTACCATCTATGTTACAGTTAAAATGATTTGTATAAGTATCTCTTTTCAGGTCCTTTGAAGGGCTGAGGGAGCAACTGTAAGCTTATGATTCATATCAGTTTGTTTTTCCAACAATTATCTGGCTTCGTGGTTTTCCTTGCTCCCTGTGTTTTGCGTTCGTCCTGTCCAACGAGACGAAGACAAGAGTAAACATATCGTGTGGTTAATTTGTGTACATGAGTTAAGAATAGAAAAGATGACAATTTAACGTTGTACCTTCAGTTGTAGTTCGCAAATGCCAAGAACTCTTGTAATGGGGTCTCTTGATAATTCTCATTTTGGTTTTTGTGATCATGTGTGGAAACTTGGTGTTGTAAAGTGGGACCATAGTGTTTGCATTATCATTAATGAACTTGATATAGAATGCTCTGTTTGTGGGTGTATTTTTTTTGCTAAACTATCTCTGATTTTGCAAGTTACTGATCTGAATGAGTTGGATTATGCAAAAAGTAGTTTTATTGCAGAAAGAATTTTCTGCCTGAGGTTGAGATTTTGAGATTGAGATGGCTTTTTACAAGTTTCAATTGGTTGCATAACTTTTTTTCCTTCTATAAGGGATCGTTCAACCAGTTTGTTGATGTTGTTATGTTTCTTATGTTTTACTTGAAAATCGTTGGTAGCAATCTCCTTCATGGTCTAATCACGATTCTCACGTCTGGTAATCCGACATCTGAGGCATAAAATCTGATAAATTATGCTGTTATTGGATGGGTGTTGACGCAATGTGGTGCTTCGAGACGTGCTACGCATTACATTGGCATGCATTTAGGACACGTGTAACAACTTTTGTGGAATCGTTCTAAGTTATCTCAATTCTTTGTTTGTGGGGATGAGTTGTATACCGAACCTGACCCTTTGTTCGTGGGGTCAGATTTAGAAGCTTTCTCTTGTTGACGATTACAATTTATCTTGTTTATTTATTGGGCCACTTTTAAGATAGTGAATGAGGTGTTATTACATTTGCTAGTAGATGTCTAAAGCATGTTATCTTAAGGTACATAGTCTTTATTTAGTTTTGCTTGAATGATATCTTGAATTAGTTTAGATGATGTTGCTGTTTATCAGCATATATCTGACATAAGATACATATACATGTCTTTCATTCTTATTTCGGCTGCTGGAAGTGTGGAGGTCATGTGACTTTTGTGAACGCGTATTGAAATTTGATGGGATGAAATTTCTCACGAGAGTGATCATTTGTTTTAGTACTTACTGGCTTTTTGGGAGGATACTTGATGTTTCTGGATGTTGACGTTTATGAGTTCATGTTGAAAGACTGAGATTCTGGCTCCAGCGAATATGGGATGGTTATTTGTTATTTTGCATGATTGCCTTTTAGTGATGGTAACGTTGTTGTTGGATTTGTATGGGTTAAGCAAACCTGGAATATATAAGTTTGTCTGAAGGCCTTAAGAGGTTATCGGCATGCATTTCTTTTGTTCTCTAAATCTGGGTCTTATTTGTATATCCATGGATTGTAGTGGTATTGGATGTTGGATGATAGCTTGAACCCATACCTTAGAATGTAATTTTGGCAACGGCAGTCATTCTGCCTCTCCGTTTTCTGTTACTCTGAACTGGTTAATGGATCTTTCTTTTTCCATTTTTCTTTTATTTATTTATTTATTTTTTGCCTTTTATCTCTTTTGCTTGTTATGCTGCAACCATAAAGTTCAGCATTTGGTTGAGCAGTTGGATTTATATACGTTAGAAGGCAAATGTGGATGTTAGTACAAATGATGGCCAGGGAAATTGCCTGTAGAAACCATGCATGGAAATGGTTCGTTTGAGATGATAGTCAGCATTCTGCTGACTAAAACTCTTAATGAAATTAAGACCGAATCCATCTACATCTGATGGACTTTTAAGATGCTAATAGTATGTAACTGTCCTGGTGGAATGTTCCCCTATTAGTTTGTTTACTGGGGTCTGTGTATGTTAACCTCTTTCATTCAGGTTGTCGCATTTATGTAAATCGGTAATCCGTGTATTTATAACCACTTATCTTACGTCAAGGTGGTGTTTCCTTCAGAAATCATTTATTTAGTTCATATTCCATTCTGGATGGACATTTTGCAGGTAGTGTTTAAGCTGCTTTTGGTTGTAAGATACAAAATTGCTTTATTGTGTTGCAAACTCAAGTTTCTGAATGATGCTGGTTCAATTGAATGTGTGGTTATACATGATTGTGTGGAGGACACATATGATCTTTTGCTTCATGCAATCTTTGTGATGGAATGCAAGACCAAGAACTAGCTCAATTATGCACATTCATTTGCGAAGACAGGATTTAATAGTGGCTTTATCTTGCATGAATCTGTCGATAATGTAAAGCATTTTGCTTACTTTCCCATGTTTAGTAATACGGTGAGGTATTAGCATCTAGAGATCCAGCAGTGTGTTTAGCTGATATCCTGAGCAGAATGTTGACACTAGTGCCATGAATCGTCTAGTTTGTGTTTTCTGCAGCGGTTTTGATGTGGGAATCCCAATGTCCTTTGATCTCCATTATCTAAATTCTTTTCATGGGTTTGTGGTTGCTTTTGTGGTTTGAGGTTCTCTATCGATGTTGGTTATGCATACCATCTCATTGTCCTAGATGTTAGGTAATTTGAGATGTGCAGCTGTGGTGCAATTGGCACATCTAATTTGTGCTAAGCCCTGATGAGATTTTCGTGTGATCTTTTTGCATTTTGAGTTATTGGTGGATGACTCTCGTGGTCGTATTTATCTTAACCTTTCCATAAGAAATGGCATTCATGCTTATTAAATTGGCATTGCTTGATTCAAAATCGATCTTTAGGGCATTGATCCCTTCTAACTATTTAAAATGATTATCACTTCAACTTTTTATCTGTGTTTCTTTGGGTTTGCCGATTTCCATCTAGAAATCTGTACTCCTCTGTCATTCTGAGGAATTGTTCTCTTGCTTGGAAATTACAATTGGAAGTGCACAAATGGATTATTGTGGTATTTGGACTTAAATATCTATTTGATTAGAATTGATCAAGATCGATTGTGAAAATTGATGTAACTTGATATGTTATTTTGATCAACTTGGGTTATTTGTCAAATTTTTTGCTTTCTGTCTATCCTTTGTTTTCTGCTTATGTTCTCTTTCTGTATTTTTATATTTATTCACCTCTGATGCATAATAATAGTGGTAGTCTCTGGATAGCTTGATAGCTTGGTATGATGAGCATGTGCTATGCTGCAATCAAGATCAGTTTTAGGTATTCAACACGAGGATCGTAAATTTGGTTGATGTGTTGCATTAATGTTTGCAGTTGTCCAGGATCTGTATTCATAAGGCCTTGAAGTTACTTGACTTTGAATCAAGCTTAAAAGGGAAAAAAATTATTTTGAATATATTTACTTGATCTTAGAGCAATTTTGGATTATTTTGTTAAGTTATTGTAGCTGTAAAGAAATGAAAATTCTTTGGATGTGTTGTCAAATTTAGAGCAATTTTATTTTATTTTTTTACCTGTTGTTGGTTGTCAATTTATTTTCACCATCAAATGCATCATGCCCTTGTGATTTATTTATTTATTTTTTTGGGGTATCTCAAGTCTTTCACTGCTGCCCTGGTGAAACATTTTTGGGCTAGGACTAAATTATAAGAACAAGACACGAACTTTTAATTTCTGCAGGATGTTGTTTTATCAAATATGCTACTTCAGAAGAAGCTGATAGAGCCATAAGAGCATTGCACAACCAATATACATTACCTGGGGTAAATTTTTATGATTTGATACTTGGTTGTTGGCCCTCTAATTTTAGTGAGTTCTTGACGGATTGATTGATTTCCAGGGAGTGGGTCCGATACAAGTTAGATATGCTGATGGGGAACGGGAACGTCTTGGTAATTCATAGCAAATTGCAATTCATTGACACAACTCTTTACAAATTCTTATAAGTTCATGAATGCCAATCTTGAGAAACTCCATACTTGTAATTTTGTTCAAAATAATTTTTCATAAATTGTCTTGGTCCCTGATGGTCTGTCTGTTTGAATTAGGAGCACTTGAGTTCAAGTTATTTGTAGGATCGCTGAACAAGCAAGCTACAGAGAGGGAAGTTGAGGAAGTATGTTCCACATATTAATCTAAATTTGTTTGTGCTGTTTGTGTCTTTAAGGAATAATCTTGTATGATATATTGTTCTTTGTTCCTTTAATTCTTTTGAAATACGTGGATACTTAAATCTCTGCCTTCTCTTTCTGCCTTTTTTATTTTTTCATTAATTGGAGGATGTATCACAATGATGACCATGGGAGGAATATGGTTCATCTTTTAGAAAATAATGAACTTCTTGTAGAGTCAGACACTGGTGTTTAACACATTGGATATTGACTTGCTCTTCGCATGCTCACATATGTAAAAAACATAGCTTTAATCCTCTTACATTTATGAATTCTGGTAACATGCTTTAGACATGTTCTGCTTTGCAAATCTTAGTTTTAGTAATTGATAAAGATAATAGAATTAAATTTTATTGGATTATGAAGTAGAAACCAGATAAAAGAAATATTAGGCTTACAATGGCAGACACTTAAAAAAATTTGTGTCGCAATAAATTCAAAGAATGTTTTTAAGTCAAACTCTAGCAACCTTCAAGAACTTGATGATAATGTCATTTCTGTTACTGCTTGATAATTCAAATTACATTGTTGCTTGACTATTTTCTATATTTCTTGCATTATGGTCTTCCAAACCTCCTCTGTAAATGTCTAATTCATATTTCCAATTGTAGTGCCATTGGTTCTTGGATGTTTTAACTTAGTTGATTATCTTTATCTACTGTGCATTCATATTATGTTCCGTGTGCCTTGTCCTTTTACCCCTGTTGTCATTTCTAGCATCCATAATTTGATGATGAATCCCTAAGAAGACCAATGCAGTGGTTGTTATGTTGTCATATTATTATTTTTTTTTTGGTTACTGGGTTTTTGTGTCCAATGACCTTGATATATAGTTCCTGGAGAAATAATTCTGTGGGAAATTAATAAAATTGAAAGTCTTACGCTGATTTGTGCTTTCCAGATTTTTGCACCATATGGTCAAGTGGAAGATGTCTATCTCATGCGGGATGACATGAGGCAGAGTCGTGGTATACTCCATTCTATTGATGTTTGATCACTATTACCATATCGTTGTTGTCCTCATGCTTGTATAGTAATTTACTGTTTTGAAGGGGGAAGAAAACATACTTCTGTCCCCTCAAGTTTGCTTTGTGGCATCTTAAACAGTGAACTCTATTGGACGATGCCCTATGCCCTGAAGAATGCTTGTTGGTTTTAGCTTTGCATTCCTCTCCTTCTTTTCTGACTCCTTTCCCACTTTTTGATGTGAGAGATATATAAGTAGAATGCTTCAAAATGCATCAGTGTGTTAAGAGGATAATAATTCTTGACTTCTACAAGTCTTGCTCTTGATGTTAGCCCATTTAAGATGTTCTGGACCCATGTTATTCTAGGAACTCTCTGACAAAGAATGCTGGGATGATTTTTATTTTGACTTTGGGAAGAAAAAAACAAAAAGGTGATGAAATCGGTGACTCTGATTGTTTTTTCTGTTTCTACTAGGGGTGCTGCTTTCTAGGAATCTAATTGCATGAAATTTTCATAATTGGATCTGTCTCTTTTGATCTTCACCTTTTATTTTATTTTTGCCCCACATTGATATGCACAAACTGTTTTGAAGGATGTGGATTTGTCAAGTACTCGCATAGAGAGATGGCACTGGCAGCCATAAATGCGCTTAATGGAATCTATACAATGCAAGTAAGCTTTTTGCTCTCTTCTTGGTGCTTGGTTCTGCTGTCTCCTAGGTGTTTGATTTTTTGCTGCTGTTTTATGATTTTAATATTCACATTGTAGGGATGTGATCAGCCATTGACTGTTCGGTTTGCTGATCCCAAGAGGCCTAGATTTGGAGAATCAAGGTTTCCCACCAGATCTTTGCAATCATTTCTTTATATTTATGGGTCTTCCCGGTCTGTGTTAATTAGTGGTTTCTGCAATGTTGGGATTTATCACTTGTTTTCCAATTTCAAAATATGGGCGTGAAAACAGGTTGTGGCTTTTGTTGGTTTTATTATCTCTTGTTGTGACACTACAGAATTATTGCTATAACCTTTTCATCATTCTTTTGAGTCAAGCTACTTTTCATTTACTTTTGCTTCATCAATTGGTTTCCTTTACAGAGGAGGTGCTCCTGAATATGGTGGCCCTGGATTTGCTCCTCGCTTCCCAGCACCAGGAATTAGGTTTTCATCCTTTTGTTTTTTCCTCTTTTGCGTCCAACTTCTACGTATATTTCTCGAGCTAAAATCTCTATCTTTGTTCACAGACCTGCAACGAATCTTGGTGAACCTTTGCATGATCGAATTCCACCAAATGCTTGGCAGCCTATGAGTCCCCAAAACCTTGGGCCACCATATAATACGGGGCTGCATGGTTTTGGAAATCGTTTACCTCCTACATCTGGTGATATTGCTGCCACTTCAGCCCCTGTAAGCTTATACAAAGTGCTTAAGTCTTTGTATCTTGTTTTGTGCTAAAATATTTAGTATTGCTTTTCCCTAAATTATTTTCTTTTTAGGGGCTTATTCTCCTCACGTGACTGTTAAATTCAACCATATTTACTAGTCACACTCAATCATTTTTGTGAGCAACCTGGATATCATCAACAGTGATTTTTGGTTTCAAGTTGTCTTATAATTTTCTTAGGTGCTGATCTTTTCTTTTGCTGCCAATTTTTATGACCAAATAAAAATCTTTTCTGTGTTGCTGTATTAAGGCTCTTTTCGGATTTGAAAATGATTTTAATGGATGATTTTTAACGCAGTTTGAAGGTATATATGGCTTTCACTTTTTGTTGCTTTTGTACAAGTGATTCATCTGGGAATGATGTGTTTTCAGACTTCATTTTTTTTATTTTTTATTCTGTTCTAATCTTGTAAATTAAAAACGATACTACAATGTGACTTGGGGGGACAACTTGGGTTTTGAGTTTCTTATTCCTTTTCAAGTAATTATGTGTTTATGGAGACAAAGCTGTCTTTTTTGTACTCACTCACCTATGTAGCTTCGGACATTATTTCTGTTACTCTTCGTTTGGTTCTAGTGGTGAAATGATCTTCAGTGCCATTTCTTGATTTTGCTGTTGGAAAGAATTTCTGTCCCAATTTTTTGTTGGCACATCTTAATTTTCACACCAAACAATGTTGAATGAGTTGGTTCTCCACAAGACTTTCTTATTTGTTTTTTCTTGCATGAGCTTTTAGGGTAGGATACTTGGCAATGTGAGTGGAAATGCTGAGCGTTTGCTTCCCGGATACGCAGTTTCTTCCACACCTATGTCACAATTGGTCAGTATCGATAAACTTTAGCTGATTGTGATTTCTCATTCTCATTCAACATATCTGAGTTTCTTCTGTTATTTTTGAACTTATCTTAGAATTATAACCAGTCTTTGCCCCAAGTGCCCTCTGCTGGCCTACAAAGATCACCGCTGCAGAAGCCACTTCAGTCACCACAACATTTACCACTTTCTCTCCCGCAACAACCACCGAATGTTGCATCTTTTGTTCAGCCGCAGACTTCTCATGCATCACTCCGGCCAGTTAGTCAAGTACAGATGCCCAACTCATCTGGTCATACTCCATTGAATCAGGCATTGCCATCACACCAGTTAGCCGGTTTGGGTGGGCAGCTTTCTGTTTCTCAGCCCCAGGTGCCACTGAATGCATCCCCCGCGATAGGACAAGCATCTCGGACCAGTAATTTGCAGCCCAATTTTATGTCAGCGTTGGCAAACCAACAGCAACTGCCTGCTCCAGTGCAATTGTTTCAACCTCCTACTCAATCACCTTCTCAGTTGGCTCAGCTGCTGGCACAACAGACTCAAACTCTACAGGCAACTTTTCAATCATCGCAGCAAGCATTCTCCCAGCTTCAGCAACAGCTGCAAATGATGCAACCATCAAATCAGAGTTTAATGGCACAGCAGGGGTTGCAGTCATCTAAACAGCAGGTATAATAGTTAGCACAACAGAATCCCTTCATAAAGGTTCTCACATGTTGGAAATTTATTGATAGTTGGTATTCCAAGAAATCAAAAACCATGAGATGTTATTGCAGTCAATATTTTTGCCATTCGCATAATAACTGAATGATATATGTTGTATGTTTTACATGCAGCCCCCCCCCCCCCCCCCCCCCCCCCAAGTGTGGGGGTTCCCCCCTCCTTCCCTTCCCTTCTTTCGTTTCTGAAATCAATCGTTATAACTTATCTATATCTTTGCTTGTAGGAGTAGCTTAGACTTGGCTACATTAGCATTAATGAAGTGAGAATTAATGCTAATTAAAAAAAATGGTAGTAATTAAATTGTTTTCAAATGAAAGCAAATTTAGCAGTTTCATAGGGAAATTGGCACTTGGTACTCCTGACTAAATTAGGGTACTGTGGTCATGCACTGAGAAAAGTTCTTGTTTATGCAGTCTCCTTGGGCTGGAACTGTGTCACAGCAAGTAGTCAATGCTTCTGCTGTTCAACCGGGAGGAGATGAAGCTGCTGCTGCATCTGCTAATCCAACTGTTCCTGCAATGTCCAGGGTTGGAAAATGTAATTGGACGGAGCACACGTCTCCTGAGGGATACAAGTACTACTACAACAGCACAACTGGTGAAAGCAAAGTAAATGTCTTGCCATCCGTGTTATTCTTTATCTGGGTATTGTCCCTTTTTGGTGTTTTGAAGTTTGTCTCTGTTTCGGCTTCTAGTGGGAAAAACCTGAAGAATTGGCATTATACGAGCAACAGCAGCAACAGAAGCCTCCCGTCCAACAGCCTCAGGTGCAACCACATCCTCAAAATCTGTCTGTCCAAAATGTTCCTCAGAAACAAATTCTGGTGCAGAATCAACTTCAGACACAGCTGCAATCCCAGATTCGTCCTCAGCAATTGCAACAGTCTTCTCAATCATTTCCAGTCAGTTATTACATTGCATGTCTTCTGGTCTAAACTTTGTGTTGATTTTTTGCTGATTCTGTAATTTTTGTATTCCAGTATCAGGCTCCTGGAGTTATAGGTCATCAAAATGTTCAGGTACATGGCATTTTCATTTGTATATCTAATATAAAGAAGCTATAGCTTCAGAGCAGTGCAAATTCAGACCATGCTGTTAAATTCGCTTTAGATTAATTCTTGATATTTTATGTTTTCAGGAGCTTAGCTACATGCACACACCGCCAGTAACTGGTTCAAAGTCAATGGATGATCCAGCATATTACCAGCAGGTGGAATTTGTCTGCTGCTTGTGGACTAATCTTCTGTTCTATTTTGTTTTGATGTTTTACCTATTGTTACTGAGCATTGTATTGTTTCTTCTCTTAGGGACATCAGCCAGCTCAGGATTGGGTGTGGAAGAATAAGCCTGCAGGTTTTTTTTTTTTTTTTTAATAATTTCCTTAATATTGTCTAGCATGAGGAACAGTGGAATATTCTAGGTTTATATTCGAAAGTTGGCTTCGGTCACCACTCTTTTTTCACCATTTATGTTTTGGGCTAATGGTTCTTTCCAATTGATCTCTTTCAAATGTACAAGGAAATGTTAGTGATTTGGCTGCCAATTTTTCAGATGGCACATTTGTGTCTGTTCTCTGGGTTATTGCAGTGACATCTGTCATTAATACAAAGACCTCTTGTTTGTCGGAGCAGTCTTTTGATGCTTCTTGCGTAGTTGCATCTTCAGTTTACCCCTTGCATCGCTAGTTTAATGAAATGCTAATTTTATTTAGGTATCTACATTATATAATACCTAACGGCGCGTGAAATTTGTCTTACAGGGCCCTGAAGCCGAGGTGGTCTATTGGCTAGTACTTCTGTTGTACTGGAAGCAGTTTTAATGTGAAGGGGAAGAGGAAGAAAGAATGTGCTGGCACGCCTGTGATGCGTGACATTTAGTGCTTTGTTGCAGTAGTTATTACCAAGGCTATGTACATCAAATTTTGCAGCTAAGATTTTGATTATAGATTGGTTTAGGTTTTATAAAGCAAGGTTCATATTTTTACTGAATAATTTCACACTTGCCGGTTCCCTCTCTCTCGCCCACAGAAGTCAAAATGCTTAGTTGGGAGTCATAATTTGCTGAAACAACATTAATATCAACGTCAGCATCCCAAATTCAATCGTTTTGAATTTGTTTGTGGATTGGTAATGCCCAGTCTGTCTAGAACATTAGTTGATATATGGCTACAGGAGTCTCATAAGGAAGTACTGACTTGTGAAGTAATTAGTGAGCCTACAGTTTCTACGAAATTCACCATTTTCTCCTTTAAGTGGTGGCAAAGTTCCCATTCTCAGCATTGATATTATGAATTACTCAAGAAAGGCCAACGGATTATCCGCATAAGTTCCTATGAGTTCTCTCGTTCTTTCATCTCCGGTAACAAGAACCTGGTCGGATGCGAGTAAACCCTCCCCCAAAAGCAGGTAAACGTAGTACTGATGGTCAAGTATCCGAGGAGTCTTGTGGTCAAGGTCCGCTAGGGTTGTGTTTGCATTTGCATTTGATTCAGTGCATAGTTGCTGGCGTGATTGAATGAAATCCAAGTTAACATCAGGGTCCTCATCTGCTTTGCTATTGCCATTTAGCTGAGAGTTAATAGTTGAGCACCGAGCTTTTCCTGATGTAGGAGCTTCTGGGCAAGGACACGAATGAGTATCACTCTTCTGCAACCCGCGACTGAGATTGAGCTTTATAGAACGTAGCAATTAATCACTGTGCTTAATTGTATTTTGTCCTCAATACGTTGGAGTGGACTAGAAGAAGGGATTATGGGTTTAAGCAGTAAGCCATGTACTTTATTTCGCTGTGGTTGTGAATGCTGATGGTGGTAACGAACATAACAACAGGGAGACGATGAAGTTACCCAGAGCGTAACCATGTCATCAAGCATAAGCCCGACATACTAAAACTTGGCAACAAAGCGTGGCACTATCAGAGTTTGGGTCAGGAATGTTATTATTTACTGATGCCTTGCTAGCACTCAAGCTATCCTTCCTGCCCATCACACACTGGATAATTGATCCAAAAATAAAGAAAACATTTCAGTACATCCCATGTATCCTATTTTTTTAGCATCAAGTTAGTAATAAAAAGTACACATAGCATGAACACTTCAAAAACATGCATTTAACTATAGAGTGATGCGTCATGTGATAAAAAGGCAGGACGGTTTATAGTTGGAGAATAACTGAGAATATATTTGCATTTGCATTTGGTATATTGATTTTCATTTTGCTTGTAATTGGCTTGGTTAGCCATGCCATATCAGAACTACTGAATCTCTAGCTGCAATAGCCAGAATATCAACACAGGAGACGGTTTCAGGACAGACAAACTCAAGATCAGTTTTGATTGAATCGATCACTTCAAAAACACTCAGTGAATTCTGTAATATTAGGGACCTTTGAGGGCACTCTTGTAATTTGATGAGTTAGGGTGGAGTTTTATTTTTCACAAGTAGAGGGACTTAAAAGAAAATTCCCAAACTCTATTTTGCCCAAATAAGCTTAGGGCACTTTTCCTTCCAATTTCTCTTCTTCCTCTTTATCTCCCAACTTGTTTTATCTCTAAATCTTTCCTTCTTTTCTCTTTATATTTTTCTTAAAGAAGGTGTGGAAGTGTCTCTTCCTCGTAGGGGATCAAGGGAAGGAAGTGTTGTCTCCACCACCCAATCTTTCACCCAAGGTATTTTCTCTTAATTTCAATTTCTTCCTTCTCTAGTTGATTGCATTGTGTGAGATGATGATAATTGGTAGATATATGAACTTATATGGCTCTCACGCTTTATTGAAGTTATGTTTTGTGTTGTTGGGGTGTATCGATAGAGGATGGATGGTGGTGGTAGTGGAATCAAGGACTTAGTGTGATTATGGTTTAGATTGTTTTAGATGAATGTTTTAAGTTCTATGTATATTGCTTTTGCTTTATCTTGTCAATATTTGCCATATTGAAGTTCTTTTGGTGGTTGGATTGGTATTGGAGGAGTTTGGTTGAGGTTGAGAGTGTTTGGCCGTTTTGAAATAATGCAGGACGTCAAGCCGCGGGCCTGAGAAGGCCAGCCACAGTCGCGGCTGGGACCTTGGCTCCCGCGGCTTAACTGCAAAACTTTGATGTCACGTCTGTCTGTGGCCACGACGTTGTCCGCATTGCGGCCAAGCCCGCGGATTGCAAGCTGCGGGTCAGACCAGGTGAGCCACGGCCGTAGCTCATCCCTGTTCCACCCGCGGCTCGGCTTCTACTGAATCCGTAGGTGAGCTTTTCTTGATCCACGGGCGCGGATCGACCTGCTGCAACCGCGGATCGTTTGTTTTGTTTTTCTTTCAGCTGTACTTTATTTATTTCTCATGTAAGGTCTTAGATTATGTTTTTTTCTAGAATTATTGTTAGAGTAAGTCTATAATTAAGTGTTCTTTGTATGTTATTAGGCGAGGAAGGTGGTTATCCATACTCCAACTGTTTGAACTAGCGTGAGATCGAGATAAGTAGTTTACGAATCCCTTGCCTATTGAAAACAAGCTATGACTAAAACTAATATTCTAAATTATTAATTGTTATTTCCTTAGCTTGAGTTGGAATATTTTACGATTTGTGATATGAAATGATTATATGAGATAATGTGTTTGATCAATTGATGTTTGGAATGAGCTTTTGAGTGAAATGACTTATGACATGACTAGTTCCTTAATTTGGTGTTTGATATTTGATATTTGACCGTGCTAACTGAAAATAGTTAGCTTTGTTTGACCAGACTGATCGGGTAGAGTCAGAAATTGACTGTGTTAACCAAGTTATAGTTAACAACTAGATATCCAGAGTTATTAGTCGAATTATTACTTGAACTTATTAGGAATGTTTGACATTTAATATACGTGATTGCGAAGTGAATATGCTTTATCACGTACTTTATAAAGTATGTCATTAGATGTGATTTCATTGCATGCAATTGTATATGTATAACCGTCTCAAGCTATAAGGTGATTCTTTACTACTTATTGGGTGACATGTCACTCACCACTTAATTTTGTATCGTAGCGGAGGAGAATTTTGTAGAGGAAGACTGGACCGACTCATGGACCCTTTTGAGTTAGGTTTAGATTGGGGACTTTTGGTGATAGGGTACATTTTGTAAAGGGGTTCAATTAATTATACGAATGTATAGCTCTATTCTTTTGTATATGCTAGGTTACACTTGTAGCAATCCCAATTCTTTTGTTATAGAAGAAATGCAATGTATTGGTGAATACTTATATTTTGAATGAATGAAATGAATATTTTGGCTATGAATGCTCATCCTTTAAGCTTCGACATGTCTTAGTAATGTATGTATCGATGTAGCCTTATGTTCTAACGTAGTTTAGGACATGGCGAGTACCACGTCACGGGTACGGGGCGTGACAAATTCAAATTCGGAGCTGCAGTTTTTTCTCGGACAAGATTTGACATGTCATCCAACAAAACTGATGCTTCACATCCCTGTTAAATTTTGTGCATTAAAAAGTTGACATTTCATATAAATATTACTGTGTCTAAATTAAGTCTTTGATCAAGCTTCACTTGAAGAGAAAATTCTTGCATTAACGAAGCAGTCATGGAAAGGTTTTTTTTTTTTTTTTAAGCATATACCTTTCTCGGCCTTTTGTCTAAAGATCAAGTGCCGTGGAAATGTAAACGAAACAAAGAAGCTGCCATTCTGGGGTCGTTGGAGACTGCCTTCTCAATCCAAGAAAAGATGATAGGTTCTTCCTCAGGACAGCTGCTTTAATACAAATCAAAGCTTAGTACAACGGTGGAGCCATAGATGCAAGCCTCATTGGATGTGGTGGGAATGCCAGCAAATGCTAATGATAGCTTGATTATTATGAGTAAGTAGAAAGCAATATAAAATGCCATTTGTTAAGTTTAAATGCTACAACTAAAGAAATTTGTAATTGAAGCAAAAGTTGAAATGCTACTCTATAAATAGCATTTTCTTGCAATTGGGAGAATCCATTAGAAGTGGTGGTTAAAAGAAGACTTGGTCAAGCCTAAGAAACAGTCAGTTCATCGCAATTTGATGGGAGATTTCGCGTATTATGTGTTTACCTAATGCCATGTGCTTTCTCAGGCTTTTTGTGATTCCTGATTAGCTGATCCTACAATGTCATATCTGAATCTCACTTAAACACAAACACAAACGTAAATACACCCAAACTCAAGCGAGCAATTAGGCAACGCTGTTGGAGGTCATGGAAATATTTCACAAATTTTGCGTAAGAGGGGTTTGGCTTATGCATAACAGATTGAAAATAAGACCATTTCTTTTTCTTACATCGTTGGCTTGTGTCATCTCTTCTTTTTGCTAAATCTCACTTAAGTCGGATAGATTGGCTTTCATAGTTAGTTCAACAAGTTTAATCTCTTCATAAATAGCTTCTAGTTAGTAACTTGGGGGCATGATAATTCATCTTAGTAGCTAGTAAAAGATGTCCTACAATGAGCAAAGTTGATGGTTTATCTTCAACTCAACATGACCTGATCTTACCCCATAAACAGGAAGAGATAAAAATATGGAAAGAAATGCAAACAGTGAGATATCTCATCCAGTGTATGTAACAAAGGGGAAGGTAGATAAGTTATAGCATATTTTTATCAGGCAAGATCTTGCATGTATATCATACTATTCCGTATCTCATCTCATGTCCTATAATAGAATCCCTCTGTATCTCATGTCATGCTACTCTCTTTTGATTACTGTTTTTCACCCAAAAAAAAAAAAAAAGGAAGTAATAGTACTAGTTTATACTAATAAGTAAATTATTTTATAGGTTGTATTCTGTTGCTACAACAAATTTCAAGTTTCTTGTCTGGCAATGTTCAACGTTAATAATATCTGAACTTTGCTTAAGATTTAAGAATTAAAAAGATCAAATAGGAAGCAGATAGGTCTAAAAAACAACCAAGATTAAGGTAAAAAGGAACACGAAAAAGTTGAAGCAAGGGAGCAGAACATCTTGTCATGCCACCCAAGTTCACTGTCTGCAAAGTCTAACACATGTAGGGTTACAAATGAACCAAAATTAAATATTATTCAAGGTAACCAATCTTCAATGTATTTCAAAATTTCAAATCCATGCATGTTTGCGTTGTATTCTTCTGACAAACACGATCATTGGCGGTTCTTGTTCTGCTCTTTTATTATTAAAAGAAGACAAATGAAAGCATTTTTCACTCTACTCCCTCAAAAAACTTATTAAAAAACAAAAAAATAAAAAATTTGCATACTGGTCATGGCCTATGCATGCAGAATATGTCAAGGCAAGCATTTACTTGCTCAAAGCTGACATTGCAACACCTGTTAACAAAATGATTACTCCTTGTGGAACAAGAAGAATCTGTTAAGTGCTAAACAATTGCTTTACGTTGTTGCGTTTCATCCTACATTAATACCAGCGGGGAAACGTACGCTAAATCATCCCTCGAAAAACGAGGCCTCTGCATGTTACCTGGAAGAATGTATTGTCCCACTAATTTTGGCTTCAGACGGAGGGGGATCGCATTACGGAAATGATAGATGGGAAATTTGGATTTCCTCATCTTGCAAACTTCTCCGTGAGTGGCCTTCGAGGGACCTACTCTTGACTTAGTTTACCTACACTATAGTTCTGAAATATTGCTTTGTTTACAAGTTACTTTTTCTTTTACGCACTCTTATCTTGATTTGAGCAAAAAACAAAGGCCTAAAAACATAAATTTTAACAGGAAAATCCCACTAACTGTAATTATTTGCACACATACAACATTAACGTCCTCATACAGTGTAAAAAGGCCTAAAAACATAAATTTCATTTAGTGCTGATGGCAGTGAATATTTGCACAGGTACAATATTAACGTCCTCATATAGTAAAAAGGAAAAGTTTTTCTGCATTCTGATTGATTTTGTATAATTGTTTCCAACTCAAAACCTTCAAATTAATGGGCCTAGCTAGACTGGGTACTATTATTGTTCCTTTTTCTAAAATACTAATGATTTGAGACGTAGAACCAGTACTTACAATGAGAGAATTGTGTTTCGTTTTGAGGCAACGCTTTTAATAAAACCATGCCCGGAGCTCTTTCAACCTGAAATGCCTTTAGGGACTCTGACAAATTAAATGCAATGTACTCAAATTTTCTCACTGTATCCTTAAACTAGCATTACTAAAGAAATATTTACCCCTTTCAAGAACTGGAAACAAAATTTCTTGTTCAACTAAGAATGGTGAACTCTCAAATATGACCAACTACTTAATGAGCAAGTGGAGCATTTTATTTTTTCTCATGAGGCTAATATTAGGCCGTCCAAGTTTTGTAAATCGAGAAAACGAGTTTTAGGGAATTAAGTTCCATCCAATTACGCAAATACGACCTTTTAATTAAAGCGGCTAAAATTACAAGTTACAAGGAAAAAGCTTGATGATTGCTAAGTTACAACTATAAGGTTGAGAGTTTGACCCTTCCCGAGGAACAAAATAGAAAAAAGATTGACCATATAAAGTTGGAAGTAGTTTGAATGCCTTTTTTTTGTTAAAAGGAAGCATGGACTGATGAGCAAAGTATCAAGACACACTTTATTGAAGCAAAAATTTAGGAGTACTTTGCTAGTTAGATGCTTAAATTTGTAGGTGAGTACATATTAGCCTTGATATTTAAGGACTTATAGACAAGCGAGAGTGCAAGACAAAACTACAACTTCTTTCTAGTTTGCAAATGAACGAGTTGTACAATGACAAATACAAGATTGTTCTAGAGAATCTAATGAAGACAAGTTGTGTTTGATTTATTTCCAGAACTTCAACTGCTTCAAGAACTGCCACTTAATTTGTGGTAATGCTCAGCCTTGATTTGCAAACTATGTGATCTTGAGACTTGAGTGGTATAACACCACACAGAGGATGGTCACAGAACCACGTACTAGCTAGGTATAGATATTGCTCCTACATGTGTCTAGTTCCATGTATAGATCCTGCCAGATTTTTTATCTAAAGTTTCGAGGATGGGGTCGATAAAGATTGAAATTGCAAAGTTGCACTTTCCTTTTGTCTAGCGTGGTCTGTACATAACTTTTGCAAAAGATCATGCATGGCTAGAAGTAGAAGTGCATTCAATTGAACTTGACGTTCCAAGCACAAGACAATGTCATATGGAAAAAGACCCTCTAACTCCAATTGGTATACATGATGATGGCGTTGGGAAAAGAACAATGCTTAAAGCTACTATATCTCGAACATATCTCACACCATCCCCCTCAGCCAACAAGTACTTTTCCATTTCCTTCTCAATATGTTCATGACATCACTAATGACCAAAGCTCCATGAGAATATAGCTTAAAGAGGAAGAGACAGACATGAATAGCACACTGATTCTTTGCATCCACTTTTGACGCATTTGTGGTTGAGCAGAACACATTGTATAACTGAAGTGATCAAGATGATACTAGTTATAGTAATCAATGGCACTGGTTTGGAGGCCGGAATTGAGATTCTTGCTTTGAGATGTAGAAGGCTAAGAGTTCACAAACTAGTTATTCATCTCTTCCTCTCCAAAAGACCAAACCTAAAAAAGAAAATTCAGATTGGTTTTGGCGACTACCTGGCTATGTCTAACAAAGTACATAGGTAAAATCTCAATAAAGACAATTTAAGAGAAAAAATAGAAAAATCTGTAAAAGTGAGAGTTCACTCGTAAAACTAAAGTTAGATTGGCTGAATTGATAGTGGTATATAATTGGGAAAGAGAAAGAAAAAAAAATTGAAAATCTTGTGATGCAGGTAGATCACTTGCATAACCCTGCATACAAAGCTCAATAAATTCACATCAAAATGATGAAACAGATCTACCAATACTTAAACACCACTTCAATGGTTTCCTACATTCCCTGATTGATCAGTTGAAAGACAAGTTCCAATGTTCTTTCTTGGCTCGGTTTCTGGAATTTGATCCTAACTTCTGAATTGCCCGTTAAGAGAAAATCATAAAGCTATAGACAAGCTTATTTGATCAAATGATCAAACGAGTCCTAACCCTAGTAATCTTGACAGGCATATTGCGCAGATTACGAGAATGCGCATGCATGCATTTAAAGAACCGGGAATAAAATTGAAAATACAAGATAAAATTTAAACAAGAAAAAAGTACAACCAATAAGATAAAATTAAAGAAAGAAAAAAATAAAACCATATACAAACGCAAAATCTCCATAACTAAAAGGAAAAAAAAAAAAAACGTCGAAACTAAAGGGGCAAAAAAAAAAAGTCGCAACTAAGTACAACGAATGATCAAAGAACAACCTTAATAGTTTAAAAACTACTAGCTAGCTAGAAGCTAAGTCCACAAGCTAAAATCTTCTAATCATTTTGCATTGATGACAGAAGATGCCATGGAAATGTGATTTCCCCCAAAAACATTAGTCATTACTAATTAAGGACTAATAAGCAAAACATTACCACCATTGATTGACGAACAACTGGTAGCTAGAGATTTCTTCTTCTACTCCATTTTCGGCTCCTTGATCAGCATCCGGGACGGCACAATATCCTCAAGAAGGCCATTATCCATAAACGAAGACGAAAACAGCGGGGGAGGAGGGCGATAGCCGCTCTCTTGAATAAGCATATGAACAAATGAGGAACTAGAGGCGTTAAAATTCATGGGCGGTGGTGTTGGATCCTGGAAATAGGGTTGCTGTTGCTGATGTGGTTGGTGGTGCTGTTGATACTGCGGCATTGGTGGTGGGAAAAAGGAGGAAGTTCCAGCAGCAGCAGCACCGCCACCACCAATGAGTCCTCCAGCAACAGCAACAGCAAGACCACCTCCACCAGTGGCTTCAGGGACGAGGCTAAGCCTTCCGCGAGAAGTTAAGGGTGTAGGATGGATGTGAGTACCTTCATAAGTGGTAACCACAGTTGTCGGATCACCGGATAATCTTTCAACCCTCTTTTTCACACCACATGATGGACTGGTGCAACGATAGTAGCTCCTGCACCGTTCAAAAAATTTGCATGCCCACCAAAATTTTTTAATAAATTTCTAAAAAATTGGGTTTTTGATACTCACCACCAGATCAAGATCAATAAAATGAAATAAATAAGGAGATAGAGAGTATTTGTTAGTTTGTGAACGTGGAGCGAATAGGAATATAGTAGTTAGTGATACCTGGGAAAAGGGCTGTTTTTCACAGCCTTTTGGCCGTACTTCCTCCATCTATAGCCATCATCCAGGTTATCAACCTCACTCTTAGTCTTGAACGCAAATCTCGGTTCCTTTTGCCTCTTCTGATTTTTCTTTTTCGGCTTCAATCTAATCCCCAAAAAAACAGATCACCTTTTTATCAGAAAGGTGAAAAATTAAAAGGATTAAAGAAACAGAAAAATCCAGAGACACTTACTATAAACTAATAATCCACTCTGATTAGCTCATGCATAGCAGAAATCCCCTCTCCACTCTCAACCTCCCCCATCCAAAAAAAAAAAGAAAAGAAAGGAAAATCTTTTTCGTGGATTTTGTTGAAAATAATCATTGCTTTCATTCGTCACACGATTTCAAATCTCCAAACTGACATGATAAATAATACACCACACTGAAATCTCAAAAAGACTGGAGTACCCAAAAAAGAGAAAAAAAGAAAGAAAGAGTAGTAGTATTATTACTAGTCTACTACTAATGGAATATGTACCAGTAATGCAATATCAGAAAAGAAGGGGAAAAAAGCTTACTGTTTCCTAGCTTTGTCTTGATCTTGCTCTTGTTGTTCACCATCCACTTGTACAGTTTTGTCTTGCTGTTGATCATCATTCAGAGCTTCACTTGATGTAGTAGAGATCGAAGATGAATTCGGGGTGGCCGGGGTGTTCGTCACCTCAGATGACTCCGGAGGACCATCATTATTACTGTTATTATTTGATGCCGGAGGTGGTGGTGGTGGAGGAGGAGGAGGCGGCGGTGGATGCAGCTGGTGAAACGAGTCCAACTTGGTTGGTGGATGGTTGAACACCATATCGTATATGGAGAAACGTGGATAGTCCGGGACAGCTAGC
This sequence comes from Mitragyna speciosa, assembly GCA_024721245.1. NCBI lineage: Eukaryota > Viridiplantae > Streptophyta > Magnoliopsida > Gentianales > Rubiaceae > Mitragyna > Mitragyna speciosa. The sequence goes on from CM045569.1 coordinate 558,299, forward strand.
ATGTCTAGAAAGCTCAAAGACTCCACCGATGATGATGATGATGATGATGCTGTGGCTATTGAACTTATTGGCATGTCGTAGATGTTAGGTATCAACGGGAAACTGGCCGGAATCTGATCCTGAAATGTCGAATTTGACATGATTGTATTTTCTGCCTCAGTTTTTCCCTCCATAGATTTCGTCTGTACCTAGTATGAATGCTTCATCTCTTCTCCCCTCAAGCTAGAGAGAAAATAAGAAAAGTAGTCTGTACTGGTAGTTGCTAGGAGCACTTAACAAAATAAAGAATAAAGAAAGTGAGAGTGACGTGTTGGTGTTTCGGTTTATTTGTCCTAGTAGTACCATGAGCAACTCAGATTCGACTCGATAAAATGGATTGGAAAGTTTTGCTTTCTGAAAAATTGAGTTTTTATAAGTGTGAATTTGGCACAATTTAACTTCAATTTCGCTGTTGTAATACTTATAGTATTTGACACAAATATATATATATGAAGTTACTATAACTTTTTAATGATTTGATTTTATGAACAAAATTTCCAACTACTTAGTAATATGCCCAAAACGATGGTACATCTACATTAAGTAGAGGAACCGTGACAGGAAAATACGGGTGGAAAAGTTGTGTACGAAATATATGATTTTATTTGTTTGTTGGTGTTTTTTAAAAATATATTTTTTTAAAATTTTAAATACGTTTTTTAATTATTTTTGTATTTTATTTATATATTTATCAAAAAAATTTTTAAAATAATACAGTAATTATTTTTAAAAACCATTCAAAAAAAATATTTATCCAGACGAAGTCATAAATGGCTAATTTGTTTGGAAACTAATGATGAATGATAATGAGCCGACCGCCCGATGTGGTCCGGTAAACTAGTCCGCGCTTTCATACACACTCGGTCCACCGGTAACCGGATAGTGTGAACAGGCTTCCGGTTACACGTGGGACGGAGGAAAAACAGAGAGGCTGGCAGTTGTGTGTTGAAGTTACCTTCGAATTTGCTTTTACCTTTCATTCGTTCTTGGAGACCTTTTTCAACTTTAACGGAAAACGCTTTCATTCGTTCTTGGAGAACGAGAATGTCCCTTGTACTCAAATCATTTTTGTTCAATTATTTTGGGATTGATCTGCGTTATCTTATTAGGAAGATGATAATTCAACAATTAATTATGCTAGTGTATTCGTCAATGGTATTTTGTATGGAAAGAGCGTAATTAGCAGATAAGCCCAACAAAATTTATATTTTATTCCAAAAAATGACTAACACGTCTTGAGTTCTTCTTTTTTTTTTTTTTTTTTTTAATACATCTTTACAAATAATCGTAATGCTCTAGGAGAAACCTTAAGCTACAACCTGGATTTAATTTTATTAAAGAAATTGTAGATAGTGTGATAATTTAGGATCATGTTCAGAACTTAACTTTCTTCTAGATATTTTATTTTAATAATTAAATTGGTAAAAAAAATAGAGATTTATCTATTTGAGCTCGGTAATTTAAACTAAAAGTTTTAAAAGAAATGTGGGTTCACTGTTTGTTGTGACAGGGATTGAATGAGTCATACATCTCGCCATTATTTTGGTAATGCTTCCCAAAGTTGGTGCTCTCCGGTTTAAGTTCATAGGTTCTTTTGAATAGAGCTAGGCCCCTCAAAACTTTTTCAGCTATGATAGTTGTATGGTCTACTACACCTTGATTGAGATTGAATGAGTACTTATTTTGATGATAATTTGGTAAGTATAATGAAATACATATGTTATGTTATTTGATGGACTTCAAACGCTAGCAAAAGGGACCCAAATTCGGTAGCTTCAACCATCACATAGAGGCTTTTGAAGATTTCTCACCATGAAAGCTACTTGTTTGTTGTTGAAATTTGAAATCTATTCCCATAAAATTAACTATAGTTTTATGTCATAAACAAGGTGCTTATTGTCCTTAGAATACTAGTTCTGTAAGTGTTTCCAATAAAGCGGCAGGATCCATCGCCCTTGAATTCAAAAATTGATGATTTTACCCTTCCTTTATTAATTGCAAAGTAGAAGGCAGAGAGAAAATACAAATTCATTTGTTTGGTGTTTGGTGTTGTTTTTTAAACGCATTTTGTAAAACTTCAAATATGTTTCACACTTACTTTTTTTATCTTGCATAAATATTTATAGGTAACGACAGTAGTTGAAGCTCTAGAAATCCATACTAGAGGTCGGGAATTCGAATCCAACAATCACCAATCCCTGCTCCCCATTCGTTAGAAAAATGTTCGAAATGCCTAAGTCTATAATTTTACAAATTCTGTAACTTTGCTTTTTGATTTTTTTTTAACCCCTTTTCACTTTTAATCAAATTTCTTTATGCTTGACCATGTTTAGTTGCTCCTTAAGATAAGTTTTGGGTTGAAATCTACTGCCAAATTACAATAACGAAAAATAAATAAATAACCGACGTTAATTGGAGGAAGGCTGTAAAAGAAGCATTCATTCACACATGTGGTCCAAAGGTCGGACAGATGTCCTTCGGGCTGAAAGGCCAAATTACCGCGTCACCAATTCGACGTTAGCTTCCTCCCCCAGACAGGCCAACACCGTCGACAGTCAAAAGAGTCGAAGCATCTTTCTTCACCATTTTATACCTGGACAGCCCTCACGCATTTATTTATTATCAATTCCACCCACACCATTTATCTTTAATCAAAATTTTAGAACAAAATTAAATTATCCTTTCAAAAAGACCGACGTCTTCTTAAGTAGTGTTCCCAGGTAAATGCCGCCACAGAATTGACCAAGTGTGTAATCAATGACCATTCAGGTTGTCTAGATGAAAATAATCAAGAGAAATTCAATTAGTCTTCTTGCACAATTTATTTGAATTTCTTCTCCACGACATTTTCATTTTGATTACTAAATTCAAAATGGTCTGATTCAGACATTATTTGTGCATAACTAATTTCAACTACGTTTGTCCTTTGAATCAATTTTCATATCATTATTTGTAGGACTAAGCGAAATCGAGACAATTTCCTTGATAGTGTACAATTCACCTCAAACTTCTAGATGAAATTAAATTCACACTTATGTGTGAATGATAATGTGATTATATATGGATGCGGTGCTTGAATTGTTCAATTATTGTCAATACGAAGTACACTCGTGCCAAGCTCTGATCTCACATCTATGCAAGAATAATTTGGTGGCCAAACTATTTTTTTAGGTAGTAGCCAACTTAGTATTCAAGAAATTAGCATAGCCGAGGTAGTTTACATAGGCATTTGAATGCTATTTTGATTTGTAGTGAAAACCTGAAAGGACAATTCCTATTTTTCATATTCACTTTTTAAATAAATTTTAAGCCTTCGGGCTAAGTAAAATTTGCTCGGATTAATATATTTCTTGCTTCAACTTTCTGTTTTTTTTTTTTTTTACTACTTCTTCTTCATTATTTGTACTCTGTTATCAATTTATAATCAAGAAATAGATTCTAAACACAGTTGGTATTTGGATTTGGACAATCTTTCTGACAATATAAATTATCATTAAAGTCATTAAATATAGCCATAATACACGGGCCCTGGTCGCCATGGCCACCTCCAAGAATTTGATGCGGGACAACGTTACACAACAGTTAGCTTCGTCCTCTAAACAAGCTGTTGATGGATGGACGTTGAGTTATAACACGTGCAATTTCGGAGTTTTCTTTTTGCTCTTATTTGTGTGCAATTAATGACGGGCCAAATTTCTTTTTCTTTATTGTTGTCTAGACATAGCACATGCAACTTTAACGCGTTTTAGTATATTTTATCATTTATTCTTGCAATACACGCTTTCCAGTCATTTTTTGGCAGATTCATGGCTAAAAATTTGTTTTGCCAAAAAAAAAAAAGGAAAAAAAATATGTTGATCAATCTTTACATTTTCCTTTTCAATCGTTCAAGTGTAACATTACACTTTACTCGACCAACTATATGAAGCATGTAATTATCATCAACCGGAAAAAAAGGGCAAAAAAGAAGAAGGGAAGAATCATTTGGAATTCTCAATGCAACTAATTGCTGAGTTGATATCGTTCGTGAATGCATTTATGCCATATAATTTTTTTTTTTTTTGAGGAAATTATGCCATATAATTGAGAAGTTAACATTGCCACATAAGAGGCAAATTATTATGCTATAGTATGATGCCTTATCATGGTCAATGTGATGTCACTAGCTAATCATACAAATGACAGGAGATTGATATCATACTTAATGTTATTTATTTATTTATTTTTCCTATATAGATGAAGAAATTCTAACAATTGATATTGCGGTCATGGTACTTTGTTGATGATGTTGTCAATTGCCATTCAACCAAAAACACATTTTTATTTCATTTTTTTGGTCTACAATTGCTGTTCAACTAAAAAGACATGTTTCATTTCTAAATTCCAACTTACTAGAAAGACTAATTGCTGTCTAATGTACTTTCAAAAAGGAAAAAAGTGGGGCAATTCATGAACAAGCTTTGCTTACCCACAAGAAGCAAGTAAACACATAAATTTGAATAATTAATGAACAAAAAACCTAATAAAGAATAATAGAGTGGGGGAACAAATACATATCTCATCGAAAAAATTGTTTTACCGCGTTTACCGGACAAGTTGACTGCAGTTTACTTCCGACCTACGTTTCAGACAAAAAAAATTTGCTTAGCAAAAAGCAACTCACGTCTATCAAAATATCTATTTTGTCACGACACCCCAAGTCCCTAATGTCGTTTGAAAAAAATTTTATGCATTCTAGTGATTTGTACCAAATACCCACCGATTGCATGTCGAATATCCAAGACTTTTTCTTTTTCCCCTTCCATGGCAAAAGGATGCCGGCAAAAGTTCTGGGATAAACTGATAAAAGTACTTTTGAAAAAAGTTATATTTATTTGATTTACAGGAGTAGATGAGGCTTGAATATGCATGTCTGCTTAAACAAATTAATCATATTTTGTTTTGTAGAATTATTATTCCAGTTTCCTTCTGTATTAATTTTCTAGTTCAATTTGATTGATCCAGTAATTAGGGGTGGGCATGGATCGGTTAACCGGTCCACACACCTAATATTCTAACCGGAACCGCTTGTACCGGTTCGCCTAATTTATAAACCGTATCCGACCCTCATTAATCGATTAACCGCTTATCGGTTACCTGGTTAAAGAGGGTCGGGTACCGCGGGTAACCGAAACCGTATAGTTTAAGTTAATTTGACAAAATAGATCAAAATATTATAACATAAACCTTTGCTCAAATTAAAAAAATACTTATACAATTTCAATTACTTTAAAAAACAAGCAATAAAATTATAATTGAAACTCTTGCATCCGCTCCTTTTAAAAGTAAAAAAGGTTAAAAAAGATTGCTCTTTTTAAGAGTAAAAAATTTATGTATTTCAATTATATGAAAATAATTTTTTAGTTAGCATCAAGAAATTAAATTGAAAGAAAAATTAAATACGATATTTAAGTTTTAAAATAATCTTAAACTTGAAAATGAAATGAATTAATATTCCTCAATTCCTTTATAACATTACAAATATTAGCCTTTAAGACGTATATATGGACCGATTCGGTTAACCGCGGTTTTTGAAAATTGATACCCGGAACCGGAACCGCTTTTACAAATGAGATTCGGTTAACCTAACAGCTTTCAAAATTCGGTTCGGTTACCCTCATTTTTCTATTCGAAATGGACCAGTTATTGCGATTTTTCGATTTTTCGGTTATTTTTGCCGACCCCTACCAGTAACCCCATTTGACTGGATATTCAAATGAATCCAGGTGATAATACTATGTTTCCTACACAAAAAAACAATAAAATCGAATCTGCTCTTAATGTACAAAAATGACTAGCAAATAAATTGGTTGTGATAAATATGCACTTGTTGCATGCCTTCTCGTTAATTTATATCAGCTAAAGAAACTAGAGAGTACCTATTTTTTTAATCCAAGATTATGGGGGTAATTAATGCAATCCATAGTAACCGAAGATCTGACTACTACTGACCTTGAAGCTAAATGAAACGAGTCAAAATTTTCATAAATAAAATGAAAAAAAAAAGTTTTCATGAATACACAATGGCAAGTAGAAATAGGCTACTAAAGTTTCATAAAAAATGAGAGTATTGTAATTACGATAAGCAAACAAATGCGGGCAATAAACAATCTAGATTTTCTATCCAATTTTTTATAGTGTTCAATGATATCAATATAAAATTATGTTGTACTAATGTGAAATTATATAAAATTATATTGTATTATTTAATGATACAATGTAGTTTTTATATTATACACAATTTGATTAAAAAAAAAAAAGAAGCGAGAGATTTGGACAAAGAATCTGAATCGGTGCAATATCATGGAACCGTAGGAAGCAATAACATGGAACCGTAGGAAACATCGAACACCGACTAAAAACTTCAATGTCTCGGCGGACGATGATGCTCCATTAGAATGAGAATACGAATATACCAAACACATTGGTCTTCTTTCGGCAAAAGCAATAACCTGATCAACTCAACTGAAACACAGTAACCAACCACTTTTATGCCATAAAATATACTCTTCATTTGAATAGCTGCCCATCAATTGGATATCATGGTTTCACGGTTTTCATGCTTTTTATTATCTATTCAATGCATATACATATACATACATACATACATATATATATATATATATATATATATATGTATGTATATATATTCCCACCGACCATTAGTAATTTAATTGTACAAGAATTCCTATGAGATAAAAATATTTCCCTACATCTCTTGTCATCCTTAAACATATACACATTAAACCATATTTGACTATGGTTTTTTATGGATTTGATTTTCTTTACAAAAGCTCTTATTGAAGGATGAAGACTTGTTGCCCATCGAAATTTTCAAGAATTTTACCCCTTCTTTTTGGCTGATTTTTTCAAGAACTTCAAATTCCAAGTTTACATCTTATGTTATCGTGGACCGAAACAAGAATCTGTGCTTGCATACACCAAAAAGGACCAGAGCACACCTAGTGTTAGCCTTGTTCACATGCAGATCCATTTTTTCACGACGGGCGTCTGATTTCTTGAAAGAGTTTGCTTAGTTTATCTATTGTTAACTGTTCATCAGGCGGAGCATAAATCGTTCTTTTCTAACTATTGGATGTTCAAAAACAATAAAAAAATATTTTGATGATATTCTTTCCGCGTAAACACAACAACGGGTATAGGGTCGGTACCTTTTTATCCCTTCTTTTGATATTGGCGATTTAGTTTATCTTTCCCTCTCGTTGGCTACAAAGGAATATTGTACCACTACAAGATTGAAGATTCTCATCTACTGAATAAACCTTGTAAAACTTCACCTAATTTGAACACAATGAAAGAATAACCTTTCATTCATGCATAAATCTATGGAGAACGCTATAGATTTTGTTAGCAAGTTGCTTTCTATAGGCAAAAGGCCATGTCCTTGAGCTATAAAGATGCCGTTTATTCTACTATAGTAGTAGTATTTTCTAATCAACCTTTTTAAGGCGATAATCTAATCAACCTAACCGGCCATTTTTATTTTGCTTGCAACAGTATCAATAGCGGTCATGCACAGCCATTAGGAAGTCTAATTTTAAGGTTAATTTTATACACTGTGACATTCAAAATCACAAATACGTTTTATTAGTTAATTGCGTTATAGCAGAATTAGACTAAGCTATCTAGTTGAATCTCTCCAAATTAATGTTATTTTCCTTCCCTTATCCCTTTTAAGCAAAAATCCATTCCTATTTTTTAGACACCTAGTGATCATTCAAAATTCTCTTGCATAGAGAGTTACCATTTGAGATTAGATATATGTATGTATTTTCACATATCACAGTGCCTCCGATACTACTAAAATGCTTAATATAATGATAGTATTTTAGTACTTTAAGCAACAAACTATTATTGCAATAAAGGCAAACTATAAAGAACGTACAAAAACCTTTTTCTATTCAATTTTATTAGAATAGAAATCAAGGCAAATGTCTTTGGTTTCAATATAAACGAATTAGTTGATGACCTTTTTTTCACTAGTCTTATTGCAGTTGGGATTCCTTTTCTAGATGACTGTTGGAATCATCCGTCCGAGGCAGTTACTAAACAATTGCTACTAGAAGCAACTTCTTAGCATAGCATCCTAGTAAAATAAAGGACTTGGATTCTAGACTAGACATTAACTACTTATTCCCTCCCATCATTAATTAACTAATGGAGGATCCTTTGCAAGATTTTACCCTCATTTTCTATTGGAATTCATGAGTTTTTAATGTCCACTTCTTTGAACTTTTTATGGCTGCTTTGAATTTAGAGTGATAAAGTACAAGAACTAATCTTGATTTCTTTTTCCAGGGAACGATAACTGTGGTCAAGCTACTTACTAACTAACAGGAACAATCAGGATTATTTAATGTGGAAGAGATTTCGGAGTTCATGATTCTTCTCAGTAACTGTTACTGTTAACTACAAAAAGTAAGGCGGCTTTTCTTATTCCCCAACCTTCTTGAAAGAAAGTAAATTTTAAGAGTACTCAGTTTTTTTTTTTTTTTTTTTTCTTTTCACTAGAGAAGGATATGTAGATGGTAAGAACCGAACATAGACGCCGAAATGAGAACCAAAAGGCCATTCGGGTTGTTCACAGCAAAAAATAAAATGAACACTCTTAGTCAAATTTATTCATCTATAGCCTTTCTTCCCTAACACCTACCTACAAATTAAGTACCAACAAACAAGATTTGAAAGCATCCCTTGGACCTTGCCTTAATCAACGCACTAATAATAATAAACGTGGGATGGATGAAACAAAAAGGAAACACAAGCAAAAACATATCATGTATGATGTAATGGACCTAATGGTTAGGTTAATAATACCTTTAAGGTACAAATTCTTTGTCTGCCTATTTTACTCTTATATATTTTGTCACGTGTATTAATTTTTATATACAATTATCAAAATAACATACAAAAGTTTGTAATAGTTTTTTCTAAAATACTATAAATTAATATTATATCAAAACGGGGATAGACAAGAAAGAAGTATTTCTTAGAATAGAGAATTTAAAGCGCAAAGTATTGAGCTCTAGAATCAAACTCATCCCGTTGACTCATTCGTCTCGTCCCTTGTAAGTGAATGCTCTCACAAGACCGACCGATGATTGCGGCCATTTTCACTAAAAAAATGAGAAGAAAATTTAACAAAATAAAAGCTTGTGACAAGCCCAGTGACCTCATCCCATGATCTTTTCTTTATTTTATTTTACATTAATTTTGTGGGACACATCTTTGGATTTTGGAATCAAATACTACAACCAGACAAATGCTAGTATACGTATTATTAAACGCTATTCCAAAATCAAGAAAACCAGCAGTAAGGTAGAAGATCAGAGCTGAGCTAGCACATGATGATGAAGGTCAAAGTCAACAGCTTTATTGTTTGTTCCTTTGATGGGTGTTGGATTATTATAGTATTTGATTTGAGCAGATACCGCGTCAAACGCAGAAGCTGACAAATGCAGGTCAGGACAATATCGGCTTCGTTTTTCGTGCACGTCTCTGTAAAATTTCTAAGACCCTATTCTCTTTTTGGCTCTTTGAGAATAATTCATCATTCACCCAGCCTGCCTATTGGTATTACCAAAAGCTGGGAAATTGAACTCCCAAAAAGCCCCATCTCTAACTCTTTATTTGGTCCTTCAACTGTATTCTTTGAAAATATTGTGTGACGCGGAGACAAATGATGGAGATTTATTTTAAAAATTAATAAAAATTTTAAATGTCAAAAAGTTCTAGGATTTTTAACCGTCTCACTAGCATATTCGTCCCTTTTTTTTTTTTTTTTTGGGCTTTAAGAAAGAAATTGAAGGTAAGAAATTGAATGCAATGGTTTCGTTGAAGGATTTGCCATGGTGACAAAACTTTCTGCCCTAAATTTATTGTAATCCCTTAAAGTACTTTATTCAAGTTCCCTGTGGTGTGTGAATTGCAGTTGTGATCCAATACATATTCATTCATGTTGCAACACATGCTCCATTGGGAAAAAAAAAAAAAAGAAGAAAAATACATGACACGAGAAAAGGGGGTTATTTCCTTGAGCCTTGTGTGACATTTCAAGAAAATGAACTATGATTTCAAATAGCATGATTTTAACAAGAGGTTAAAGTGAGGCTGCGCTTTCTTTTCTCTCATAGAAAAGTTCTTTTACTATTGTTTTCTTAAAAACATACTTTGAAATATGCCGTCATTGATAAATATTGAGTACTACATACAATATTTCATTCACAAAAAGGTTTTTTTGGAGTTGGGGGTTGGCAATTGCTTTGAGTTTATTAATGACTGACTTGAATCAGGATTAAGAATGCTTGGACTTTGGGTAGTACTATGTAAAAGGTAGGTTGCAGACTCTGGAGATCTAAAGTCATGGCGGGCTGGAGGACCTTTCTTGTTTAGCGCAAATATTTAAAGGAATCATTTCATAGGAAATCACGTTGTCTAAGATGGCCCATAATGTCAACATCGATGTTAACAGTTGGTTTCTTCTGGGTTCAACTACAATTGTCAACACGGAGTTTGAATGCCAACAAAAGATTCCCAACAAGATGACAATTCCTCTATGTCAAATATCATCATATCTCATCTGAGCATAAGACTATGGACCATAGAGGCCAGAGGAGCCCCCCCCCCCCCCCCCCCGGCCCCCTCCCTCTTGTATGATTGTGTGCTCTTACGCCAAGCCTCAACTTTTAATTCTCCTACTCCACCCAGTGTGAACGCGCAGCTCATTCTACTTGGGATGCTCAGCCACTTTATACTAAAACTTGTCTGCAAGAAATACAATTCAACCTAACCAACGAAGCATGGACCTTTTTTTTTTTTCTGTTCTTTTTGTTTCTTTCCCTGGTGATTTACATGCAAATCCTAAACTAGAAGTTTAATTTATACCTAAATGGAATCGTTATTGTAATGGTTTTGACTTGGTCAGAGTATGTTATATTAAGTCAAAATCCTTGGACAGAAAGATAATCCCCACTTCTTATGGATTATTTACGGAAGCAGATAAATATATAAAAAATTATAAGAAATACATATCAAAGATCTGCGGTTTCACTTCCAAGGCAAAGAAAACTTGTAGAAATCAAAGGCCGTTTTGACTTTTTAGTCTGAACCCAGTTCCCAGCAGCAGATGTGACACAGAAGAATCTTCAGAACATTTCACAAGGTCAATTATTAAATATACGAACTTACGGCATAATGCCTAGTCTCGAAGAAAGCGAATTCGAATGGAGGACATTATCTTATCGTTCTAGTATGGGCTTAAATCTTGCATTGACAAAAACACAACTCAAATGCTTAAATATATCTCATGCTGAGTGTTGATTCCATTGAAAGCTGTGAGATTTTCCATAAAGAATTGTTGCAATCAGCCAAGTTCAACGAAGCATGCATCAAGTTCTTCCTTCGATATCTCACGACCATAATCTTTTGTTGCTTCACCTAGATTGTAGAAAAAAATAATATAAATGGATTAACAAACCAAATGACAATTGATATATTAACTAAGTGCCAAACTCAGTTAAATACAAGGCACTTGAGTTTTGTAACACCATTGTTGACTAAATTGCAGTACTTTCCAAAGATCATGTGTATAGCTCTCTCCAAAATTCGAGATTACTTGGCATCATCACTGGCCATGCGAAAACCTTAGTGCCTATGGTGAAGACTAAGGACAATATTCACTTGTGATATAGCGCATGCACCTCATAAGTTCTTAATCCAAAACTTCGAGCTGGGGAGAATGGACCAGACTCATAATTGATTCAACAACAAAAACAAGAACAACTAATTTTATAGAGTAATCAACCAGCTCAACAATACAAAAACACTACAGATGCAAATATTTCAAAGCTATAGTTTGGAAAGGAAAGGCAATTTTCAACTTCTTACGAGCTCCAAACTCATACTTCAAAACTTGTACAGTCAAAGCATTAAGGCCGACAATCCATGGAAGAACAAATTGTGACAGCTAAACTAAATGAGAAATCCAATAATCTGACTAGGAATGTGAATTGCCACAGACCTTACATGGGAAAGTGCAAGTGTCTCCTCATGACTCTGTGGTCGCAACAGCTTGTCGAACTCTTCGTTGATGTACATCCCAGTTATAGACACGGGCAATAGTCACCTGAAGAAATCGCATGATGAACTATCTTATGGAATGAACTTTACATTAATAGAATGGATCCATGTGTATTGTTACACCAAAGGTCCCGTCAGTTTCATGGCCAAACAAAAGGAGATTAAATAGCTTATTGATTTATTTCCACAGAAGAGGACCTAATTGAAAGAGGAAACTAAATGGCCCTAGTACCTGAGTGATGGTAACTTGATCCCTAAGAAATTGTAGGTCAGCAACAAGAACATCTAAACTTGCTTTAGCATTTTCTAAATTTTTTTGAAGAAGAGCAGTAGCCTGCACAGGAAGTTATATACAACTCTTAAATGTAAATTGTACATATGTTTGTGAAAAAGCAAACCTAAAGGAGATCCCAATTATGTACCTCTTCACATGAATACTCAAGCATGACATTCGCTCCAAGCCATAGGCAAACAGAGTCAGTATCCTCGATGTGAGCACGAGAGTAAATGCCTTCTGATACTTCAAAATCAGCTAGCAATGCCTGTGGTCAGCATGAGAAGGGGGAAAAGGCATTACGATTCATCCAGATGCTTGTAATTCAGAGAAATGATTATTGGAAACTTTGCAAATGAGAATGCAAACATTGTAGTTCATGGATAGATACTAATTCTGTCTACAAGAAGCACCACAACAAACTCTTAAGACATAGTATATGCCAAAGAAAACCCGTGCCCACCACCAGGAAATGATCTTGCAATGTAAACAGTTAAATTTCATCCAGAGTCATGACAATCAAATTTTGGGTCAGCATAAAGAGGAAAAAGCATCAGGAAAGAAGGTCAATCATCATGCCTGCTTATTAGACTGGTATTAGCACACTTTGACATTCCTCATAAATGGTTAGAGGAAATAATAACTCTGATCCCCTGTTAAATTATTATCTCGGTATCCATCAAAATAATAATTCCAAAATCAACTCCTGGTCCCCAATTCAGAAACAAAAGGCACTACCTACCACATAGGCTAACAAATACAAAAAATTTTCAGAATTATTGCAGCTTAAATTCTGCAAAACCAATTAAATTGACATGAACATCAAAACCAATTTCTTTCTCAAGAATATGAAAAGATATCAACAAAAAAACATAAAAATTAATAAGCTCAACTGACATAGTTACAACATAAGGTGAAAAGTATCTGTTAATATTTCACAGGCATGAGAGGTCAAGACAAAAATAAATGCTACAACAACGAACCTCACCAGTACCCTTCTTAGTTTGCAGGGTGGCAACTACATCAGAGCATTTCTCAATGTCAGGAATTTTTGCCTGGTATATCAAAAGAAACAGGAAGAATTAGTAAATCCCACACACAAGAGGAAAAAATTGATCGGCGGCAAGAAAGTTCTGACTAGGTGAACTTCACCTAGAATAATTACAGTACAATGAGGCGAACACAGGACCATGGCTTAATATACTCAGGAAGACAAGGTCAAAAAGATCCATGCAAGTCCTGATTTCTCAAATAGAAACTTTTAGAGCAAAAAGAGTTGGATCACTGGTTTCAGCAAACATTAGTTACATAGAATTTCGTACAATTATATCCATGAAATTCAAAACATGCCAAAGAATTTCCTTTTCTTTTATCCGAGAAGGTAAAACACAAATTTTAGTATAGTGATTACTTGGGCATCAGTGTCATGTGCAACTCAATTGTGCTAGAAAGCTTTGTAGTTGAGCGAAAGGTATTGTATTTTACCGGTGCTAGCCTACAGTTTGTGTTTATGTAGTACTACTTAGGCCAACTGTACCTTTTGTATGAGGCAACGAAGAGATGCATCCAAAAGTACAACATGCAACCTATCTAACTACACAACTACATAGTTTAGCAAAAGAAATTGTATTTCAAACATTGTTAGCGTAAAATTTGTAAATTTAAGTATTATTCCCAAGATAAGAAACATTGTTTAATATATGAGTAACCTAGAATGTGTATCCCTAAATACAGAAGTGCATCTGTGATCTGCGTATATAGTTATATACTTTCAAAAAGGAAATTGATTTTATACATTGAAAACATAAAATTTGTGCTTATGGAGTACTAACTTCAATGGAAAAAACAGTAACAATTTACTAGTTACTAATGTTTGAATGCACATCATTAAAGCTTGAATCTCATGCACTTATGTCAGCGAAACGGAAATTTCAAACATTCGCCCAATATATGTATATCTGTGTCTTTATCTATATGTACACACATGCACATGCACACGCACAGAGAGAGAGAGAGAGAGAGAGAGAGAGAGACAATCAACACAAAATTACCTGAAGGTCCCTCTGCTGAGCCAGAAGTTTCATTTCAACTACCCTGTACTGCTGAAGTCTGAAAAGAAAGCAAGTTCAAAGCTAATCAAAAAGATAAGCTATACAAACAGCAAAATTTTCCATAAAGGATATGCAATGCCAAAGAAGTATTTTAGCATAAGCGTAGAATCAAAGCATCAATGACAAATATAGCTGAGAAGTAAAATTATGGCAGGTCACTAGACAAAAGCGTGTTAGTCTACACGTGTTTCTCTTGTAAGTTACATAACAAGACACTCAACTCTGAGGCACGAAGATATTAAAGTAATATTAGAGTAAAAGTGAAGAAACCGATAGGTGAATTAAAAAAACAGAATGAAAGAAGCAAATTCTTAACACCATCTAAGACCAAATAAACCAGAATTTGTAATTGCATGAGCTTATAGAAAAGATAAGAGATAGTTCGGAGATAATTGATGACCTTGAAGTGATCAGATGTCTAATAAAGCAGTATGTGCTCCAAATACTACCTCAGAACTTGAAGAACACAAATAGAATACACAGCACATCACAAAAAGCTCCAATCTTTCAGAATCACTCAAAACCAAACGTCTCACTCAAATTTTAATGCCCAGCTTAGCACAAATGGCTCCTTAATCACCACTCCAGGGAAATACCACCTCAGAACTTGTGATACAGAAAACCAATTAAAGTTGGAACCTTGCTTTCTCCTGCCAACTGTAATTTAAACAGCAGTAATGCACAACTAAAAGGACTCAAAACTTTAGCCCCAACACTTAACTGATACTAATATCTCAGAAATAAGCTTCTTCCCAATATATCCTCAATTCTACCAACTAGCTTACTAAACCATTATTCCAGGTTAAATGAGATCATGGGTTCTTCTTTAAAATCAAAGTTAAACACCATTAAATCCAAAATCAAGCTTCACCAGTTGGAAAGCAAAAAAATAATAATAACACAAGCAATATAAAAGCATCAAAATATATATGTTGATCTAAAGTATTGAAAAACCACATGTAACATAAATTATAAACAAAGAAAGTGAGATCGAAAGAACAACAGGTATTTAAAAAGGGATGACCTTTCTTGAAAGAAAGCCATAGCGGAATTGGCATCGAAGCCCGAATGAGATAAATAAGTTTGGACATCTTCTACGAAGGCGGCCGCTGGTATTCCTCTTCTCTCAGTTACTGTTCCTTCGCTTGCTGCTGCTGATGATGGTGGTGTTGATGCCATTTGCTTCTCCTCCTCCTTTTTATCTTTTTTTTTTTTTTTTTTGAACGGAAGGTCAAGAAAAGAGGAACTGTGAGAAACAGAAGAAAGATCGATTCACCGTGGGAGAAGGTGGAGGCAGAGTGACCAACGAAACGATGTCGTTTGAGAACTGTGTCCTCAGAAGGGCATTTCTGAACTTTCAAGTAGCGGTGTCAACAACTCTAATCATAATACCGTAAAGGTTGGGAAAATTCGAATCCGTCTGATACAAGCATCACAGCATCATCATGAAGAAGTGTACAGTCAGTTGTATAATTTGCCCTTCTCCTATATTTTTTATATTTTTAGTCACTTTAACATTATTAGTTGAAACTTTCCTGAGGGGAAATCAAACAACCTTCTTCCTGCTGAAAATTTTTTAAGTTTTTACTTGTCCATTTGACTTCAATCTTGCTTAAAAATTTTAACTACTACTAAATCATGTTCGGACTTAATCTGATTAGATAGTTGTATCAAACTATAGCTTTTATTGAGCGAAAACCCATGAAAGTAACCCTTCGATTCTTGAATTATTATAGCTTTTTTTCCCCCCTTAGAAAACTAAAATCATATAACTCAAATCAATTGCTACTTACGGGCCTTCTTAGAGCGATTCATGCGGTTTTTTTTCTGATTATGGATTCACTGGATTCCTAAACATTCTTGATGGGCTCAGGGGACTTATCATCTGGCGAACTAGCATTGCCTCGGTCCACTGAACAAATGTGGTCTTGAGGACGCTTAAGCATTTCATTGTTTAAAACGTAAGTGGCAAGACGATGGGCCAAGATGCGACGTTCCGATTTCAGAATTTAATTGAGTCGAATAATTGCCTAAAGCCCAGAGCAACTCATCCAGTGGACCAAAACTTCTTCTTTGACCTATTGGCCCATAATTCCAGAAAATGAATAGCCCATCAATCTATAGCTGCAATGAGGATCGCTTGCCTCAAGTGTGTGTGTATTTCGAGAAAAAAGAAAAAGGAAACGAAGAAACAAAATAAGAATACAGAAGCACCTTTTTTTTTTTCTGTGGTCTGGCTCGAATACATTTTGTTAGGTAATGATACATTTTAGATTCTTTTACATGATGTGGGTGCAGCTTAGATTCCTCTCAACTGGTGTGAAAAAAGCTTCATTGGTGGAGCCAATTTTACCAAAAAGAAAGAAGCCTACTTTCTTCTTACAGGCCCTCCTCCATGAGAGGGCCATTAAGGACAAGAAAACTAAACCAATCAAATTAGTAGATTGAATGTCGAAACTCGGAAAAAAACAACTTGGATTTGTCTAATCAAAACATGCATGCATGCACCGTCCCCATATATACATATCTCACCTCCATAATTGTGGTTGTTTTACTTACGTAGAGACTCACTTTTGTAGAAAGTATTTTATGAGATGGCACACAATTCAGTTGGATCTCTCTCTCTCTCTCTCTAGTTGGCTCGAAATGCCTCTTCCAATTCAATTGAAAAGTGGGAAAAGATAATGCAAATCAACTGCTATGGTAGACTATGGTGAAACACCCATTATTATCTAAACAAATCTTCTCCTAAGCTAACTTTTTTTTTCCCTGTCAATACACTCGCAAAAACAGGGACAGGACCGCTATGGTGCCTTTCGGACAAGTGACATTAATAATGCAAATTGTACCTGCTCCATGGTTTTAACATGATAAACCATGTTGGTTAAATCTTTTTCATCTTTTGATGACGGGTATTTTATAATCTATCTACATATGATTTTTATGAATGAATACTCCTATGTACTATCAGAACAAATAAAAGGCAGGATTCCAAATTTAGAAGGAAAAATAGTAATCCACAGTGAGGACTTCGCATAGTGACGAACGTTTTGGTAACGTACGCAGTACAATTGCGTATTCCCGAGTCATCTTATATAGCATTATCATACGGATGTCAAATAGTAGATGCAACGGATGTGAAGTGTGGATCACTTGATTTTATAGGCCACATCCACATGCCTGCCACTAATGATTTTGATGCTACATGGAACCCACCATTCTCTATTTCTGATACATTTCGTATAGTTTCTGCTTACTGGATTAACCACTTTATTGAAACCCTCAACCTATTTTACTGATTGTTTATTAATCTCTGGGGCCTAATGTAAGGTTGATCCATGACTGCCCATGTGCCTGCCTGTGTTACTTTTTGATTGATCAACCTAGCTTTTGAGCTTTCCACTTAGGTGTGACGGGTTCAATTACAATGAGATCTGATGTGATGATTAAACTAATACTGTGTTAAGATGTCTAGTGGATGCTTAATGACTTGCTAAGTAATTTTTATCTCTTTCAATTAACTTTTGTGCTAAGCAAGTGATCTGCCTAGTTGAGATGAAAAACCTGATGCTCAAGCTAGACTTAGCAAAAGATTAATGCTAAAAGAATTCATCTTGCTGTCCTCCCTATGAATAAGAAAAAAGCCGTCAAATTAACTCACAATTTTCATCTAGAAAATCGATTCTATGGTGTGTCGGCATTCGACTGAAAAGACTAAACCAAAATATCTAGTGTTTTTATTGGTGGTTTGATCTGTGTGCCTCCAACGAAATGGCTGCATACATATGAAGCAACTAAAATTCCCAGTTAAGCATGTGATAAAGAAAGAAAGTCTCGCCAGATTCCCGGAAATGGTTTTCTAGGACAAACCGTGTAAGACAATCCAAAGAAATTAGCTGACTTTTATTTCACTTTCCACAGTTAAGACTAGGATGTTGCTGAAGAACACCAGTATGGTGGCTGTCTGTGATTCTTCTAATGATGAAGACGTGGCCCCTAAAACAAACTTGTTTCATCATTATTATTTTCGTGATAGCTTGTAAGATTACCCCTAGATCCACCTGGAAATAGGAGATGCATAACTTCAATATTAAGTAGTTAGAGGACTACTTCAAAAAAAGAAAAAAAAAAAAGTAGTTAGAGGACCATTAAAGTTCAATGTGCTTGGTTAAAATGCATAAAATTGTGATCCCGGAGGGTCTTTCACGGTGCAAATTGTGGAGGACAACGTGGTGGTGACACGAGTCTTGCTATGGCAAAGATAAGAGTGGCCATCTTCTTCATTATCTTCACCCGCGTTTATGGTTAGCGACTTTGATCTTGACATCCAATAACGAACATCTGATGTAGACCTAACCTGCATTAACTGTCTCTTCTCCTTTTTTTCCCGCAAACTCAGGCCCCGCATTATTCCATCTCCTCCCATGAGAATCCGCCAGCTTACCGCATTTGGGCATTTTGTACTTGTACAAAAATAATGATTATGCACAGATTAACACATTTTTTGGGATTTACATGTTTCACGAGACAAAATAAGGACTGCATACGCATTCTTAAGTTAATTTGTACGACTTAATTTTACGTTAATACGATATGAATTCACATTAAATATAAAAAAAAAAAAGTTAAATAAAGAATTTGAATTCGCTAACTATCGTTCATTAATTCCTCCGAGTTGGTACATACGAAAAACATATTGTATTAAAAGCTAATAATGGGTTACTCATAAAAATATCAACCCCCTGATGTAAATTGACTAGCCCAATTTGTTGTGGCATAATCCTCCAAATTTATGATTCTGCAAAACAAGGCATCTATGTCGTCTAAAATTAAAGCCAACCTTTTTTCAAAAAAAAAAAAAAATTAAAGCCAACCTCAAAACAGATTGACATCTTTCTATTGGACAACTAGAAAATGGAAGCATGTGAAACTGAAAGGGATGGGACTTAATTGAATGATAATCACATGGGATGATGGGATGCAACTTGCAAGTGCATTTTTGTGCGAAGGAAACAAATCAAAGTAGTCCTACCCTTTGTCATTTGCTGACTTTCATTTTTGAGCTTGATGCCTACGTACCAGCAACGTGGCCCTCTGGCTCCTGTCAATCACCTTCAACTATTTTCCCAGATTCAAACTTAAGCTCCATGGTCAGCTATTAAGTCAGCAATTGTTTTTTGGAGTTGATCGTGAAATTAGTTTAGGTTCCCTTCTCCCTTTTCTCAGTAGACTTTGTGTCGAATTAATTCAAAAAAAAAAGACGTAGGTCTAATTGAACAGTGACATATCACACGTGTCAAGTATATCAAGGTCTAATTTCTGTAAGGTTGACCGTAAATACTTCATCTTCAGCAATCAGCATTACCCAAAATTCTTGATCCTACGGAAGAATAACTAAAAGCGTAGGAACCAAAGGGCCAGTGGAGTAAGCCACTATAGATGTGCAGCAATTGATTTGTGGGACTCGCACTTAGGCTTCAACATTTGTTAGATTATGAATTTGAAGAGTTGTTTTTCTAATTTCATCACGTTACACAAGTGACGTAAATTTTACATTTAAATAACTTAATAAAAATTTTAAAGATTTTCTAACATGAAATTTATTTGGAAAGTACCTAAAATTTTTATTAGATTTTTATACAAATCATCAGTCACATAATATTTGTACTATTGACAACATTTAAGTTTCTATCACCAGTCTTCTAATGTTTGGCGAATTAGCAACTAAGGCCAGTGTAGTTAGTGTTTTCGAGAAAATGACGCAAATAATTATTTTTTTTGTCAGCCTAAATAATTTGACGGAATTAATGTCATTAATTGGGTAGAATACTGTACTTATTTAACAGGAGAGTATTCATAAGCGAGATAGAGAGAAAACAGAAATTGAAAATTTAATAAAAATTAAAAAGTAAGGAAATGAGTGGCATTATCAGGTAGCTGGAGGTTGCCGGCTTGAGCCAAGCCGATTAAGACCGTTAGCGGCAGCGCTGGAAGAAGAAGAAGAAGAAGAAGAAGAGGCTCCAGAAAGCAACTGAGTTAAGGCACTCATGGCTCGAACTTGCATCTCCAGAGCTGCTATATAATCAGTCGCCTCTTCTAAAATCACCGGCAGCGGTTGTTTCCGGCAACCGGGAACTAACCTCCCCAGAACACGCGCCTTCCTCTGAACCGCCGGTAAATTCTTCGTCTTCAACCTCAAAATCGAAACTCTCGGCTTCTTCTGCCACCGGCTGTTCCCGGTCACCGCCACTGATCTCTGCCTCCTATGACCACCACTCTTCTTCATAAACTTGAGCTTTATCCTGTTCGTCAGAATCGCTCTGCTCCATCGGGTCCGTCCTTTCGCCGCCGACGCCAGCACTCTATCCGCCGCTTCCCGCACCGCTCTGCCGCGCTTCGGAGAAGCGCCACCTCCGCCACTAATCCTCACGTGGCGGAGAGCTTGGAGAAGCTTCGAAGAGTAAACTTGTTGCTGAGTGTCGGATTTCCATTCAGTTTTAGCAGCTTCAGCTTGATCTCTCTGGTTTTGGCTCTGATTCTGGATTTTCTTCTTATTTTTTCTCCTGAGAATTGATCGGTCGGAGTTCATTACCGGATTCGTTATCGCCGGCGACGTCATCATCTAGACAATTGAGATCAGTTGATTTATATTTGCATACAAGTATGAGGACCGACCTGTAGGTTTTATGAATCAAATGAGCAGAGGAAATTTGTGGGAATTATGAGAAATTAGCTGCGAAATAAATCAAGAATTAGTGAGTTAATTAACTATGAGAGATGATGATTATGATTAATACAATAAGAGCTTAAGAGCTAAAATTAATATGAATAGAATAGTTGTGAAGTGATCATTTTACCTGGCAAGAAAGAAGTGAAAGCAAGAAAGAGAAACAGGGGAAAAGCAAGAGCATGCGTTGGGGTTGGGACTCTGGAAGCTCTGCTTTTAAATGTGAGTGCACTGTTATTTTCATCCCAAAAAACCAAAATATATATATATATATAGACACACACACATACACACACACATATATATATATAAACTATTTTTTTCACTTGTATACATGGAAAATGAAATTATTAGGCTGAAGGCTCTTTATTCTATAAAAAGAAATTCTTTATTTTTTTACAAACATAAAAAAATTTCTTCATAAAGGCTCCACTATTGATTCGCTTGGAAATAGTAATTGCAAAACCTAATTTATGCTGTGAGGTTTGGAATTTTGTAGGTGGCCAATCACTTTTGATCTGAAATAGCCAATTTATTGTTTTTGTTTGGTTTTAGAAAATTGGTACATCCTAACTATAAACTAGTATTAGATAAGCCATTGTGAAAATGATATAGCAGCTGGATTAGTTTCTTAAGATTTAAGGCTGAGATTTCTCTTAAAAACAAACTGAGGCAGTAGGTAGGACCCCCAACTCCCATTTGGTTTTAAATAATTCAACAATCTCATGGGTTCATAGTTTAAATGTCACTTAAGGATGAATACTTAAAGTAGCTGACTTAACATTTTTGTTGGACGTCAGAAAATACAAGAAAAAATGATTTATTAATTTATGTTATTCTTCTCAATATCAGTGTACAAGTCACAAGTTTTTTTAAATTATTTTTTGTGACATTATATGGATAACCTCAAAATACTTAGCAAAAAAAAAAAAATTAAGTACATTATCATAATGTTGCACATATTAATTGAAGTGTACAAACAATATGTGCACCTAGAGGGGAAATCGTGTGTGTGTGTGTGTGTGAGAGAGAGAGAGAGAGAGAGAGAGAGAGAGAGTATTTTCATTAACAATATATGAATAGTCCAGTATGATTTAAGATATTTTTTAATTTTTTAGGTGAAAACTCGAATGGTGTAAAACGGAATTATTCCACAACAATTTTTGTTTCATTCCGTGCAATCATTATTGATGGCATATTTTAATACATTACTGCCATAAGAAAACATAAACAAAAAGGAATGCATGTGCTTTTTTCTGTGGCACTGAACATTCACCTATTCTCCCATCTTCCTTTGCTGCTTTGTTTATTATACAAACATCATATAGTGTTATTCTCAAAAAAAAAAAAACATCATATAGTGTTGTCTATAGGTGACTAATTGGAGTTACGTTGCCTCATAGGGTGTGGACAGATGTGCTCCGCGTTTCAGGAAAATGTCCTCCCCATTTTTTCTTTGGACAAAAGTATTTCTGTTACGGAATCAACTTCTGTTTGTGATGTCAATGATTGAATAACTTTCTCTTGTAGGTCATGTATGAATCGTTTTAGTAACTTGCATAATTTATTTCTAAAATTTATCTCAGTTGATTACCTTTGGCAGAAGTTAAGAATTTCTTGGCGTTTATGTTCAAACAGTCGTTATTTTCTTGTGTTAGAATAAAATTTTCATTACTTCTTTTCTAATTTTACTTTCCCCTTTTTGTTCTTCCTCTTAAAATTTGAAGTACACTGATTTTGATTAGGATTGGCAGGATCTTTTCTTAAAACGTGTTGCTTATGTGTTGCAATCGAAACGTAATCTTGCTTTTAATAGTCCCAAATGCTAAGAGGCATTCATGGAGAATGAGTAATAAGAAAATGCAAATCTTACATCAGAGTTTATATTAACATTTAAGTGCAGTGGATCAGCAGGTTGGCTTCCACTCTCTGCGGTGGGTATTTCTTGTCCAAAAAGTTTGCCTGAATTGTTTATTCAGGATTCCTTACTAACAAAAAACGGATCTTTTCAACCATATGAAGAGTTCTTGCTGTGCAAGTTCAAAAATCAAAAGATTCAAAAGCCTAAAGTAAACAATTAAGTAGAGTAACACAGTTATACTGACAAAATTACTGTTTGGCTGCTTGATTGACTTTCACAAGTATTCGTTTTCGTAATCATAAACCTAATCCACATGCTAATCAAAATCATTGGACCATGTGTATTGCCGTTTATTTATAATCAATTGCAAGTGCCAACTTTTAACCGAAAAAGAAAACCACAGGCATTAAATTTGAGCAACATGACGTGCCAGGAACAATGTCCCCCCATCATTAGACAACGTTAAACAGTGAATAGCGTCTACCTTGAACCTGGAAAGCACGAATCTAGCAATGCCTTTCCCTCCTATTTAGCTTACTAGTGTTAGGGAAGCCGACAGGTTCAAGGCTCAATGCACAGTTCATTTTCTCAATCATTTGGAAATGTTAGTTGGATTATTTTTGGCGAGAGGTAATTTGTCCGATTAAATGTATAGAAAGCTATATGTTTCCAAAATTTTAGCTTCGTAGATACAAGCAGATTGACGCAATCAATGGATACCACAAACTTTAAAGAAGGCAACTTCTTTTAGGAATTATTTATACTCCAAAGGCCAATCCATATACCCCAAACCAAGCGTAGGTACAAAAGTCCTAATTATGTTGTTCAGAGATGTAGGTCAAGGAAACGAAATCCACACTGTTCCTCTTTAAAATTGGATGTCAAATGCAATTTATTCGGCATGTAAAAAGAAAAGACATACTCCCTATTTAAAGCCACAAAGTTGGATGCAAATAATGTGACGAAAAAACCAGTCATCAGCAACGTTTTTCTGTAAACTAAACTTGATCACATCAAATCATGCTTTCAAGTGGATGCAAAGCGTGGGCTTCAATGGCCTTTGCCTTTTACTCGCCATTTTCTTTTCGGTGTGGAGTGGTAAAATGGGCCCGTATGGGCTCAAGCAACTCATTTTGGTAACTGGTGGATAATTTAACTGGTCATAAAATATCCTTTGGAAAGGTGTAAAGGTCGATTTTTGAATTGAGTTCTTACCTGTTCCTATATAACCACCTTTTAATTGAAACGTTTATTTGGTCAAAGCCACCAATAAAGATTCTTACTTATCCACCCTTGAAGACAATCAAGAAACCCTCTTGAAGAGAATGTCAAACATTGTTTAACATCATTATCTTACAGGAAGATAAAAAAAAGTTAATCAAAACATTTGCAACCAAAGGTTATGACAGTTAATGATACTCTTCGAGGCTATTGATTGCAGATCAAAACAAGAAACGTCTTGCTGCAATGTATCTTAACCTGTGTCTCGATTCAACACGCCAATGCTTTGTTGCTAATTTTGAATGTAATTCCTTGACTGCTTTAATTCTACTTTAATCCCCTTGTCACCGCTAATCTACACTCATCGTGATTTCTTTATTAAGTCTTCGTACTTTATCTTAGTAGTCACGGGCAAGCGAAATATGCTTGTGATTAAACTAATTGCTTGTTTCCTAATTTCATCGACACTTGGTGTTGAAAGAAAAAAGATAATTAGTTACATTAGCAACTGCCCAAAGAAACTTTTACTTTTTCCTCAGCTAGTCGTCATACGCCTCCTCGCTATTCTACAGATGCCAACTAAACTATCTGGTTGGTTCAAACGTTTGGAGATTTGACAAAGCAAACTCTTTATGCTTATAAATTATTCCTCAAGCAAACTATTTATGCTTACAAATTCTTCCTCTTGGCTGGTTCCTAGTATGTGTTCTCAACGATGCATTCGAGTCAGGAAGAATTTTAACTTTTAAGACCCATTCTACCAAACTCGATGTCCACTTAAAAACACATTTGTCAATCTCAATTTAGACATGAACTAGTAATTGATTAGAGAGGGTCTAATTGGGCCTGAGCATAAATACCGCCTACATATGGACCCATACACATTTCATGAATCCCACTGACTACCCAAAATATGGAGCTACAGACATGATATGTTTATGATGAACTCACTTCTTCTGCATAGGGCCTTCATTTACAACTCTTTTGCAAGGAAAGCACATTTAAGGTTGATGTTTGTTGCTCTTATTCCAGAAAAGAAATTTGTTTCATGTGGTGTAGTTAAACCAACTACAAAATAGAATCCAACTAAATCCAAAAAAATTGCTTGATCTGACCATTCCACAGCTATTAAATCACTCAGGCTTACTATTGCCATAAGCCACCAGCTAAAGCATATGAAACCCCAAGAAAACTAAGTTTTCAGCATCATCCAATGAGTGAAATCAGGATGGCAGAAATATAAGGAGGAGCTAAGTTCTATCAGTAAATCAAACAGAAAACATCTGTCAAGTTGGTATAGCTCCACTGAAGGAGCGTTGGTTTCCAGAGAAGAAGGAAAAAATTGCAGAGACGATAAGGATCCACAACAAAAAGCTCAAAACAACTAATTTACCTTTTCTGGCCATTAGTTCACTGAACCAGTCCTTTTCTTCAGGCAACTGAATGAAATCATCAACAACGAGATTAATCAAAGCATCCAAAACCCTCTTAGATTGCAAATCCATGCCTCTTGCATTTACAATCTGAAGTTGAGCTCCTCTTAGGTGCTTCACTACTAGCTCTGCCTCAACAGTACTTAACTCCACCATTTCTGATTTCAAAGTTGTAGATTGATTAGTTGAGACTATGCCTCGTTTATGCTCATTAGATGTGGTTATCGATGACAGAGGGGTGAGGTCAGAAAAATCAAGAGTCTCCAATGAAAGTGAAGTTTCCAGGCTCAATGAATCAGTTACATTCTGTACCAGAAATACATCTAAAATCAGCTCTTCCTAAGTCTAAACAAGTAAAATTTTTAGAAACCATCAAACAAGCTCTCCATAACAAGTACTGATATTCTTTCACAGTTCTCCTAACACAACAAGCCATCCAAAGAAAGCTTGTAACTATTAAATAACAAGACACATAATTAAGGTAGGAAAACAACATAGTATTAATTAAATAAACAACTAGTCAGAGAATGCTGTGTTTGGAGAAATTCTCAGAGTGTAACAAGGAAGGGTACTCGAGCTACATGAACTCCAAACAAATCATATGATTATTTACTACTACTTTATTACCATAACTTTCCTATAACAGAGATAACATCACTTTTTAAACAGCAAGATCATCAGCACAAAATATCAAAACAGAAACAGAATTCACATTTTTCTCCCTGCTGTTTTACTGTCATCGAAACACAAAACTTAATCACAAGATTCTAATGATAAAGCTTTCCATTTGAAAAATTAAAATAATTTTATTTGACAACTGCATGTAAAAATTAAACATTTCATAATTGCCGAAACAATGCAAAAAATAAAAATATTGTCAATATTTTCCTCTCAAAGTGCATATAAATAGCTTATTACAATCAGCAAAATGATGAGCAACTGAAAAGTAAAAAAAAAAAAAATATATATATATATATATATACACACACACACATACACACACACTTCCGACGCAGTATAACAGTTGAAAAGTTCAAAATAAAATGTTCAAAAAAACTGCAATTTGACAACAAACAGTAACGAATTGGAGAAATAATTCAAATAATATAAGCTTGAAAGTTCCGATAAACCTCAGCTGATTCACTGAGAAGATTCTCGTCAGAGCTGTCCACGATCGAAGCGAAATCTCTCGAATCCTTTGGTGATTCAGAAACGATCGCTGAAAATTCAGAACTCGAGCTCTTTTTTCCAATCTGCGAGAAAATTAAAGAGAGAAATATCAATTAATAATTCAAATTCGATGAATGGAGAGAGAAATTTAAGTAAATGATTAGAAATTTTGACCCTTGGTAGCTTGTTACACTGATCGGAGGTGGATTTTGACCGGCGATTTGCGACGGAGTGATCCTTCCGAGGCGTCTGAAGTTGATAGTCTTTCATTTCTGCGTGTTCTGGTTTGGCGGAAAAGGACTGAAATTTGAAATGGGGGATCATATATTTATAGGCGCCGCGGCTACAGGCTTTAATGGGCCAAGCTCATGCAGGCCAGATCTTAGAATTTGTGCAGGTCCAATAGGTCCAAACATCGTGTACCAAGGCGACTGGATGGATGACCAATTCATGATGCAAGCAAACTTTTATTGTGGTTGGAGTCTTTAATGGCAAGCAAAATGTTGTGGTTAGGGTGATGAGAACTAAATAATATCTAAAGAATAGTAAGATTTTGTGATAACTTATCACTTATTTTTCGAAAACTCATTATTTTTTTTACCACATCATATTAGGATGTGTACCAATCTTCTGTCCCCAAAATTCTCTCTGTCCCCTCTATCTTCAACTTGTACAATATTAATTCATAGCATTTTTAAAAATTCACAAAATTTGAAGATTATTTTAGTAAATACATATATAAATTCATGCACGTGGTAGATGTACAAATTGGGGACAAAAAATACAGAGAGAATCTTGGGGATAGTGGATTTGAACCGGTAGTAGCACATTCCCATCCGACTGTGTGGTCTATCAAGTTCCTGTAGGATAACAATACAAAAAGAGGAGGAGTATTTTCCTTCACATTGCAAGAAAAATAATCGCCAGTCTTGATCTTATCATTAAAAAAAATTACTAAACTATTTATTAGGCACAGTGTTAAAAATGAACATAAGATTTTCATAATTATATTAAAACACTTGATTATTAACATGAAAATATATTGATCACCTGATTTTTTTTATGCTATAGTCACTTAACCCCAATGCTCCATGATTAACAGTGGTCAGCAATATAAATTGGGTAAAAAGGAACGTTTCTTTATTGAGCAACCACTCAGGCTTAACGATGAGGGAACAGATTTGGAGTTAATCATCATAATAAGGGAAATCAGCTTCAAAAGTTCTTGAAATATAAATTTATCATGATTACTTCTTTGGTGGCTGTATCCTCATCCAATTGAATTAAAGCATTGTGAATCCTCCAATGAAACCTTTTCATTAGTGCTTACACTTTAATTTTACAATCCCACAACTTAACCCTAATCACAGTAACTTATGCCACTATATAATCTCGCCTTATTTCACAGTTTATTCTCCCACACAACCTTCAAGAAGAAAAAACAGGTACTGTCTCCTTAACCAAACACTAAATTTTTACAGCATCTCAATTGGTTGGTTGCTTATATATTAACTTATTTTTGTATTTTTTTTCCTAAGGTTACATAAGTCTATGAAGATTTTGGTTATTTTCTTAGTTGCCCTAGCTCTGATCTTGGGATCTTTCCAAGCCAATGCAAAAAGGGTTTTTCCCCAGGAACGTCAGCTATTGAGTGATGCAAATCTTGGCCGAAAGGTCACTGCGGCTCCTAGTCATAAGCCCGTGACTCAAAGCAAAGAAGCTGAGATTAATCCTGAATTCAAGGCAAAAGATGCAGCTGATGTCGCTGTTAATGTCGAAGTAAATGAAGACGTTGATGGAGGAGATTCGGACACAACCTCCCATCGTTACTTTGCAGATTATCAACACAACGTTAACCCACCCCGTCGCAACCCCTAGATACTATGCATTATGGTATTTTTGTCGAGAGCCAAGATGAACAAAAAGAAAGATTTGTTTTATAAGCGTGGGATGAGCATGTACGTAGCCTAGTAAGTTGTAACATATGGACATGTTCTTTTCACGTTAGGAATCTTAGTGTTGTGTGTTAACTATTGTCATGTGTGATCGTCTTGTGTAATAATCTTGGCTTTTGTGCTACATGCATGTTATATGTAATCTACCTCATCTAAGTGTGCTGATGCACGATTATAGATTACTTATTATGTAAACTTATTATACGTGAAAAAATGTACTACATAATTACTGTTTTTGTGCTTAGGAACATTTCGATGCCGTGATGATTTAGTTCGGTAATCTATATGTGCATTAGCTAAAAAATCAGATGGTTAAATCATTGAGTGAAACATGTGGCAATCTGATCATTCCAGCTATTCCTTATGTCTTGGTGTCTGTGTTTCTACATATTCTTTTTTTTTTTTGGGTGGTGGATGTCTGTACTTGCCTGGATGCGTATTCATGATTCTTCTTTTGAACTTCAGATTACAAGAAAGGCAATTAGCTTACAAGTACGTACTGGCACAATTTGCATATTTTCACCAGTGAGCTGTTATTGTTGAAATACTTTTGCCTGAATGCCTTACCTCTTGCACGATACAAGTGGAGCATCTGCTAGAGTTTGGGCTTTAATTTAGGAAAATGAAATTGAGATTGCATTGATTCCCTCTACTATGGTATTCATGACTACAGCATTTCTTGGCATATATAGTGTATGATTAACAAATTTGATGCTTGCAAAAGCAAATTTCAATAATTTCCTAGACGGCAAAACGTTAGAATGATAAATAAAATTTAGAAAAGATACAATGAATATTGATAAAGATGTGTTCAATTACAAATGTATAAAGAAGCATGTATTTATAGACTTGTAAATGACTTATGGATACAATAAACAAATACATAATATACAATAAATTTGGAATACAATATCTACACTAATAAATAAAAGATTTTCTAATAAATTCCAAATCAATTATTTAATCAAATTTACAGTATTTACATTAACACCGCTCAAACTCAAAGTGGTCGTAGGGAAAGCACTTGAATTGTAAATGAGAATTTGAAACAGCTGCAAAACACCAAGAAACGGATTAAACCCCATAAAAACACATATGACAAGAAGGGTTTGAATTATATCGATAAAATACTGTAAAGGGACTAGAACGTTTAAACCAAAGTAAACTTAACCCATTGATTGAAAACTAAGAAAAAATTATATCATGACACTACACTCGCAAAAGGGTAAATGAACCCTTGAAAGGTGATTACAAATGAAGTATATTAAATGAAAGGAACACCCACAAAAGGGTATGGAAGAGGAACAGAACATGGTTAGAATGATGAACAAAGTTTATGAAGGTTTGATGCCGTGTTAGAATGATAAATAGAGTTTATGAAAAAGATAGTATATATTAACAAATGGTTCTCAATTACAAAGATACGGGAACCTTGTATTCAGAGCCCACTAGATGATTAGATACGATGCATCAAAATACAATATATAATGAATCTAGACACAATATTTAAGAACGATTCCTTAATTAATTCCAAAACAATTCAATCAAAACTACAATATTTACATAGGTAAATTACATAGATGGTTTGCAAACTAATATATATTGGTTCCTTGCGGTTGGAAATCTATATTTTACCCCCTTGTACTGTGAAATTTTTTGAAACATGTATGAGAAACACGAGAACTAATATATTTTGAGATGCATGCGTATTTTTTTAGTCTTTTAATTGTATTTCTAATCTTTTCTTACCTTACATAATTTTTTTAATCTTTAAATAGTAATTTCTAATTTTTGTCATTCATATATATAGAGGTAGATATTATTTTTTGTGTATTCCATTACAATTGGTTGTTTCTATATATTTTTCAAAAAAATCCAAAGGACAAGGGAATAAAGTATAAGTTCTAAAATACATGGGATAATCTGTTGATTAGCCGAACACAGCGGTTTTCCATGTAATTTACCCAGTATACATCGGCACCTATAACACAGCTGAAGTCGGCGACATCCTGCTAACTGCGGTTGAATCAAATGACAAACTTCTTGAACAGGGTGGAATGGTGTCTAAAGCACAATATATTTTTAAATAAAATTCACAACTACAAGAACTAATTAAAAACAGGGTAGAATATGGTACAATCATACTAACAATGGTTTTTTTTTTTTTTTTTTTTTTGGCACAGTACAAAAATGAAATCTAAACTTGGAGACATTGGCTGGTCTATTTATCTTGGACTCCTAATGATGTTGTTGACTCCTTATCATCGTCATGAAAACTCAAGGCTGTAAACTCAGAGGGCCAAAATCTTGAGCAGACCTTCATAGGAAACACCACCTCCATTTTCATGGCCTCCGCCCAATCTAATCATAGCTTTGACATCATCATCATTCACATCAAAGCCAGCCCAAGTGAGATAATTCTTCAAATCTTCATGCCCCACTTTTCCATCCCCATCTGTGTCCATCACCCTAAAAACATCTCCCATCAAACTCCACTTGCTTCCGTATCCATTTCTGGAGCCCAAAACCTTCTCAAATTCATCGTACTCCACGAAACCATCCTTGTTTGCATCGGCCACGGATATCATGGACCCTATAACATCTTCATTCGATGGCTCAACAGCCAAATATCCACCGTAGAAAGCCCGGAGATCATCGTGGCTGATCTTTCCATCGTTGTCCACGTCTAGCACATCGAATGCGGAACGTAAATTTGATTTTGTTCTTGTCTCTTCGTGACCCAAAGCACTTCCTGTTGGGCACATTTTGGTGAATTTTTAGCCCACAAACAAGCAAAGAACTATATATGATTTATTCAGACAAGTATTTTTCAAGTTATTACACTCCTCTAAGAATTCTAATATACTATCAGGAATTGCGAACTCAAAGGTTGGTTCTGTCGTATTTATAGTTGCACTTGGGAGATCAAATCTTCAACCCCATTTATTTATTGAGCTCTTAGTAAGTTTTATATATTTGGTATTGTCACATATATCAAACACTTATTTATTTATTAAATTATTTTTATTTAAAATAATTATAAATAAATATTTAATACATGTAATAGCACAAGATATAAGAAAGCTTTCGGGATCCACGCCGCTCTGGCGCTTGTCAAACAATGGTCTCCACTAGTAAATCATTGAGAGAATGATTTGATCACATACGTATGAGATGACGTCATGATTCGATGGGGTTCTGAGGTTTGGAACCATAACTTTTTCTTTGTGGAACTACTGTTGGATGGGAGCCGGAGACAGACAAGAAGTCATCTATCTATTGGCTATTGGGTGGCTGGATTTGTACCTTTGTTTTGTTCTTGAGAATTTAAGAGACTTGAAAGATCGAAGGACTTCATACGTGGTTCACGGTCCAAAAATGCTAATTGACTACTGATGAACAACTTGTCGTCTTCAGTTGGACTTGCTTGCATTACAATTACCAGCCGACAAGAAGGGCATTATTCAATAGAACGCCGAAAGAAATCAAATTTCTATTTTAATCGGCAACCACAAACCTCAAAATGTCACATGCGCCCAACAATTTATGTACACACGTTCTTGCTGTAACATAATATCCCACAAGCTTATATACCACCAAATGGTCAGAAAATTTTGAGAAAAGATAGGGACATCTCACAAGCTTTATTTAATACCAAATGGTCCCAGAATATTGAGAAAAGATGGGGATATTTTTATTTAACAACCACAAAGGATACTTACATTACAATAGTAAATAGTTATTCCTTTTTTTTTTTTTTTTGAGAAGGTAAATAGTTATTCCTAAACTTGTCTCTTTTCATTCCCTAATGTAAGTATATAGGACGTTTAATCATGTCTTGTCCTTTCTCCCAAGCCAACTACAAATTTTTCGCCAAAAAAAAAAAAGGCCAACTACAAATTTAACTTGGGCCTTGGGCAAAGACGATGCTTAATCGGGCCCCAAAAGAAAGTCATATAAGTGTAGTCTACTTCCGTTTTGGAATAGACATTGGATTGGCCCAAATACAAACTAATCTCATTAAACCCGAAAGCAAAAACCCTTCAGTGTATATGCCGACTCAAACCATGAAACCTTCTCCACCTTCCCAATGTATAAATTGCAAATCCTGAAAGTCTTTTAATTTCTAAAACAGGAACTTGTATACAAAAAGAGCAAAATTCTTTCTGTTAATTCTGCAACTTGATACCGCAAGGATGCACACTATCCTCGAAGGCAACAATCTTCTTCCTTCTGTTCCTCAAAATTGTATATATTCTTTTACATACAATGCTTCCAATGCTATTCTTCCGCATAAAATTGTCTTGACGAAGTGGTGATGAAAAGAAGATTACAACAAAATATACAGCAAAACCAGCTAAAAGAATTCCAGCATCAATGAAGTTTTGTGAAGACTGCAAGCGAAGTCTGTACTCAACACTAGAGCATTTCATTTGCTCTCGCTCATGGGTCAAAACATAATCCACGTATCTACGAGTAAAGGATGCAAACAATCAGTAATAGGATGTTTAAACAGGAAAGAAAACCAAAAAAACCACCTGATTAAGCTGAAAGTCGCAGGTAACTTACTCTTGTGTGAATATTGAGCTTTGTGTGCATCTTGTAACCGATGATCATAAAGCACCTGATATGAATTGTCAATTGCAGATTGAAGCACATAAAATGCTTTTCTTCTGCACAAACAGATGAGATATTTGACAGGTCAAATATTTCCATTTTATAAAGCTGATATGAATTATACCTGCAAGAGCTGAAGCAAAATCCGAGTCGCTCCACCTCGATTATAAAGATGTCGATAGATGTATCAGCCTCTTGCTTTTTTAGCTCTTCCTCATTTAGCTATGCAATCCTCCCATACATCAAACTGTCGAGGTCAATATCCTCATTCCTTGGATCAATTCTTACCTATAAGAAGAATATTAAGATCCAAGAGAGAGAAAAAAATTTTACATTCGTACTCAATGTTCGCGATGGTGATTGAAATATTATGCACGAAACATTTTAAAGGACAGCATTACACAATTCCTAGTTCTGAGAAGTAAGAATAAATAGCTTAATCCTTCTTCAATGATATATTGTCTCAACTTTTTAAAATGAGCAAACAATACCTTATCAAAATTAACGATAAAAACTGCAGTTGGCCAAGGTCTGTCCATCTCTTCCACAGAATATTCTCCATTTTTTATGTTAAACAGGAAGGAATACAGTTTCTGAAACTCTGCCTCGATAGCTGTTGCATCCATCTCATACGAAGGACTTCCCTTCCAAAGTCGTTCTGTCTACCAAAAACATAAGTTGGAATTATCATCCAAAAAACTGCAAATGAAAAACCAAGACTTGACACTGGGTGAATTATGTTGTGACCTCTCAGGCGGTGCCAGCAGGAAGCAATGAGTGGCCGGTCATTTTAATTGTCTTAAACAGGCTTTCTGACTGAAGTCCATTCTGATTAAATGTTCAAAAACTCATCTTTTCATCAATTGGTCTTCTGCAAGATTGTAGCTGTCGACTCTGGAGAGTAAGAATGACCAATTCTTTCTAAATTCTAGTAGTATTTTGGAGTGAGTGCTATACAGTAAAGAATTGAAAAGTCTGTGTAATATCCAATATAAGTGTGGCCTTTTTGGAGACAAGCTTCATGAGTGAGGGGTAATAGGGTCATTTGACCATTGTTTAAAAAAAAAAAAACAGAAAACAAAGGAAAAGAAAAAGCCAACTACCGGTGGTTCTTTCCAAAGGAAACAAGCAGAAAGTTCTGCAAAAAATAGAAAAGAAACAGCGAAGAAAGAAAGAAAAAAAAAAGAGAGAGAAGAAGAAGAAGAAAGGGGAGGAAGAAGGAGGGAAAGTCCGGTCACCCACCATGCTCCGATCGGCCACCGGACGTCGGCAACAAGTCTGGCCAGCAAGAGGAGAAAGAAAGAAGAGAGAGAAAGAAGAGAAATAGGGAAGAAAAGAAAAGGAAAAAAGGGAAAAAAATTGTATAGAGATTAAATAAGGTAATTTTATGTTTGAATCTTGTTTATTAAATAAGTTATGATGAAGTATATGATATTTTTGGTGAAAGTGATAGCATGCATGGAATAGAAATTAAGTAGATAGAATTTTAGTGTTTATGTAATTTTAGAAATTTTAGAAAAAAATGATTTCTTTGTATTATTTAGAGTTAATAGTTCTTGTTATGGTGTTAATTATCCAATTAGAAGAGGAAAAGGTTGATTTGAGAAATTAAAGTTGAAATTTAATTATAGTTAAAGTCATGCAAGATGGGTAAGTGATTAAGTTAAGCCTTGAATCTAGATTAAAGTTAGAGTATTATTTTTCTAATGTATTTTTAGTTGTTAATTTTTTATCGTAATATTATATAATAGATTAAAGAGAGTATTTGGCGGAAGAAGTCACCTAAGGGGGTGATCGAGTCGAGATTTTTGGTACATAGCTTATTTGAGGTAAGTTTAATACATATTATGAATCACTAATATTATATATTGTTTGCAAAGTATTATGTGAATAATTTAAAGTATGTTATATGTATAAATTGAGATTGACATACATATATGTTGATAAATGGATGCATGTTGATAAAATGCATACAAAGTGATTTATTTTGTACATGAAAGTTTAAATGAGCTTGCAAAGCATTTAAAGATGAATGATTTACGTTGAGTGTATAAGATAATACATTTGACATTTATCAAAGTATATTTTTTATATATTGTTACAAATTTAACACCAAAGATTGAGAAAGTGAATGATTGTTTGTGACAATGATTTTTGTCAAGTAAGATTGAAAGAATTTAGTTGTGAAAATGATTTGACAATAACTCTATATAGAACTAACTAAAACTAACAGAGTTATTGTTAGTTTGGGTACACCTAATATACGCCAGCTAGAGAATGTTCGCAGTGATTCCCTCCCTTCGTGGGATAGTATACACTTCGAGGAATAGCCCTTCGGAGACAGATTACCCTTTGGGGAACAGAGACAGATACCCTTCAGGGGATAACCATTCGGGGACAGAGTACCCTTCGTGGGATAGTTACCCTTTGGGGGATAGTAAGTTCTATATAGTTGTGATTTCGAGAAATAATCAAAATTATTTATGAAACCAAGAATGTGGTTTTATTGATTGGTTTATGTCATATGTGATGACTATACGGATTTTATACCAAAAGTGATAATTTGAGTAAATTGTTTAAAAATGGTAAAAATGGTATTAGTTGTATCAGTTATAATTATTAATGATTATTGTTTATTGCTTGTATGATTGCATGTATAACGGTATATAATATGTATTATGCTTATTGAGTATGGAAAACTCACCCCTCAATATTTTTCAGTGTTTTGTAGAAAGTGCAGGAGTTAGAATCAAGACGAGAATCGTACAGTCACTCGAATTCAGAGGTATTACCTGGTTATTTTTGTTGTCCCGGGTATAGAATAGTATAAGTATTATTCTGCACTTGTAGCCATGTTATATAGTACTTGGTATTGCAAATATTATTTTTGGAATAGCTGCTCCGTTGGTTGTAAATTTAAATCTTGAGATATTTATATATAAATATATGAAGTTCTTATGGGCATATCTTTTTATGGTTGAAATGGGTGACTAATACTGAACTATTTAGATGATTGATTACTTGTGTTAGTAGGTTATAAACCTATGGAAAATATGGTGTAAAATTTGTGAGTGAGATGATATGGTATATTGTGAATGTATTGGAAATCCTTGGGTTGCCTGAAATTTTGTGCAGGTATTTTGAAATTTTTGAGAAATGTCCAAATACAGAGGGGATGCTGTCGAAATTTCGGTAAAATTTAGAGAAAGTTTAAGGCTTACATGGTTTGGAACAGTTTATTTCACCTCGAACTACGTGCCGGTCATGACTTTTAGATTCGGGTCGTGACAGTCTGCCTAGGAAATTCTGTGTCCCGGAGTTTCCATTCTTAGGTAACTCCATGGACACAGCACCGTTCCACAGCAGAAGCAAATCTTGAGGGGTTTTTGACTCGTTAGAGTTCCAATTATTGATCATTAGAGAACCTTTCCAAAATGTGGATATAATAAAATTTCAATTGGTTCTGATTGGAAAAAGTTAACATCGCCTCTGATTTTATACTCACAAGCGACGTTATCTATGAATTTGACAATTAAAAGAGAGACGGAATGGTGTCAATTGTCAACCTATGGAATTGACTGTGTCATATAATCATATTTGCAAAAGAACAATTAGAGCTGTAGGTGTTCAGACAACTGGTAATCAACCATTTGAGAATCAGTTAATATCATTTCTTTGTGAGAGATCTAACTAGAGAAGTGAAGACTCCCCAAGACCACGGAAACAAAATTTGATGTCAGTGTCTTCCACATTTGCGCCAGTCTTCATTCAAATATCTTCTTCAGAACATTGAAAATCTTGCTTGATATTCCTCGTTTGGATTCTATCACACCAGCTGATGTCTCTCCTTTTTCTTCTCTCGTGCCTTCCAACTCTAAATTCTTCATTTTTGGTGGACAAGTGTCAATTGCTTTGAAGGCCAACCTGAGATCCGAATGGACCTTCTCCAAATTTTTCTTAAATTTACGCGACACTCCAAGAGAGGGCATCGAAATCGATCCACCTTCTTGATATTGACCAACAACAGCATAACCATTTCTATAAGCCCCAATAGCTGCCAATATAAAATCTCCATGCTCACGAAAATGTTCTACAACGAAATTCTGAAAACCCTTTGGTGGATTTCGCAAAGTGTACAGCATTTTCTTACAAGACAATATAAGAACCTGTTCATTATAAGCCATTGATGGTTTAGTCCAACTTTCAGACGTGCTATGCACTGCATGTCCGCGACCAGGCTCATTGAAGTATGGTTTAGTGTTAAGCACGAGTCCTTGAATGGAGACCAAAAGCTGAAGAATAGTGGACTTAGAAGGTGTCCACAACTCCACTCCTTGACCCTGCCAAGTATGGATGAGGCTCAAGCAAACCGTCCCGTTCTCGTAGAGATTTGGATTTAAACGGAGGCCATGAGCGTAATGGTACACTTTAGGAGGTTGCTTTGGATAGCCAGATGGCAGAACAATGTCAAAGAAGAAAAGACCATCATGATAGGGAGTTCCAGCAGCACCAATGATCACAGCCCGAAGCAAGTCAATTCTCTGCTCAAAAACTCGGACATAAATGTGTTCAGGAAGATTTTTCTCAAGGATTTTCCACTCTCTTGCTATGTTCTTTGAGACAGCACTTGCCGGATCGTTGAAGAAATCTTGAACCTTTTTTGACTTGTTAGAGTAAATGTAGAAGTGATCAGAATAAGCTAAATCATCGGATAAAATGTCAAAATGCGGGAACTCAATGGAGTTTGCATCAGCTTTGTTTTCACCTAATCAACAGAGAAATTGCAAGTATTGATGGATCTTGTAATTTACAGAGACAAGAAAATCCAGAAGACTATGGCTAAAGAATTATCTTCTGGTAAAACAGATCAAGCTATAAAATGAGAGCAAGTTATTGCATACCAAAAGAGATAAACCCAAAACAAAGAATCATCTCTTGTACAAACTGAACGAGAACCATAACTTAAACAACTCCACATCAAAAATATATTGCTCCAGGACAAGAATCATTATAACATGAGCATCTCATCCAAATAAACTTTAAGCCCGTTGTTTTATTATTTGCTTACCTCCCTGTCCATTCCAAGCTGTTCTAAAAGCACAAATACTTCAAAAGAGGGAGGAAAAAAAAAGTTCAACTTTTATACAATGTATCGAGATTCCAAGACAGGCCCGTTTTATATGCTCCAACAAAGTTGAATAATTTAGATCATCAAACCGTCAAAAAAAAAATTTCTTTTTTTTTTTTTTTTTTTTTGGGTGGCAATCAGAAGAACTTGCAGGATTGTCTGCACAGGAAAGGATAGCAGAATTGTCTGCACAGGAAGGTTTTACCTTGGGCCATGTCTCCAAATTATCCACATAACAATAAATCAAACATATGAGTACAAGTTTTTCCAAAGCACAAAAATTTGTTTACTTTACGGGGACAAAAAAAGAGAGAGAAAAATTCAACTTTCAAAAAATATATCATGAAATCCAAGACAAGCCCACTTGATGTTCTTTAACAAAATAGAAAAACCTGCCATCAAGAAGAGTAAAGGGTTCCCCTTTTTTTGTTTGGGTACTCTGTTAGGAAAAAGAAGGTGCATTTATTCAAAGAAAAGTGAAAGGCGTTCACCTGGGGCCATTTTTTTCCACAACTTTTTTTCTTGCTGTCAAAACCTTGAAAAAGCTGCCCAGAAGAAGTTCTATGTTGTTGCTTAGGAAACCCTCTTATATTAAAGGTAAAGAAAAGAAGTCCAACCTAAATTAAAATTATTGAAGGCGGCGACGTGTGACTCTAGGCCTTGTTTGGGTAGGTGAAGAAGATTAGGACTGAATAACCGAAAAGGCAAAAAGGAACGGAAAATTTCACTCTTTTGGAAGGTTATTGTTTTCTTTCCTAACAAGCTTTCTGCTTTCCCGTATTTGTTAAATTTGCAGCCAAGGCGTTTTCTTTTTCGTTTTATATTTTTTATTCAATTATTTCCTCTACATTTGGGCTAGCCAAAATTGTGGATGGAATAGATTGGGTTCACACAGTATAGGTCCATCCAATCTCTTTGGGCCGCCCAGCTCGACAAAGAAGCATTAGGTAAAAAGTTAGGTCCAGAAACCTACAAATTCTGAAAACGACCCAAATAATTCATCCGCTGAAGCTCCAGCGTTTAGTTGTGGAAACGGAAAACCTAGAATTCATTCACCTCTCGGCTGTGGAAATGGATAACCAATAATTTAATTTTTGCCGGGCTAGATGAAATCGTTGTGGACATAAATGAGCCTTATTGAGCCAAACATTTTTCTTAGGTGTTGAGCCGAACATCAATTTGTTTATGATTCATTTAGACTTTTAAAAGCGTAATAAATTGTGTCGACTAGTATCAGAGTGGGAGATTAAACAAGAATTAACAATCCAGACTCAAATTGAATTAGAGTAGCTTGATTCAATCATCCATATATCTCAACACTATGCATGCATAGCCGAGCTTAATTTTTCCATAAACACTAAATCTTATTTATATTTGGTTTGATATAAAAAGTGTGGTTAAAGATAGACTCTTGGTTTAATACAAAAAGAGTGGTTAAAAGATAAGACTCCCCAGAAACTCAGGCCTCAACTAAAGGCATCCCATGTTACACTGTAAAAACTATGACTTCATTTTGCACGCCAATCCGAATTATTTGAGGAGGGAATCCTTTAAGACTTGCTTAAACATATTGTACAAGACACTGTAAAGCAGCACTGATTGACATATCTACAACTTGGATGGAGGTTTCTTTGCACTCCGACCTGCAATGAACTCTTGCATTTTCTTGAACTGCTCCTTTGTCATTCCATTGTAATAATCGTGTGCCCTCTCCTGAAAAGAACATGGAAGAAAGTGAAACATTAGACCTTTCTTCAGTAAAGTAGCCTCAGTAATTTTGCCACAGAGCAACCAGCTGATGGAAATGTGCAAACCCGAGGCACACGTGCACACACACACACACTGAGCAGGCAGAATTGACAAAAATCAGCAATCTGTAGCTAAGAAATTTGATTACAGAGAGGTTGTTGTCTAATGGCATGCAACGAGTGTGCTGAACCTGAGGTTAGCCTACGATTTACACTCCTGGCTCATTTGGAGGTTGCAGCATTCTATTAGCTAACAGTTTCAATACAATGTTCCTTTACAGTTGACAAAAGAGGACAGAAGACGTGCTGGTGTTCAAAACTGTTATCGCCTTTTCCTAGTAGCAGAATAATTAAATATCACAAAACTTTATTCATGGTCATAGCTTTAGTCAGCAATTTAATCAACCAACAATTGAGAAAAATGAACATAAGAAGGTCTCTGGTGGTTATTACACTACTCAGAATCCAGTAAATTTTTCCCAGCAACAGTTTCAGGGTGCCCATCAATTCTCTTGACAAAAAATACCCAGAGACACTACAAAAAAAAGTTGAACAGAGAATACGGTTAAATAACTTTCCAAAAAATAAACAATTGAATTCCTCCAAGCAAAAGCCTATTATAAATATTTGGGATTGGCCATGTTCATGTCCAGCTATGACAATTTGTGCGAGGAATTAAGCTATTCAATGCAGATCCTTAATCTGGCAGGGAACCAGTCATATAAAAGAACAAGAGTGTAATGGATATTATAACCAAATTACCAAAATGACACACTCCCAAAACCCAAAGATATTCTAGGAATCAAGATGGAATAAGGAACTTCAACACGTTCTACTCAAGAAAACTGCTGATGATTCTAGGACTGGTAAGCTTTTTCAGTAATCAGAAGTCAGCCCCATCAATCAACTAAGTTAAGGTACTAGAGTTTGAGTTTTTATTAGCCACCTCATCACTGCAGTATCAAACAATCCAATATCCTCCATACAATAGTTGCTGAGTCAGAAGACAGTTAGAATGAAAATTCCACGCATACATACGTAAATGTCTCTAGACAAGTATATCCAGATACATATCCATGAAGAGGCAATTCAAAAGAGGATGAAGTAGAAAGACTAAGATTGGATAACCACCTTTTCTAGGAGAAGAGCATGAGCCAAGTCTTGTTTAAATCCATCATTTATAACTGCCTTGTATTTCAAGACAAGGTCTTGATTATTCTTGATCATGGCTTCTGCAATTTGCTGAGCTTTCTTCAAGAGCTCACTTCCTTCAACAACGT